>CM053622.1:99383886-99461167 GCA_028646595.1 Phalanger gymnotis
CTAATTTTGAAGGTAGTATTTTCTTCAGTGGTCTTTTGGACCTCCTTTTCCATTTGGCTAATTCTGCCTTTTAAGGCATTCTTCTCCTCATTGGCTTTTTGAAGCTCTTTTGCCATTTGAGTTAGTCTATTTTTTAAGGTGTTGTTTTCTTCAGTATATTTTTGAGTATTTTTTTGGGTCTCCTTTAGCAAATCATTGACTTGTTTTTCATGGTTTTCTCTTATCCTTCTCATTTCTCTTCCCAATTTTTCCTCTACTTCTCTAACTTGCTTTTCCAAATCCTTTTTTGAACTCTTCCATGGCCTGAGACCAGTTCATGTTTTTCTTGGAGGCTTTTGTTGTAGGCTCTTTGACTTTGTTGATTTCTTCTGGCTGTATGTTTTGGTCTTCTTTGTCACCAAAGAAAGATTCCAAAGTCTGAGTCTGAATCTGAGTCTGTTTTCGCTGTCCGGCCAACTTACTTCACCCTTGAGTTTTTCAGCAGGGTATGACTGCTTGTAGAGAGTTCTATTTTCCAAGCTTGGGGGTATGTGCCGGCTCTGCCACACCAGCACTCCTCCTTCCCTAAGAACCCCCAACCTGGACTGGACTTAGATCTTCAGCAGGCTCTTCACTCCTGCTCTGATCCACCACTTAATTCCTCCCACCAGGTGGGCCTGGGGCCAGAAGCAACTGCAGCTGTAGTTCTGTAGCTGCCCCACCTCCGCTGCCCCTGGGGCAGTGGCCAAACCACAAATTCCCTGTCCCCAGCAGCTTTTCCCACTAACCTTCTCTTTTGTCTTTGGTGTTTGTGGGTTGAGAAGTCTGGTAACTGCCACAGCTCACTGATTCAGTGTGTTAGGGCACACTCCGCCTGGCTCCGGGTCTGGTCGGCCCGCCCCATCCACGCTGGGCTCTGCTCGGCTCAGCTCCGCTCCCCTCAACTCCCAGCTCCATGCGGGACAGACCTTACCCAGGTACCATCCAGGCTGTCCTGGGCTGGAACCCTGCTTCCCTCTGCTATTTTGTGGTTCTACAGTTCTAGAATTGGTTCAGAGCCATTTTTTATAGGTTTTTGGAGGGACTTGGCAGGAAGCTCACACTAGTCCCTGCTTTCCAGCCGCCATCTTGGCTCCACCACCCCCCCTTCTTCCAGTTCTAACATTCTATATTCCATCATTCTGTATTTTAAAGTCTCTGCCAGCTCTAACATGCTGTTTCAAGGTCCCTTTGAGCACTAACATTATACATTTGAAGGTCCTTTCTATGCCTAACAGTCTTTGTTCTAAGGTCCCTTCGAGCTCTAATTCAACAAATAACTGCAATTAATAATCTCACATTTCTATAATGTCTTAAGTTTTACAAAGGATTTTCCTCATTTTATAGGTAAAGAAATCAATGCTCAGAAGCTTAAACCTGTTCTTGGTCACATGACCAGAAACTATCACAGGTGAAGGTCTAAATCAGGTCTTTCTCTAAGACCAGGACTCTTTCTACTTTCTACTTGGCTCTTGACACTGCTATACCACCAAATAAAAGAATAGGCAAACTGGTGAGAACTAGCCTATTTCCAAGATCTCATCAAGAGCTAATGTTTTTAGATTTTCTTTGGTTTATCAAAACATCTCATGCTATTGTGTTCATTTGTTAAGCAACACCAAAGCTTCTTACTCCCCCGCCCCCAAAAATGTGTTTGGGTTCTGGACAATTTAACTAGCCCATTGGTATGTTTAGGTAATCACTATGTGATACAAGGAAACTCTCAAGGTCTCTCTCAAGAACTTTGGAGTTGATTGTGTGACATGGGAGACATTGGCACAGGACCACTCAGCATGGCATGCCCATATCAGAGAAGGTGCTGGCTCTGTGAGCAAAGCAGAATTGAAACAGTTCAGAGGAAACGCAGGATGCGCAAGTTAGGAGTATTCAATACCCCAAATGTAGAGCATTCTGAGCTCATATTGGTCTGATGAGCCACGGTCAGACACATTGAATCTTGACTCAAGCTTAGCGATAGGTCTTCTTAGAGATCAAAGGACAACTATGAGAAAACCTGGTGGCGGGGGGGGGGGGGGGGGGGGGGGCAGGGAAACGGTTATTTTGGAAACCGACATGTACTCAGTGAGTCAATGGAAAAGTCAAATCTAAAATCCCTTTCTTGTGTGACAACTCAGTGCCCGTATTACAGATAGAAGTCAAGGAAAGTTCAGAAAGGAGCTGTCTTGTTTTAGGTTTTGGTTTTTTTGTTTGTTTGGGGAGGGCAATTGGGGTTAAATGACTTGCCCAAGTTGGCACAGTTAGTGTGTCAAGTGCTCAGGTTGGATTTGAACTCAGGTCCTCCTGATTCCAGGGCCAGTGCTCTACTCACTGCACCACCTAACTGCCCCACAGAACTCTCTTTAATTTGATCATTTCCAGCCTCCAAGCATTCATCTTTTCCTTCTAGTTCCCTCCTTAGTCAGAATTGGGTACTAAAAAAAAGATCAGAACTTCAGTCTCAGGACATTAAAGGCTGGGCTGAAATCATGGATGTCTGAAGCTAGAATGCATCAACAAATGGCCAATGTAGTAAGAAAAAAAAGGGAGGACAGTGGGGCTTGAAGGATCACAGAGTGAAATTTGGGAGGGGGGTTGAGGATCGTCTAAAATCTAACCAATTTACTGATAAGAACACTGAGGCACAGAGAAATTCGGAGATCTGCCCAAGGTCACATAGGCGGTAAATAGTGACTCTTGGCAAACATTAAAGCACCCTCACCCCCTCACCACACACACACACACACACACACACACACACACACACACACACACACACACACACACACACGAAGTTCTTATTTCGATGATTCTCATATAGGTCCTAGACCTAGAAAGGGGCTCAGAGGTCATCTAATCCAGCTCTTTCATTTTATAGTTTAAGGGGCTGAGTCCCAAAGAGATCAAATTATTTGCTCAAGGTCATAGAGATTGTAAGCATCCGAGGTAGGATTAGAATCCAGCATCTTATCTGACATCATAGACAATGGTTATTCCATTGACTACACTATGGCAAATTCCTTGTTGCTTGTAATATCAATTTTTCAGTTTTATTATTGAAGCGTATATTTCTCCAGAAGACCATGCTTGGCAAACATTAAACATCTCACACGGCATTAAAAAAAACACTATTAACTCCATTGATATAATTTGGTTTTTTTTTTATCAAGTATCAAGTTATATCAGACATCCCATGAATTGCCACTGATTCAATGTGTTACCTTGCTTAAGTCTCTTAATCCCTCTGAATCTCTTTCTTCTTCTAGTCTTCAATATTTCAAGGATCTATAATTTCATCAGTGTAGATGCCACCTGCCACAAACAGAGATCACGACCCTTTCACACCTTAGTACAACACATTCACGAATTATAGCCAGTCTTTAACTTATTAACCTGTTGACCAGTCTTTTGGTAAGAAGCTTCTCCATACCTGAGTAATCTGGTCCCTAGCAATAGTTTATCCCTGCCTTTGTATGCCTTTAACTAGGACAAAGAAACCAGAACTCTGCCTAGAGGCACCAATGTTTAAAAGGTAATAACCAGAAGTGAGCTGGTAAATGTTTAACAACCAGATCTTGGGGAGGGGGAAGATCAATGTCCCCTCTACACATTTTTAAATTTAATCTGCATTATCGACATTTTCTCCATCACGTCCTTAAGCCTAGATAACCGACAAAATGATAAATCAGGCCTTGATTTATAGCATTTGCCAGTTTCCTGAAATGGGAACGTTCATGTTGAAAATTTAACAATAGGCTCTCAGAGACAGTATGAGCAACTTCCAGCACATGCCTGTAACTCGTAACAGCACAGATATCCTTTAGAAACACAAAGACAACTGAGCTCAGCATCTAGCTAACAAGAATAATTAGTTAATATGGGAAGCTGCCCGATGACTCAACAGCCGTGGCGTCCTAAGTGAGCTCTTCTGCAGACAGCCCCATAGCACATCTTCAGAGCACTTGAAGGTACATCTTGTGAGGGTTGCCTTGGACACAAGCACTCACCAAAGCCCTTCCAGCTAGGTAGGACCGGAAAGAATTTATATTCCACTGGCATAGCCTTCAAGGATGCAGGGCCACTTTCACGCTACAATGAGGCATCAGCAAGGTACTTCAGTGGAGAGACTGCCTGGATAAAATGAGAATAACACTTGAATTACCTACTTCTCAGAGAGCTGAAGTATCTTTCTCAAGGACACATGAGTCAGCAGCAGATACTAAACAGGAATTTGGGTCTTCGGACTCTCACCAGTACAACGTACTTTCAACCTATTTCCAGTTATTTTCCCAGCCACGTGACTGATGCGATGGGTAGTCTTGGCCAATACTGGTGCCAATTTTAATAGAGATGCAATGCCTGCTTTGTTCAAGACACTGAGGATATAAAGGCAAAAAAAAAGAAACAGTCTCTACCCTCGAAGTTTTATTAGGGGGTCATAATATGCATACAAATAAGTGAATGCAGGGTAATTTGAGAGGTTGGGGGGAAGGAGAGAGAGTAAGAGAGAGAGAGAAGAGAGAGAGAGAGAGAGAGAGAGAGAGAGAGAGAGAGAGAGAGAGAGAGATGACAGACAGATGGGAGAGAGATGGGAGAGGTAGAGGGAAGAGGGAGAGACAGAAAAAGATAGAGACAAAGAGAAACAGAGAGGAAAGAGAAAGAAACCAAGAGATATAGAGAGAAATAGCAACAGAGAGATTCAGAGACAGAGAGAAGGTGAGTCTTGAAGGACGATAAGAATTCCGAAATGATGATAGATAGTACACTCCAGACATAGGGGGCAGTCTGTATAAATGCAAGGACGGTAATGGGAAATAATGCAAGAAAAGTTGTTGTTTATCCTTTGTTTTTGAAGAAGACCGATGACGTGACCCAATGTAGTCTTAACTTTCAAGTAAATTGGATTTAAGTGAGGCAGAGTTGCACAAAGTAGTTAGTCTCACCCTCTCTTCTGGAGTCTTGGAAGTCCAGTGGCAGCACAAAAGTCAGGAACACTGGTAATGGCCTAGGACGACTTTAGCATTTTCAGTATCTGACCAAGCTCTAAGCGCTCCTCTGTGCCTGCTTCAGCCGCTTTCACACCATTGGAACAAATTAGCCTCATCTACCCATACACTGGAGGAAATCTTCACATGCTTGGAGTAGACACCCCTTTAACTCACTGACAGGGGTTTGTGGACCATCAATCCCCCTTAACCTGGTTTAGACCATCTGCCCAGATGGTTTTATAGGGTGTGGCCACTGCACATGCTATAGCTTCTTGGAGCCCCAGGTGAGGTAGACACCAAAGGTGAAAAAGCAGCCCTGAAAAGGGCTCAGAAAGCCCTCACACCAGAGGAGCTGGTTCTTCTTGAACACCTATATATCCCAATGCTGGAAAAAATAAGGTAGAGCTAGACTCTAGTTTCTATTTTACCCTAACAGCAATTGGGAGCTACCGAAGTTTTTTGAGCCAAGGAGTAATTCAGTCAGACCTTAAAGTACTTACTTAGTATCATAGGTCTAGAGCTAGACTGGACCTCAAAGGCCATCTAATCCAACCTCTTCATTTTCAGATGAGGAAACTGAGGCCCAGGAATGCTATTCCCCCTAGATCACACAGGTAGTGAGCACCAGAGTCAGGTGAACCCAGAACCTCTGACTCCACAGCAAGGGCTCTTTCCCTGTACCACCATGATTTCTATTTCCTTCTGGTCATTCCTGAACCATAATATCCAGAATAACAGACCCCCATCCTCAACAAAATGAGCATCGAAATTGGAGTCAGAGGCTCTGGGTTTTAATTTTGGCTCTATTATTCACTACTTCTGGGACCCTCCTCATCTCAAAGCCCCACTATCCTGGAGAAGGCATTACTTCAATGACTTTCAGAAATGGCATCATCTTAATGATGTACCTTCTAAGGTTCTCCCCACCCCCTAAAAGGTATATGCTCATTTTTCTTTCCCAGCTGCCCTTGATCGGCAACCTCTCCTTAGATTCATCTAATCTGATTGGCAGCTGCTAGCCCAGAATTGTTCCAATCTTGGAACTGATTAATTTTATTGACTTGTGTCACATTCCAGTCAATCTCGTCCCACATCTCCCAACCTGGTGCACTTAACAACAGTACACAGAAGTGGTGTAACCTCCATTGCTTCAAAGTGTTTTGAAATCTTTAGATTAAAAGAGACTCAGGAGTCCAAAGTATTAACACTCTGCATGGCCAAACAACCAGCCAGCATTTCATTTAAGGACTGATCATTGCAGAATGAATGGCCCCACCCATTCCTGTTCATCTATCTTTTTTCCTGGGGTGTTCTCCATTCCCTCTCCCCGCGAGTTTTCTGATTTATGAGCTCATTTAAGATTTCTGTCATTATCCACTCTTTCCATGGTTTTTCCATTTCTTTTTATAATTTCCTGTTTTGTGTAGTATATTCTGTTCTTTTAATCTATCTCGGATGTCTGTTTCTTAGAATTCTCTGAGCATGAGTCCTAAAAGAGGCTATTTGTACCATCTTCGACTTTTGCATGCTTCTAAAAAGCCCCAAAGCTGAGAGCTATTGTGACAACTATATTCCTTCTCCTCCTGACATATGTACATGTTTATAGTCAAAATGCTATTCAGCCTTTGCCTGTTTATTCAAATTAGTGTATAAATTAGAAGCAATTGACAAGGGTCCTCTTGTTCTACTGTTTTTTTTCGGATTAGATAGTTCAAAACTGTTTCTTTTTGGGGGCAAGGGTCCCATTGATCCAAATTAATATGATTTCATTATATCTCTTCCTTCAGTTCTTCTCACTAACCATAAAATAGAAAGGAAAAAAAACAATCAGACTAAGCAGAAAAGGAAACTGGTTCTATCTGACTGGAACAATCTAGAGGACTCAGCGGATGGGGGAAAGCATCAGCACAAAAGATCTGGGTTTGAGTGCGGGGGTCTACCATTGTCTCATTTTGGGACAAGTTGCTTCATGATTCTAGGTCTTAATTTCCTCATCTGCTGAATGAAGGTACTGGCCTAGACACAGAGGTTCTTAACCTGGGGCCAATTATCTTGGATTTTTAAAATATATTTTGATAACTCTTTCAACATAGTTGGTTCCCTTCGTAATCCTATGTATTAAAAAAAAAACATTATTTCAAGAGTTTAGAGGCTTCACCAGACCGTCAAAGGGGTCCACAACACACACAAAAATGTTACGACCCTCTCCAGAGGAACTCTAAGGTCTCTTATGCTCTGCGTAGGAGTTAAGGACTGCTAGATTCTGGCTTTATTTCTGCTCATGTTCAAATCACTTCAAACGTCCAAGCCATCTACTCATTTATGAAAGAAGGAAAACACGTGTACTCCTTCCTTCAATCATCTTAGGGAAAACAATGTGAAAACTTTAAGACAGACACCGTAGAAATGTGAACTGCTATGAGAAATCTTCTCCAACTATTTGACACCTCCAAAAGGGCTGTCAACTACTTTGTCATAGTATATGAATATATCTGTGGCCAGAATGGGCTGCTAGGCCCCAGAGGGCAGAAAAGGGAGTAGCTACCGATAGAAGGTGCAGACATAAATATAAACTTGAAATAAGGGAAAGCTGCCTAACAGCTAGGACTATCAAAATGGGGGATAGACTGCTTTGGGAAGGAGGGAGCTTACCACTCATTGGAGGTTTTCAAATAAAAGCTGGAATACCACTTGTCAGAGAACTGGTTAGGAGACTTCTTATTCTAGTAAAGGTTAGACTAGATGTCTTGTGAAGTCCTTTTGAATGCTAAGATCCTATGATCTCCTTAAGTAAGTGCATTCTAATTTGAGGGAAAAGGAGTCTTGGTTTTGTTCATCTTTGTATTATTCCTCAGTCCCTAACCCAGTGCTTGGCATATAGTAGGTGCTTAATAAATGTTTGCTGCCTTGGTTGAAAGTACAAAACAGAGAAGGTGAATTTGGGATTCATAAAAATATTAACAAGACATCTTTATGAAACCAGGTTTATTAAAACTTCTCTACAAGTCAGACATTCATGTCCATTTTCACATATATACATATTTACAGGATCAACATAGTGTTATTAGCTTCCCTGGCAGACTGTTCTGCCAGCATACACAGACTCTTTACACATAGGCTGTATCACAGATACAAATATAACACAAATGTCGCACAACCACGAGAGTGTTAGTGCATCAGAGGCTCTGGCCGCTCCATTCCTCCCCTGCATTCCTCCCTAATTCCCATGATTCTGTCAAGTTAGTATTGCCAAAAGATTCACATTTACCTTTGTTTTGACACCTTGGTTATTCAGACACGGACGAAAAACAGGACAACAAAGCCTCAGGATCAGACAACAACAAAACACATAGAACACACATAGAAAAGGTCGAACATATGGACAAAGTCCACAATACATGAGGTATCCATGGCACCCTCACACAAGGCATTGGACAGCTTGCCAAGGCTTAGCCCTGTTGTAAAATGACCACGCCATTACTGTGCCATGTGTATATACGCATACACATATATGCACACATACATGTATGTGTATATACACAGGTGTGTATGTATGTACACGTGTGTGTGTGCATACATATGTATATAAATGTTCCATTTACCCGTGTAACCAACTCATCTTTGGGACTGTCCCAGGAGTTTACTGAAAACTTTTAGTTTTAGATTTCATTTAGATTTATGTTAACACAAGTTGCCATTTCTTGACAAAGCAAAAAAGAGGGCCACGCCAGAAATATAAAGCAGGAATCTTAAGTACGATTAGGCCTACTTATTCTACCCTAGCAGTCAATGACATAGATACATTGATTTATTAACCACATAAAGTCTGAAATATTAACAACCATCATGCAAACAAATACATACACACACACACACACAAACACACACACACACTGCTAGAGGCAGATATACTTAAACAGGGAAGGGACATTCCTAGAAACCAGTCTGAGGCTCTCCTAAGACTACCCAAGGCTCACTTTCTAAACATTTTCATGTTTCCTGCTGATGGAAGGACACATTTGACTTTTGCTGCACAGGGGCCTCCTGATCCTTCTCCTCCAGGACAAGATGGCCAGCCCTGAAACGGCCGCAGAAAGAGACGGGTGCTAGTGCACTCGAGAGGAACCAAAAAAGCTAACTGCTTCCAAGTACTCAAATTATTCACAAAACTGCAGTCTCTCTGTCTGAGGTCAGAGTTCTGAAATAGCCAGGAGTTCAGAAGCTTTTTATGATTTTTTTCCGTGGTTAGCTGGTAAGTACATTTATAGCTGGGGCTAGGGATAGGGAGAGATGGGGGAGTCAGGAAGGAAAGGGGGGAACATTTCAAGTTCAGGGAGAAGGCATTAGTGTATATGAGGTCTTAACAGGAAATTGAGGAATGAGTCTGGATTTATGCAGCAGGGCAGGCTCTTGTATTCCTGAAACAGTCTGATCACGGAATGGGGCAAAGCAGTTGGTATATGAGTCTAAGGAGAAGATGCAGGTTTAGCAACCTTCCAACTGGATAGCACAGCCCCTTGCAAAGGCAAAAGGGTACCTATCCAAAGAGCAGCAAGATGGCGGGTTCATTGGACCAATAGTTTATCTCATTGGTAAAATATGGCTATTGCCAGGTAAGTGACCACACATACACCAAAAGCCGCTGTAAGGATTCATTCATTCTCCCTCTAAAATTTTTCAAGTTTGCTTCATGGTAAAAGTGTGGTTCTGTCCCATTGCTATAACCTTTGCCAGCAGCAAAAGGTGCAGATCTCAGCACCTAACCAATCAGAGATGAGGACTCCCTGAGAACCATAAAGGCTCTGTAGGGTGGCCAATCAGAGTGTTTGTCTCAGCAATGTCACCCAGCACAAAAACATAAGAAACACGAATTCTGAGTAAAGCAGCTGTGCTTATTTACATTGTCACTTATCTGGTTGTCACCATACTTAAAGCTCTACCCGTCTATAAAAATGGAAAGACGAAACCCTTGAATGAAAAAAAAAATGCCATGTGTGAGAATTATGAGGTTTTTGAGGTTTTAGGATTAGCAAAAGAAGGAACTAATGTCACTGTCTTCCTGGTGTTCTGGAACGATCTGGTCTGACGTTCCTGTTTCGTGGTCTATGTATCCAGGTTCCAAAACCGACTCAAACCAGGGATGAAGTAAGACCTCTGGAGCTGTAAGTCTCTCAGAGGGCTCCCGTCTCAGAAGACTGCGAATGAGGCATCTGGCTTTGGGGGATATGTGGTCAGGGATGCAGAATTGTCCACGACGGATTTTGGAGAAGAGAGCACTGGGGTCTGAGTCATGGAAGGGGTAGCGCCCCACCAAAAGGGTATAGAGCATCACCCCTAAACTCCAAACGTCCGCCGACTTGCCGGAGTAGGTCCCTGTGGTGTTTAAAATCTCAGGGCTCACATAGGCCGGACAGCCGTGCTTGTCCGACAAGGCATCGTCTTCTCCTTTGATGATGTGGGTGTCTTCAAGACTTTCTAGTCTGAGCTGCGTCCTGCATGACAGAAGAAATAAATATGAGCTGCTGTGAAGAATAAGGAGCAGCCAAAAATGGAAACCACAAATGTTAACAGCTAAAGTCCATAGCCAATGTCTGGAATAGACCAAGCCTTCTCGGCCCCACGTGAAGCATGACTGGGGTGGCGGGGGCCCTACGGCATGGTGTAAGGACAAATCCGGCACTACTGTACCAGTATCAAATGTACTTACCAGTCACAGGAACAGCGGCCTCAACATTTATCAAACAATTCCAATTACAGCAAATGTTTGCAAACTGAAAGGGTGGGATGCACACCCCTTAATACCATCACTGTTTAGAAAGTTGGTGCTGACTTGAAATACTGATACTTGTGTTGTTAAAAGAGCGAGAACTGAGAGGAAGCAGGTAGCCTGGCTCTGCCACTTACACTTACATTATGGTTGTGAGGGTCAAATGATGTAATCTCTATTCCAAGGCTTTGCAAACCTTAAAGCACTATTGAAATGTGAGCTATGATTGTTAGACTCATTATGTGCTACTACCAACCTGCCAGGCTCCTTAACCTCTCTAGGCCTGAGTTTCCTCATTTGTTATAGAGAATCCCAGGACTGAGGGCTAGAGCTCATTTAGAGTTCAACTAGTCCAAATCCATCATTGTTTTCCAAGAAGAGGAAACCAGATCACCCTTGCCTACCTCAGACAGTTGCCAGGATCAATAGAATGATGCTCGGGGAGGTCAGGGGACTATCTTAATTTTTTAATTGCACCCACCATGCCTGGCACACAGTAGGCACTTAATAAATGTTGGGGGACACTGACTGATCAAATGAGATAATGTTGGGAAGTACTTTATAAACTACAATGCTTAATCCAAATGTGAGATGGCTGCTGGAGAGTTTACAAAAACTTTGCAAAATTCCTTTCAGGGTAAGAAGAGGGAGTCTGACCTTTGAGGTAAAGAATATCTGGGAAGAGTACTAAGCTCTCTTTCAGGGAGCGCGTCACTTGTCCTTTTGATTCACTGATTTAATCTGGTATCCAGTCACTAACTGCCTGTGTTGCTCTGAGGCATGTAAACACCATGAATTTAAGAGAACACCATGCCCAAAGTCATTTCTGTTGTGCACTGCTGGACAGCCTTGTGTCTGGTGAGCTATACACACACACACACACACACACACACACACACACACACACACACACAATCTTGTCCTCCTGGGCAATGATAGTAATAATAAAGGGAAAGTGGCAAGGAATGTTAATTATATTTATTTGGGTATTTAGAGTAGAGCAGGCATGGCCTGAAGGGAGAATACAGGCAAGAAGGTGAGTCTGGGTCTGTGTCACCCCCTCCCCAAGGTAAGGCACAAAGTCTGTCAGTATAGGCATTAATGCACATGTATCAACCTCTAGGCACTGCTGTTACTGATAAAACCTTTGGACAAAAGCTGCTAAGCAAGTCACAGCTCAAGGGAACTTTAAAGGTCATAGAGTCTGACTTCTTATTTTAGACATGTGGAAACTGAGGTCCGAGTCACAAAGGCAGTGAGTGGTGGAGCCACGCTTTGAAGCCGGGTCCCTGCCTCCCCCTCTAACATTCTTTCCCCAATCTTACCAGCTCCTAGCAGGAGCCTCGTCAGTGGTCAGACCGGACTGTCCAGGTTTTCCCTGCCTCCCAGGGCCCTATGAACCATCTCTGTTTCCTCTACCAGTCTCTCTCCCCCACACTCCTTTGAAATGGTCCCGTTTCAGCTAAGTCACTTCTGAGGTTCAACACAAACAGTTAGTACCAGCTGATGATCGATTTCTTTTCCTCTCAGACGCCCTGGTTTTCTGTGTATGTTCCCCCCCCCCCGCCCCACCCCCTTTCCTGCTCGGTGGTGTACTGTACATGCGTTAACTTCAGTCTGTCCTCAGGGTGACCTCCTGTAGTTATGTAAAATACCCACTGGTTCTGTAAACGGAAAATATGACTCAACCCACACTGTCCACCCCAATTGGCTGCTGTAGGACTAAAACCCTGCACCTGTGCTTGTTAGACTAAGAGTGTCAGCCTTAAATTGCTTAACCCTCTGCTTGCCAAAGTCGATGGGCATGACATTAGCCTGTGCAAGGCATATTTCAGGTCAGCAAGACTATGCAATGGATGTTCCAAAAAAGGATAACCTCTTTAGAGGTGACCGTGCCCAGCACCAATCATCTCTTTTAAGCAAGTAGATCACCACTCTACTAATCTGCCCATTACCCTCATATTGAAATAGAATCCCAAGTCCACAATGGGATTCTCTTCCTCTGAACACCACCCCTGTAAGACTCAAAAAGCACATCACCAGTTACAAACTTAGAACTATTTTAAGTTAAAAAGTTAAACTAATTAATATTGCAGAGTAAGATCTAAAGTTCCCCTGATCTGAATCACCCTCTAACCACTTATCTGCTTTACCGTCTCATCAGAGCATCCTTAGGCTGGAGGAATTAAAAGTAAGATGCCTACCAGACAGAGAAAAGTTGGGAACACGGAATGGCAACACCCAAAATGTTATTCATTGGTCTTAATACTAATATTTACACAGCACTTTTACTTTATGATTATTATCTCATAATAACCCTGGGAGGTAGGTGCTGTGATGATCCCCATTTTACAGATCGGGAAACTGAAGCAAACAGAGGCTAAGTGATTTGCCCAGGGTCATACAGCTAGGAAGAGCACAAGGCTGGGAACTGAACCCAGGTCATCCTAACTCTAGGCTCAGTGCTCTCTCCAGTCACGTGGGTTTTTTTAAAAAAAAAAGGAAGTCCATTCCAAAATGCAGGTAGGAACTAGCTACTTACTCTCTATAGTTTCTTTCTATACAGGAAGCCTTTCCTAATTCTCCCCCTGCCAATTGTTAATGTTCTCTCCTATAAATTTACCTTGTGTTGATTTTTTATATACATCTATGTATACATATACATTTATACATAAGCCTACATATACAAACATATGTATATACATACATATATGTATATGTATAATATATACATATATTATACATATATACATATAGATTCATATATATATATATATGAAATAGAATGTAAGCTCCTTGAAGCCTGGGGCTGTTCTGCTTTTTGTATAGCAGTTAGCATGGTGCCTGGCATATAGTAGGTGCTTAATAAATAACTGTTGAAAATTGATTTCTAATCTAAATTCTAATTCTAATCTAAATTTTAATCTAAAACCTAATACCTGAATTTCCATGCATTTTTATTCCCTCTTCATCTAACCACATTAGACATTGAAATCATGCCAAATTTCCATTTATTTTTCATATGGATTGTTTTCTGAAGACTTATGCAAAGAAAGCAAAAAAAGGTGGTTATCCCACTCGATACCTGTGTCATTTGGGCTGGAAGGAGAGAAAGCATACATCCCCTTCATGATATCTAAGCTTAATATAGTTGATTATGCCTGCCACACATCAATATATCATTTCAAAAAGCCTGCAGCTCTTTGAAAAATTCCCCCATGAGACAGGATGCTATAAAAGAGCAGTAAATAGCTGTATCACGAAGGCTTACTTTTTATGCTACATACTTGTGGCCTAACATCATATATAATTTTGGAAGGGAGAGGTTCTATAACCATATTTTATCCATCAAAACTATTTTCTTTCATAGGCCTTCTTAGAGAGTTTAAAGTAAGCCAAATAGCTGCATTTTTGTGGGTGGATGGGGAGGACAGTGCATGTTGCATTTCTTAAATAATAAATCTAGCATAACACGTTTTTTAACTGGGAATTTGCATTAACTGGATCAACACAAAAATTCGCTGCAAATGCAAAAAAGTCACAGCATGAGCCGTCACTAATGCTCACCTCTCCTCTGTGGAAAAGACAAATTTCCTGAGCTTCAAGTCACCCAACACAATGGCAGATTGGTGGCAGTGGGCAACCGCAGAGACGATTTGCTTGAAGAGCCGGGCGGCCTCCTCTTCCCGAAGCCTTTTGCGATTTCTCACATAGGAGTGCATGTCCCCAAAATCCTTTTCAAAAAAGACATATGCCTTGGTGTCCCCAAGAATCACTTCAACAATCCCGGTGATATTTCTGTGAGATGGCAACTGGATATAAGGCCGGATTTTGTCTTGGTAGTGTTTAATAGGGAACACCTGCAGAGAGAAAATAGGGAATGAGCTTCATGTAGTGGAAATAAGAGCTGAAACTAGAATCAAAGGACCTGGGTTCAAATCTCAGGTCTGTTACCAGCTGTATGACCACAAGTAATTAACTTCACCTCTCTGTCCCTCAATCATGGATTAAAAGATGAGGGGGGTTGGACTAGGTGATCTATATGTGTATAGATAGATGGATAGATAGATACAGATGTAAATATATAGATACAGACATAGATATAGATAGATAGATACCAAGAGGCAATATGGCACAGTGGAAAATATCATTGGATCTGGAACTGAATGATTTGAATGACCTGGGTTGGATTTCTAGCTCTGCAGATTATGTAACCTTTAGGCAAATCACCTAACTTCTTTTAATTTCAATGACCTCACCTGTAAAATGAGGAGGCTGGTCTGGATGACCTCTAAACCCTGTCCATCTTTAAATCCTATGACAAGATATAAAAAGTAGAGAGGCTGCTTCTCAGCACCCACGATGAACTTAGATGTTTAATTTCCACATGAGTGATATCCAGAGTTGTGCTTACATATTCCTGAGGCTGTGCTGTACTCTATTTGCATCCTTCCTCCAAATTTCATACTGCCTCTGCCAATACTTAAACCAGTAACACCTACTAAGCCTCCAGAGACCTGATAAAACTCTACGTGAAGCCATCCACCAGTTCCACCTACTTGACAGGACTCATCCTCGTGTGCCCCATTTCCCCAGACAATCAGATCCAGCCAAGCAAGGATATCCAGTCTTCAATCCCTCTCTATCTCCTCACAGTGTTCTACAAGGTGGATGCTTTCAATCAGTGTTCACTGATGACTGATTAGAGGCTGGGTCCATTCCTTGTCTCCTTTGCCCAGCTCAGCATGAGGAAACCCTGGCTTTATTCCATAACAGCTTAAAAACTGTTGCTGTCAATTATGTTACAATCTAGAGATGAAGGGTGTTCATGCAAATATGGTGACTCTGCCAGAGCTAGGCAGCAAGGAAAGGTAGGGGAGAAAAACAGCAGAATGTAATTTGGAGGGAAGGAGAAAGATGACTGGAGACAGAGAGGCCCAAACAAAGACAAAGTGATACAAAGAGAGACAGAGACAAAGGAAGAGAAACAAAGACAGATGGAGGAAAAAATATAGATCAGTCTATGACGCAGCTCTGGGCACTTTAAGCAACCTGAAGTGTGACTCAGGTATAACCATCATTCATCTGTTTCTCAAAAGCTCAGAGTGAATGCTTTCAAAGGAGGAGTTTTAGATCTACTGATTTTTTTTCCCTTCCCAGGGAATGGGTAACTTCTCTAAGAAACCAATTGTGCTCTTTTAAAGGCCTTTTGTTTTTGCCAGGGTTACTCATATCCTAGACTCAACTGGAAACGGTGACACATGGACCGTCACCATCTGGATCCAGCTATTATCTGTTGGGAGGAACTGGATAGGATTACACAATCCTCAGGTCCCACCCCATCTCTTGTGCCAGTCTGATAGATGGCTAGCGAGGAAAATCCTTCTGCTACTCCCCAACCTCCTTCTCCCCACCCCCAGCGCCCAATTACCACTATCCACAGACATTTCTGCCAAAGTGGCCTTTTGGACTGGTTACTTAAGATTTTTTTTTCCTTTTTCATTTCCTAAATGCAGTTTTTGCATGCATTTAAAATACCCCTGAAGTCAAACAGCAGGTGGCAGTAGCCAAACTCAATGACAAAAACTCCATTCAGACCGAGTCAGGTGAGCAGCAGAAAATCAAGCTGACCCAACTGCTGACCCCTCAGTTCAGGTGAAGAGTGTAAGCCAGAGGAAGCAAGCAATGGCTTTTTGAAGCAGCCTGTGCTTTTGGGGCGGGGAGATTGTGCATCTGTGGGATTCCCTAGGTGGCTTTGGATTTGTTGGAAACGTCAAGAGGATGGGTGCACTGAAGAAGGAAAACTGCAGATCCTGTTTCTGGAAATTTATCTCCTCAATGTTAAAATAAAAATCCATGTCACCAATTAAAAGGAAATGAATGAGTGTTCCAGCCGGGGCTGGGCTCCCCACTTTTCCATTAGGGAGTGTCAATTCTAAGGGTTCTAGTTGGGATACCCTCTGTCTCAGGCCCTTGGAGTGGGGTGGGAGGAAGGGGAGTCATAGAATCCCAGAATCGGGATCTTAGAGGTCATGGGATCCACCCTCTTTCCCACGGAGACTTATTACTGGATGCCCATTGAAAAGTCCTAGCACTTCTAAAACGCCAGCAGGCTCATAGCTGACAGCCGTGCCAGCCTCCAAAGAGGTACCTCCACCAAGTGGGGCTGATTGTGAAGGGTGAGGGGCTGGATGAATTACTTTCCGGGGAAGCAGAGGGTAAAGACTGCTCAAAGAGTGGAGCGGTTAAATGGCAAAAAAGTGGTTGAAAAATTATGCCTCCCCCACTTCAAGTCCGCTCGACTCACAGGGAAAGAAGTCCCTTGAGATCCCAACAGAAAGCTTTCCCACCTCCCCGTGGAAGACCCCTGCCTGGTCTCCCCAGTTCATTCCCCTCTGTCCTTAAGTCTTTACTGTAACTGCGCCCTCCAAGAGCCTGTGATTGAGGATGAATGTTGAATGCATCAATTTCTAAGGTCCCTTCCGACCGACGATCCTGCCAAACCTTTGTCCAACCTCCCCTCTCCCACGCGGCGTCCCCCGGGCTCTGGGGTGAGGGTGGGCGCCCGTACCTTGCAGCGCAACTCCTGCCCGGTGTGGATGCTCAGCGCCCGGGACACATGCTCTCGTTCGGCCATGGGCAGCAGAAGATACCCGGCGATCCGGCTGGGCCCCGGGGCGCTGCCGCCGGGCGCCGAGGGCGAGGGCGCTGGCGGGGGAGTGCAGGGAGAGCTGGGGGGGCTGAGGTAGTCCGGAGGGTTCGGGCACTCGGACAGCCGCAAGCATTTGGCCGCCACCGCGGCTGCCTCGTCGCCGTCCAGGAGGCGCTTGGAAGGGGAGCCCCGGGCGGCAGGGAGCAGCAGGCCCGGGCTGCGGGGCTGGACGTTGCGGTTCATGGCAGGGCGGAGGGAACACATCCAGATCCCAGCGCCCGTGGAGTTGGGCTTTTAAATCCCAGGATCCGATAAGGGCTTGGGTGCGGGGCCCCGAAGTCCGGAGATCCGACGGCTGCAGCCGAGCCCGGGGCGTCTCTCGAGGTCTTCTGGCTTTCACCCCCCACGGGGGGCAAAGCTAGCCAGAACCGCTCTAGGGCGCCCACGTTGCAGCCGGGGCCGGGGCTGGCCGGGGAGCCACCGGCCGGCCCAGGGGCCAGCTCCGTCTTCTCCCGCACCCCGAGGGGGCAGCTCAAGAAGGCGGTCCCCCGAGAGTCCCGGTGCCCGGTGGCCGCTGCTGGCTGGCTCGGATGGCTTCCTGCCGCCGCCGCAGAGACAATCCAGGAGGAGGAAGGTCTGCGCAGAGCGCGCCTCGCACTCCGGGTCCGGGGAGCCGCTGGCCGGGGATTCGGAGCGAAGCTTCGGAAGCGGCAGTGAATGGCCAAGCGAGTAACCCAGAACCGCGAAGCCCGTCTCCGGGCAAAGGCACCTTGGCAACTTTTGGTGGCGCTTCTCCCCCTACGCGCTCTTCAGCCTCTGTGCTGGGTGAGAGAGAGTGACTGAGTGTGAGCGAGTGTGTGTGCGGTGCGCCGATCCCAGGCTGTGCCCTCCTTCTCTTCCTCCACCTCCTCCTCCTCCTCCTCCAGCGGGTGACTCACGCTGTATACACACAGTCCGATTATATGTAAACAGTTGGGAAGCCGGGTTGTGCAATGAGGTGCTACGATTCCAGCTCCTCAGCCCACCACCCGGCTCGCTGGCGAGCAGCGCGGGGAGGGGAGGGCAGGGGAGGTGCAGCAGCAGCAGGACGGGGCGGGGGGAGAAGGAGGGATCTGGAGGGGAAGGGGCAGCTTCAAGGCACCCGGGCGACGCGCGCACAGACGCAGGTGACGAGTCTGGTGCAAGAGAGCGCGTGCCCCCCCCCGCACACACTCCTCCAGCACACCGAGGGGGGGAAGGAGGGAGTGCGCACTGGGAAGGAAAGAAACAAAGTGGAAAAGAGAGGAGGAAGGAGGAGACGGAGCTCCCTCTTGCGCGCGCTCTATCTCTCGCTCTCTCAGTCTCTTTGAGCCAAACCCGCGGGCCGGGAAGGAGAAGGATTAAAAGTTGCCGTGACGTTAGAGTCCAGGAGAACCGGAGTTGGGCTGGGGTTGGGGGGGGGTGGCGGGGAGGGAAGGGGAAGGGGCGGGACTTGCAGGGCGGGGCTTAGACGAGGCCGGCGCTCATTGGTGCGCGCTCCTCCCATTCACTCCGCGGCGATTCACCGCCTCAGCTCGAGGAGTACAATGGGTTGCGGGGGAGGAGGAGAAAGGTGGCGGGGAGGAAAGCGCGTGAGCTGCGTTCTCGGGGTCCTAGGGGAGAGGGAAAGAAAGGGAGCGCGTGCCAGGGAGCGCGCACGGCCTCTGCGGGCCTCAGCTTGATGACTGCGGCGCGCGGGGAGCCTAGCCTTTGCCCTTGACCTTGCTGCGCCACGCAGCAGCCCAGGACGGAGGGGCCCAGGGGAGCCCCGCGCTGCGGTGCAGTGCCCGCCATGAGCTGGCGGGTGCAATGTAGAGATACCCGCTGCGCTTCTTGCGCCCAAACCGGCCTGGCTGCAGCTAGAGCTGCTGGGGGGAAGGGGGGAGGGAGAGTGAGAGCGGTGATGAATGATTGAATTAATACTGCCACCCCCACGCGGCAGTTCCGGGGAAGTCCTGTACGGATGAGAGTGGATGTGGATGTGATTTCCCCCCCACCTCATTTCCTCCTCCCCTTCCAGGCTGGCTCCCTCCGGGGTGTGCTCGGCTCCACAAATAGCACCTTCCGTTGGGGGACGTGAAAACAGACCGAGCGCCTCTGCAATCCTCCCCGCCTCCTCCTCCGGGCTCCCCCACGCCCCGCAGCCGGGATGGCACGGAAATAGCTCCACGGAGCTCCTGGAGTGGCTTCTTCGCGAGGACTGGGAGCTTCCTGGAGGAGGGCGGCTTGGAAACAAAAGAAGCCCGAGCCTCGGCGAGCGGAAGGGCCCCACGTGGCAGCCACTTGGTGCAAGTCTATTCCCTCTCACCCCCACCCCAAGTCTTGCTCCCACACCCCTTCGCCCCAGGATCCGCGGGCACTGGGCCAGCCAGGCTCTCTCTACACCCTTGCAGCTGCACTGCGCCCAGGAGTGCGCCCACAGCGTTCTTTTCATGTTCTGCCCCAGCCACCCCGAGTGGGATCATAAGATTCTGAGCTGCACAGCTTGCACAAGCTAGTTGAACCTGGATTCCAAACGATGTTACCTAACATTTTCCTTTTTCCTTTCGTCCCTTCCATACAAAACTGTCTTTAAACATACCCACCAAAATGCAATTTCCCTTTAGAAAACAATCCTAGAGCATTATTGAGTCAGTTACCTTAGTTAAGTATCATAGTCATATTTTCCTTGCACTTGTCCCACCAAACCACAACCCCACGAGGATAAAGCAACTGTAGCATTATCATTCCTTCCCTGCCTTCTGATCTTATTATCAAAGTCACCTTAGGTGACAAGGACTAGCATGAGCTGTCTGGAGAGCATGGGGACTTTCCACTTAAGGTATTACTCACCTTATATCACCCTCCCTGCCCGAAGATAAGAGAGGGAAATCAATCGACAGGCATTTACTCATCGCCAACTGTGTACCAACCACGGAGCTAAATTTTAGAGATTCAAAGGACGATTTCCGACCCTCCATGAGCTTAGAACCTACTAAGGGAAGTTAATGTGCTCACAAGGAAACATACTGTAGGGAATGTAGGGTCAGCACTGATAAATAACCTGATAAGGCTCTTGAAGGCCTTGGAGCCAGTCCTTCCAAAGAAGCTAGTGGTGAGGTGGGAGGGCATTCCAACGTGGGGGAGAGCCTGCTGAAAAGCAGTGAAGCAAGAGGTGGAATGTTGGCTTAAGGGAACAACAAGCAAGCCAATGAAAGCTGAGATGCTGAAAAATGTCATTTGATTGCAGATTTTAAAAAAATATCCGGCAAAGTCATGACGAGCCTTCCTTGGTCAAATGAGCCACAGACTCAGTATTTTTAAACCATTTGGGAATAGAAGGTGAAGTCTAACCCTCCTCAAGTTACAGATTAGGCAACTGAGGACTAGCGTACTGAAGTGACTGCTGGAGATAATTTGTTAGTGGACCTGGGACTAGAAATCAGATAGTATATACAAGGACATTGTAAAATGTGAGGCAATATACAGATGCAAAATATTATTGTTATTTGAGCTATTAATTTAACTTCATTAAAAATTAACTTCATTGAAGTTTGTAGCAGAAGAAGGGTATTGACCTTGGACACATTATTTAGCCTCCCTCCTCAATTAGTCCTTATAGTCAATGAATATTAAATAAAAATAAATATTAAACACCTATTACTTATCCTCTGCAAGTGCTAGGGATACAAAAGGAGACAAAAGATCATCTCTACCCTCAAGGAGCCTATAATTTAATGGAGAAGACTATACATATATATTCATATATGTGTGATAGAAAGAAATGAGATGGAAGGCACTAGTATAGAAGAGTTAGGGAAGTCTTCCTGTAGAAGGTGAGATTTTAGTTGGGCCTTATAAGAAGGCAAGGAGGTCAGTAGTTAGAATGGAGGAAGGAGAATGTTCCAGGCATGGAGGACAGCCAGAGAAAATGCCCAAAGTCCAGAGATGGACCTTCTTGTTGGTGGAATAGCCGGGAGGCCAGTGTCATTGGATCTAAGCTTATGTATTGAAAGGTGTAAGAAGACTGGAAAGGTAGGAGGGGGCTAGGTTATGAAGGGCTTTGAATGCCAAACTGAGCATTTTGTATTTGATCCTGGAGGCAATAGGGAGTCACTGGGGTTTATTGAGAAAGGGGGTTACATGGTTGAACCTGTACTTTAGGATAATCACTTTAGTGGCTGAATGTTCTGAGGAATGAGGAGAGATTGAGTCACACTCGCCAGCAGGCTATTCCAGTAATTGAGGCATGAGGTGATAAGGGTCTGTACTAAAGTGGGGCGTGTTGGAGAGATGTTGCAAAGGTCTTGGCAATTGCTTGGATATGGGGGGAGGGCAATGTGAAAGAGAAAATGAGAAGTCCAGGATGACTCCTCAGTCATAGGTCTGAGAAATTGGAAGGATGTTGTTACCCTCTCCAGTAAAAGGGAAAGTAGGAGCTTGAGGGAGAATTTAGGGGGAAAGATGACTTCAGTTTAGACATGTTGAATTTAAGAAGTCTAGTGGATATGCAATTCAAGATTTCTAAAAAGCATTTAGAAATGCAAGCCAGCAGAGGCTGGGGGCAAGAAAGGCAGATTTGAGAATTGTCAGCATAGGGATGGTTATTAAATCGATGGGAGCTAATGAAATAACCAAGTGAAGTCTTATAGAAGGAGAAGAGGGCCCAGGAGTGAACCCTGAGGGACAGGGTTCTATATCTATAGTTAGAGGGCATGATCTGGCTGAGGATCCAGCGAAGAAAATGGAGGAGCAGTCAGGAAGGAAGACCAGAAGAGAGTGGTACCCCCTTCCCCACGAAAAAAACAAAGAACCAGAAGAAAGTATCAAGAAAGAGACAGTGATCAACAACGCCAAAAGGTGCCAAAAGGTACCAAAAGGGCAAGGAGAATGAGGCTGGAGGAAAGCCTGCTGGATTTTTACCACTTAGAGATCATTGTTAACTGGAGAGAGCAGTTTCGATGGAATGATGAGGTCGGAAGCCAGGTCATTAGGGGATAAGAAGAGAGAAAGTAGAGGCACCTATTTTAGCTACAAAGGGCAGCAGAGATAAAAGATGATCAAAAGATGGTAAAAATAAAGGCTGATCAAATGGAAGGAGGAGGTAAGATGGTAAGACACCGGCATGTTTGTAGTTAGTAGTGAAGGAGCTGGTAGACTGGAGAAAATTGAAGAAAAGGGGTAGAGTAGAGACAAGACAGGGCAAATTGCTGGAAGAGATTGGATGGAATGGGATTGTTTGAAGAGGTAAAGGATATTAACATGGAGCACCTTGGCTGTTCACCTGCTATATTTCTCAATCTTGCCACGTGACCAACCCAGCTTTTCTTTTGGTTAGACGATTCTTTCATGATCTCTTTTACTCCCACTCCTCTTCAGAGGATGCAGGATATTTTAAGGATGATGCAGCTAGGTCATGTAGTGGATAGAATTTGAGGTTTAGAGCCAGTAAGACGGGAGACACTTACAAAGCTATGTGGCCCCAGGCAAGTCTGCCTGCCTTCCAGGATTGTCACCAGGATAAACTGAGATATTTTATAAAGTGTTTTGCAAACCTTAAAACACTATATAAATGTCATTATTATCGTTACTCTTATGCTAATGGATAATACATGAATTCCTACTCACTGCAATGTTAGGATAGGAAGTCCTTGTTCAGTATTCATTATTCATCCTTTCTGTGATTCATTTATTCAATAAGTATTTATTCTGTAAATCTATTCTGTGAATTCTTCTGTACTGGGGGGAATTTGTGGTAGATCAATTCTAATAGGTCAGTTTACCCTCCCTAACCCATTACCTGTAAGCACCTCCACTTGGGACACAAAGGAACAGAAGAGAGAAGCTGTCTTTCTCACTGCCCAAGGGTAGGAGATGGGGGGGGGGGCAGGTAGGATGTAAAAGTTTGAAGCCGGAACCAGATTAAAGTGTAACTGGGAAATGTTTAATAAAATAAGTTAGAATGCAGTACAACAGAGATAATGTTAATTTGTGGTTTTCTAAGTCAATACACAGCCCAAAGACAACCATTTCTAATTGAGTTTGATACCACTGGAGAATACCAAGCCCCTGGGTTGGGAAGCACTCTGGACCTGAAGGTGGTATTACAATCTCCTCTCCTCATTCAGCAAGTCCTCTTAGGGTGGTCAGTGTAAAGGAAAGTCTTGATTCCACTGCCCCGACATCCCTAGTGTGCATTGCCTTTTCTTTGCCACAGGGCCCCTGGAGTAGTTCTGGTCCTTGACCCTCATCACCTCTTGTTCAAAAGACTGTAACAGGCTCCAATTTGGATTTCCAGCTCCTAATCTCCCCTCTTCAATCTCTCCTCCACACAAGCTCCACAAGTCAAAATAACCTTCCTAAGGAATGTCTGGCTATTTCGTTGTCCTGTTATGAAAATTTCAATAGCTTCTGATTGCCACTAGGCTAAAATATAAATTCTAGGCTTGGCATTTAAAGTCCTTCACCTCTCCAGGCTTATTTCACATTCCTCACCTTCACATATTCTACCTTCTGGCCAAAACTGGCATACTTGGTGATCTCTGGATATGCCATTTCTTTTTGTTGTCACCTTGACTTTGCAATGTCTGTCTGCCAAGCCTGGGATGCCCTCCCTTCCCACCTCTGCTCTTAGAACCTCGGGCTTCTTTCAAGACTAAGCTGGTGAGTCATCTCTTACCCTGAGCCTTTCCTGATCCCCTTAATGCTCCTTTCCTCCTCAAATTATCTTGTATATTCTTCTCTATTTGCATCTTGTTTCCCTCCCCGACAGAAGAAAAAACTCCCAGAAGGCAAGGACTGCAGGTCTATGTTGAGTACCCTTCCTCAGATCTGTGTAAGCCAGCCACAGCTCCAGAGAACGGTAACTTCCTCGTGTTCATAGAATATGAACCTTTCTAACTTTAAAATTTATGAGAAACTCATGTAAGTTTAAATCTTACAGAACCTCAAAGTTTAGAAAGTGTTTTCTCCACACCCAACCTCCAGGGTAAATAGGGCAGATATGGAACTAGCTTTAAGAAGTATAGCAAGTGACTCGTTCAGGGTCCCACCGCTAGTAGATGGCCTGCTATGAAGGAAGTAGTTAAAGATTTTTCAAATGATTGTTCTTTCTCCCCTTTCCCTTACTCCTTTTATTTTAAGAAGCTCATGAAATTCCTGTACTCGATGCTTTAATGGATCTGCTATGCCATGAGTCATCCGAACATATAAAGTTTTTTTCCTTAAAAAAAAAAAAAGGATTTATCCTGGGGGCTGCATTTTCTCTTTTCGTACAACACACACACTCACGCGTGCACACACACACACACACACACACACCCATGATTTGATCAGAGGTCTGCGACTATTTTTAAGTAATTCATCTTGCCTCTCCAAACATACCATTTTCCCTCTCTCAGGCTGAAATATGCCTTGGTGGCAGCCAGCCAACCCTATCTTCCTTCATTTTCTAATCTGGGCCCCATGCACTAGACTGGTTGGAAGGGTTTTCATTAAATAAACTCAACTCCATCACTTTGCTGGCCTGAAGTATTTATGACTTTGGATGGTTGGTGTGCTTAAACAAAAGGCCCCAAGGAGTCCTGGGATTAATTTGGGGGCAGCTGCTGCGTGGGTTCTGGATTACAATGCTGTCACTTACAGCTCTTCAGTGATAAAACAGTACATTTTTCTGGAGCCTTCAAGTAAGGTCTCTATGTTCCTTCACCAACCAACTCTCAAAGGCCACACTAGCCTTATCAGTCCTTAGTGTAAACGTAAGAGGATTGGAGACCTTGTCCTACAAAAGTCAATTGGAGGACCTGGGGATGTTTAGCCTGGAAAATTAAATTCATTTCAACAGATACTAAATTCTGCCTAAGTTCTATGCATCATGCTAGGGCCTGGGTTTAAAAAAGACAAAAATTAAGCAATCCCTGCTGGCGAGGAGCTTACATTCTATTGGGACAGACAATGTGTACATAAATAGGTTTGTACAGAATATGTGCAAAATAAATACAAGTTAATTTTGGGAGAGATGAAAGGAGGATGTAAGAAAAATTCTCTAGACAGAACAATCTACACCTGAAATAGACTGCCTCGGGAGATGGTAGTTGGTAAATTCCCCCTCCCACGAAGTACTCAAGTGAAAGTGAAATGACAATTTGTCCAGAAAATAGGATTCTGTAAAGCAGAGTTCTAGTTGGCTCACTGCAGAGTGCTGGACCTTGAGTCAGGATAACGAAGACAGGAGTTTAAATCCAGCCTCAGACACTTACTAATTATATGACCCTGGGAAAGTCGCTGAACTTTAATCTGCCTCAATTTTCTCATCTGTAAAATTTGGATAATAATGGCACCTACCTCTCAGGGTTTTTGTAAGTACCAAATGAAAGAATATTCGTAGAGTGTTTTGTGTACCTTAAAGCACTACATAAATTCCAGCTATTATGATTTTTAATTATTTATTTAGTATTTTATTTTTCCCCGGTGACATGTAAAAACAATTTTTAACATTCATTTTTAAAATATTGAGTTCCAAATTCTCTCCCTGCCTACTCCCCTCATTGAGAAGGCAAGCAGTTTGGTATAGGTTGTACTATTACTGTTGTTATTATAATTTCTATGCTACAGAGGTCTCTCTTGCTCAAGATCCCATACGTCTCGAGAAGCAATGAGGGCCCTCTTGTTGAATGGCCACAGGTTTCTAAGTAGAGTAGATGTCAAGGTCAGTACCATGACTGGTTGCTCCTGGAAACTGCTCTGGTGGCTGGGCATCCTGGGAATTTTCCCTGTTTGTTCTACAGCTCTCCCCTCACCCTAACTTTTGCTTCTAGTCCTAGAATGCTGAGTATAGAATGTCTAGGAGTGGGCTCCACAGCCACAGAAGCTAAGGTTAGACATTGGAGGACTTCCAAGGGCAGTGGAGTATTTGGACACTTTAATGTGCCAGTGTGTGTGCACCAGACCTTAAAAGCTCCCCCCGCCCTTCTCTGTCTCTCTCTCTCTCTCTCTCTCTCTCTCTCTCTCTCTCTCTCTCTCTCTCTCTCTCACACACACACACACACACACACACACACACACACACACACACACACACACACATTCCTTCCAGAGATTGAGGGGAGGGGAGAAAATAGCTGGTTCCCATTCACTGACCTCAACTGGTCCTACTGTTCAGGGAAGGGGAGGAGGAAAGAAATGAGAAGGGGTAGGGATGGGGGGAGGGAGGGTGGCAGTGGTGGAGAGAGTAGAGGTGAAGCTCAAGGAGAGGAAAGAGCAGAGAAAAAAAATAAAAGAAGGAACAGGGAGAGTGCCAGACAGAGGGATGCTCCAGAAGTTTTCATCTACTGAAAAGGGTAGGAGCCAAAGAAAATGCCCTTCCCTCTTGGATCCAAGAAAAAAGTTGCACAAATACAGAACAGAGAAGGCCATTTTTCCTATGAAAATGACCAGAAGATTTAGGGGACTGCATGATCAATATGAGGCTACCAAAGCCAGTGAGAATTAATAGAAGTCTTCTATCTAGAATGAGGAAGGAGAGTCCTGCTTTGCTCTGGTCAGAACACTGCATTCAGTTCCGTGTACCACATTTTACAAAGGGCACCAGGAAACCCAGCAGTAATAGAAGAGAATGACCAGGACAGTGAGGGAACTGATTGGGGAAACTAGGATTGCTTAACCTGGAGGAGAGGCGATTTAGGGAGGGGAGGAGTAGGCAAAAAAGCTGGCTTTAATTCTTTGAAGAGCTGTCAAATGAAAGAAAGATTAGATTTGTTTCTCTTGGCCCCAGAATATGGAAGTTGCACAGATTTCATCTTCATAAAAGGAAACAATTACTAATCATTAGGGCTATCCAAAACAATGGCCTTGCAAGTGAATGGGTGCCCCGTCTCTGGAGGTGTTCAAGTGAAAGATGAATGATCATTTGGTGGGGAATGTTCTGAAGGCAGCAAGAGGTCCTCTGAGGTCCCTTCTGAGGTACCTGAGACTAGGATTCTTCACAAACCCAAGGGTTGTCTAGGGCCCATGTTGTCAGATTAGGGCAGTTAGATAGCACTATGGGTAGAGTGCTGGGCCTGGAGCTGGGAAGATGTGAGTTTGAATCCAGCCTTTGATACTTCCTAGCTGTGTGACCCTGGACAAGTCACTTAACACTGTTTGCCTTAATTTCCTCATCTGTAAAATGAGAAGGCTAATTTTTGCTTCTAAGTCTTATGATACTAAGATAAGGATAGAGACTAAACCTTTGGTTTCACTGGTATAGGGAACTCCCAAGGAGGAAACACTCTCTACCGATGCAGGTGAACACTTTCTCTGAAACTTAGCTTAGAGTGCTGCTTAAAATAGGGTGAGTAGGTATGTGTCTTGCCCTCTATGGTCATATAGCCAATCTATGTCAGAGACAGGACTTGAACTCAGGTCTTCATGGCTGTATAGCTTGCTCTCTCTTTATGCTGTCTCTCTACAACACTAAATACTATAATAAAATTAAAGTATAATTAAGGAAATAAGAGAAAGTTATATCAAGAGCCATGGGAGATTCTGGGATAAAGGAATCCCTTTTGGTTTGGGGGAGAATAGGGAGTATTAGGCAAAGTATGGTGGCCTCTGAACTGAGCCTTGAAGGAAGAGAAGCATGAATGTCAACAGGGGAAGATGTGGCACCACGTTCAAATGCATGGAGCTAGGGCTTAATGAGGGGGGAATATCAAACTATAACTAGGAATACTTTCACTTGGGGCAAAAACAGTTGGGCTATGGGAGAAGAGAGGAGCAGTGACTTTAAGGCAGCCTCAGGGGAAGGAGTTATGTCAGGAAAGGAGAAGTTCCAACCCTCAACTCTGGAGAGGAAAGCCAACTAAATGAGAGGATCACCATAGCAATGAGACTCTAGACTGAAGGGAGTCCTTTGTAGACAACCAACAAGCATTGGGGAAGGGAGGAAGCATGTCCCACATGGTCCCCTCCTTCCGCTACCCCACCAATGGCAACATCCTGGGGCAAAGTCCCATTCTCCCCATGCTAATTGCAGCTGGGAGGGGGCCAGTGGGATTCCTGAGGTGATCATTGTTAGTGAATGTGTATGAAGTGAATATAAAGAGTATGTAAAGTGAATATGAAAAGTGTGTACATAAAGGGAGGGAACAGTGTAAAATACACCTGTAAAGAAGAGTTCGCTGCTGGTGGGGAGCTTGGAATGCCAGATGTAATCAAATGCCATCAGAGACAAAAGAAAAAAATCGAGCAGTAATAGCTATCTAAAATATTTAGTGGAATTTCATTGCTAATGCACCTAACTTCTTACCACTTAAGTGGCATAAATTACTCTGGAGAAGTTTGTATCTTATTCTCAAATCGCTAGTAAGCTACTAAAGCTTTTTGAGCAGAGGAGTAGCATGGCCAGAGTAGGGCTATAAGGATATCAGTTTGGATAAACAGCCATCCTGAGGGGAGGAGGGAAAAAAAGAAATTTACTTGATAACATTATTATATATGTAAAAGAATAGCAAGTTGCAGTAACAGATTTACATTTCATGTGCAATCATCTTTTTATTATACTATGTTATGGAAATGCTTATTTTAGTCCATAAATTAAAAATTAAATAAGTAATTTTTTTTAAAGAAGAATACCAATTTGGCAATTGTGTGAAGGACAGCTGAATGGCACAGTGGATAGAGCAATGGGCTTGGGATCTGGACAGACCCAAGTTCAAATCTGACCTCCGACACTTTTTAGTCAGCACGACCCTTGGCAAGTAATTTAACCTGCCTCAGTTTTCTCAATTGTAAAATGAGGATAATAATAGTACCTATCTCCCGAGATTGTTCTGAGAAGAAATGAGAAAATATTTAAAAGTGCTTGGTAGAAGGACAAGAAATTTCTTTATTTTTTTTTAACATTTTTGTTTAAAGTTTAAGAGTTCCAAATTCTATCCCTCCCTCTATTTCTCCCTCCCCAAGACAATAAGCAATCGGGTATAGGTTATACATGTGCAGTTATGTAAAACCTTTCCATATTAGTCATTTTGTACAAGAAGACTCAAAATAAAAAGAGAAAAAATGAAAGGAAGAAAGTGAAAAATAGCACACTTCAGTCTGTATTCAATCAATATCAGTTCTTTCTCTGCAGGTAGATGGTATGCTTCATCATTAGTCCTATGAGATTGTCTTGGATAATTCTATTGCCTGTCTTCATAGAACAATATTGCTGTAACTATGTATAACATTCTTTCTCCTGTTCTATTCCCTTCACTATGCATCAGTTCATGTAAATCTTTCCAAGTTTTTTCTGAAACCATCCTACTTGTCATTTCTTTTAGCATAATAGTATTCCATCACAATCATATACCACAACTTGTTCAACCATTTTCCAAATAATGGGCATCCCCTCAATTTCTAATTCTTTGCCACCACAAAAAGAGCGACTATAAATATTTTTGTATAAATAGGTCCTTTTCTCTTTCTTTGGATGTCTTTGGGAAATAGATCTAGCAGTGTATTGCTCGATCAAAGAGTATGCACAGGTTTATAACCTGTGTTTGGGCAGAGTTCCAAATTGCTCTCCAAAATGGTTGGATCAATTTGCAATTCTACCAACAGTGCATTAGTGTCCCATTTCTCCCACATCCCCTCCAACATCCAACATTTTCCTTTTTTGTCATATTATTCACTCTGATAGCTATGAAGTAGTACCTCAGAGTTCTTCTAATTTTCATTTCTCTAATCAATAGTGCTTTGGAGCATTTTTTTCGTATGACTATAAATAGCTTTGATTTCTTTGTCTGAAAACTGTCTGTTCATATCCTTTGACCATTTATCAATTGGGGAATGACTTGTACTTTTTTTTAAAATTTGACTCAGTTTTCTATATATTTGAGAAATGAGGCCTTTATCAGAGAAACGTGTTGCAAAATTTTTTCCCCTGTTTTCTGTTTTCCTTATAAGTTTTGTTGCATTGGCTTTGTTCGTGCAAAAAAAGTTTTAATTTTATATAATCAAAATTATCTATTTTATGCTTTGTAATGTTCTCTATATCATCTTTGGTCCTAAATTCTTCCCTTATCCATAAATCTGACAGATAAAATATTCCATGCTCTCTTAATTTGCTTATGGTATCACCCTTTATGTTTAAATCATGTACCTATTTTGACCTTATCTTGGTATATGATGTGAGATGTTGGCCTGTACCTAGCTTCTGCCTACTGTTTTCCAATTTTCCCATAAGTTTTTGTCAAATAATGAGTTTTTGTTCCAAAATCTTTGGGTTTATTATATACTATATTATATACTAGATGACTATGGTTATTTATTATAATATAATTTGTGCCAAATCTATTCCATTGATCCACCACTCTATTCCTTAGCCAATATCAGATTGTCTTGATAACTACTGCTTTATAATACAGTTTGAGATCTGGTATGGCTAGATCACCTTCTTTCGAATTTTTTGTCATTGATTCCCTTGATATCCTTGAGCTTTTGTTCTTCCAGATGAATTTTGTTGTTATTTTTCTAGCTCTATAAAATAAGTTTTGATAGGTTGATTGGTATGACACTGAATAAATAGATTGATTTAGGTAGGCTCAGCCTACCCATGAGCAACTAATATTTTTCCAGTTGTTTAGATGTGAGTTTATTTGTGTGAAAAGTGTTTTTTAGTTTTGTTCATATAGTTCCTGTGTTTGTCTTGGCAGGTAGACCCCCAAGTATTTTATATTGTCTACAGTTATTTTTAAATGAGATTTCTCCTTCTATCTTTTGCTGCTGGACTTTGTTGGTAATATATAGAAATGCTGGTGATTTGTATGGGTTTATTCTGTATTCTGTAACTTTGCTAAAGTTGTCAATAATTTCAAGTAGTTTTTTTAGTTGATTCTCTAGGATTTCCTAAGTATAATATCATTTTATCTGCAAAGAGTGATAGTTTTGTTTCCTCATTGCCTGTTCTGATTCCTTAATTTCTTTTTCTTCTCTTATTGCTATAGCTAACATTTCTAGTATAATATTAAATGATAGAGGTGATAATGGGCATCTTTGCTTCACTATTGATTGTACTGGGAAGGCTTGTAGCTTATCCCCATCACAGATAGTGCTTGCAATGGTTTTAGATAAATATTATTAATCATTTTAAGCTAAGCTTCACTTATTCCTATGCTCTCTAGTATTTTTAATAGGGACAGGTGCTGTATTTTGTCAAAGGATTTTTCTGCATCTATTGAGATAATCATATGATTTCTGTTGATTTGTTATTGATATGGTCAATTATGCTTAAAGTTTTCCTAATATTAAACCAGCCCTGCATTCCTGGTATAAATCCCACCTGGTCATGGTGTATGATTCTTGTGATAAATTGCTGTAATCTCTTTGCTAATATTTTATTTAAAAATTTTACATCAACATTCATTAGGGAAATTGATTTATTTTCTTTCTGTTTCAACTCTTCCTAGTTTGGGTGTCAGCACTATATTTGTATCAGAAAAGATGTTTGGTAGGACTCCTTCTTGGCCTATTATTCCAAATAATTTATGTAGTTTTGGGATTAAATGTTCTTTAAATGTTTGATAGAATCAGTTTGTGAATCCATCTGGTCCTGAGGATTTTTTCCTTAGGAAATTCATTGATGGCTTGTTCAATTTCTTTTTCTAAGATCAGGTTATTTAAGTATTTTATTTCTTCTTCTGTTAATCTAGGTAATTTATATTTTTGCAAATATTCATTCATTTCATTTAGAATGTCAAATTTATTGGCATATAACTGGGCAAAATAGCCCCTAACAATTGTCTTAATTTCCTCTTCATTGGTGGTGAATTCACCCCTTTCATTTTTGATAGTAGTGATTTGGTTTTCTTTCCTTTCTTAAACCAAATTAACCAATAGTTTATCTATCTTATTGGGGTTTTTTTTCATAAAACCAGTTCCTGATTTTATTTGTCAGTTTAATAACTTTCTTATTTTCAATTTTATTAATCTATCCTTTGATTTTCAGGATTTCCAATTAGGTGTTTAATTGGGAATTTTAATTTGTTCTTTTTCTAGTTTTTTTAGTTGCATGCCCAATTCATTGATCTTCTTTTTCTCCATTTTATTGATATAAGCAATTACAGAAATAAATTTTCCCCAAAGAACTGTTTTGGCTGCATCCCATGAATTTTGGTATGTTGTCTCATTGTCATTTTCTTTAATGAAATTATCAATTGTTTTTATGATTTGTTCTTTGACCCATTTGTTTTTTAGGATTAGATTATTTAATTTCCAATTAATTTTAAACTGTCTATGGACCATTATTGAATGTAATTTTTATTGCATTATGATCTGAAAAGGATACAGTTACTATTTCTGCTTTTCTGCATTTGGTTGTGAGGGTTTTGTGTCCTTATACATGGTCAATTTTTGTGTAGGTGCCATACACTGCTGAGAAAAGGTAAATTCTTTTCTATTCCCATTCAGTTTTCTCCAGAGATCTATCATATCTGATTTTTCCAGAATTTTATTCACCTCCTTAATTTCTTTCTTGTTTATTTTTTGGTTAGATTTATCTAGTTTTGAGAGAGGAAAGTTGAGGTCCCCTACTAGCAGAGTTTTATTATCTATTTCCTCCTGTAACTCATTCAACTTCTCCTTCAAAAGTGTAGCTGCTATAGCATTTGGTGCATCTATGTTTATTGTTAATATTTGTCTGTGGTACCTTTCAGCAAGATATAGTTTCTTTATTTATCTCTTTTAATTAATTTTTGCTTTAGTTTTGTTAGAGATCATGATTGTTGCCCCTGCTTTCTTTCCTTCAGCTGAAGCATAATAGATTCTGCTCCAGCCCCTTACCTTTATGCTGTGTGTCTCTCTGCTTCAGATGTGTTTCTTGTTAGTAGCGTAATGTAGGATTCAGGTTTTCAATCCATTCTGCCATCTGCTTCCATCTTATGGGTGAGTTCATCCCATTCATATTTATAGTTATGATAACTATTTTTCTCCATACTATTTTCCCCTTGTTTATCCCCCTCTCTCTTTTAACCCCCATCCTTTTGCTCCTCACAAGTGTTTTTACTTCTGATCACCACCTTTGCCAATATGCCCTCCCTTTTATCAGTCTCCCCTCTCCTTTCTGTTATTCCCTTTCTGTTACTTCCTTATAGGGTAAGATAGGTTTCTATATCCAACAGTGTATATATTATTCCCTCTTTGAGACAGTTTTGATGAGAGTAAGGTTTAAGCTTTGCTCCCCACCCCTCATCTGGCCACCCCCAGCCCCTATCTTCCCCTACATTAGAATAGCTCTTTCATGCCTCTTTTGTGTGGGATAATTTTCCCCCTTCTTCTTCCAGTGCAGTTTTCTTTCTCAGCCCCTTATTTTGTTTTTTGGAATATAATCCCACAAAGTCAGCTTATATCCATACCCTCTGCCTACATATGCTCCTTCTAATTGCTTTTATAGTAATAAAGTTCTTAAGAGTTACAAAAATTATTTTGCCATGTAGAAATATAAACAGTTTAACTTTATTGAATTTATGTTTTCTCTTTCTTGTTTCTTTTTTACCTTTTTATGCAAAAAAGTCTTGTATTATATTTGTCTTTGTATTTGGAGGTCAAATTTTTTATTCAGCTCTGGTCTTTTAATTAGAAATGCTTGAAAGTCCTCTATTTCATTAAATGTGTACTTTTTCCCCTAAAAGATTATATTCAGTTTTGTTGGATAGGTGATTCTTGGTTGTAATTCTAACTCCTTTTGCCTTCCAATATATCATATTCTAAGCCTGCCAGTTCTTTAATGTGGAAGCTGCCAAATCCTGTGTAATCCTAACTGTAGCTCCACGATATTTGAATTGTTTCTTTTTGACTACTTGTAATACTTTCTCCTTGATCTGTGAGCTCTGGAATTTGGCCATATGATATTCCTGGGAGTTTTCATTTTGAGATCTCTTTCAGGCTGTGATAAGTGGATTCTTTCCATTTCTATTTTGCCCTCTTGGTTCTAATATATCAGGGCAGTTTTCTTTGATAATTTCTTGAAAGATGTTGTCCAGGGTTTTTTTTTTCTTTAAATCTTGGCTTTCAGGTAGTCCAATAATTCTTATATTATCTATCCTAGATCTATTTTCTAGGTCAGTTGTTTCTCCAATGAGAAATTTCACATTTTCTTCTATTTTTTTTTTTTACTTTTTAAATCTTGTTTTATTGTATCTTGATGTCTCATACAGTCACTAGTTTCTTCTTGTTCCATTCTAATTTTTAAACTAGGTTTCCAAGAGGGTTGGGCCTGTTTGTGTATTGCCCCAGGCTTGGCAACTTGCTGCAGGCCCTCTTCTGTGAGGCTGGCTGCTACTGCTGCTCTTGGACCTCACTTTCCTCCCACCCCAGTGAGACAGATTTTTCCTGACGTGCTAGTAAGCTCTTCCCTGCTCTTAGATCAATTTGGAAATGATTTTCTAGTTGTTTGGTGGGAAATTTACAAGGTTTTTTTCCCTCTGCCATCTTCACCCTTATCATATTTTCTAGGCTTTGCCTTTCCATGTTTTTAATAACCTATGTGTGAAATAGTGGGAGAGGATGTTTTATGGACCTTTAGAAGGAACTCGTAAAAAAAAAAACTGTCACTGAGTATGGGAGAGTCATGTTCTAGGAAAGTTCCATGGTAATCCTCTGGTCCCTCACATCATGGATAATAAAAGAGAAGTAACACAGATAATAAAATCCATTATCTCATTCATGTTCCCTTTACTCTGGCTTCAGTAAGATCATTCCTCACTCAGTCCCTTGGGTAGAACAGCTTCTCCTGTACCCCAAATCTTAGCCTAGAGATTTTGACCCAAAGCATCTAGGCCAGATTGGCCCTCAAAGAGAGGGTCTCTCTAAGTCTCTAAAAATGATCCCTCCCCTCCCCACTTCCATATTCCGCCACTGACCTGAATGAGCCAATCCTAGAACTAGAAAATGTCATAGCTATAAGGCACCTTCAAAAATAGTCTTAGAATATAATCTTGTTACAGCTAGGAGGGAACTTAGAACATAGACACAGAATGTTAGAGCTAGAAGGAACTTTTAGAGATCCTCTAGCTCAGAAGTTCTTAATCTTTTTCTGTATTAGGGACCCCCTTGGGCAGTCTGGTGAAACCTATGGACCCCTTCTCAAAATAATGTTTTTAAATGAAGTAAAAATACATAGCACTACAAAGGAACCAATTATATTGAAATGGTAATACATACATACATATATAGATGTGTGTGTGTGTGTGTGTGTGTGTGTGTGTGTGTAGAGGGTTTTTTTTAAGTTTGTCAATCCTAAGTTAAAAACCCCTAATCTGGCCAAATTCCTTGACTATAAAGTCAATGGTGGAACGGAGGCCCATGGCAATTAAATGACTTGCCCAAGGTCACACAGTTAGATAAGGCTAGAGCCCAAGTTTTCCGAGTCTTGGATCAGTGCCCTTTTTGCTATGTCACATCGATCGTCTTCCCAGTCACTCGTTATGAAGGCTCCAAGACGTTTGACATCCGTGTCACTGAGACCAAGGCTCCTGGCCAACTCCTAGAAAGTAACAGCAACAAAGTGGAGGAGGAGAAGTTCTCAGCTTCCCGCTGCCTACACCGCCACCTCTGTCCATGGCCTAAAACGTCCTCCATCCTATGGCCTCCTGTTAGAATCTCAGCCGTCCTGCAAGGCCCAGCTCAGATACGACTACCTGCTTCCCAAAGCTTTCCCAGGCTTGCTGAGGGCTAGGACTGTGTCTTATTTACCTTCATAGCACCTCACTTTGCCAGCAGTAGTGTTTGGTAAATAGTTGAATGCATTTGGTCATGCTGAAATAAACAAAGTACCACATAGTCAATTCAGCCTGAATAGCATTTAGCAAAATCATTGCACATGAGAGGAAGGCGGCCATCCGCACAGGTGTCAGGCCCAGGAGCCGCCAGACCTTGGATGAAGGCCTGTACTAAAGTCATGGCTGGCCTCTGCAGTGCAGGGGACCTGAGGGACCACTGAGCCCAAGCCCTTCACTTTCCTGGGGCCCTGAGGCAACACGAGCTATGTGACTATGTATAAATGCCTTAACCTCTGTTTGCCTCAGTTTCCTCAGCTGTAAAATTGGGAAAATAATACCGCAGGGTTTTGTAAGGATCAAATGAGATAATTTTTGTAAAAAGTGCTTGGCACATAGTAAGTGCTATACAAATGCATCATTCCCTCCCCCCCTACCCACCCCAAGATTACATAATCGGAAAGTAATAGAGTCCAAACTATAAATCATGGACATTGGTTCCCAATCCAGAGCTCTTCCCACTCTACCACATTGCCCATTCCAATGGCGTGAAAGCAATCCTGGGTTCCTGAATGCCGTGCTAGGAGGTTACAAGTTATACAGACCTTGAGAGTCTTTAAGCATGGGCCCTACACCAGATTATAGGTGGATCTTCGGAGGACCAGCCTATGGAAATCTAGAACGTGATGCCCAAAAAGTTACGCAACAAGCGATACACTGATATATTTTCTTTATCCATTGCAACCCAGAGAGTCATCTTGCCAAGGCATGGAGGAGATACGACCTGAGCTGGTGGAGGAAGTTCTCACACCAATGAAATTCCAGGCTGTTGAAATCTGAAAGAATAAATTAATAAATATTAATTAAATTAATTTCCTCCATGAAAATTAACCTCTCCTGCCTCCAAACTTCAATTACAATATATTTTCTGTGTCATCTAAACATTGGTGGCACATTACACCTTACATTTAACGCTATCCTAGTTATCTAGGTATTTGGTATTAGTGGAAAGAGGGTGGGATTCAGAATCGGGACACTTAGCTTTGTGACTAGAAGCTAACTTGAGCTGTTTCCTAACCTATAAAATGGGAACAATAGGACGTATACTTTCTACCTCATGGAGTTTTTGGGTAGAAAACACTTGGCAATGAGTTATTATCGAATGTAATTTCTCTCTATAACTCTTTGACGGCAGGGACTATGTCTTGGTACATGGACCATTATAGTATCTTTACAGTGAAAGACAATAAATGTCCATATCAGAAGAGGAGTTAGTGTGGTACAGCAGGAAGGACTTTGGGCTGTGGAGTCAGAGGACCTGGGTTCATATTCTACCTCTAATGCTTAATTTCTGTATGCCTTTGGGCAAGAAAGGTCATCTCCCTCAGCCTACAGTTTCTTCAGCTCTCAAATAAAGGGGTTGGACTAGATGACCTCTAAAATTCCTTCTGGGTCTAGATCAGTGATGCTATAAATGCCAGCTCCTGTCTAAACAGGGGTCTCATTGGTATCTTGATTCAGTCTGAGTCTCAAGTGAGATAGTCAGTCTGTTTCTGCCTCTATTTTCTTCACCAAATTAGGATGGAATTGAATTATTCACTTTCATTCTCCCTTTGTAGTCCTCCCCTGTAGACCCATGATGACTCCTTCCTTCATCACAATCAGAAAATCTACTTCAAAAGTAGAGAAATCTCCTTAGAAAGGAGTCTGAATCAAAAAATTGTAAACAGGGAGTTGGGAGTTTTTCAAGACAGCGAAGAGCTACTTACTCAGGGTCCATTCTTGGAAGCTGTGAACCCATCTGGGGTATTATAATAATAGCATCTTTTCAGCAGTTTTTATGTAGAAAGGCTAGCTTTTGGTGTCTTCCCATATCTTCTTTCACCTGTCTCCCATTCATTCCTCTCACCCCTTCATCACAAAATCATAGAATCTCAGAGATTTAAGGGACTTCAGAAGCCTCCTCCCCTGGTACCTCTAGAACTCTCTACCCCCACAAATCTAGCTTGCTCTGAGCAGAGTTATCAGTGAATCCTCCTTAAGGTGCTGCCTGGTTAAAGCTTAATGGTTCTATCTTCCAGGGGTCTTTGCATTTCTTATAGGACTCTGGGAAAACCATAAGACTCAAAAGAATGATTCTCTCGTAGTGGAATTTGAGGCAGCAGGGACAGACCAATGCGGGGAGACATTTTATGTTGTGTTTTGTAGGGAAAGGAATGGTCTGGGAGCCCTCAGGTAACAGCTCCTGCTTACTCATACATTAAGCTCAGCCCTGCCCCCAGGTGTACACATGGGCCAGGATAGACTGCAGGAAAACCTGCCCCAAAGAATCCTCAATTGACATGGCCTCAGGTTCCACCCAGGCCCACACCCTGTCCTTTGCTATGTGTAATTGAAAGGGGAGAGGGCAAAGATGCAAGAGAAGAAAGTTATCATCAAATGAAGGTCCCTCTTGCAATGCCGTAGAGGGTGATTCCTTTCTCCTCCCGCACCAACCCCAAATTCCTTCAGGCTCTGCCATTTCATTCTACTACTAGCTGAGAGGAGGGAGGGGAGACTGGAAGAGAGAGGGCAGAGGGCAGCTATATAACATTTAATTGATGCAATCATCTATTGCAAAACCCATGGGTATCACTGAGTATCCTGTAGAATAGTCATCTGAGGGTAGCAGCGGCAGGAAACCCTGAGATAGAAAAAAGACAACACAAAGAAAGCCAATGGCTCTGGGGTGAGGGAAGATGAAGAGTCACCCCAGGGATATGCTTCTTAAAAATAGGAGACACAATTACAAGCCCTTACACAGGTAGAAGATTTTAGTTTTCAAATTTCTGCTGCAAACTGCACGTCTGCGAGCCTCAGGGGCTCAGATGAGGACGGTGATAATACCTGCATGATATGATTGTCGGATCCAAATGAGGTCAAATGTATGTAACCCACGTCACCTCTGGCTATGCCCTGTCTAATATGTCCCATATCCAAGCATCTCCATTTTCGGACTGGCATGCTCAGAGAAACCCAGGTTCCATATGGAAAACCCCTTGAAAAACTTTAAGAAGCTTTACGTTAGCTGCCATTTTTATCTCACTGTGTGTTCATAACGGGGCCAGCTAGGAGCAGCAAGGGTAGCCTGTTTCTCATCTATAAAATGAGCTAGAGGTAAAAATGGCAACTCACTCCAGTATCTTTGCCAAGGAAACCCCACAATGGGTCACCAAGAGTTAGACATGACTGAAACAACTGAACAACATGCTCATAACAATCCTGTGAGACGTACAGATGGCAAGGTGGTACAGTGGCTAGAATGCTGGACTCGGAGTCAAGGTAGACATGAGTTCAAATCCTGCCTTGGACACTCCCAGGCTGTTTAACAGCTTTAGGCAAGTCACCTAATTTTTCTTAGCTCTCACTTTCTTCATCTGTAAAATGGAACCTTAATAATAGGACCTATCTCCCAGGGTTGTCGTGAGAATCAAATGAGATAATATTTGTAAAGTGCTTCGCAACCTTAAAGTGCTGTATAAACAGTAGCCATTATTATGAGACATTATCTCTCCTGCATGAGGAACTGAATCTCAGGGAAATTGATGTAGCCGAGGTCATATGATGGCAAAGCTATTGTGAAATCTTTTCCTACACACCTTGCCATCTCTCAGGGGGTGAAAATTGCCATGAACTTGAGAATTTAGAATTGGAGGAATCTCAGAAGTCATCAAGTTCACCTTCCTGCTTTTTCGAGATAAGAAAACTCAGGCCCAGAGAGGAGAAGCCCAAGGTCACATAGGGAATGAGTGGCAGAGCCAGGATTCAGACTCATGTCTTCTGATGACTGCACCACACTGCCTTCCCTTTGAGATGGGAACAAAAACAGAGGCCCTTGTAACAGAGAAGGAAATAAGAAGGAGAGCCCTCCCTGACCTGGGGTCACACCGCAGAAGGCCTTTTTCTGAATGATTGGGGATGTTTCATGATGAGACAGACACCTGGTTTTTTACCTGGGTGGTTTGTTAACCATTCTTTCTGAGTCAGGTATCATCTTATATCAGCCACTCCTCATCCACGTCAGGGGTTGTCAGTGTTTCTCTTATAAGATTACCTTAGAGTTGGAAGCCTTCCTGGCAATGGGTCATGATACAGGACAAAAATGTAAAAACTTGCTGCCCTCCAGATTTCATAACCTGATAAAGTGAGTCATTTCTCTGCATAAAAGAAGTCTCTAAAGGGGCTGTTGGGTCTCTGCCAAAAAAGTTGGAGAAAGGAGAAGGGAGAACATAGAACTTAGTATTAAACCTGAATATTTTTTTCTGGTTTTGTCCCTTAAAATCTGGGTGACCTTGGACAAATCACCTTCCCTGAGACTCAGTTTCCACACCTGCAAAGATAACGAAGGGGTCGAGCTGGAGCAATCAATCAGTAAACATTTATTAAGTGCCTACGATATGCTAGGCACTAGGCGGCTAGGTTGCCCAGTGGATAGAGTGCCAGACCTGAAGCCAGGGAAACTCATCTTCCTGATTTCAAATCCAGCCTCAGACACTTACTAGGTGTGTGACCCTGAGTAAGTCATTTAACCCTGTCTGCCTCGGTCTCCTCATCTGTAAAATGAGCTGGAGAAGGAAATGGCAAACCTTTCCAATATCTTTGCCAAGAGAATCCCAAATGGGGTCATGGAGAGTTGGACACAACTGAAAAGATTCAACAAAAACAATATGCCCAGCACTGTGGGAAGCACCAAATATACAAAAAAAGGCAAAAAAGCAGTCCCTGCTCACAGGGGTTAGCTCTCGGGCTAACGAGAGAAGCAAAATGCAAACAACTGCGTGCAAACAAGCTACTTACAAGATACATCAGAAACAGTCAACAGACGGAAGGCACCAGCATCCAGGGGGATCCAGAAAGGACCCTTGTTGCAGAAGGGAGAATTTTAGCTAGGACTTGAAGGAAGCCAGGGAAGCCAGGAGGCAGAAATAAAGAGAGAGAGAGCACTACAGATATGAGAGACAGACAGCTGGTGAAAATGCCTGGAAATGGAATGGACGTCTCGTTTGAGGAAGGGCAAAGAGATTGGAGTCACTAGATCGAAGAGTTCCTGGGGAGTGTAAGGTGGAGGAAGACGGAAGAGGTGGGGTGTGGGGCAGGGAACCAGTCATAAAGGGCATTGAGGGCCAAACAGGATTTTGTGTTTGATCTTGGAGGTGATAAAGAGGCCCCTGGAGTTTTTTTTAGAAGGGGGAGGGGGAGCCTCACACCTGGGCTTTAGGAAATCCCTTTGATGTGTGAGTGGAGGATGGATGGAAATGGGGAGAGACTTGCAGCAGGCAGAGCCACCAGCAGGCTAGTCCATTAGTCCACGTGCCAGGTGATGAGGGCATGCACCAGGGTGGTGACCGGGTGAGAAGGGGGCATAGTCAAGAGATTTATATAAAGATAAAATTGACAGGATGATTTCTAAGCTCCCTTCCCATTTAAGCCATGTTATTTTGGGGAAGTCACCTAATTTTGTTGGGCCTCACTTTCTTCATTTGTAAAATAAGAAGGTTGGACTGAATAATCTCTTAGGTTCCTCCCAGCACTAAATCCTATGACTGTAATGTCAATAAAACATTGGTTCCTACAAAGGAGGACCTGTACATGGCCAGAGGACAACAGGGTTCCTTAATTTTACAAATAGAAGTCCCTTCCCAAGCTGCTCTTCTTTCTCTTTGTATAAAGTTTGGCCTGGGACAGGCTTCTGCTTCTGAAGGGACCCAGCTGCCTTTCTATGCATCCAGGTACTACTTATTAAGGACCTATTCTGTGCAACAAACTATGTACTGAGACCAGAAGGAGAAACAGGGCTCTTTGCCAAGCCCTGGCAATGCTGTCCCACCAAAGGTGCACTCAAATCTCCTTCCTAGTCCTCTCCAACCCTAATGTCCTCCCAGTCACTTAAGGACAAAGGTCAGACTCCAGCATGATGTCGTCTGTCAGTCAACAAAGCATTTATTAAACGCTTCCTATGTGCCACGCACTGTATAGTGGAAGGAACCTTTAATGTGGATTTAGAGGATCATAGATCCAGAAACATCACTTGGTAAAGTTGAGTCAAGCCAATAAGCATTTATTATGCACCTACTATATGCCAGATACTCTACTAAGCACTGAAGTTACAGAGAAAGACAAAAATAGTCCCTGTCCTCATGGAGCTCAAAATCTAACAATTATGTACAAACAAGATACATACAGAGGGAAATGGTGAACCTTTCCAGTGCCATTAACATCACTAACATTAAGGAGGACAGGGAAAAAGGATTCTTCCAAAAGTTGAGGCTTTAGCTGAGACTTGAAGGAAGCCAGATAAATCAGGATTTGGAGATGAGGAGGGAGAGAACTCCAGGCATGAGAGATGAGCAGTGGAAATTCATGGAGGTGGGAGATGGAGCATCTTATTCAAGGAAGAGCAAGGAGGACTATAACACTGCTCTTGATTGTCCATCACAGGTGATGGCTTGACTTGTGGGTGAATTGGATTTAAGTGAGGCAGAGCTGTAAAATACGCAGAGGGGAATAAGGCATAAGAACATTGGAAAGATAGGAAAGGGCCAGATTATGAAGTTCTTTAAAAGATAAATTGAAGACTTTCTATTTGATCCTGGAGATGATAGGGAAGCCGCTGGAATTTATTGAATAGAGAAGTGACATAGTTGGACCCATGCTTTAGGAAAATCACTCTAGTGGCTTAGCGGAGGAGGGATTGGAGCAGGGAGAGATTTGAGGGAGGCAGAAGCACCAGAAAGCTATTGTAATAGCCCAGGCATGAGGGTCCACACCAGAGTGATGGCCGCATCAGAGGAGAGAAGGGGAGTATTGGAGAGGGAAGCAAAGGTGGAATTGACAGGCCTCGGCAACAGATTGTCTGTGGAGGGTGAGAGAGAATGAGGGATTGATCAGCCTGACTCCTAGGTTGTAAGCCTAGGTGACTAGAGGAGGAGGGGTGTTCTCTACAGTAATAGGAGAGTTAGGAAGAGGAGAGGTTCCATCCATCTAGTCATGAGATCATACATCCAGAGCCAACAGCGACCTCAGAAGCCACCCAGCCCTATTCTTTCATTTTACAGATGAGGAACTTGACCCTCGGGGAAGTTAAGGCACCTGCCCACAAGGTATTACAGGATTTGAGAATTGAAAGGGAGCCAGCCAGCTCTTCATTTGCCATTTGGCTGCACGCCTCTGGACTTTGCCACCAGGCCCCCACATCAGGCCTCACCCCTTTGGTGTGTTGACCTCCCCCATTCGATTACAGGCTCCTTGTCTTTCTTTTTTGTTAAAAATAATCCCAGTGCTTAGCTCAGTGCATTAAAAAAAAATCCTAATGCTCAGCACAGTGCATGGTTCACAATAGGCTATATTAATAAATATAAATTAACAAGTATTTGTTGACTGATTGACCATCTAGTCCAACCCACACGTGAAAGAAATCCCCACTATAACAAATCTAGCAAGCATGTATCCAAGGCAAGACTTGAACCCAGGTCCTTTGAATCTAGAACCAATGTCCTTACCACTATAACCCACCAACCTCCTAGTGAAGAGGGATAGGGATCAGGACTGAAACTGTGGTTACTCCGATATGAGGAACTCTGCATTAAGGGAACTCCCTCTGCTAGGGCAGGTCGGTATCATCTCTGCAGCTTACAGTCTTAAATTATAGAGTTGCCTAGAACACTGAGAGACTAAATGACTTGCCCAGGGTACACACAGCTGGTGTGTATCAGAGGCGAGACTTGAACCCAGATCTTTTTGTCTTGGAGTCTGGAAGGAAAGAAATAAGCATTTATTAAGCACCTACTATATGCTCATTTAATTCTCACAACAAACCTATCATTACCCTCCTTGTACAGTTAAGGAAACTGAGGCAAACAGTGATTAAGTGACTTGCCCAAGGTCGTACAACCAGTAAGTAGTATCTGAAGCTGCATTTGAATTTAGGTCTTCCTGATTCCAGTCCCAGCACTCTGCTGGCTCACTGGGCCTTCAGGCTGCTAGTGAGAAGGTCTACTGGGTTCAGTTTTAAATAGATTCAACATATTTATGAATTGCCTATCACACACACAGCTCAAAACTCAGGATGACTAAATGTTTAGACAAGACAGTCTTATTTACCTATGCTGGAACAGTAGTAGAAAGAAAGCTGGGTTCAGGTTCTGATACATACTAGCTGTGCAACCCTGGGTAAGACACAACCTCGCAGGTCCTCAGGTGCCCCACCTGCATTGGTACACGGACTTTCTTCACCTGGAGGTTCCGAAGTCTAAGTTGGGAATTTATTATCTCATTCCAGTTCTGGTTATAAAGGACTAAGGGGAAATAATCTCTTTGAGACTCAGTTTCCTCTTTTATAAAAGGGGAGAAGGGCTAGTAATGAATCAGAATTTGAGAGTTGTGGAAGGCCACCTCATCCACCTCACACTGGAAATTAACTCCTTCCTATAACATAGCCAACAGATCATCAAGTGGCCTCCCACTGAAGGCTAATTTTTGTACTATTTACCTTATAGTGAGTGACTAATGTTTGCACTAGTTCCTTTACCGGGTTTTTGTGAAGGTCAAATGAATTAATGTGTCTGTGCGACAGCCATAGAAATGTGAGCTGTTGCTATCTCAGTGCAATGTTTTGTCTCTGAAACAGACACTGTTGTGGGAAATTGTGACAGGTGCTTTCCGTGTCAACCTCATAAGGTTTGTACCCAGCACGTCCCCAACTTCCCCTTAAACTGTTACAGATTTTATCATCCATGAATTTATCTGAATCAGTCAGCCAACCAAACCCAATAATCAATAAATAACTATTTGGCGGCAGCTAGGTGGGGCAGTGGATAGAGTCCTGGGCCTGGGGTCAAGAAGATCTAAGTTCAATACACCCGTAGAGACTTATTAGCTATGTGACCTTGGGCAATCACTTAACTTCTGTTTGTTTCAGTTTTTTCAACTGTGAAATGGGGATGACAATAGCACCTACCTCCCAGAGCTGTTATGAGGATCAAATGAGATAATATTTGTAAAATGCTTAACACAGAGCCTGGCACATAGTAGAAGCTTAATAAATGCTTGATTCCTTCCCCTTAAGTGTGCAGTTACGTGTTTGTCGAGGTGTGAAGTTTCAAAGACACAGTGCCTAACCATCATGGACCTTGAAAGGCAGGCAAGATTGTATCTCTCTCTCTTTGTCTTTCTCATCTTGTGTATATATAGTATAGACTATATACATATATGTATATACATATACACATGTATGTATATTCATGCATATATATAATATAAAGCATATAAGAACCAATGTTAGAATATACAATAATAATAATAAGTAAAATAAAGCCCTCATATCCAGGCACTCACGGGTTCATGTGGCTGTCCCCCCAAATATCCTGACCTTCTAGCTCATCAAACTCTTCAAACACCATGACTCGTACCTCCAGTCCACCTCATCCATGCATAGAAATGGCCATACAGCCTTGATCTCATCAGGACTTACCTCCACAACTGGAAGATTCCTCTATATGAATTTAACCTCTTACCCTTCCACATCTCTTCCTGTGCCTCCCTCTTCCTACACCAGCAATTCCTCCCCAAGGTAACCTCCAGGCACTCCACCCCTCAGTGCTGTCCCTGGCTGTCTGCCCAGTTCGGGCCTCACATTTCCCCCTTCCCATCTTGAGGCTATAATTAACCAGTTTAACCATATTCATACACAGACTTCAACTTTGGAAACCCTTGCGTTGTCACCCATCCCTTTCTAAACCCCAACCCTGGATTAACGCCACCTTCTGTCTTCCCTGCTCTAACTCCACGCTGTCAAATTCTGTTTTCTGACTCTTCCTCCTGCCAATCTGTGTTATCCACACCTCATGAAGACCCTCAATGCCGGAAAGAAATCTTTTTCTTCCTTCCTTCTTGACAGGGTTTCTATCACTCTCCCACCAGCAGCTACTCAAAACCTTCTTTTCGATCCTCTTCATACTTCGACCACAGTCTCTCTTCCTGCCCTTCAACAACAGACCTTGCCTTATATTTTACTGAGGAACCATAGGTTATTCAACGTGAGATTCCTCTTTTCTCCTTTCATACACCTCAAAAACCCTCGGCATTACCCCTATTCTCTGTCTGACTCCAGTCTCTGACCGAGAGTTGGCCCTTCTCGTCAAGACCAACCCTTTTCCTCCCCAGTTACCCTGTTTCTCTCCTTGATGTTTAATCTTTCCCTGTATTGTGGCTCCTTCCCTGCTGCCTACAAACATCTCTTCCACCCTTAAATCATCCTCTTCTCGACCCTATCATCCCATCAAGCTATTGTCCTATATCTCCCCTTCCCTTATGCAAACCCCTAAATAAAAGCTGCCTATCATCATTACCTCCACTTTTCCACTCATTCCCTTCTCTTCCTTATCGCTCAAATGAAACCATTCTCCCCTAGGTGAGCAGTGATCTACTAATTGCCAAATCCAGTGACCTTTTTTCACTCTTAACTAACCCTTCTTGTCTTCCTTTTTGCATCTGCTGCTATTTGCTGGGTAGTCTCAATCCATACTCTCTCCCTGGGTTTTCCTGACTCTGCTATCTCATCTCCCTCACAAGAGGTGTTATAACATAGTGAACCCTGTGCAATTTTCTTAACCTCTCTGTGCCTCAACGCTTCACTCTCTCTCACCATCCATCAGTGAAATGAGGGAGTTAGACTTGGCTCAAAGCCATCTGGAGCTTCCAGCTCCAAATACATGGTGCCAGCCTCCTACCTATCTTTGTTCACTTTCAGTCTCTTTTTCTGTGTAATCCTCCATGCCTGTATTAGCAAGGCAATAATCACAATATAGATGATAACTATCATTATGCCTGTGTGGTTCTGTATCGCAAAATACAAGAGGCTCTCCATATAGAAGGCAGAAGAAGTAAACCATTTATTCAACAAAGTCCAAAACCAATAAGCCTAATCCATCACAGCAGCAAAGAATTCAATACACAATATCACAGCAGAGAACCACTCCATGTCAAAGCCATCTGCCCCACTGCTGGGGCCTTGCCACCCACAATCACTCAAGCGCAGCCACCACGTCTGCTCTCACCCTCACTTCTAACTGCTCTCTCAGTATTTCTTGTGACACACTTTCCTTTTTCTGTCAGCAAGCTCCTCCTACCACACGTGACTTAGGCTTCTGTGATGTAAGCAGGTCACGTAGCCTATTAATGGGGGAAAGATCTTCAAATATAAGTTGTCATTACAATGTCCTATTCCGTAATTGTATCTCTGATCAGGTTGTCCTGCACCCTCTTTTTTTTTTCTTTTTACACACTCTCTCTAGGTAATCTCAATAACTCCCATGGGTTCAGTTATATTCACTGTGCAGATCTCTCAGATTATAGAATCAGAGCCATTCTATCTTCTGAGTGTTAGTGCCATATCACCAAATACCTCCTGGTCACCTCCAAATGGACACACCACTGACATCTCACACGCAGTATGTCCAAAACAATGTTATCTTCCCTCCCTTCTTCTCTCCATCCACCCTCCCACACCCAACCAGTCCCTTTTCCTAACTTTCTTTTTTCTGTCAAGGGCACCACCATCCTTCCTATCACTAAGTTTCCACCTAGAACTCATCCTCAACACTTCACTCTCTCTCACCATCTACATTTGCTAGATTTGGATTTGAACAGGCCACCTCTGATGTGCTTCATAAAGAGTAAAAATGACACTGAAGCAAGTAGAGATAGAAAAAAAATGGATAGACCAAATTAATACAAACAAAAGAGATCTGGGCTGAAAATGACCCAGTTTGAAGGACACCAAAGGTTCAGTTCCAGGGATGTGGTGGAGCCAGTTTTGGCAGGGGGGAGGGCAGGAAGAGGGACTGAGGGGGAGAAGAGGGCATTTAAGAGCTGGTTGTTAAAATTTCAGTGTGAGCATTCACTTCTCAGAAATCAGCAAATGTTACAAATCAGGACTTGACTTATTGTTTTGTTAGTTGTCTAGACTTAAGAAAGTAATGGAGAAAATATTAGTAGTACAGATTAAACTTAAGGGTGTGTCACAAACATTTTTTTTCTTTTGGAGAGCCAGTTGTTAAACATTTACCATATATTCTTGCATTCTCAAGATACTGAAAAAAATTAGGATACCAAGTGCTTATATGAAAATCACAGCTTTAGTATTGCCAAAAATAAAAACAAAAAAAGATATTCAAGAAAATACCACTAGTTTCTAATTTATGTGGTTATTTTCCCATGTCTACAAATCTTTATGAAAATAAAATCTAAGTATACATTGAGGGTAGGTTTGCTAAAGGTATGAGAAGGAACAGTCAAGTTTTTGCAAATAATATTCTGTAGCAGACCACATTTTTGTAGTCAATATTGACTGAGAGAAAAAAAAAATACTGTCTTTGTTGTTTTCTTTGCCAGGTCATAACACTGTATTGAAAGCTCTCCTCCACCAATGTCTCTCATTCATATGCTAAAGTTCTATAAGATTCTTTGAAAAATGGACCAACAAAAGATAACCGATGATTCTCTGATTAATATTCAGGAGGAAACAAAGGTGGTTGCCACTGTCATTGAGGCTGTCCAACAAAGAAGCTAAACCAAACAAGATTCCTATAAATGATGAGAGTTATTGTGCTCATGGCATAAAGTCCCAAAACATTGCAGAGACTCTTAAATGAGATCCATAATCATTCAAAAGAGTTTGGTGTAATTATGCAAACAAGAAAAATCAAGTGGATGAAGAATGCCTTTATGCAGCTAGCTGAATATGTAGAGTTGTAAAGCTGGTTAATGAGTGCGTGTATATATATTTATGTGTGTACATATTTGTATATGTATAGATATATACATACACACATATGTGTCACAGAAACATATGTGTCTGTTAATATGTGTGTAAATATGCATTGTGGGTATATGTGCATATATGTATATCTGTCCATGTCTATATGTATTATATGTAGTGTATGTGTAGACATACCCATGTACATAAGGCAATACACATACATATATAAACATATACATGTGTGCACGCTTACCTGTATACACATTTTCATGTGTGTGCACATGTATATGTAATGCATATATTGCATAGGATTATATAATATTTGTGTATTTATACTATATAAACATATGTATCCATACATGTATTTATATACATACATATATGTGCGTGGACACTTCAGATGGACAATGAACTGGGCCCAGACTTGAAGAGGAAGAGAACAGCCTGAATTTGGGGGGTGGGGAATTTCCTGGTGCTCTTTAGTCTCCAAGTTTCCTCCTTAAACAAAGGGCCACTTTTAATGCAATATTCTTCCTGTGATGTTGAATGGAATACCATAGCCTCTAAAGAATTAAAGTTTGGGTTACCCAAAGTACAACAGAGAAGGGCATAATTAGTTTGAGTAGTCTACATACATTCCTAGTGAAGAATTATTCAAGAGATGTGACTTAAAGGATAGGATCAGAGATATGTATGACCAGAAAAGGAAGTTACCCAGTTATGCAGAGAAAGCAAGAGGATAGTCCATTGGCATTCATGTAACGTCATCGATCTGGAGGAAACCCCAGAGTACGGTAGGTAGAATCCTTGAGGAGGACAGGCAGAACAATATGGACAAGAGTTATTTAGGATGAATAGAGGTAGTTGGGATGCAATGTGTACCATTGGCATAAGTAAAACAAAAACTCTTTGGCTTGGAATTTAAGACCTTCCACAATTTCTCATCTAATTAGTCAGTCTCTTTTCACACCATCCCCCCTTTAGGCACTTTACATTCTAGCCCAGGGGTTGACAAATTTAGCCCAAGGGCCAAATGGAGCCCCAAGAGCTCATGGGCTGTACAAAAAACAGTCACCAGGCTAGACTTGACCCTCAGGCCATAGTTTCCTGACTCCATTGGTTCTGAAATTGTGGTCCAGCAACCCTTGGGGTTCCCCAAGATCTTTTCAGGGAGTAGAGGAGGTCGAAACTAGTTTCTTAATAATATTAAGACAATTTCTCATGTGATAAATATCAAAAGACATAACCCACATAAACAAAAGCTGTGTGGATGTCCTTAAGAATTTTAAATATAAACATAGTAATAATTATTTTAAGAACATAAAGGGATCCTAAAACCAAAAAAGTTTAAGAACCACTGTTCTAACCAAACCTAAATCAATCACTCAACAAACATCGAGTGCCTACTGTGTACCAGGTGTGGGGATACAAAAAGAAGAAAAAGACAGTCCCTGCCCTCAAGGAGCTTACAATCTAATGGGGGAAACTGCATGCAAACAAATATATACAAAGCAAGCTAATATAGGATGAACAGGAAACAATGAACAGAGGAAAGGCACTTAAACTATTCTTTAAACTCAACCATCCATCTCCCTCCTCTGTTTCTTCTTACAGGCTCTCCACAATGTCTGCAGTGCACATCCTTCTTCTCTTTGCGTCTTGGAATCCTTATCTTCAGTCAAGACTCAGCTCAGGTGCCACTTCATCCATGAACCTTTCTCTTACTCCGTTCCAGCTGTCAGTCCTTTCTCCTTGCACCGTACTTACCCAAGTATCGATTGTTCTCTCTAGGATGGGGGGGGGGGGATGAGGACAATTTGTTCCAACGGCCATGAAGGTGGCTGAAGCAAGAGCCACGGAGGGCTTAGAGCTTGGTCAGACGTCAAAGATGCTGAGGTCATTTACCGCATCCTGGGTCATTGCCAATCATCTTGACTCTTGTCTTGTCACTGGACATCGATGACTAGAAGAAAAAGTGAGACTGATGATGACTTTGTGCAGCTCTGCCTCGCTTAAATCCAATTCATGCAGTCCAGTCAGGGTTTGGGTGCAACTAGAGGAGGAAGAAAAGAAGAGAAAGAGGGAAGGCCACTGAAAAGGAAAGAAGAGGAGAAGCCATTGGATTGGAAAGAGGGGAGCGGGGGAAAACTGAGGCTCAAAGTATTTAAGGGTCTTGCCCAAGATCACAAAGCAAACTCAGACTACTATCCAGGCCTTCCTCAATAGCCACTCATTTCAGCCAGAAACTTCCAAAGTCTTCCGCTGGCCACTTTCTTCCTTTCTCTCTCCCTTTCTTTATTTCTCTCTCTTTCTCTTCCTTCCTTTCCTTCCTTCCTTCCTTCCTTCCTTCCTTCCTTCCTTCCTTCCTTCCTTTCCTTCTTTTTTTTGGAAACCACAGATATAAAAAAGCAGCAAAACCAAAAGATATATTTCTTTCCTACCACTCATATCAGGGGGCTGCTCTGTTCCTACCTACCCACCCACTTTGTTCCCTTTGAGGAAAGCCCAAAGGTAGAGAGGCTGTGATAGTGTCATCATCATACCAGAAAGGGGGTCTCTAAAAGAGAACTGACACCAGCCGGGATCAGAAGGGCAAACCGCATGGTGGGAGATTCACTGGAAATGGGGAAGTTGTGGGGACACCCATGTGGTTAGTGGCCAAGGACGTCATCCTTCAGGCCCATGGGCCAGGTTTGCCTAGCTGCTGCTGCTGGAGAGCTCCTTCTCCTTCCCCTCCTCTCCTCCTTCTCGTGGGCCTGCCCTTGGATCATCCAAGCCTTCCCAGCCCCAGCAGTGGCCCACAGGATGTCTCTGGCAGCACCCAAGCCTCCCCTCCCCATTTTCCAATGAATGAGCCCTGCTCCACCTGGTGCACGCCTTATTCTTCGGTCATGTCAGTTTCAGATCCTCTATGGTAGCTCCAGTTTTGGAGTGGGTCGGGAGGCCAATTCTCAGAAACAAAGGAGCCACCCCGCATCTGGCTGCTTCCTTCCAGTTAAAATGTGCAGCCTGACCCATTCTGTGAAATAAAAAGGGGGTATTTTGGGCAGACTCTGTTTCGTCATCTTGAATCTCAGTGGCAGCTGCAAGAGCCTCTAGGAGCCAGCAAGGAAAAAAAAATGGGTCTGAATGTTCTGGGAGAAGAGGCCGGGAGGTGGAAGCAGCTCTCACAGGCAGCCTACCCAAGGCTGCCCTGGGAAGGAGGGCTATCTCCTGCCCGAGCCAGGAATTCTGAACTGTGCCTCTGAGTCTGAATTCCAGAGGAGGGTGAGGGTGACTTCCCCCTCTGAAGTGACTCACCATACAGTTCTCTTAGCTGGGATCCTGTCAGGAAACAGTAAGTTAATTGTGGACCATTGTTTCCCTGACGGTATATGAATAAGTGTGAGTAACTGCTGAAATAGAAAAGACTTTTTGAGGAGGGCAATTCAGTTTAAAATTCCAAAGAGAGGGGTGGGGAAGACGAGGATCCGGATCCGGTTAACTGTGAGATGAGTGTGTGTTTTCATCTCAGTCTAAAGTTCTAAGTTCCACATTCTCTTTTTTTTTTTTTTTAAGTTCCACACTCTCATTGACCCCCAAGGCAGAAGCACTTTCTTCTCCAGCTGATGCCTGAAGGAAGGATTGGAAGGAGAAATAGGGCTCTAGAATTAGTCATATATCCTGGAAGCTGAAAGGGATTGTAGAATTTAGCCAAGCCAACGGCTCCCTTACCCACCTCTCATTGTGTAGATAAAGGTGAGAGACAGCGTGGTAAAGAGGTAGGGATGCGGGACCTCCAACGGAGTGTGGTCAAGAGTTAGAGGACCAGGGGTTCAAATCTCATCTCCAATATCACCTGCCTGTGCGACCCTGAGCAAGACATTGGGTCTCATTTGACCTCCTTTGCAAAATGGGGGGGGGGGGGTTGAATTAGATGACCTCTGAAGTCCCTTCCAGCTCTAGAGATCTACAGTAATTGACCTGAATTTGAAATGCACTTTGACACATTGTATGACCTTGAGGAAACTTCTTTTCATCTGCAAAGTGAACATAATAATAGCACCTGCTTCACAGGGTTGAGCCACGTTAAACAATGTGTATAAATTTAGTGCTTGCAAATCTTAGAGTGCCACATGGCTGCGTGCATGTCACTCTCTGTCCCCCCAGGCCTAGAGAATGCTTTCCTTCCTCATCTCTGCCTCCTAGTTTCCTTCAAGGGCCAGCTGAAATCCCACCTTCTCCAGGAAGCCTTTCCTGATCCCCCTCGAATCTAGTGGCTTCCTGTCAACTACTTTCAATTTATCCTGTATGTTGCTTATTTCCACTAGACTCATGGGCCCCATGACAGCAAGAACTGTCTTTTGCCTTTCTTTTTATCCCCAATATTTAGCAAACACAGCTGTTGTCATTGTGTCCAACTCTCCATGACCCTATTTGGAGTTTTCTTGGCAAAGATACTGGAGCGGTTTGTCATTTTCTTCTTTGGCTCATTTTATGGGAAAACAGGCAAACAAGGTTAAGTGACTTGCCCAGAGTGACACAGCTAGTAAGTGTGTCAAGAGTTTGGGGCTGGATTTGAACTCAAGTCTTCCTGACTCCAGGGCATGTGCTCTACTCACTGAGGGCCCCCAAGGCCAGATCTTAACTTGGGCCTGACTCCACGCCTGGTACTCTATCCACTGTACCACCTAGGTGCCCTAGCACACACAATAGGTGATTAATATTTATTGAATTATTATTATTATTAATATATGTTATATATGTTATAATATTATAATATAAACAATTATTATTACTATTAAAAGTATTAAATTATTAAAAGTAAGCAATTAATAAACGTTATTGACTTATTGAGCTATTGTTACTAAAAGTAGGTGATTAATAACTGTTATTGACTTATTTCATCATTATTAAAAGTAGGTGATTGATAAATGCTATCAACTTATTGAGTTATTATTAAAAGTAGGCAATTAATAAATGTCATTGAGTTATTAAAAGTAGGTGATTAATAAATATTATTGACTTAACTGAGTGATTATTAAAAGTAAGCAATTAATAAATGTTTGACTTACTGAGTTACTATTAAAAGAAGGCAATTAATAAAAGCTATTGAGTTATTGAGTTATTATTATTACAAGTAGGCAATGAGTAAATATTTATTGACTTAATGAGTTGTGATTATTAAATCACAGAATGTCAGAGATTGAAGGGGACTTAGTGACCATCTAGTCCAACTTCTTCTATCCCTCGTTTTACAGATAAGGAAATTGGAGTCTAGAGAGCTGAAATGATTTGCACACAGGTAGCAAGAATCAGAGATGATATTTGAGCACAGGTTCCCTGACTCCAGAGCTCTTTCTGTGCTCCCTTCTGGGATCTAGTGAAGAGAAGTAACCTGGCATCATAAAATCACCAGGTTTAGAGTTGGAAGAAACCTCAAAGACGATTTTGTTCAACCTCCTCATATATCAAATGAGGAGACAGTGTCAGAGAGGAAAAGTGATCAGTCTCATTGATTGGCTAACAATAGGTCACAGGCCAAGCCCTACTTAGTTATTGTTTGGGTCCTGATTGGATCAGAATGAATGGAAAATAGCAATTGTTTCTGTTTTAGCCAGAAACCCTGAGGATCTTCCCTTCTCAGATCAGCTTTTTAAAAATTTATTTATTTGTTTATTCAACAGACATTTATTCATTCACTCATTTGTAATTTTGACTAGGTAAAGAGGCCATTCTCTGCCTCAGTTCTTAAGCCTTAATTACTGATTGGGCATTGCCTCAGTCAAACTGAAACCTGTTAAAGACCTTAGTTTAAAAAGGCCAAAGTCCCCCACTGCATTACTAGGTGGTCTCCAGTCGTCTTGCTCCATACCTGGTCACTAGACCCAGATGGCTCCAAAGGAGAAAGTGAGGTTGGTGACTTTGCACAGCCCTCCTTCATTTAAATACAATTCACTTGCATGTCAGGTCATCAACTTCCCTGATGTCATGGTCCTCTTCAAGAAAGAAAGACAAATAGCAAACAACCACAACCACTATCATTCTAGTCCTTCTTATGACTTCAAGGACCTGTCTTTTTATTGAGATACATCTTCTCCCTCTGTCTGCACAGATCACAAACTCTCAACAGCTCAGTAGCCAGGTTACCAGGGATTGCAATGACCAAAAGACTCCTTACCCTGGGACCATTGGATGACGGGTGTTTCTGAACTCAGCTAGGCTGGTCCTCAGGTCTTTCCATCTTGTTAAGAGATGCCAGAATCTGTGCTGTACTGGCATAGACTGCAAGACCCCAGGTTCACCTTGATGTCATGATAGAGCATACAAGTTGGATCGTAATAGAGGCTCAGGATCACACAGCCCCATGGTTGAGCTTGGAACAGAACCTTCTCAGAAAGAAGTATTATATGACACCCTGTGGGTGATACAATGATATGTAAATCTCTGCCCTCAAGAAACTTGTGCTCTTGTTTACCTTTATTTTTATGATGTAAAGCATGGGTCTACAATGCATCTGGGCACTGTGCTAGACACTGGTGATAGAAGAAGTATAAAACACAGTCCCTGTCTACAAGGAGCACATAATCAAGTTGGGGACACTAGAACAGGTGAAGAAAAGATAATTGGGAAGATAAGACACATCTAAGTGAAAAGGTGGTTAACTACCAGCACAAGGCAGCTGACAGGAAGTGCCAAATGAGTGGTACAAATTATAAGTCCTGCAGGTGTTCAAGGCATCATGACATAAAGCAACCAGGACACCTGGGTTCTCTTCCCATTCACTGCAGTTGGTTCACGTATGAACCTGACAAATCATTTAATCTTCCTGCACCTCCGTTTCCACACCTGTAAAATGGAGAAATCAACCCCTAGCCTGCCAAACTCATTGGGTTTTAGCAAAGCTCCAATGAGGTAGCAGACGTGGAAATGTGGTGCAATTGGTAAGAATTTTATTTTAGTTCAAATCACAGTGTCAGTCAGTCAATAAACATTTACTAAGTGTCTCCTGCAGGCCAGGCACTGTGATAAGCACTAGGGATGTGAAGAAAAGCAAAAGTCTGTCCCTATCCTCAAGGAGTTTCCAATCTGATGGGGCATAATACAACATATAAAAAGAAGCTGAAAGGGAGAAGATTCTTGACATGGGGGCAGGGGATAAATGCTGGCCAGGTAGGGAATAATGAAGTGTCTGCTTTGGGCCCCCTTCTTAAGTGTAGGATCTAGAAGGAGCTCTCCCCCACATCCACCCTCCCTCCTCTAAAGTCATAGGGAGTAGGGGCCCCAGGGATAGGGGGTACTGAAGAGGCCAAGCTTCAGAGCTGATTTGGTCTTATAGGAAAATAAGTTTCTGGAGACAATGATAAAGTACGGGTGAGTAGCCAGGTGGGAAATGACCTCTTAATGAACTCTTGTCTCTGCCCTTCGGTCAGAGGGTACTACTGAAGTCTGAGTACCAAGGCTGATTTTGATCTTGTAGAATGATGAGATTCCACTGGATATTATTTCCCAGGCTAATAAATGTCTAACATGGGATTCTAATTCAGGTCTTCCTGATTCTCAGATTAACCAAATAGCCACTATTTCACTCTACCTCTCCCATCGTCTGAGAGGATCCTTGATTTCATCAGGTCGGGCATACTCCCTCCACCAGCTCAGATCACAAGTCTCCCACTCCTCCTCTTCCTGCATGATTTTTGTCCTCGTCTTTCCATAGATCTCCCATTGATGATTCACCTGAATGTGCTGGAGGCCTCCCTCTGGTTCTTTTAATAGTTCAGAGCTGCCAATGCAGCACAAGGCTGTCCATATGTCCTTCCTTACTCTTGCGAAATGACTAATACACCTCCTTCCCTAGTCATACCCATCCTTGCCGATGTCTCTGATGCAACTTTTCTCATGCAAGTCATTGTTAGTAATGAACAGAAGCTTCCTGACACAAACCATGTGTCTCAGTACTACCCTTTGGGTCACCTGCAATTTGGATTCTTCTGAGATCATGGCATTCCATGATTCATAACCCAAGAGGGTCACCAGGGAAATAAGTTACCCATGAAACAGAAAGAAAAGAAATGCTAAGGAATAAAAAACAGCTCACATGTCTATACCGCTCTGCAGCTTACAAAGGGCTTTCCTCACAACTACCTTTGGAAATAAATACTGCCAGGGTTCTTATGCCCATTTCACGGATGAGGAAACTGAGGCTCAGAGGCCCATGAAACAGAAAAAAATGCCGAGGAACAACAATAACTCACATATCTATAGTTCTTTGCCGTTTACAAAGTGCTTTTCTCACAAACAACTTTTCAAAATAATTACTTCCAGGGTTGTTAATGCACATTTTACAGATAAAGGAACCCAGACTCCAGAATGTTAAGTGATTTGCCCACAGTCACAGAGGCTGAGGGTCAGAGTCAGATCTTCTGACTTCACCAAGTCTGGTGTTCTTTCCATACAATCAAGCTACCTCCTAGGTTAACAAATAATGGGGTGTGAAATTTTGAAGCCCAAGTAAGAGACCTGTCTCTCATCACAACTGAAGGGTCAGTTCAGAAGATGATAACAGCTTTTTATTTTATTGTTTTGTCCAGGCCTGTCACTGAACTGGTTGAAGTAACTCCCAGTGAGGAAACTGCCTATACCACTGTAGAATAGCAACCGTTGGGCAACTTAAGAGTATGAAAGAGTTTCTAGGGACTCTGAGATGTTCATCAGCTTGCCCAGAACTACACAGCACACTCTATGCCAGAGGCTCTCTTGATCCCAAGGCCAAGCTCTTTGTTCACTACTAGCACTTAGTACAGTGCCTGGCACGTAGTAAGTGTCACAGAAGCGTTAATGATTAATATTATTCCTTAAGGCAGAGTGTAGGTGGGGGGGCAGTGGAAAAAGAAGAAGGGAAAAATAGTTGGAACTCTCAGCTTCCCCAAATTGATGCTCAGTACAGTTGAGAGTTAACCTCTAGTGGCTAGAATCTAGCCTTTTTCTCCACCCTCACTCCTGCACAATAGGGTTCAGTAGAAAGAATAATGGATTTGAAACCAGAGGATCATCGTCATCATTGTCAACGTCATCAACATCATCATCACCAGCAAATCTCAGTTTTGCCACTTAGTAGCTGTGAGACTTTGGCCGAAGTCATCTCTGGACCCCAGTTCCTTATCTGAAAAATGAGGGAGCTGGACTAGAAAGTCAATAAGGTCCCTTTCTGCTCTCAATCTACGATCCTGCGATTCCCCCGCCTTGCCTTTCTAACTCAAGGAACCAGCTTATAACTTGTAAACAGGTAGAGAAAGTAGAAACTGATTATTGACAATACAAAAATTCCCCTGACTAAGCATGCAGAAGTCAGGGGACAGAGTCGGCTCACTGCTTCCCTTGTTCCCCATCCTCACCTGCTACGGTCCATTTAGGGCCAGTGAGGAGAGGTTTGGCATACTCCACACAATTTGGCAATTTCATTGATTTTCTATGGTTTTATATTGTAGTACACAGGGGCATTTTAAAACTCGACATCTTATATAGGTACAATCATTTAGCACCAGAGAATTCTGTTTTCTATGTCACCTAAGCCCAGTCTTGGAGAAGGGGAAGTAATTCAACCAGTGGGGATGCAGGCAAAGTTAGTCATGGGAGATGATGTGCACAGATGAATGAAGGTGGGAGAGGTCAGGACCATAGCAGGGAACTGTGAGCTGCTCAACTTGGCTCAGATAGAGAATATTTGGATTAATATGATGGAATAAGGCTGGAAAATTAGGCTAAAGTAGACTGGAGAAGTCCTTAAATGCCAAGTTAAAGAGTCTGTCTTTTACCCAGAATTGGTAAAGAGGAGCCATTGATGATGAGCAGAACAGTGATGAGCTAAGCACCAGGAAGGTTCTTTTGGCAGCTGTGTGAAATACGGATTGGAGAGAGAAGAGACTTGGAGGCTGGAAGATTCGTAAGCTTGGCAGTCTTTGCAATATTCTGGGTGAGAGGTGATGGGGGCATGCATGAGCACTACCCAAGTTCTCTGGCCTTTGTGCATTTCCTACTTCCTAACCCACACCCTCTCCTTGACCTTTTGCATTTCTCCAGGCTCTCTGTTTCCTTTCTTCCTTTTCTGCCTTATAATTCAGCACTACTCACGGTCCTGCCCAATTTACTGCCCAATGACATTAGACAAATGGATATAAATGATTCACTATTCGTGGTATGGTTTCAGGGAAACCCTAATAGATCAGAGGATAGCTTCCACTACAAAAAAATCAAGGAACTTTTGAAAGTTTTTTGTTATTTTGGAATTTTGCTGAAACAAACATTGCTCTAAATAAGCCTGGGTCTTTGAAATCTTTTATCAGTATTTTTTTTATTGCCTGCAATGATATGTATGGTCACGTAGTCGACCTGTATTCTTTCTTACCTCATCAGTCTTCCTAAAGGCTGTGTAAACAGTGTAAAAATAGTTGCGTTTATTTCCCCTTTCTCAGTAATCTTTGAGGAATCCTGGAGAATAGGAGAGGTAATGGAAGAAACTGAAAATAGTTGCTCCAATTTCCACAAAGGAAAAAATTAAGACTTTTAGGGCAAGGACTTTGAGGTTTGACTTCTTTTTTTTTTTTTTGTATCCCCAGCATCTAGCACAGTGTCTTGCACATAGTAGGCTGTTAATAAATGTTTCTTGAATTGAACTGTAGATTGGTAAGGTTACTATCAATCTCGGGGAAAATTCTAAAATGGACTAAGTGAATGGCTTTTGAGAACTTATAAAGGTAAGTAGTGATTATTAGGAGCTGTCATGGATTCACTGAGAATGAATGAATCATTATCATTGTTAAAAATAATTCTTTGAATTATTATCAAATACTAATAATCATCAAATACTACTTACTAATAATAAAATAAATTATAACTAAAATAAATAAAATGATATTAAAGAAAATATAAGTTATAATGAATATAATATATAATAATAAGTAATAAAAGTATACTGATAATATGAATATAAATGAATAAAAATAAATTATCAAATACTAATAATTAAAATAAAATTATTAACATTACTGAATTTCTTTTATTATATTTATTACTAAAATCATCATTATTATTTAAATGAATATTCCATTAAAATAATAGGATTTTATGATCAATAAATAATTACTTCTTAGTGACCTCACGACAAATCCTTTCTAAAGTGCTTTTTAAAAAATGAAAGAGATTTTCTAAATATAGAATGTAATTCATGGTTACAGGGTATTTTGTGTACATTATCTCATTGGACACTAAGCCAGACTAACCGCATTTCCTTTTTTTTTTTTTTGGTGGGATTACTAGACTGAAAGAGTAGGGATACGTTTTATCTGAGTTTCAGCAAAGCATTTGATTTATCTCAGGCCTCAGATACTTATTAACTGTGTGACCCTGGGCAGTTACTTATCCCTGTTTACCTCAGTTTCCTCATCTATAAAATGAACTGGAGAAGGAAATGGCAAAGCACTCCAGGATCTTTGTTAAGAAAACCCCAGATAGGGTCATGAAGAGTCAGACACAACTGAAAAATGACTGAATTGAGATTAGGTGACTTGTGCAAAATCACACAGCTAGTATATGTTTGATTTGATATTTGAACCCCTCTTCCCTCCTACAGCCTATCCTCTATACCATACTACTGCTCCTAACTTGTGTACGTTTCAACCCTCCTACTGGACTATAAGCTCACTGAGGGCAGGGACTGTGTCTCATTCATCTGTTATATTCCCATGACCCCAAACATGGTGCCTTACACAAGGTAGTCATTGAAATATTTTTGGAACTGTAGTCAGACATTCATCACTTCAGTTGCTTTTTGCTATTTCTTAACTTGTGTTTCTTCTTTTGAGATTTAATAGTTAGGATGGCTTCATGACAGCGGGATTCAACCTGACATCTCCTGAATAGCAGGTTTTTATTATAGCCTTTGAAGAAGCTGGTATGGAAGCAGCCACATGATTCCAGGGATCTCCTTTTGACTCTTACCCTCATGCTTCGCTTCTTGCCTAAATACCATCTTGATTTAGAGATGACTCCATTTTCTTTCTTTCTTTCTTTTTTGGAGGGAGGAAGGCAGGGCAATTGGGGTTAAGTGACTTGCCCAAGGTCACACAGCTAGTGTGTCAAGTGTCTGAGGTCGGATTTGAACTCAGGTCCTCCTGACTCCAGGGCCAGTGTTCTACTCACTGTGCCACCTAGCTGCCCCAGAGATGACTCCATTTTCTCCCTCCAAACTTTTTTTTGTGGAGGTTGGCTGGAAGGAGGGGTGATCCAGATATATAATCTCATCAGTGTAGGGAGCTCCCTTTAGGGGAAATTCCCTGGACCCTTGCAGCTCATCTAATTTACAGTCTTAGAAAGTCTGGGGGCATTGAGCAGTTAAGTTACTTGCCTGTGGTTCTACAGCTATGTCAGAGGCAACATTTGAACCCAAGTCTTTTGACTCCAGAGCTGAACTGATAGCCATTCAGCCACATTGCTCCTTCGCTCAAATCTCACTTGTACAAAAATTTAACATGTCCAATTATTATCACTTTTGGGCTTTTTTTTTTTGGCAGCAAGACAGTGTTTTTCCTTTCAAGTAGAGAATGTTTGCTTCCAAGCATTTTAAGATTCACAAAGTCCTTTCTGTACAGCACCCTGTGAGGCAGATATTATAAGTATTAAGCTCCCCATTTTACAAATGAGGAAATTGCAGCTCAGGTTAAGTGACTTGTCTAGGATCACACAAGTAATGTCAGTGGGAGGATTTGAATCCAGACATTCCAACCATATTCCTACCATACTCATTTTAGGAATATGGCCTATATTCTGGGGTAGTTTCTTTTCAAACTAATATGGTCGTTCATATAGACTGTTCAAGTTGAAGAGATCCAATAATCCATCCCATTCAATGTCATTTCACAAATAAGGAAACTGAGGCCCGGAGAAGTCATGTGACTTGTCTCAAATCACACCACGATGTAGTGGCAAAGTGGAGACTAGAATCTGGGTCTCCTTCCTCTCTCCCAGCCCAGGCCCCCTATCCCCTAAACCTACTCACCAGCATCATGGAAAATAGGGAGGCTAGGAGCCGGTGTCCAAGAAAAGATGGAGAACTAGAAGGGACCTCAGACGCCATCTCCCTTAATCCCTTGATTGCAAAGATGAAGAATCCAAGGCCCTGCACTCCCCTCTCCCCGCTCCCCCCAAGAGAGCAAGTGTCTTGGTAGAATGTCACTCAAGCTACCAAGTACTAGGGCTGAGACTGAAACTCAGATCTTCCCACAGCAAATCTCTCTGCATTCCTTTGCCCCCGGAGGTGTGCTGCACCAGCTTGAACCAGCTCGAACCCATTTCAAGGTTGCCAGTGTGAGCCTTTACACCTTGGAAATCAGCAAATGCTACGAATCAGGAGTTGATTTATTATTTTGTTGATAGTTTGGACTTGAGAAAGTGTCAGAGAAAACACACAAAAAAACCAGATTTAACTTAAAAGTGTGTCTTGCATATTTTCAGAGGGCTTGTTGTTAAACATTTACCAGTATAGTCCTTCTTGCATTCCAGCAGCAAAGAGCTCACATTCTTCTGAAATTTAAAGGAGTTTGAATACTGGGGAAGGGTGCACACTAGCAATGGATGTGAAAAAGTAAATAGATCTCCCAAAGAAGGAGCAGTGGCTTTACTGCCACCTCCCAAGTGAGAGACAAGCTCAGCTTTCATACCTTGGTGCCATTTGCCTAAATTAAAGATTCAAGACTTCTCCAAAGCTCCCTAATCTCAGCAGGAATGGTTGGACAGGGAAGAGCTGAGACCAAAAAAACCCAACAACAAAAGACCTCATTTCATGCCATGCCTCGTGCTAAAAAAAAAAAAAATCTTCAGAGTTTGGCCCCATGAGGATTAGTAGAACAATTAACAGCTCTGACTTTTCTTGAGTAATTCAATCAGTCTGATGCTTTGAGGATGAGGCATCTTGGTGCCTCAGAGGCTGAGCACAGGAAGCTACTGGTCAGTTATGAGACTGATAGCATTAAAATATCTCCCCAGCCTAAAAAAAGACCTATCACCGTGGGAACCCAAAAGAAACCCAAAGCAGACTTGATGAGCTTCACACCTAAAATATGCCCCAGAGTCTGGTATAAGATGACCAGCCAACCCAGAGACAAATATATATTCTGCTCCACACAGTGAGCTGGTTTCCTGTCACCCACAGCATTACCCAATTTGAACAAGTCAGAATAGTGGTCCTTCATGGCACTGCCCTACAGCAGGTGATTCAGAGGCCAGGTGTGAGCCTCCAGGAGTAAACAGCAGGCCAGAGCCATAACTGAATTAATCATGCGCTCCAGTGGAGAAAAGTTGGTGTGAGAATCTGTTCTGCATTCCCAAGAGCCAGGGGAGCTCCGTCCCCTCCCTCAGGGGGACTGTCCCTGGTTCTTCCTCAGTCAGGAAGTTTGGGCAATTGAGCTAAGGAAGAGGAAGTCAGCAGCTGTGGCCAATAACCATGATGAGGGCATTTGCCTCTCTGATGCTGCCTACTGCTAGTCTACAACCAATCAACCAATCAGGAAGCATTTTTCTCTTCCTGTGTGCTAGGTTCTTGGCCACTGGGTTCACAAAGGAAAAAAAAAAAGAAATAGTCCCTCCCCTCAAGGAGATGAGAAAATCTTGGTGGGGTAGAAATGACAAGATTTACACATTAAAGTATATATAAAAAATTCACAAAATTTTGGGGCAAAAGGGAGGAAGTAAAAGTTGGAGGACCAGGAAAGCCTTTCTATAGAAGGTGGTGCTTGAGCTGGGCTTCAAAGAAAACAGTTTTAAGAAGAGAAGACGGATTGTGTTCCAGGTAGGGGGACAGACTGCCCAGAAGTACTGAGTGTTCTGATCTAACCTAGGAGAGTGTACCAGGCCATTTTGTCTTTTCAAATTGACTCTCCAAGAACAAAGCTGATTGTGCTATCAGGAGACCCAAATGAGACCTCTAAGAGGCAGAGCAATACAAATCTGGGGAATCTGGTTTCCAGGGATGCTTTCCCTTTGTTTCTTTGAGTGGGGTCCTAAGAAGTGGGCTGTGGGTCTTAGTGGGTCCCAAGATCAACAAAAGCTTACCAACCTCTCCTGAGTCCTCTCCTGTTCTCTTGTCTGTGCCAGAGGTCACAAGTCCCTGATGTACGAAGCCAATGTTCCTAAAAGCTCTCCTTAGGCTTATCATATTCTAAAATGCACTAGGGTCAGTTGTAGGGCTATGTTCATTAATTTCTTCTAATATACTTCACACTTTCACCTGTGCCCTGTAGACTCGCAAGCTAGGAACTGTGTCTTACTTCACCTTTGAATCCTTAGCACTGGCAGAGTGCCCTCCCCAAAGGAGATGCCTAATAAAAGCTAATTGGATTTGAATTATCCTATGCCCAGCCTGAAGCTGGAAGTAGAAAGGCAAGGAAAGGAACAAGCATGTATTAAGCACCTACTATGTGCTGTTGTGACCCCATTTGGGGTTTTCTTGACAAAGATACTGAAGTAGTTTGCCACGTCCTTGTCCAGCTCATTTGATAGACAAGGAAACTGAGGCAAACAGAATTAAATGACTTGCCCAGGGTCACATAGCTAGTAAGTATCTGAGGCCAGATTTGAACTCAGGATGATGTCTTCTTGACTCCAGGCCTGGCACTCTATCCATTGTGCCACCAGCTGCCCCACCATCAGCATATATAAGTTTAATCATATGAAAGACATATAACATTCAGGCACTAGTAGCGAAAAGAAAGTCATCCCAGGGAAACACATCCAATGGAAGGAAGGGACCTTGGAATGGGATCTGGCAGCAGGCTAAGCTGAGAGTAGACCTCCCAGGCCAGGCATCCCCCACAGGCCACTATGGAATGAACTGACCTTCTTGCCAAACTGTGGGTGGTACTATGAACTTATCAGTGTTGTTGGTTTCCCCCAAGAAAATGAAAAAAAAATAGCTAAGAATTATCTCCCCTAGACAACACATTTGGCTCTTACCCAATGCTGCCTTATTTATTAACTTTCTGATATGCTTGGGTGGAACTCTTATGACTGAATGGAGAGCAGAGTCTAGGTCTCTTCTAGTCTGAACTCTGCCTCTAGCTTGGCTGTGCTCTCTTAGGCAATTCAACAAACATTTATTAAGGACCAGCTATGTTCCAAGACCTGGGTGAGGACCTGGGGATCCAAAGACCAAAAAAAAAAAAAGGAAAAAGTCTCTGCCTTCTAGGTATTTACATTCTACTGGGAGTGAAAGGGGGAAGCGGTTCTGAGCACAGATCAGTGCCATTTTCCTTCTCTGTTTCTTTGGATGGAAAACTCCAGCTCTAATGTTTGTTTTATCTTCTTTATATCCCACCAACATCTCATTTCTAGCAGCCCCCAAGTAGGCACTCAATAAATATTCATTAATTTCATATGGCTTTGACTCAGGTATCTCAAGTTGATTTGTAGTGTGGTTTGGTGGATGGAAGTGATGAGGTGAGGCAGACTGGATGGACCTCCTAGAATAAGGAAGACCTGAGTTTGAATGGCACCTTGTACAATTGGTTAAGAACTACCACTTAACCAGTGAAAGCTTCCAGCAGCTCTCTGAATGTATAAAATGCTTGTGATTTTATAAAATGCAAATTCTTGGTAAAAATATTGAATTGAATAAACAATCTGTCTTGGCAAGGCTTGTAAGGCAATCATAGGCCTTCTATACGCCATGAGTATTTTTTAAAATCAATATTCAATTTTTCATACAAATGTATTCTATAATAGCTTTGACTTTCCCCTGTCTGAATCCACCATAGACTTCGTTCCCTACTCCCACTCCTTAGTTCCCAGTCCCCAAATCCCTTCATAATAGCTTTCTCACCTAGAAGAGAATCTTACCAACAGAATGTCACCTCCCTTTGTTTCCTTTTCACTTGCTTACTTGGCAGGAATAAAGACCCCACACAGGAAAGAGGAGGAGGAAATGGGGGCAGATGACCGGAGAAGGGAATCCGGTTTGATATAAGAAAGAACTTCCCTACAGTAAAGGTTGCCAAGAAATGAAATGGAATGTTAAGGGAAGTTACAAATTGTTATTTGCTGAAAATCCTCCTCCAGAGTTTGTCTGCCTGGAAGTGTTCCAAAGAAATCTGTCTAAGGGCAGCAGGAGGGAAGATAACTTTGGAGTTGGAAAAGCTCATTTTTAATTTGATTGTTTGGAAAAGGGAATATATTTTCCCTTAAAAAAAAGTGAAAAATAACTGTTAGGTTCCTAGGTCAGCTCTCTACATAACCGGGATTTTAGAATCCCAAGAAACCTTAGAGGGCATCTTGTCCAACCCCTTCATCTTCTAAACAGGACAAACAAAAGCCAGAGAGGTAATAAGACTTTCACAAAGTCACACAGTTATTAAATAGAGAGAGAACATTTGAACTGAGGTGCTCATTCTATGACTATACCATGTTTCCTCACTCTCACCCAGTAATACAATTGAACCATATAATAAATAGAACCACCACCGCAAATTGCCATTTTAAAGAGTTTTAATGGGAAAGTGCATTTTAAGGATACTAGGAAGAGGTCTTAGTGCAGAAGTTCTCAACCCTAAGGATTCCATGGATACCTTTTAATGGGTCATTGAACTGGGAACATTTAATATTTTGATAATTGTATGTCAATATAATTGGTTTCCTTTGTAATCACTTTTTTATGTGTTTAAAACATTATTCTACGCAAAAAATTAAAGTCTCGTAAAGAAACTTTGTATTAGACCTATTTTCCTCCCCACTTAGAAACATCAGTATCGGTTTAGCACACCCATGGTGGTATGTAAAGATAGAGCAGCTGTGGCTTAGCTTGGGGTACTGCAGATCATCTTCGACATAGGGAATTAAAGGAACATGTATCAGTATTGTGTTTTAAATTGATCTAGATGTCCTTCATGCACACATAAGTAGGCACTAGCCACAGTCCCTCTAAGTACAAGTCCTCAATGTATATGGGCCTCTATGTCTTTCCTGACCAGAGGAACTACTCTCCCTTTCCCCGCCTCCATCATGTAAATGAAAGTGTCTTTGTTTCACACACTTGTTAAAAATGAAATAGAAACTGAATCCAGCCGCTAAAAACCAATACATTTTGGTGAATAATGTGATATTTAGCAATGGTGTCCTATGGTAAGGTACTCTTATCTTGGGGAGAGGAAGAAGCTTCCAGTCATAAGCCACTTTTTTTTTTCCTTCATTTGGAGGAGGGAGCCTAGGATGGAAAGGAAATTCTTCCCAAAATAGTCCCCACTGTCCCCAAGCAGCAGGCCTTACTTACTACACTCCTTGCCCACTGTTCAACCCTCAGCCTTTTCACATTATGAGTGTCCATGTTCCTCTAACATTTCTCTTCTATTTTCAATTTGGAACAAACCCACGCTCCTATTGTACTGTATTTGGCTGTAGAGTACATCATTTGTCAATAAACACAAGCTGAAGTAAAACATTATTCTAAGAAGGGGCTTCACCAGACTGCCTAAGGGGCCCATGACATAAAGAAAGGTTAGGAAACTCTATCTTAGAGGTTGTTTCTGACTTTCTGAATCTATCTTTAGGGTATACCATGAGTGTCACTGTGGAAATGATCAAATAAGATACCTAGGAGATGTAGTTTGCATTGTTCAGTCAGAGCCTAAAAACCTACTCTTTACTAGGTGACATTTATTTGGCTCTTTACATATACTACTGCGTTTTGTCCTTCTAACAGCCATATTCTCATTGAGCCCCCTTATAACTTAGCAATTCTTTCATGCCTTTGGATATGGCATATTTTCAAAAATAAGTTCAACAAATGGCTTTTCTATCAAATTATCATTTTAAAGCATCAAAGTTACAAATCATAGGCAAGTTTATACAGGATAATATATCAAAGGCCCGTGATGTCTTAGGTGTGGGAACTTAAGGCAAGTCTTTTTCAGTTCATCACTTTTATCAATGATTTGAACAAAGGCGCATTTGTCAAATGTGAAGGTAACATAAATCTGGGAGGGATAGCTAAACACATTGGATAACAGAATTTAGCATTTAAAAAAAGATCGTAACAAGCTAAACCATTGGGCAGGAACTAACATGATGAAATTCAATAGGAATAAAGTGAAAATAAAGTCCTGCCCTTAGGTCCAAAAAGTCAATTGAATTAGGTGTACAGGATGGAGAGCTAGATCCACAAAATAGTTTATTTCAAGAAAAACCTTGCAGGTTTTAGTGATCTATGTGTTCAATATGAGACAACAGTTTAATGGGAGAGTCAAAAAAGTTCATGCTATGTTAGATTACCAACAGCTAATATTTTTTGTCATCTAAAACTTGTGATTTTGTGTATGGGCAGCTGGGTAGTGCAGTGGATAGAATGACGGGCCTGGAGTCAGGATGACCTGAGTTCAAATCTGTCCTCAGACACTTACTAGCTGTGTAACCCTGGGCAAGCCATTTAACCCTATTTGCCTCAGTTTCCTCTTCTGTAAAATGAGCTAGAGAAGGAAGTGGCAAACCCCTCCAGTATCTTTGGCCAAAAAAACCCTAAACAGGGCCATAAAGAGTCAGACACAACTGAAACGACTGAACAACAAAAAGCCCCTGTTCTGCTATTAATAGAAGTTTAGTTACCAGAACAAAAGAGGTGTTAGTCTTTTGGCTATTTTTTGTTCTTCCCACATATGGAATATTGCGTCTAATTCTCATTACCGCAACTTAAGAAGGGGTGTTTCCAGGTTTGGTAGAACTCATCAGAGCTCACTTGGCATAGCCCTTGAGGACCTTGGGTCACTGCCACAATGTGATGAAACATCAGTGTATGACTATGAGGGATTCTGCAAGCTCTTGCAGGTTCTACCAAGTTAAAAAACTTTGAAGAACGGGCCAGGTGACAGACAGACTTTGTGTCTGCAGTTAAAGACCAGAGTAGCAACTCTCAAACAGCTGGCCACCGGGGCATTGATTTTTTTTTTTATTTTGCTCTGATGACTCACGAAATGGATAAAAATATAAAATGGTCTTCTATCCTATGTAACCAGCCCCATTCTACTTTTGCAGAGAAGGAAATGAAATGGCACATCTAAAGTAGAAAGTGCTTAATAAAAGTTTGTTGTCTTGATTTGAATTGAGTTAGCTGAGTTGGTTTCCTAACATAACCAAAAATAACAAGAATATTATTTCATGGGACATTTGATTATCTCCCTTAGCAGTGCACAAGATGAGTATAAATGAACAGGTCACCATGAAAATAATTACAGCTTATGAGCCAACATCCATTACAGAGGATGAAGAAATAAAGAAATTAAGTGAAGAATTTGGCAAGATCTGCCTATCTTAGTCAACACATACCTTAATACTCAGTGACTTTAATGAGAAATTGGATGTAGGAGAGGACAATTAAAACTGTTAGAAAACGTGGTCCAAGATCAAGAAATGAAAGTAGTTCAGGATTTATATGCTACTTAGAAGTATCATACTTGTGTATCATTAATTCTTTCTTTTAAGAAAATACCCAAAAGACACTGGACATATGGGCCTCAAACAACATCATAAAGCCAGAAACTGACTTCATCTTACAGACAGGAAATGCCTGCTTATACATCAAACATAGTAAAATTGACTGTCTGATCAGCAGTTAGTTAGATTAAAGGTTAAAGTAAAACCAAACCAGGAGAAAGGATAAAGATGAAAAGAAGGCATCGCCTATATTTGAATATAGATGCCCTATCTTGACCAATTTAAGTCAGCTGATTTAAAAAAAAAAACATCAAAAGTGAGGTCTCCATCATCTCTATAATCATTTCTTAGAAAAATTTAACTGGTGCTGTACAACTACCACAACAAGGAGGTCTCCAAAGCCCCAAAACTGCCTCATCTAGCAAATGCTTAATCTACTCGCCAAACAAAGAAACACGGTAAGGGAAATACTGATTTGGAACTCACGTTCATTTGCCAAACATTCTGGAAGATGATCGTGGAAGACTATGAGTAGGATCATATTACGAAACAGTAAAAAGATGAGGGGAAAAAGCAGAAAATTTGAATTGTGATATACCTAAGCCAGGTCATCCCAATGACATTTGTAAATAAAACCTGAAGGAGGGCAACAAACAGAAATGGTATTGATCAACAGGTACTTTTCTTTTTTTTCTTTTTTTTCTCTTTTTTAAAATTTAATATATTTAGTTTTTAGCACTGATTTTCACAAGAGTTTGAGTTACAAATTTTCTCCCCATTTCTGCCCTCCCCCCCCACTCCAAGATGGCGTATATTCTGGTTGCCCTGTTCCCCAGTCAGCCTTCCCTTCTGTCACCCCACTCCCCTCCCATCCCCTTTTCCCTTCCTTTCTTGTAGGGCAAGATAAATTTCTACGCCCCATTGTCAACAGTTACTTTTAGAGTCATTCATTTTCATGGGTGATGAGAAGGGAACCAGTACATTTAAATTTTTCTAACTCAGTATCCCAAAGAGATATAGATTTTTACTTAACATGAGGGAAAAATCCCTAAGAATTAGACCTAATTAGATTCTTTAAAAATTGAATGGATTTAACTGTTGCTATTCTTAATGTGTAATCTTTTTCTATTTACTGAGTTGGCACACCAGAAGAGCCACATCAATACTGACATTCTTGCTATAAATAAAAGTAGAAGTGGGCCACAGACAATCCAGCTATGGAACTGCCTGGAAATGCAGAGAGTTCCCTGCTACTGGAAGTCTACAGATTGAAACTGGACAGGTTTCATACTTTGGACTAGATGACCTCTGAGGTTCCTTCCAATTATGCTGTTCTGTGATTCCCTAGCTTCACATGTGCACTTATACTTTCCAAGAGAAAAAAAAACAAAAAGAAATACATAATCTAATTAAAGTCATTGAGTTGTAAGTATATAGTTCAAAGTTAAGATTCTTACTGTAACATCTCATTCATTGTTGTTGTATTTGGTGCATAAATTATTGCTACTTTATACCATATGTTTGACTAAACTAGAGCCTAGCAGGGGAGGGGAACTTGGAGTCTTGAGGCCACAGGTGGCCCTCTAAGTCCTCGAGGGCAGTCCTTTGACAGAATGTGGCCCTCTAGGTCCTCAAGTGTAGCCCTTTGACTCAATTCAGGCTGTATTTGAGGACCTAGAGGGCCACATGTAACCTGGAGGCTGCAGGTTCCCCACCCCTGCATGAAACTCTGAAATCAAGGGGACAATATTAGAAGAAATTTTGACATTTACCTACACATACCTTTCCTGTGGAGGCAGCTAAATGGTTCAGCAGATAGAGCACTATGCCTAGAGTCAGGGAGACCTGAGTTCAAATCCAGTTTCATCAGATACTTACTAGTTGTATGACCCTGGGCATGTCACTTAACTTCTGCCTTAATCCTTTAGAGAAGAAACAGCAAACTATTTTTGCCAAAAAACCTCCATGGACAGCATTGGTGTGCTGTGGTCCCAGGGGGTCACGAAGAGTCAGACAGGACTAACTGACTGAACAACAAGGACAACAACCTTTCCCTTGGGTATCTATAAATTTAGAGATCCATAGGCACAAGGCCGTGGGATCCAACTCCATCATTTAACAGATATGGAAACGAGGCATATTCATTTTAAGTGAAGTGACTTGCCCAGGGTCACACAGCCAATAAGTGTCTGAGGCAGCATTTGAATCCAGGTCTCTAAATCCAGAGGACCTTTCTACACCATTCTGTTTCTTATCTTTCCTTCCCAGATTGGACCCATAAAACTTTGGCACAAAGCTCTTGGGCTTCAGGAACAACTTACTCATGTTAAGCAAAGAAAACCATATGTTTTGATCATTTACCAAATTTCTCTATGAAACAAAGACCCATTTCATGTTTATTGGCATTTTTTGTATCAACTTCTTTTCAAATCCATTTCCTCTGCCTCTTTCCCCCAGAGAGCCATCCCTTAAGACAAAGACTAAAATATAAGGAGAGAAAGGAAAGCAGTTGGCCACCACTAACCAATACATCCAAGTTTGACAGTATGTGCAGTGATCCACACCCACAGCCTACCACCTCTGCAAAGATGGTAGGGAGGTACATTTTCTCCCCTCTTCTTTGGAAGGTTTGGTTAGATCACTATTATTCTAGAGCATTCAGTTTTCAGTTACCATTGCGGGTTAGTTTTTCTTGTACTTTCCATTCACACTGTTGTAGTTATTACGTATTTTGTTCCTCTGATTTGCTTACTATATTTGGCATCATTTCACCCAAAATTTGGTCAAGCTTCTCAGTAATCTTCATCTTCATCATTTCTCGTGGTGCAGCAATATTCTTATTGTTTGTCTTTCATTCTGAAGAGGACCAATGACACCACAGGGTGATGTCTTGACTTGTGCATGAACTGGATTGAAATGAGGCAGAGCCGCCCAAAGTCATCAGCCTCCCTCTCTTTTCCAGAATCATCGAGGTCCAGTGGCAGGACAAAGGTCAAGACGCAGCAATATTCTATGACATCATCAGACCACAACTTGTTTAACCATTCCTCAATAGACGGACAACCACTTTGTATCTAGTTCTTGGCTACTACAAGGAATGCTACTATGAATATTTTGGTGTATATTGAAACTCTCTTCCTATCTTTGACCTCCTTGGGGTTTATGTCTAGCAGTGGGATTGTTGGGTCAAAAGGTATGGATATTAACCCTTTCTTTGTCCCTTTCTTAGCATAATTCCAACAAAGACCCCTTTTAAAAATACTAATATTCTTCCCAGTGCGTTGTGGATCACTGTAATCTAGGATTCAAAAGTATTATAATTGTTGTTCAGTAGCTTTCAGTCATATCCAACTCATTGTGGCCCCATTTGGGGTTTTCTTGGCAAAGACACTGGAGTGGTTTGCCATTTCCTTCTTCAGATTATTTTTTACAAATGGGGAAACAAAGGCAAAAGTTAAGTGACTTGCCCAGGGTCACACAGCTAGTATCTGAGGCCAGATTTGAACACAGGAAGATGAAGTTTTTTGACTCTAGTCCAGGCACCTTATCCACCGTGCCACCAAACTGCCCCTGTAATTGGGGTTCATTAAAAGGGCAATAGAGGGATGTGATGGGCATTGGCAAGTGACATATTGCAAAGAAGGAGTTATGAAGAACAGCAGCTGTAAAGAGTGTCATGAAAGAAACATATGAGAGAAAAAGATGGGCTGGTTCTATGTCAAGAGAGAAGGATGACTGATGGACAGGTTTCTTCTTCCACTAGAGATGACAAAAGAAAACAAGGAAGGTGTTCAGGATAGAACTATGGCAAACTGAGGGGCGTGTTTCAATATGAGTCATGAGGGAGAGCATGAATATGCAGCAATCTGCACTGTGGGAGAAAATACATCAGTGAGATCATTGAGCCTCTAGAGCAACATGGGGTCCATGAACTTGTCTTTAGTATATTTTTATAACTTTATATCCGTATAATTGGTTTCCTTCGTATTTTTTATTTATTCAAGAACATTATTCTGAAAATGGTTCCAAAGACTTCATCAGACTGCCAAAGGGATCTATGACACACAAAAACATAAAGAACCTTTACATTATTCTAATGTGAAGTCATAGGATCCTAGATCTCCAGCCAGAAGGGATCTCAGAGGCCGTTTAGTCCCATGACCTCATGAGGAAACTAAGACCCAGAGAGGTGGGTGACTTACCCAAGGTCGCACAGGCAGTAAGTAGCAGAGATGATCAGTCACACCAAATTCCAGTTACAATAATTACCTAAACTGTCCACAGTCATCCTATAATCATTCCCCACAGAAGGCCCCACAGGAATGACTAAAATGTGGAATTCCCAGGTTCCTTCTGAAGAAAAGAAAAGCCCAGGATGGATGGATATAGATGTATAAATTAGTCATGGGACTCGGAGTAAGCAGGATAAATGGGACACTACATGAAGGGGAGTGCAGAGAGAAACTTATTTTTTATTATGAGTGTAATGACACAGAATTGCTGTCAGGCCCTGATCAGAGTGGGGAAGATGGGGGTGGAGGTGGAAGACGGAGGGGCTGTGATGTTGGCCCTTCCCCACTAAAATGCCGCTTTGCTCTAGGACAGAGTTTGGCCTCAAAAGAACAGTGTTAAGACTTTTCCCACCCCAACTCATACTCTCTGCTCTTTACACCTTACCCCCACCCAAGAGAAAATCACGTAAAGCTTTAGTTTGGCTCATGTCTGGGTTCTCCCCAAAAAGGGAGTCAAAAGGCATTCAATGTACAAAGGAGATCAGGTATAGGAGAGATTTATTTCTTCCACCATTCTAACATACTTAAAATGCAAAAGAATCTCAAGCATGCATTGACAAAGACTTAAACATGATTACACTCCCTCAGGAGGCTAACGCTTAAAATATCAAGACCTGAAGCATTTTGTGAGACTTGCAAACTGGTGTCTCTCCTCTGCCATGGTACTGTACTCTCTGAAGAGCCTCCTTAAGGTAAAAAGTCTTCTGGTAACCCAGGCCAGGACTTGGACTCCGACTATGGTGGATGGCTAAGTAGAGCAGCAGGAGGCACCTCCTTTCCATGTTGTAGCAAGCACTGATTAAGAATCCCGGAGCTCCCAAAGTAGCCACTCCTAAAAAGTCCATCTCTTAAGGGAGCAGTGCCAGGACTGATGCTCAGGACTTAAAGTAGATAAGGGAATCATAGCCTTCACATCCCAACTTAGGCTCACTTAACAGGCTCCAGCATGAGCTGTTGTCATTTTTGTGAGGTTCAGGGCCCACTCCTCACAGAAAGTTCCAGAGAAAAAGTTACATGCCACATGTTCCAAGACAGCAAGAAGAGAAGTGCTCCAGAGGGTAGAATGACTCCATTTAAAAGGTTTACTGAGTGGGTATCCCTTCCTGGCTCAGGCACCAGGAAGTTATAAGTGAGACCAAGTGACCACCCAGAGTTTGCTGCATCAGTCCCTCCAGGAATGAACACACAGGGTCCCAAAGTCTGGGGGTGGGAGGAGACTCATCTGTTTTCACCCATTACATGACCCGTTATACATTTGAAAAAAATTGCTATCTTTGTTTTTTATAACACCTCATTTTCCCAATATATTCCTCCCCTTCCCATCTCAGAGAGCTTTTCCTTATAACAAAGAAAGGATAAATGAAAAAGCATCTATTAAGGCTCATTATGTACAAAACATTCTGCTAAGTGCAGGGGATGCAGATACAGATGCTCTCAAGGAGCCCCTGTTCTAATAGAAAGACAAAACATTTAGGAGGTTCAGTTGTAAGTTAGGACCTGTGGTCCTTAGGGTGCAGTGGCAAAGTGGATAGTAATACTGTCTTCTTTAATGCTATTTCCTCTGATAAAACCATAGCCACTTCTGATATTGAACCATTGGACAGTGCCAAGGAATCTTATGGCAAGAACTTTCTTCTCCAAGTCTTCAGGAGCTGTGGCCATTGAGAAGTGGGGGGCGGGGCAGTGCTTGTAGAAGGTTTTCCCAGGTTGCATCTCCATAAGGGTTAATACCCAGAATCAGGGATCTGGGGAACATTGATATTCCCTGGGTTCTTGGGCTTACCTGCCTGTCAATGGTAACTAACTAGTTAGTAGTTGGTGGTAGCGGTGAAAGGATGGCATGTCCATTCTCCATAGAGGTTACTACGTTTGATGATGGGTATACAGGCCTTGCTGGAAGCAGGACCAGTGGTTAGAATGAAAAAGGAAATCAACGGTTCAGCGAAACTTGCTGACATCTCAGCCAAGTCTGACATTACATAGCATTCATACTCATTGTCTCCCCTCTACAAAGAAGGCAGAAGAAATGCGCATATTTCTGGTACCAGAAATACCCACTCTTCATAGAATATGGAGTAGTCTTTTTCCTATGATGTCAAGCCTAATTGTGTTACAGTGAAGGCTCAAAGTTTCTGAGGCACATTTTTCTTTTTTCTTTTTTTTTTTGAGATTTTTTAGTTTTAGTTTACAACACTTGGTTCTACATAATTTTGAATTCCAGATTTCCTTCCCCCCTTCGTTCCCCACCTCCCCAAGACGGCATGGAATCCGATATATCTTCTATGTGTAACTTGGCATTGAACTTATTTACACACTAGTCAAGTTGTGAAGAAGAATTATGACCAATGGAATGAATCATAAGGAAGAGGAAATAGAACCAAAAAAAACCCCAAAACAAAAACAAAAACGAAAGAGAAAAAAAAAGGCAAGCATAAAGTGTGCCTCAATCTGCATTCAGACTCCATAGTTCTTTCTCGGGATGTAGATAGCATTCTCCATTGTGAGTCCTTTGGAGTTGTCTTTGCATCTTCTGTTACTGAGAGGAGCAAAGTCTGTCAGGGTTAGTCCTCACGAAATCCATATATCTGTGGTTGTGTATAATGTTTTCCTGATTCTGCTCTCCTCGCTCAGCATTATATCATGTAGGATTTTCCAGGTTATTATGAAGTCCATATCTTCCCCATTTCTTATAGCACAATAGTATTCCATTACCTTCATACACCACAACTTGTTCAGCCATTCCCCAATTGATGGGCATCCCTTTGATTTCCAATTCTTTGCTACTACAAAAAGAGCCACTATAAATATTCTTGTACATATGGGTCCTTTTCCCACTTGTATGATCTCTTTGGGATACAACCCTAGAAATGGTATTGCTGGGTCAAAGGGTATGAACATTTTTATAGCCCTTTGGGCATAGTTCCAAATTGCTCTCCAGAATGGCTGGATCAGTTCACAACTCCACCAACAATGTAACAATGTTCCAATTTTCCCACATCCTCTCCAGCATTTATCATTTTCCTGTTTTGTCATTTTAGCCAAGTTGACAGGAGAGATGTGGTACTTAAGAGTGGTTCTGATTTGCATTTCTCTAATCAGTAGTGAGAGCATTTTTTCATATGCCTATAGATATCTTTAATTTCTTCCCCTGAAAACTGCCTGTTCATGTCCTTTGACCATTTCTCAATTGGGGAATGACTTGTATTCCTATAAATTTGGCTGAGTTCCTTGTATATTTTAGAGATGAGGCCTTTATCAGAGACATTGGTTGTAAAGATTTTCTCCCAATTTACTGCTTCCCTCCTACTCTTTGTTGCTTTGGCTTTTTTTATACAAAAACATTTCAATTTATCATAATCAAAATTATCCATTTTGCATTTTGTAATGCTCTCTATCTCTTGGTGTGTCACTAATTCTTTTCTTTTCCATAAATCTGATAGGTAAACTGTTCCTTGCTCTCCCAAATTGCTTATAGTATCAGCCTTTATTCCTAAATCATGAACCCATTTTGACTTTATTTTGGTATATGGTGTAAGATATTGGTCTATGCCCAGTTTTTGCCCTACCATTTTCCAATTTTCCCAGCAGTTTTTGT
>CM053622.1:99469540-99525632 GCA_028646595.1 Phalanger gymnotis
TACCATACATACTCAGTTGGGTATCTTACCCCGCAGGAAAGAAGGAGGAAGAAGATAAAAAAAGGGGGGATGATAGAAGGGAGGGCAGATGGGGGTGGAGGTAATCAAAAACAAACACTTTCGAAAAGGGACAGGGTCAAGGGAGAAAATTCAATAAAGGGGGATAGGTTAGGAAGAAGCAAAATATAGTTAGTCTTTCACAACATGAGTGTTGTGGATGGGTTATACATAATGATACGCATGTGACCCATGTTGAATTGCTTGACTTCTTAGGGAGGGTGGGTGGGAAGGGAAGAGGGGAGAGAATTTGGAATTCAAAGTTTTAAAAAGTAGATGTTCAAAAACAAAAACAAAAAAGTTTTTGCATGCAACTAGAAAATAAGATACACAGGTTACAGGGCATAGACATTTATCTTGCCCTACAAGAAAGAGGGAAAAGGGGATGAGAGGGGAGTGGGGTGACAGAAGGGAGGGCTGACTGGGGAACAGGACAACCAGAATATATGCCATCTTGGAGCGGCGGGTAGAAATGGGGAGAAAATTTGTAACTCAAACTCCTGTGAAAATCAACGCTGAAAACTAAATATATTAAATAATAAAATAAAATAAAATAAAATAAACAATTACTAGCACAGTGAGACTGCTAGAGAAAGGCGTTGCCTCAGCCTGGTGACTGGGATTACTACTTAAAACAGATGGCCCTAAGTAAGGATGGATTACGAGAGCCGGGGAATCGCACAGCCAAAAATAGAGGCAGCCCCAAACACGCAGCCAAGTAAGAGTTATTTCTTGGCCTGTGATATCATCCCTCCCTTCTCCCATCCCAATGCCAGACACTGATGGCTGGCTAATGGATTTCAGCAAGTGCCCCCTTTTAATTTTATTTATATTCTACATCAGGTTCCTGTTTGGGGAGGCTGCTAGGAGCCCAAGCTCATTGCCGGTTTATCTCTGCCTGCCAGAAACAAAAGATGGGTGTTTCAACTTGGTAACCCAGAACCCAGCAAAAAACCTGGCCTTGGGAGTTTGGCAGGTCACAATGGAACACAGGAAAGGAACCCTTAATGGATTCTAGGACTTAGAAGTGGAAGGAGTTTTAGAGATCATTTTAGAGTGTGGACAGGGCTGCACTCAAGGACCTAGAAGGACACATGTGGCCTCGAGGGTGCAGGTTCCCCACCCCGGATCTAGGCAGAGACCTACACAAGAGGTTGTGTGGAAAGTGCATTGATTTTGGAATCCAAAAACCTGTCTAGCTTCAGCCTGGCTGTGCTAAATAATGTGTGACCCAGGACAGTTCACTAAAATTTTCAGAATCTTGGTTTCCCAATTCCCAGAATGAGGACAGAAGAGGCAACGGATAGAGCCAGCCCAGAGCCTGAAAGCTGCGGGTTCACTCCCTGCCTTTGACGAGTTCAGGCTATGTGATCCTGGGCTAGTCACTTCAGCCCTGGAGTCTGGGGGATGGGATTGGTTATGAGGGGCAGAGAAGGGGTGGATTTACATTGTTAGAGGTATGTATGGTAATGAAATCACAGGTGTCTGGTGTGTATCCAGAATGGGGCTGAAGATGATGCCTGGCCATCCCACCTGATGTGAGTTGTTAGCATGCCTTAAAAACTACAAAAATAGGACTTATTAAAAGCCCCAACGCCTTATTTACTTCCAGAACCACTCCATCTATGCCCTCTCTTTAGCCTGGTCTTGAGGGCCCAGGCCTCCAGTGGCACATCATGTAATGCCACATATACCCACCCCTTCTTCCTCCTTTTTGTGGTCATTCAGTCATTTTCAGTAGTGTCCTACTCTTTGTGACCCCATCTGCGGTTTTCTTGGCAGAAATACTGGAGTGGTTTGCCATTTTCTTCAGATGAGGAAACTGAGGCAAACAGGATGAAGTGACTTGTCCAGGATCACACAGCTAGAAAGTGTCTGAGGCCACATTTGAACTCAGGAAGATGGGTCTTCCTGACTTCAGGCCTGGCACTCTACGCACTATGGCACCACCTAGCTTTTAATGTTTTCTTATATGTTCTCCAATCTGACTATAACTCCATGAAGTAAGGGACTGGGTTTTTCTGCTTGTATATTTATTCCCAGCTCTTAGCACAGTACTTGGTATGCATTAAGTGCTTAATAATCACGATAGCTAACATTTATAGAGCACTTACTGTGTACCAGATACTGTGCTAAGAGCTTCACAATTATTGTCTCATTTTATTCTCGTAACAACCCTGGGAGGAAGGAGTTATTATTATCCTCATTTTACAGATGAGGAAACTGAGGCAGCTGGCAGTTAAGTGACTTGCTCAGGGTCACACTGCTAGTAAGCATGTCTAGAGCCAGATTTGAGTTTGGGTCTTCCTGACCAGGCCTAGCACTCCATCCTCTTCACCAACGAGCTGCCCCAATAAAGCGGAAACAGCTAGGTGGTGCCAAGGTGGATAGAGCCCTGGACTCGAAATCAGGAAGATCTGAGTGTGAATCTTTCTTCAGACACTTAGTAGTTGTGTGAGACTGAGCAAATCGCTTAGCCTCTCTGTATCTCAGTTTCCTCATCTGTAAGATGGAGATGATAATAATAACACTCATCTCCCAGGCTGGGATGTTGTAAGGATCAAATGAGAAAACATGTAAGGTGCTTTGCAAATGTTAAAATGCTATATAAAGGCATATTTATATTATAGATATTATAGATTAATATAATATATGACACAATATAATATGATTGAATACTATATTATATATATACTATACTATACTGTAGCATACTATTTTATATCACATTATATTGTATTATATCATATTATATAACATTATATCATATTATCGTATCATCATATGTCATATCATATATTAAATCATATTATATTAGATTACTATATTATAACTTGGGAAATTGAAGCTCAGAGAGAAATATATTGTTTAAGGTCAGAAACAAATTTTGGGGATGCAAAACTGATTCTAAAATCCAACATGAATTCCACTCTATATTTGACCTTGTCAGGCCTTTTCTACTTCCTGAAACGGGGACCAACACCTCAGGGCTGCCCGTCAGAAGTAATGGGGCACTTTGAGCAATTCAAAGGGCCAGTTGACTTAAACCACAAGAGTGGTTTTTTTTTTCTGTCCTGCCCTACTAAAAAGAGTCAGGGCCAATGAAAATGTTCTGGCCTTGAGTCCCTCTGAGCCGTATTGATTTGTCTGGGCTGTATCGGATGAGAAGAAAATGTGGCAACCATAGTAGAATGCATGTTGGACCTAGATTCAGGAGCTCTGGGTTGGTAGCTTCATTCTGATACGCAGTAAAAAGTGGTTTGTCTGTTATGGGTCACTACACTCAGGTCACTCAGATGGTCCTCCTGAACCTCTCTGGTGTGCATACATGAGCCTCTTCTCTGTTGTGCATGTGAGAACCTCTTCTCTGATGTGCACGCATGAGCCTCAAACTTCACCAAACCACATGGGGGTTGGGAAGGAGGGGATAATGAAATATAGCTTCAAATCCTTAGAAAATTCAAGGAAAATACATAGTTCCTCCTTCATCCTCAATCTGGAATTTCCCTTCAATGACTTCCATGTATATATAGGACACAGTCACTCAAATCGGTATAGTCATATGATTTATTGGGCATAACTAGAGTGCAAGGAAAATTGTTAAGCATTTCAATGTAAGATGCTTCAACCCAACCATATCGCAGTGCTCTCCTCTCCCTTGTCCTCTCAAGGTGGTATTGATAGGGTGCTTGGGTGCCTGTGCTTGGACCCCAATTCCAAGATCACACTTCTCCCTAGCCTCAAAACACTGTCCCTGGCAGTTTCTCCCCAGCCCAAGGACACTATGCCTAGCAATCAATCATGAGCGGGCCCTAGCAAAACACTTCTCTCTCTCCCTGATACAGTAGCAAACCGCACCTATAGAATTTATTAGTTTGACCTGTCTTTTTACTAGCTCATGAAGATATTCAGTACCCACTGGACTATCTGTACCAACTCCCTACCTCATTATATGCATCCTAGACTCCTCATTATGTGTAACCTAGACCTAGACATAAGTATACTCCCTACATCCATCTTGTCAAGCAAGACATTGATGGGAGCAGCCTGGGCATTTCTTAGTCAAGCCTGACCCTTAGTTGACTTAGTGCTGATGCAGGCCTAAAATGACACCTCCATGTAGCCCCCCTTCTTGTGCTACTTCCCAGTGAACTCTGGGTAAAATGCTTATGCAGTAGATACTAAATGTGCATGTTCCTTTAAGAACTGACCACTCCTTAACCACTCCCTAATCCTGCCCTGAATCACCTAGTTAACATATGCGGCACATGTTTTACTATAGAATATCCTATATAACCTTTAAACGTACCACCTTTAGATAGCAGGTTCCCTAAGAACTTTTGTCTGCTGTAAAATAAACTTTTGCCAACTTGACTTAAAGACTGCTTGAGTCTGTGAATTCATTCCAGACACCCTGTCCAGGAACTCTAATCTTGGGGTTCTTGAACTTCACCAGCCCCCATCAGTATGAAGACCAAATGGTTTTTTCCTACTCTTGGCTCACTGACCACAAGATACTCAATAGCTACTAGTCTCTAGCCTCACATCTAAAGAATCCATTCTGATTGGTTTTTTTTCCCTCTGGATCTGGGCTGTCCATGTATTGGTCCTCACCTCTGGCTCCAGGCTCCATCTCACCTCCATGTACTGGTTTTCCCACAGGTCTTTATAGCCATAGCATACGGGAGACGTGGGTTGTAGGACTAGAAATATAGGAGCCAATCCCCCAAATTCAGCTGATGTGTACCCACCTATCAGGTAGGGGGCCTCCCTCTTGATGCTATGCTTCCCTTTTCTCTCTGTGAGTGAACAGGAAGTGACTGTTAAAGGCAAAAAAAAAAAAAGAAATTAGAATTCTGGAATCCTGCACACACACCCAGGTCCCACTATTTCCCCAGTGTTCCCCCAATCTGTTTCACCTAAGCAGGAACTTTTGTGACCTCCTCTGTTCCCAACAGGCATGAAATGCCACTGTAGAAACACTTGGCTACACCTACATTTGTTTTTCATAGGCTTTCATAGGCAAGGAATCCTTAGGAAACTAATCTAATGCATATCTGTGGTTTTCTCTAAGTCAAGGAATATCTGCAATAGTCTTTCCAACTTCTACAGAGGTTTCTTTTCCATAATAATGGTGGGAGAATTATCAAGATCCAGTGGATAGTTGTTGAGATTGAAGTCAGGGGTATGCTGGTAAAAGTTTGACAACCAGGTCTCTCATAAAAAATGTATGCGGGGCACCCTGTTAAGGACATCCACATTGGTAACATTTTCTCCATCACTTCCTCAAGACTAGACAATCAACAAAACAACAAACAAATCAAGTCCCACTTTCGAGTATTTTCTAGTGTTTGCATTATAAACTTATACCTCAGAGGCATAAACTGAGGAGTGTGTAGCCCCTACTCTCACAAACTGGTACAAATTGCCCCCAACATGTTACTGAGTCTAGCAGAACTAGGTTCAAATCTCGCCTCTTGCATTTATCATCCGTATAACCTCTTTCCAAACTCCTTCAAAACCAGATTACAAAGAGTTGAGAAGTAAACGCAAGGTGAGAAAATGGAGGAAAATCTAGGCATATTTGCATAATGAGGAAGAAATGGCTTAGGCAGCTTAAGGAGAAAAGACAAGGTTTAAAACAGAACTGAGGGGAATGAGACAGAAGGTCAGTCAGTTTGGACAGAGTGCCGAGTCTGATATCAGAAGGAACTGAGTTCCAATGTGACCTCAGAGATCCTTATTAGCTGTGTGACTCCAAGTAAATCACTTAATCTCTGTTTTGCCTCAGTTACCTCATCTGTAAAATAGGACCTATCTCTCAGGGTCAAATGAGATAATAATTGTTATGTGCTTAGCCAAATGCCTAGAACATACTAAGCCCTATATAAATGTCAGCTATTATTGCTTTATTATGAAGAGTAAAAAGATTTGCACGCAGCAGGGAGGGCCCAGTTGAGTTGACATAAACAATCTGTAATAGATGGACCCAGTCAGCACGGTTGTGTGACTTCTTTAATTTATGGTCAGCAATACGTATGTAGGAGTGGAAAATGCAAATGATGGCAGCAGTGGGGGGGAGGGGGCGGGAGGGAGAGAGTGGTTTAGAATTCTCCCTGTTTCTCTCTTCCCACATTTTTGTTTTCAGCCGGTTAGTTTTCTTCCTTAACTAGGAGTAAAATGAATACTTTTGGCCCCAATTTATAGTGTTTCCTATGGTACTATGTGATCTGTGTACATAGTAAGTGAATATTTTCCTGGCATTCAAGGCTTTCTACTACTCAATTCCAATCTACTTTTCCAACCTTATCTTCTCTTCTTTGCATATTTAATGTTAGACCAGTTAGACCAGTCTTTATTTGCGTCCTTTATGGTGTGGCATTGTGGAAAGAACATTGGATTTGGAGTCAAAGAACCTAGGTTTAAATGGTGGCTCTGCTATTTATTATTGTGTGGTCCTGGCCAAATCAATTTGCCTCCTTAGGCTTCAGTGTGCTAATCTATAAAACGACAGGGTTGGACTGGATGACTTAGCAAGTTAACCCCATGCATTCTCACACCGTTTATGAATCCCCCCTACCCAGAATGCCCTTCCACTGTGACCAACTTCCCTTAAACTCCCTTAGGGCCTCCTTTTCTAGGAAGCCTTCCTTCACCCAGGCCCAAAGCCCTCATTCCTCTGAACCTCTTATGGTGCTTGCTGTTTGACACACTCATTTAGTATTGTGCCAGCGCTGACTTATATGTTATTTAGCTTTTCCTGTTTTCATGTGTAATAAAGCAGAAAGAGCACCAGATTTACAGTCAGGAAACAGGAAATCTGAGGCTGAGCCCTCTGTCACTTGCCAACTGTGTGACCAAAATCAAATCACTTGACCTCTCTAAACTCCCCTTTTCTTCATCTGTATCTCAAGGGGGAAAAAAACAGCCAGCCCTTCTTTCCGCCTACTCCCTCGTGATCCGGCTAGAGCATGAGCCATTTTGTAAGACTGCAGAATCCACCTCACTTTCACCTCAGCTCTGTGTTGTCCAAAGCAGGGCCATCTCCAGTCATCCTGATCTATATCTTGCCAAGGGCCCCGGGTGGCTCCAGAGGAGAAAGTGAGGCTGATGACCTTGCACAGGCCTCCCTCACTTCAATCCATTTGCAAGTCATGACATCACCTTCCTGATACCATGGTCCTCTTTGAGAAGGAAGGACAAGCAACAACAAGCATCCTTCAAACAGTTCCCTCCAGATAATGTTTTCTGACAAACCAGGGCAGGTATTGGGTTCAATCTCCCTCCAATGGCCATCTTCTCCAAGGTGAGGTCTTCATCTCCAATGGAGTGTTGAGGCTGCATCACAGCTACCTCCAAGGGAATATGTGCTCAACTCCAAAGGACTTGGCTCTTTGACACAGCACAGCACAAACCCCAATGGTCGCTTGGTCACTATATCTAAAAAGAGGGATAATTTTCTTATGTGTTCTCTGCCTCCATCTGCCTGTCTTTCTCTCCCCATAATGTGTATGTATGTAACATGTAATGTATTCCCTCTCTGGGACTTCCTCTAGTCACATGTGGCAGCTGAGGCAGAGGCTTGGCCTAGGCAGGCTTGAGCTTGGGCCCCTGGTCACCTCTTCTGCTTTGTATTTCTTTCCCAGAACATAGATAACCTGAGAAGTGATCCCAAGGTGGATCTCTCTAGCCTTGGAGGAACTGTGTGAACTTGAGAGGTTTGGAGTTCCTGGGCTCCTCACTTGGTGCTGGCTGCAATTTGGAACATCCTTGCTCTAAACAAATACAACAGCAATTCTCGGAGAAGAAAAAAGTCTAACTGACCCATACTGGCTGGATGACCCACACAAATCATTTAATTTTTTGTGCTCTAGGCATCTCTTTAAGACTATAAGCTGCAGAGAAGGTGCCAGCCCTCATTGGTAGAAGGAATTTTTTCAACTAGGAGTTCCCTATACCAATGAAATCACAAATCTAGGCCTCATCCCTAGCCCTGTAGCATATAATACCATCTATACAGCAGGAACTCAATGTGTTCATTAAGTGTAGAGGGTGAGCAATGAGAAAAATACATTTTTCAACTGTTTTGGGAAAGGATTGGCCTATACTTGGCTTTTCTAAAACCCTACAGAGCAGTTTCTGGTGTGAAGGCATGTTGCAATCTCTCAGGGTTTGCAGAACAGCCCAACATAGATTATCACTGTGACATTATCCATGCCCTTTGTGGGAACCTTTTTTTAGGCTGATGACCCAGTGTCCATTTCTATGAATCATACAGCTGCAACTCTTTGATAATCATGTAACCTTTATGGTCCAATGGCATGAAGCTTGTGTTTTTTCTTTCATTAACCAGACTTGAAAGCCAAGCAGGTTTCAGTATATGTCATGTGGCTAGACAAGAGAGACCAAGTTATATGTAGATGCAAACCCACATGTAAAGTAGGATTGTAATATGCAAAGTCTCCTAGATGCCAACTCACGGACCCCTGGACAGCAAGTACATGAAAATCACTTGATGGAAAAAGAAGCCCGTGGGGCAGAGAAGGAACAAATGCTTGGGTGGTGTGGGTAAATGAGATCAAGTCCCACCTGGGACACAAATGTGGAAGAATTTTTTAAATTTGATCTTTGTAAAAAGAAAAAGTCAAACAACCAACGCTTTAAATTCATTTAGCTATAAAGTCAATTTCTTACAGACATCAGTAGGCTAACAGTCTGTCTTGAAATCTTTTTTTTTCTTTTTTTTATTTAATATATTTAGTTTTCGGCGTTGATTTTCACAAGAGTTTGAATTACGAATTTTCTCCCCATTTCTACCCCTCCACTCCAAGATGGCATATATTCTGGTTGCCCTGTTCCCCAGTCTGCCCTCCCTTCTGTCACTCCACTCCCTTCCCATCCCCTTTTCCCTTCCTTTCTTGTAGGGCAAGATAAATTTCTATGCCCCATTGCCTGTGTATCTTATTTTCTAGCTGCATGCAAAAAACTTTTTTTTTTTGTTTTTGAACATCTGTTTTAAAACTTTGAGTTCCAAATTCTCTCCCCTCTTCCCTTCCCATCCACCCTCCCTCCCTAAGAAGTCAAGCAATTCAACATAGGCCACAAGTGTATCATTATGTATAACCCTTCCACAACACTCATGTTGTGAAAGATTAACTATATTTTGCTTCTTCCTAACCTATCCCCCTTTATTGAATTTTCTCCCTTGACCCTGTCCCTTTTTGAAAGTGTTTTTGATTCCCTCCACCCCCATCTGCTCTCCCTTCTATCATCCCCCTTTTTTTTTATCTTCTTCCTCCTTCTTTCCTGTGGCAGGCTTGAAATCTTAACCACAGGAGAGATCATTAATATGGGCTGAGAATTCGTAGTTGAAACCAAATATTATCTCACCTCTTATTCAAATGGTGAAAAGTCTTATGGTGGAGGAACAAGACCCCTGCTTCTGGTTGACCTAGGTTCAAATTCTACCTTTGCTACTTACAATGTGACTCTAAACCAGCCACTTAACCTTTGCGAGTCTCAGTCTCCCCCCATCTGCAAAAATCAGGGAGTTGGACTAAATAATTACAAAAGTCTCTTTTAGAATTAATCCTATTCTCTTCTATATTTCAGTTCATGAGGTGCATATGGAGGAAGCAGAAATAACAATAAATAGGACCAACACAGGAAAAACAGTTAGAATGGACCAAGTATATGCAGAGGAGATCCTTGCAGGAGGCAAAGCAGTTGTAAGGGCATTGAGGTAAGATATACAAGGTGTCCGAGGGGAAGATACAAAAGGAGTGGGAAAAGTAATGGACAACCTGGTGAATCATGGAAAAGATGACTAAGAAAATAATGGTGAGTGCCCCTCCACCCATGTGTCTACTCTCTCTTACATACAGAATCTTTGTGCGTTATCACCTGTACATAAACTAATGGGAATTCTCAATGAAGGCGTTAGCAGGGACTGATCAGGTTTTCTCAAGAGATATCCACCAATGGACCTCATCTTTGCTATCTCAAAACGAGCTGAAAGATGTAAAGAATATAAGATGCCATTGTGCTTATGGTTTGTTGATTATATAAATAGCATCTGATTTGGTGGGACAAAACACTGTCTTACAGCGTTTTTTTTTTTTAAACAGCAAGATGTCTCCCCTTTATACACCGAGATCACCTAGGATTCCTTGGAAGATATAACAACAGAAAGAATGTTGTTCGATGACTCTCTGGGGACAAAACAGGGAGATATCTGCTCACCAAAGGTATGTGCCACTATGATGGCAGAGATCCGGCACAAAGCCCAGATTTGAGCAGGGATTCCCTGTGAATGCTTAGGTCCTCCAAACGCTCCTGTTTGCAGATAACCTTGTGTTGACTGTATAAAATCTTGTGATTTCCGATATATCCTAGAGCCTCCTGAAAGAGGTCTGTAATCACTCAAAGAAGTTTGGCTGGTCTATACGCACAAGAAAGCCCGAGTGGATGAAGGACGTTTATTGCCTAGATTGTAACATTGGGAGAGGAGGGAAGGGAAAGAAATAAGCATTTATATACTATTTACTATGTGCCAGGCACTGTGTTAAGTGCCTTACACATATTATCTCATTTGACTCTCACAACAGCCCTACAGATGGGGAAACAGAGAGAGAGAGGTTAAGTGACTTGCCCAAGGTTACACAGCTAAAGAATCTGAGATCAGATTTGAATTCGGATCTTCTTGACTCCAGGCCCAGCTCTATCCCTGAGCTACCTAGTTGCCTCTTTTGGATGGATACCCTGCAGAGCTTCCCTCCCTTCATTGTTGAGTCAAAATCCTTATCAAGGCCCAGCCTTGGTTCATAGACTTTGGGTTGGAAGGGTCCTTTCCAAAACATCTAGTCCAACTTTCTCATTTTACAGATGAGGAAATTCAGGCCAAGACAGGATATAACTTCCTCAAGTTCACAAATGTAGTATTAGGGCTGAGATTCACACTCGTTTTCTGACTTCAAATCTAGCAGCCTTTCCAGCACCACACCGTATCTTGATGTTCCCTTCTCAATTATGCCTTCCCCAGAATCCTTCTTTTTCTTTTGGAGACAATTGGGGTCAAGTGACTTGCCCAGGGTCACACAGCTAGTAAAATGTCTGAGGCTGGATTTGAACCCAGGCTGGTGCTCTAGCCACTGCGCCACCTAGCTGTCCCTAATCCTTCTTCTAAGCCAGAAGTGATTCTTCTCTTCTCAAATCTCCCAGGATACTCTCTTTAGCCCTTCTTATGTTACTGCACTTTAACCCTCTACATACAAGACATGGCATGTAATTGAGGACAGGACCCTCTCTGTGCCTAACAGTTGAGAGACAGCATAACATTATATGTGCATATATGCATATATATATATATATATGATATGTGTATTTGTGTGTATATACTAGCTGCGGTAATTACTTAAACATCTGACAAATCTAATCTTCAAAAGAACAGTGAGGTGTTTTTTTTACCCTTAAATATCTGGATTCTGCACAATTCTTTTATGCACTAAGGCTGAATGCCTATACAACTGCCCTTGGCTATACCACATAGTAGGCAGCTTGTCTGTGCACCTTCCCTTTCAGCAGTCTTCTCCATTCTCAAACCCTCTCTGCCTAGACATCTCAGTGCCTGAGATGCCTAGCACCCTTAGGATGTCCCATGGTTTTCCAAAGGTTCCCCTACACAATCTTTAGTACCCACAAAAGTCTGCTATCTGCAAAGTAAGCCCTGCTGCCAACCTTTCCCAAATCAAGTCTGATGAAATAAATTTAATTTCTCTGTTATGAGAAAAAATCCAACTCTCTGATCAAAATAATTCACAAGGTATGGGACTGGCATTTCTTTAAACTGCATTTTCATTTAAAAAGAAATGGAGAGGATTCTGAGAAGATGGCAGAGTAGGTCAGAAAATTTCAAGCTCTCAAGATTTTCCTCCACAAAAGAAATAAATTAGCACCTCTGGGCAAACAGAGAGCAGTGAAAACAAACAAGAGTAGGGGCAGAACAGGGGTCCTCCTGGGACAATCAGAGAAAACCTGAAGAAAAATCCCAGGACTAAATTTCCTCCCTGGGAACAGTGAACACCTCCAGGATACGGTCCCCTTTAAAAAGCTGCTTAAACAAGTGGCAAGCCCTGGGGTTAGCTGGGTTGGGAGGCTGCCCCGGGGCCACGGGAACTTCCCAACCCCTCCCCCCCCCTCCAATGAGGGCTCTTGTATGTCAAATCTCCAATTTTTTTTTTTAACAGAGTCCCGAAAATCTGACAGTTGATCGAAGGTCCATTTTTTTCCATTCAAAATTTGCTGGATATGATATTTTTGCCCGGAGGCCCAGTTCTTTTGCTCTTCGATATACAGTGTTCCAAGACCTTCAGTCTTTCAGTGTTGCCAGCACTAGGTCCTGTGTGATTCTAATTGCGGTACCATCATATGTAAATTGGTTTTTTCTTGTTGCTTGTAATATTTTGTCCTTCATCTGGGGGTTTCAGAACTATAATATTGCTGTAAGTTTTCTCATAGGATCTTTTTCAGGTGGCGACTGGTGGATTTTTTCTATTTCTACTTTCCCTTTTTGTTTTAATGCTTCGGTTAGTAAGTGTCTGAGGCCAGATTTGAACTTGGGAAGATGACTCTTCCTGACTTCAGGTCTGGTACTCTATTCACCGCACTATCTAATTGCCCCTAAAGGACTTAGGACTTTTTAGAAAAAGGAAGCTTTTCCATCTATCAAGCTGACTTGCCCTAAAGAAATGGGGACTTCATACATGGGGACATCTAGAAGAGTATAAAAGTCTTCTAAATTAAAAAAAAAAAGTAATAAAACTCCAAGGGGATAGGGAGGGGAGAGGATAAAGGAGGGATCTCTAAAGATGAGGGGGACAGAATAGGTCAAAGGGGTGTACAAAAGGGTGTTTAGATTTAGGGCAATGGGAGGATAAAGGAGGGATTGCTGAAGTGGGAGTAGGTTAAGTAATATGAGGGTAAGGTAGCAGGTAGAAGTAAAGTAGAGGAGTTAGGAGAGATAGGAAAAAAGATATGCACAAACCTAAAAACAAGATTAGGAGTAGAATCTCTTAGGGAAAGTATGTGTTTATATATGTATGAATGTATGTATATATGTATATGTATATGTATACATGTATGTATATATCAATACCTATATATACATAGATCTGTGCTCACTTGTAGCCTTGGGGTGGCAGGTAGAGGGGAGGAATGGGGAAAAAACAACAAAGTTAAAAGTGTACAGCGGAAAAGAAAAGAAAACCTACAAGGAAGCAAAGAAAAGATGGACAGCTTTTAACTTAATACACAGCATTTAATATATAGGCTTTCTTGAAATGATAAGTTATTGCTGTATATTTTGAATCCTCTTCTATGTTCTGCTGTGCACGACATGTTTTTTTTTCTTTTCTTATATTTAAGTTTATAATGTTTCTTTTTTCTTTTGCTATTATTTATTTTTTAGTATTTGTCTAAAATAAAAAAAAACGGTAAAAAAAGAGATAAAAAAAGAAATGAATCGCTAATCAATAGAACGTGTAGAAGAGCTCTTTTTGATGGATATTGGTGAAGTGTGTGACCATTCTTGATCCAACGTGGAACAGAAAAAGAACATAGTATTGGTATTCGATTCCTGAAAAATTGTTCATCCTTGCTTGGTGGGATGCCAATCCCCTGCATTACACTGTAAACATATGTATATGGACAGCTGGGTGGCAAAGTGAAGAGAGCGCTGGGCCTGGAATCAGGAAGACTTATCTTCCTGAGTTCAAATCTGGCCTCAGAGACATACTAGCTGTGTGACCCTGAACAGGTTACTTGTTTGTCTCAGTTCCTTATCCGTAAAATAGGCTAGAGGAGAAAATGGCAAATCATCCCAGTATCTTTGCCAAGAAAACCCCAAATGTAGTCACAAAGAGTCAAACAATGACTGAAATGATTCAACAACGAAATATATGTATATGTTGTTTCCCTCATTAGAATATAAATTCCTTGAGGGCAAAGGCATTTCTGCTTTCTCCTTTCCCCCACCTCCCATATACTTGGTGCTTGGCACAGTGCCTGGCACACAGTATATGTTTAGTAAATACTTGGTGATTGGAGAATCATTAAAGGTTGCTCCAGTACAAAGTGTGGATCCTTTTCCTCTGTATCAGGTCTTCCCTAGTTTTGAGTGACATCAATCCTTTTTAACTAGCAAGAAAGTATGACCATAAAAGATACGTTTAAATGTCTCCATGTATGGGTTTCCAGGTGCAGCATAACTTGAACTGACTAGCCTTCTGGAAGCTTATCACAGAATCACAAAAACCTTAAGGGCACATCTACTACGGGCCTCTGCCTTTGGATCAAGGAATGGCTGAACCAATGACTAATATACTTCACACATCCTTTCTTGGTTTCTTTTTTTTTTTTAAACTCACCTCTCATTCACAAAATGCCAGATGGTCTGTATTCCCTGGCCCTTCAGGAGAAGCAACTCAATGCAGTACAAAGAGGGCCTCAGATAACTTCCCTTCACAATGGCCCCTTGCTGCTCTTTTTGGATCTTATAGAGCTATATGGGTCGATGGAGGTCATTTAGTCCAACCCATTGATTTTAAGGGTAGGGCATCCTCGGCCCAGACCGATTAAGTTATTTGCCGACATTATATAAATAGTAAATATCAGAACTGGGATTTGAAACCGCATCTGCTGACTCCAAATCCCCAGCTCTTAGTTGTTGACGTTACACTTGTTCTCATCTGCCTGTTGTGGGGAGGGGTGTCTTTACATGCTTAGGGTAGACATCCCCCTAACTTACTGACTCTTGTTTTTAGTGTTTTGGAGGGTTTGGTCTTTTTGGTCCTTTGAATTTCTACTTTGAACTCTACACAACTCAGACCTTTTGGAGGTATATTTATTGTCATTTCCAAGACATAGGCTTGTGAGGACAGCATTCAAAAAGTTCTCTATTGCTTTCTAGAGACTTCACCTGCAATTAGGATACCTTATCATTAGAATAGCCATGACTTGATTAATGATAATAATTAGCATTTTGTAACTTTACAAGGCAGGTGGCACAGTTGATAAGAGTGCAGGGGCCAAGACTCAGCTTTCTGAGTTTAAACCAGCCTCATACACTTACCAGCTGTGTGACCCAGGGCAAGTCACTGAGGCTCCTCCCAGTTCGATACTTATGATCTTATGAAAAATGGAGGTAGGGAGAAGCTGTTGTATCACTTCTATATATGAACCTGTTAAGTGATCAAGATAAGATTGTTTGCAGGGAAATGGATGATGGATGGAGGACTGTTTTGGAAGAAGAGTCAATTAGGGTAGCTAAATGTATAATAGGGATAAAAAAGAGGGAAAAGCCAGGGATGAAGGAAATGTTTTGAACCCAGGTAACTGGGAAGAACGGCAGTATCACCGATGAATTGGGATGAAAAGGAGAAGCTATTGGCTCCTTCATCTAGGACAGTATGCCTCTCTAAATGCTGTCAAAGGTCTTCTTAGATTTTTTTGGCTACTCTATCACACTGCTGTCTAATCAAATCCATAAAACGCTCAGTTTCATACAAACTATTGTTAGCCATTTCTCTTCCACAGAGTACTTATGAAAATGGTATTTTGAACGCTGAGCCTGGAACCAGGAAAACCTGAGTTCAAATGCAGCCTCAGACACTTATTAGTTGTGTGATCTTGGCCAATTCACTTAACCTGTTTGTCTCAGTTTCTTCATTTGTAAAATGGGGATGATAACAGCACCTACCCCCCAGGGTTGTTGTGAGAATCAGTTGGGATATTTGCAAAGTGCTTAGCACAGTGCCTGGCACATAGTAGGTGCTATATAAATGCTAGCTATTATTATGAAAAGCCAAGTCATGACCTTATTGTAGAGTATCTAGGAGAGTATACAAAACATCCCAAATTTTACAGTGAGGGGTGTAAATTAACTACAGGTTCTCAAAAATTTGACACGGCAATCAAAACAGCGAATGTGTTGTTAGGCTACATTAATAGAATTAGAGTCTCCAGAACAAAGAGGGTATATGGATTGTTCCATTTTCTTCCGTGTGGTCAGATCACATTAGGAGTGTTGCAATATTTTGCTTTTTAAAATTATTTAACATTAAATTTAAAATTTTTTTTAGTTCCAAATTCTCTCTCTCTCTCCAGTCCCTCCTCCACCCATTGAGAAGGCAAGCAATTTGACACCCATTATACATGAGAAGTCATGCAAAACATATTTCTATATTAACCATGTTGCAAAAAAAGAAAAGAAAAAGTGAAAAAAAGTTTCAATCTTCATTCAGAGTTCATCAGTTCTTTCTCTGGAGGTGGATAGTATCTTCATCATCAGTCCTTTGGAATTGTCTCGGATCATAAATTGATCAGAATGGTCAAGTCTTTCACAGTTCGTCATCATACAATATTGTTACTATGTACAATATTCTCCTTGGTTCTGCTCACTTCACTTTGCATTGATTCATATAAGTTTTTTCTGGGTCACATTTTAAGAATGATATTCACAAGTTGGGGCATTTCCAGAGAAGGGAGACAAAGATGAGGAAACTAGGCATTGGAAACCGTGCAATTTAAGAAACAGAGGAACCTGGGACAACGTAAGACATAGGAACAAGACAGACATGCTTCTGGGCCCATGGCCTCTCTCTTTTATTCATCTATCTTTGGTTTTCACCTTTCACCCAACTCTCACCTTTGACTCTAAGAAGCTGTAGCATGTGCAGTGGTAAAATTGTTTTGGCACATGACCTAAAACAGGTTGAGGGTGACCAACAGGCCTGAAACATGTCAGTGAGTTAGGGGGATGTCTACCCTAAGCGTGTGAAGATACCCCTCACCACAATAGGCAGATGAGAACAATTTGTTCCAACAGCCATGAAGGTAGCTGAAGCAGGCACTGTGGAGAGCTTAGCGCTTGGTCAGACATCAAAGATGCCAAAGTCATCCACTACATCCCAGGACATTGCCATCCTGACCTGCTTTGCCACTGGCTTTCAATGACTCCGGAAGAGAGAGTGACTTGCACATGAAGTGGATTTAAGTGAGGCAGAATTGCACAAAGTTGTCAGCTTCACTCTCTTTTCCATTGTCACTGAAGTCCGGTGGCAAGACAAATGTGATTTGTCCCCAAGTAAATTCTCCATAGGATTTTGTCCTCTGTCAGTTCTTAGATAAATATTCCAATTAATACAGTTGCTGCATAAGTTACAAATTGGTGACCACTTTTGAAAGAAGTCTGTTACTACCTGTAAGACCTTAGGTAAGTCACTTAACCTGTCTAGGCCTCAGGTTCTTCATCTATAAAAAGAGAGGCTTGGACTACAAGGCCTCTAAGGCCCCTTTTAGCTCTCAGTCTTGGGTAGAATATAATAAAATACAGTTGACTCGTGAAGATTACCTTAGAGACCATGGCAAAGTCCAGATTTGAACTGAGTTGTCTCACAACCTTTTATTTTCTTTTGGGTGGTGGGGAGACAGGAGAGGGTGATCAGATAACACTTTGGCATCTTACAGTATTGCAAAGTTCTTGTTAAAAGCATCATTGTACTGGATTTGTACATGCCAGTCGAGAGAGTATTGTCTTATATTCAGAATGATGGATAAAAACATTTACAACACCAACTGCCAATAATGGATTGCCAACAACTATTTATTAAACACTTTCATAGGCTCTGGACTAAGCAACAAGGATATAAAGAAAAGCAAAAAATCTCTCTTCTTTCTCTCAAGGAGCTCACAGTCTAATGGGGGAGACAACATCCAAGCAACTACGTACAAACAACATATAAATAGGATAAATCAGAATAGTCAACTGAAGAAGGCATTAGCACTAAGGGGGATTAGGAAAGGCTTCTTGCAGAAGGTGGAATTTTAGCTGGAACTGGAGAGAAACCAAGGAAACCAGAAAGTGAAGAGGAAGAGAATTCCAGGCATGGGGGGAGAGCCCGTGAAAACGTCCAGAGTTGGGAGATAGAGTGCCTTATGTGAGCAACACCAAGAAGGCTAGAGTTACTGGATCACAGAGTATATGGAGTGGAGCAATATGTAAGAGGACTGGAAAGGTAAGAAGGAGACTCTAAGAGCCAGAGGATTTGATCCTGGAGGGGAACCACTGGAGCTGACTGAGCAGGGAGGGGGCTGACATAGTCAGACCTGTGTGCTAGGAAGAACAATTTGCCACTACTAGATCTGTATCCTAACAAGATTAAAAAAAGGGAAAAGGACCTATTTGTACAAAAATATTTATAGCAGCTCTTTTTGTGGTGGCAAAGAATTAGAAATTGAGGGGATGTCCATCAGTTGGGGAATGGCTGAGCAAGTTGTAGTATACGACTGTGATGGAATACTATTGTACTATAATAAACGATGAGCAGGATGCTCTCAGAAAAACCTCGAAAGACTAACATGAACTGACGCAAAGTGAAATGAGCAGAATCAGGAGAACACAATATCGCATGATGGTCAACTATGAGTGACTTAGCTATTCTCAGCAATACAATATTCCAAAAGATTTATAATGAAAAATGTTAGCCACCTCTAGAGAAAGAACCGAAAGAGTTGGAATGAAGACCCAAGTACCCTTTTTTTTTTTACTTTATTTTTCTTGTGTTTTTGTGTGTGTCTTTTCTTTCACAACAGGACTAATATTGAAATATGTTTTGCATGATGGCACATGTATAACCTATTATCAAATTGCTTGTCTTCTCAATGAGGGGGAGGGTAGGATAGGAGGAAGAGAATTTAGAACTAAAAATATTTAAAAATGAATGTTAAAAATTGTTTTTACATGCAATTTGGGAAAAATAAAATTTTTTTAAAAAAGAGAAAAAAAAAAGAAAGAGCAATTTGAAACCTGAGTGAAGGATGGCTTGGAGTGGGGAGAGACTTGTGGCAAGCAGACCAACCAGCTATTGTAACTGTCCAGGTGGGAGGTAATGAGGCCTGTGTTGTGGAAGTGGAAGTGTCAGAGGGGGAATTGATAGGATTTGATGCAATATTGAATAGGGTGAAGTAAGAGAGTGAGGAGTTGAAGCTGTGAGCCTGAGAGACTGGGAGGGTGGTAGTGCCATCCTTCAGATGGACATAAGAGGGGAGGATTTTGGGGGAACAATAGTGAGTTGAGTATCATTCTGAGTTGAAGATAACTACAGGATATCCAGTTTGAGATGTCTAATAGAGAGCTAGAGATTTGAAAATGGACATTAGGAGAGAGATTTGGGTGGGATAAATAGATCCAAGAATCATCTGTATACAGGTGATAATTGAATCTCTCTGAGCTGAGATCACCAAGGGATATCTTAAAGACAAGGAGAAGAAGTGGGTTCAGAGAGGTCGAGAAGGATAAGGACTGAGAAAAGGCCATTAAACACGGACATCGTAGGCAGCAGGGAAGCAGCTAGTGGACAGGGATCAATTGAAGATTAGTGATACAGGGGGAAATCTGCTACAGAAGATGAGATGGAAAAGGAACACCTGGACATGAAAAAGTATAAGCCTTGTCAAAGAGAAGAGCCACCTTTATGAGTGAGACAGGTGAAACAGGAAATGATGGCAGAAGGCACGTGAGTGATGTGAGACAAGGAGGAGGAGGAGGAGATAAGAGGGAGACTGGTAAATTGCCTCAGTTTTTTCAGTGAAATACAAGGCAAAGTTTTGAGCTGAGAGAGTAAAAGGAAGGGCTGCAGGGGAGGTTTGGGGCAGGATAAAAAGGTGTGAAGGCTGCCATGATAAATGGAGTAAAGAATAGAAGTGCGAGGTATAAAAGGATTGCCTAGCAGCAGTGAGGACCTAGTTAAGAGTACAGGACATAAATCTGTAATGGACCTAGTTGGCACATTTTCATAGTTTTCTCCAGCTTTGTTTGGTAGCAAGTAGAGTAGGAGTAAAGGCAGAGAGAATGGCGGCAGAGCAAAAGGTCAAGATGTAGAAGGGAGGAGAGAACAGTTAGTGCAGGGGTGATGTGAAAGAACAGAGGGGATAAGGGATTAGAGATCACAATATAGCCTAAATATTAAATACTCTGAAATACAAAACGCCACTTATATGAATGTCTACATGTTTTGAAAAATTCACCAAATGAGAAAACTACAGAGAAAAAAGTTACAGATAATCATTTTATTTAACAACACGAAGTTTTAAAAAGGAAAAATTTAAATGAATGTTTTTACTTGGCAGTTAAAAATACTTTGGATTATGTTTGACATCATTAATTTTACCTGCAAATGAAATAGAGTAAGCAACCTGTTCTAGTCAGCTTATGATAAGGGAGTGATCTCAGGGGACACTGACAGACTTTCCTTTCTACGACAGCATGTGAGCTGGAGACATCTGCATCGTCTAGTGGCTCTGTTTTCTCTGACTGGCAGCCATTCTTCTGTGGTTTTCGATGGCTCTTCCGAGCACCACATCTTGCACAAGATCTGTCAACTTTACATCTGTATGACTACAGCCAACTGTGGGGCAGCTGTCAGAGAGGAAAAAAAACAACAACGAATCCAATTATAATCCAGAGGTTCTATACTCCGTACTAACTTATTATAATAGCAATGCCACATATGCAACAGAGGCAAAAAGACCTGCAAATAGTATTTCCACTGTAAACTTATTTAATATTTAAATTTTAAAATGAGAGCTTATTGCCAAAAGAAGTTTTAAGTCTTTAAAAACAGGAAAGACACCCATCTGCCTGTTACTGTTTGGATGGTACTTCTAAAAGCATCTAAAAGCAGAGGGCTGTTCTTTCCATCTTCATCTGGCACTGTGTTTTGTAACAGACTAATATGCTTATCATATTATAATGTATGTTAAAATTTATCTCTACTAGTCTGTAAACACCATGAGGGCAGAAACTGTCTTATCTTAACTTTGCATTTCTCCCATAGAACAGCACAGTTCTCCCCCACAGAGTACTTAGTGATATCCCTAGATCAACAAATTTTTGGTCATTCATAATACTCCACTTCTCATTTTTAAAAATTTTGGAGAAAGAAGATCCAAAAGCTAAAAGTCTCTCTTCGGGCATTCAAATCAAGAAAGCTTTATCAAAACACGTTTCATGAATTGCATTGTGCTAGGTGAGATATAAAAAGCTGAAGCAAGACTCAAGGGAGGACGAAATATATACATAAATAATTATAATAGGAACTCTAAGTACATAAAAGATGTCCAGCCAGAGAAGTCTGGCAGAATAACAGAAGGGCTTTACTGGTACAACAAACCCAAAGTTCCCACTGGTTAATACTTTGGTAAAATGGGTTACTAATAGGAATGAATCTCTTGGATTAGGACTCTAAGAAACCTAAAGAAAATCCCTGTCACAACGCACACTAGAATTATACATTTCATAAGTTAACCTAGAGAACAGCTAGCTCTTGGGGGATGGAAAGAGATAGTGTGAAGTAATGGAAAGAACTTGGGACTTGGGAATCAGAAACACCTCTGTTCTGGTCCCAGTTCTGCAATTTAGTATGCGCTTAACCTTGGACCTTCGATTGGTCATATGTAAAATGCAGATAATAATACTTTCACTAACTACTTCACAGGGCTGTTGTGAGAAAAGTTTTCTGCAAGTAGAAATGTGATAGTTAAATGTGAGCTTCTTCTTCTTCCTCCTACATACACCACGGTATACGAAACTCAAGGATCCAGACAATGAGTAATACTTTGGATAGGGAAGTGGACTGTGAGGTGGTGAAGACCTCCCGATGACATAATATGGTTTCAATTAGTGAAACGACAGACGTGCTGAGAACAACTGATGGGTTCAAGCACACAGAAAATTAGTTTCAGTTTGGCTAAGTGTGAAGAGGTGTACTTATTAGGAAAAAAAGTCACACTACATAAGATGAAACTCTCAGAACTTGGGGGAAAAAGACTGATTTAGTTACACAAATTCAACTCAGTTACCTTCTCAGGAAACTGAAAAACAAAACACAATAAAGCAAGGAAGAAACAACTTTCTCAAGGTGCTTTTTACCAAATGAAATTACAAAAAAATCTTAATGACACCATCGTACATGGACAAGGGCACTCCCACTGCCAGAGTAATAGTACAGAGAACATTTTATAGGCATTAGTCCATTAATCCTTACAACACCCTGGTGAGCCAGTCAGGTGTGTCAGTTCCCTTCCTTAAGCCATCACGTCATTACAGTTCAGGACTCAGAGGCTTTGGAAGAGAGGCTCAGTTTTTGAACTTATGTCACTGAAGAGGACAGAACGTTCCACTTGGGCAAAGAGCTGTCTAGTGGGTTTGTGAGGCTTAAGGAGTGCCCAGGTCAGAGCCAAGCTGGGCACCAAGATCTGGCTATACACTCTGACTAAAAGTCAGGAGCCCCTGATGCCTTTAGGATTTAAATGTATTACCCACAAAGCAACAAAAAGAAAGAGATGGAAATATATGGTCAACTAGTGGGATTAGATGCCTCATGGCAAGCATAGTGAGTTACCCTATTATGCACACTTTCATTCTCAAATAAAGATCAATTCATGGTTAATGAAGTAACAAAAAAAAGTCTTTTCGCTATTGTTATTAATCTGTCTAACACGCATATGAAGGGACAAATATTTCTGAAATAGTTTGTTCCCTTTGTAAAAAAAATTGAGGCAGAGGTTGGGAGATGAAAAATTATTTTTTCAAAACCTCCCTTGGAAGAAGGTTATGAATAATTCTCATTTCACAAATAAGGAAACTGAGTCTCAGAGAGGTTAAGTGACTTGTCTGTATTTAAGGACTAGTAAAATGGCAGAGCAGACTCTCAAACTCAGGTTATCTGACTCAAAATCCCCTCCTCTTTTCAGTGTATCATTCTTCCCCCATCTCCTCGTCTACTCAGCAGAGGGCTTCAAATACTACTTTTCCAATAAAACTGAAGTTATCTCTAGTAGGCTTGCTCTTCTCTGCAATGATAAACCTTAAATCCTCCCTCTATCATTCCCCTTTCTCCTTGCCAAGGGCCACTCTCTGCTTGTACTCTTAGTTCTACACTCTCCTGCTTCTTCTTAGAGCTCGTTACTCCCACTCCCCCTCCCTCATATCCAATCTCTCTTTAAACACTAGCTCCTGTCCTGCTGCCTACACATATGTTTCAATCTCCTATATCCTTGAAAAACTCTTCGCTTGACCATGACATTCCCTTCTATATCTCTCCTCCCTTTCTCAGCTTAACTCCTAGGAAATATTATCTATACTTGCTGTTCCCCTTTCCTCACCTCCCATTCATTTTCAGCTTAGTATAATCTGACTTTTATTACTATCACTTAACTGAGACTGCTCTCACCAATGTTACCAACAATCTCTTGATTGGACTTTTCTCAGTCTTCATCCTTCTTGGCATCTCTGAAGCTTCTGACATTGTTGACCATCCTCTCTTTCTGGATACCCTCTTCTCCCTAGGTTTCCATGATCCTGCTTCTTCCTGGTTCTCTTCCTACCTGTCTGACTATTCCTCAGCGCTGAATTCATGTTTCACTTCCTGGGCAGGACCTTGTCCTGGGCCCTCTTCTCTTGTCTACTCTTTCTATGTATTCTCATTAGCTCCAGAAGTTCAATATCTCTGTGCAGACGGCTTCCAAATGTACATACCAATCTCTCTCTTCTCTTGTCTAAACTCCAGAGCTCTATGTCCAATTGCCTGCTGCACATCTCCACATGAATATCCCATAGGCACCTCAAAGTCATCATACCTAAAATGGAACTGAACTTCCTCCATCTTCACTTCCTAATTCTTGTTAAGGATACTACCATCCTAATAAAACAAATCTGTAACCCCAGGGTCATGCTTGACTCTTCCTTGTCTTTTATATTCCCATATCCAATCATGTTCCAAGTTGTGACCATCCTATGTCTATACCATCACTTGCATTTTTGGCCATTTCTTTAGTCGGCCACCATCCTACTAGCTCTGGCACTCATCATTTTTTGCCTGAACAACTGTAACAACTTCCTAAGTGATCTGCTTGTTTTCGGTATCTCCCATCATTATAACTCAACAGCTAAAATGATATTCCGAAGGCACAGTACTGACTGTGTCACTCTCTTAAGAAGCTTCAGTAGCATCCTTCAACAGCATCTTTAGAATAAAATTTAAAGTACTTCACAAGCCTGCTCCATCTTATCTTTTCCAGAGTTACTTCTCATTCCTCCCTTCCTCTTCTCTGCGATCCTTCTAATTGTTCTACTCCTTATATTCCCTACACATGACATTCCACCACTGGCCTCCAGGCTTTGCCTAAGTTGTCCCACATGTCTGGAAGGTGCTTCCTCCTCACATCTGTCTCTTGGAATTCTTGTCTCCAGTGATACCTACTACATGCAGCCTTTCCTCATCTCCCCAGTAGTTACCACTTTATCCCCAAATTTACTTTGCATATGTTTTGTGTTTATTTGTGAACATATTGTTCCCTACGCTCCTTCTCCTCTCCCTGCCTACCTCCCCCATGTAAAAATTTAAACTACTTGATGGTATAGACTGTTTGGTTGTTTGGGTTTTTTTTGTCTTTGGCTGGGGACCATATTTAACATGAACTTTGCAAAGCAGGATGATATTTATACCACAAGGCTCTGCACACATGAGGCACTGAATATTTGTGGAACCAAACTGAAAACTCCCTTAGAACTGAATTAGGGCTTAAATCTCAAATATTTTGTTCTTCTCCAAAGCCACTGCAGAGTCTCAGAAGTTGAACCTATATGACTCAGTGTCCCAAAACACAATGTACCTGTCACTCCAATTCATCAAGGTTTAATTGGAACACACTAGGAAAAAGAAATGCAAGACATCTCAAACTGGAAGCTGGTCAGTTCAAACATGGAGAACACAACTTCTCATCATGATCATACATTTGGCAATGTACTTATCAGGTTAAAACTAACACCACATCAATGACTTCTTTAATAAAAAATCCTAGAGATTTTGAACTTTTCACTGAAATTTAGTGTGGTTATCAACTCCATCACAAAATGCTGTTTCCTCCTCAATATCATATGGAAACACGACTATCTTTGCATGTAATATTAATAAATATTAATATGTAACACTAATAAATATCAATGTGCACTGTTAATAAATATTAATATATAATATTAATACAGTACATAAATCTTTGCATATATTAATAAATTACATTAAATTAATAACAGTTCAAATTTTATAGTGCTACTTGGTTACAAAGTACTTTTGCATAGGTTTTCTCTCATTTGAGCTCTATAAAATCCACTTAGGATATCTTGCCCATACCTCAGATGCAATTTCTTCTCAAATCTCATCAGTTGCCAAGTCTGGCTGTTTCTATCTTAAATACCTTTTTCATTTGACCCCATTTCCCTATGAATAGTTGTCACCTTATTTCAAATCCTTATTACTTCTCAACCAGACTATTCGTTTGTAAGATAATTTTTCTATAATGAAGTTAATAAACATCAGCAAATATGAACATTTCGATAATCAAATGATTATTAAAAGGTGGGTTGTGCACTAATCTGTGAATTTATATTACGTAAAGTTTGCCTGTTCTTCATTTTTTACTGTGGGTACCTTTCAAAAAAGATAAACTAAATTTAACATGATAGTTCCAACATAGCCCTGCTTGTCTGTGTTCCTTTTGGAATATCTTTTTGCTCTCTTTATCTCTTTAATGATTTAATAACTTCCCTTCCTTTTCTGGAGTAGTTATTACTGTCCCTACCTTCTTCCATTGGACAGCCCCCCCCCCAGAACTGCTCTTTTGGAGTCATAACAGTCATATTATTGTTCTTAATTTTTTCATAGTTCTTTTTCTTTATAATGTTGACATCACTGTATACATTCATCTCTGGATCTTCTCAGTTTATTCTGCATCAGTTCATTAGTCCTTCAAGTGTTCCATGAATCTGTCCCTCTCATCATTTATTATATCATAGTACTATATAATGCATTCATATACCACAATTTGTTCAGCAATTCCCCAAAGGATAGGCACCTCTTTAGTTAGAGTTCTTTGCCATCACAAAAAGAGCTGCTACATATTGTACATATGGGTCCTTTTCCTCTTTCTTTGATCTCCTTGAGATACAGGATTCTGTTTGCGCAGAAATTTTAGCATTTATATAGTCAAAATGGTTCATTTTATCTCCTGGGATCCTGTCTATCCCTTGTCCAATGAAGAACTTTTCCCATATCTATAGTTGTAAGAAAATCTCTTTTACAATTATGATATGACCTTTAATATCCATGGTAACTATTTTAAGATTATTGTGATATATAGAGTAAGATGCTAGTAGAAACCTAATAATTTCAGCTTTCTTAGGACTTTTTTAATGGTCAGACCTAATCCTAGCATCTGGAGTCCTTGGATTTACCAAACACTATATGTTACTATGTCTGTTTGCTTATGCATCTTATACCTGATTTATTCCAATGATCGATTTTTCTATTTTTTTTTCCTATTTTTTAACCAGTACCAAAGAGTGTATGAAGCATCTATAGATGGCTAAATGCTGGGCTTGGAGTAAGAAAGACCTGAGTTCAAAGCCTGCCTCGGATACTTACTAGCTTTGTGACCCTGGTCAAATCACTTAACCTCTGTTTGCCTTAATCCACTAGAGGATGAAATGGCAAACCACTCCAGTATCTTTGTCAAGAAAACCTTATGGACAGTACTGGGGTGCTGTGGTCCATGAAGAGGAGGACATGATTGAACAGTAACAGCCTAAGAGTTTTGGTCATTATTGCTTTGTACTATCTTTTGGCTGCAAGGACCCCTCCTTTATAACTACCTTGTTGTGGCAGAAGGGCTTTGTGTAGCAAAACTATGAACTATACTATGCATATATACAAGTCATAATGGAAAGGTCTGACAAAAGGTGATCCACTGAAAAAGGACATGGCAAACTACCCAGAATCTCTGCTTGAGTGTGGGAGTTTGGTAGGATATCTTTTTTTCCTATTTTTCAAATGAACAATTTAGGTGATACAGGATTAATTTTTTTTTCTTTAAATAGTTGATAGAATCAACTTGAAGATTCACCTGGTCTTGTGTTTGTTTTAGTTCCTTTATGGCACGTTCACTTTCTTTATCTGTTTGGAATGTTTAAAATCTCTACTTCTTATGTTAATTAAGGTTTTCCTAGTTTTGTAAGCATTCATCTACTTAAGTAATCAGTTTTATTGGCAAAATAATTTCTAATAATTTACTTTGTCTCTACTTCATTTGTTGTGAACCCTCCCCTAGCATTTTCACATTAGCAGTTAGATCTGCCTATATCGGAAATCAGATTGGCTAAAAGTTTGCCATTTTATTAGTTTTTAAAAAGCTCCTAGTGTTATTTATTAAATTGTTTCTGGTTTCAATTTTACTTCATTGATTTTCATAATTTCTATTCTTGTGTTTGGTTGGAGATTTTTAATCTGTTGCCCTTCATAACGTAATCCCTTTCTACATTTCCAGTCTTCTTCTACCTTGCTCCTTGACATACTGTACTCTTCAATCCTGTGACAACCACAAACAAGTCACTCTATCTCTCAAGTTATGGACAGCCATATGAAAAAAATGCTCCAGACCACTAATAAATAGACAAATGCCAATTAAAGCAACTCTGAGATTCCACCGCACATCCATCAGACTAACAAAGTCAACAAAAAGGGAAAATGATCATTGCTGAAAGAGCTGCAGGAAAGCAAATTAATGCACTGTTGCTAGATCTGTAAATGAATACAGTCATTGTGGAAAGCAATCTGGAACTATGCTCAAATTACTAAATTGTACATTTCGAGTGATACCACTACTAGGTTTATGAAGAGGAGAAAGAAAGATCAGGATGGCCTATATATGCAGAAATATTTTGTAATGCCAAGAGGCAGAAACTAAGGAGGTTGCCTATCAGTCAGAGACAGAGACTTAAGGCATAGCATGAGACATAATTTTAGTTTTGGAGGAGGGGGACATGGGCAATATAGGAATTTCTTTTGACTCTGCACATTTGTTAAAAGAGTTTTGTTTTATGTTTTTCTCCCCAGTGGGGGATGGGAGGAAATGGGAGGGAAAGAAAATAAATTTTTGTAAATTGAAAAAAAATTTAAAAAGAAAAGTAGTGGTTAGAAAAATAGAAGGAAAATTAGGAGACAGTGATGTCTTCAAGGGAAGAAAAACAATCTAGCAGGAGACTGTGGTCAACAGAACTAAAAAATTAAGGGGAGAACTATAAAGGCTGAAAATACACCCCTCTTTTTGATTATTAGGAGATCACTGACTAACAGGTTCCAGGAGAAGCCCTCTGCCCTCCACCTCCAATCAGAGAGTACTGATGAAGCAAGAGTTCCAGGGCTGAAGTAAACTTTTAGGATAGGGCAAAATGATCCCTGGAGCATGATGTCCAGAGGAGCATAGCCAGGTGAGGATTGAAGAGATGCCTGGCCTGTTCAAATGTCATTTACTCCCCCACCCCTTCCTCCTTGTTTGCATAGACTTCTACTTGATTACATGAGATAATTTTACTTTTCTCACTTCCCCTTCCCAAAGTACATTATTCCTCTCCTCCCTTTCCATTTTTCTTTTAAGATCATCAAGACATAATAGAACCACTCTCAGGCCTTCTAATTAGACTCCCTTTATGACCCCCCTTCAGAGGGGACATATATATCATCATCTCTAATATTAGAATATAAACAGTTTGTCATTGTTTAATCCACTACGATTGCTTGTTCAGTTTGCTTTTTTAGGTTTCCTTTGACTATTGTGTTTGCATTTCCAAGTTTCTATGCAGCTCTGATTTTTCTATCAGGAAGACCTGAAAATTCTTTATTTCATTAAAGGTCTATTTTTCCCCTGTAGGATTATGCTGACTTTTGTTGGACAAGTTGTTCTCGGTTTTAAGCCTATATTCTTTTTCTTCTAGAATACCACATTCCAGGTTCTCTTCTCCTTTATAATAGTGGCTGCTAAATGGTGTGCGAGCTTGATTGTGGTTCCTCAGTATTTGAATTCTTTCTGTATGCTTACAATTTATCCTTTGACCTGGATGCCCTGGGTTTTGGCTATAATGCTCCTGGGAGTTTTCATTTTGGAGTTTCTTTTATGAACTGAACAGTGGCTTTTTCTATTTCTATTTTGCTCTGTGGTTCTAAGAGATCTGGGAGAGGTGTTTTTTTTTTTAAGGATTTCTTGAAATATGATTCTAAGCTTTTTTCTTTTTTGTCATGGCATTCAGATGGTCTAATGATTCTTAAATTTTCTCTCTTTAGTCTGTTTTCTAGTTCAGTATTTTTTCCTTTAAGACACCTCCCATTTTCTGCTATTTTTTCAGTTTTGAATTTTTTTTTTAATATTTTCTTTTGTTTCACAGAGTGGTTAGCTTTTATTTGGTCCCTTCTAGTTTTTAGGGAGTCTGTTCCTGGGGGAAAGTTTTGTACCTCATGTTGTAACTATTGTTCAGTCATTCAGTTACATCCAACTCTTTGTGACACGTGGAGTTTTCTTGGCAAAGGTACTGGAGTGTTTTGCTATTTCCTTCTCCAGTGGATTAAGGCAAACAGAGGCCAAGTGACTTGCCCAGGGTCACACAGACAGTAAATGTCTGAGGTAGGTCTTCCTGACTACAGTCCCACTGCTCTCTATCCAATGAACCACCCAGCTGCCTCCATGTACCTCATGTGCCAAGCTCTCAATTCCCTTTACAATTCTTTCTTCCATAGCTTTCATTCCTTTTCCATTTTTCCCCATATAGTATCTTTATTCATTTAGAAAAACCATTTTTTATACTCTTGATTCAACTCTTCCAAGAATTCTAGTTGAATTTGTACAAAAGTTGTATCTTTCTTCGAGGCTGTAAATGTCTATGTTTTACAGTCATTCTCTTCTTTTGAATTTGGGGCCTGAGCCTCCTTGTCATTATAACATGGGGTATAAGGTGTGTTCAGGGAAGACTAGTACCTCTGGTGTGAGGGCTGCCGAGTCCTTTTCAGGGCTACTTTCTACCTTCAGTGCCTACTTGATTCACCAAGCTCTCACCTGCGGCTCCAAGAGGCCAAAGCATGCACAGTGGCCATACCTGGTAAACTCTTTTGGTATATGCGCTAAACCAGGCAGAGGGTAACCAAGGGTCTTAAACCCTTCGATGAGTTAGGGAAGTGTCTACCCCAAGCATGTGAAGACTTCCCCTGGGCTGAATGGGCAGATGAAAACAATTTGTTCCAATGGCATGAAGGCGGCTAAAGCAGGCACTGTGAAGTGCTTAGAGCTTGGTTAGACATTGAAGATACTACAGTGATTCACTGCATCCCAATTCATCACCAGTCATTTTGATTTTGTCCTACTACAGGACTTCCATGACTGGAAAAAGAGAGAGGCTGATGACTGCACAACTCCGCCTCACTTAAATTCAATTTATGCACAAATCAAAAGACATCACCCATGCCATTTTATGACTTTTACCTACTTCAAAGTCCTGTAGTGATAGGCTAGTAAGAAAGCAGCAGGTGCAGATACATTGGGAGCTGTAGTCACAAGCCTACACACAGGTGATGTAGGCCATAGAGTCGTCTCCTCCCAGACTGAAAGAGCAATAGGATTTGGCAGTCTCCTGGGTGTCTGAACAGCCTCTTTTAAGGACTGCACTGCTCACCTATTGGTGTGAGAAAGGGGCTAGAAAAGATGCCCTAAAATTGTCTGTTTCACCCAACCCTGACCTGCTTATTGTAGCAATTATCTTACAGGGGGTAGCTAGGTGGTGTAGTGAATAGAGCACTGGCCTGGGAGTCAGGAAGATGTGAGTTCAAATCTGGTCTCAGACACTTGACACCTACTGGCTCACACAAATCTTGGGCAAGTCACCCCAATTTTCCTGGCCCTCCCCGCTCCAAGAAAAAAAAACAAGAAACAGAGAGCCTAAACTGTCTTAGGAAGATTCTGGAGATCACCTGGCAAGATAAAGTAAAAGACACTGAGGTCCTTTCTTGAGCTAAACTAGAAAGCATTCAAACTCTACTGCAGGGTGTGCAACTCTGATGGGCTGGCCACATTGTTTGAACGCTGAACGTACGTTTGGAGAACTCACACAAGGCAAGCACTCACATGGAGGTCAGAAGAAGCGATAGAAGGACACTCTCAAGGTCTCTCTGAAAAACTTTGGAATCAATTGCATGACATAGGAGACACTGGCAAAGAACTGCCTGGCATGCTGTGCTCCAGCATAATTGTGCCCACACAAAAGAGACACTGTGCTCTGTAAGTGAAGCGAATTGCAGCAGCTCAAAAGAAACAAGAGATGCATAAATTTAGAGACATCTCCACTCCAAGTGTTTATGTAGAATATTTGTGCCCAACCTGTGGTGGAACCTTCCAAGCTCCTGTTTGTCTGATCAGTCACAGTCATATAGGCTGTACCTTGACTATCACATAGTGATGTCATTTTGGTCCTCTCTGAGAAGGACAACAAGCCCCATTATAACACATTTATGGTAGGATTCTTCTTTTGTTTGTTAATTCTTCCAGTGTACTTCCTGACTTTGGACTCGCCCCTTGGTCTGAGCTCTGCATGTTCTTGACCTGGGTTTGGGTTTGAACAGTAGGCCTTTGGCCTTGACCTATCTGGAGTTTCAGTAGAATGCTGTTGGACTCGGCTACTATGGAAAGCTCTGCTGCTTCTGACAGAACTGGGGGGTTCTTATTTGGCCTGATACTCCTGCCCTAGTTATTCCCTTGCAGGTTTCAAATTGGGCTGGAAGTTGGAACTGAGAACACTGCTCTGCTACTTGGGCCTATTCCATAAAGCTGCCAATTGTTTCTGAACTTGCTCCTTTCTCAGTACGCAGCCTAGGGGCCCACACCTGCTATACCTCAAGTACTACCCTTTTAAGTACAAATCCCTACTGAGAATGGATCGATGACCTCAAACTGGCTAGTGAGTAACAGAGTTGCCACTTGGCACCTGTTCTTGAACCCTACACAAGTTGAAGGTCCCTCTATGCTGACTCTAGAACCTCTTCCAGCCCAGGTGCACAATATCTCCCTGTGCTGTAATGCTACACAGTGGGTTCCTACACAGACCCCATCCTCAGTGTTCACAGACTTCTATCTCCATATGCTGACCATGCCTGAAAAAATGACTCACTGGGATTTTTCCTTGAGTTTCTCTGGAGTAGGGCTCAGTCTGGCGTGTTTTCTAGATCTGCCTGGAAGACTCAGTGGGGAGGGGTCTATATACTTCTTGCTACTCCACTACCTTGGATCTTCTGAGACACACATTTTTATACGGGCCGATTTAGGATTTTGTTTTGCTTGACTATGCTTATTTATTAGGAGGGATTTGTTTTTATTTCTTTTGTTTTTCCAGAAGATGAGGAAGAGGTGGGAGAAAAAATACTCAGTAAGTAAAAAAAAAATTCATTAAGAAAAAGACAAGCCTGCCAAATCAGTATTACACATAAAAATAATTTGTTACTCTTTGATATTTTTTCTCAGAGCTTTGCCAGTTATAATACATTTCTTAAGTTTTTTGACAGTTCATTTTAAATAGTCTCATTAATCTACAAAATGATGAAAACACTTTAAGCATGATCATTTGCACTTTAGAATTTGTTACAAGGTTCCCTCCTACTCCCCTCAGTGCACATGAGGGAGAAAAATAAATACTTGTTAATTGAAAAAATTAAATATAAATATTTACTCAAAATAATTTTAAAAGATACATAAAAAGAGATGACTCCTGTAATAAGGTCAGACAATGGAATAAAAGATTCAGGAAGAAGAATTAATTTTGTTTTGTTTTTGTTTTTTTTGGCAGGGCAATTGGGGTTAAGTGACTTGCCCAAGGTCACACAGCTAGTACAGGTGTCAAGTGTCTGAGGTCATATTTGAACTCACGTCCTCCTGACTCCAGGGCCGGTGCTCTACTCACTGCGCCACCTAGCTGCCCCGAAGAATTAATTTTATTAAGGAGCAAGGGGTATCCCATCTTTTGTGATCGGAGAGAAGGAAGATAGGTAATGATAAGACAAGTTTTGAGGAATGTAATTGACAATAACCATCCTCGAGGAAGAGACTTCGGATTTATTAACAACATTCCTCCCAATTTCTGATAATCTAATTGAACTAAAATCTAGGTCATACTGAAAGACTCAAACTTTTAGTGTGGAAGATCACTAAACAGGTAACAGACTTGGGGACATGATGCTTTTTAAAAGTTATCTACTTTAGGAAGAACTTAAAATAACTGCATCAAAGCAAAAAGAAAAGCATTTAAAAACGCATTTATAAATAACCTTTGAAAGTAGTGGACAGGCAGGTTCAGTGTAGAAATAGATCATTCAGGTGGATTAGAAGAACACAACATTATGTGTATTGATATCCACTTCAACTTTGTACCACATTTGGAGCCCTTATTTCCCTTAGAACTCCAGTGACTTCCTATTATCTTAGGATCAAATATAAACTCCTTTATCTAACATATCAAGCTTTTCACAACCCGTTTGCTTCCTACCTCTCTAGGCTCCTTATGCATATTATTTCCCTCCCACCACTCAGGCTCATTAGACGTGATACTTCCACTCCTATCTGTGTCTCTTGAGTAGCCGTCTCCCACACTGGAAAAGCTTTTCCTCCTCAGTTTGGCCTCTTGGAATTCCTGTTTTCCCCAAAGACTCAGCTCAAGCGCTATCTTGTATGTGAAGCTTTTTCTGATCCTATCATGTTAGTGACCTGCTTCCCAAACTTAGTTGTATGTATTCTACAAGTGTATATGCCATCTCTCCCATTAGAATGTAGGCTGTTTGAGGGCAGGGACTGTTACCCTTTTGTCTTTATATTCCCAGTGACTGGAGAGGCACTCTAAAAAAATCACTGCTGACTGACAAAAATGAATACTGAATGAGCAACTGAACATACTGTTTCAGTGCCCTCCCCCCATTTCTAAATTCAATAAGAGACTGAGTATAGGCAGATTCTCCTTTTATTTACAGGCCCTAATAAAAGAATGCATTCAAGGGATGAAACCAGAATTGTACTGAAACTTGACCATGCCTCTCCTTTGCTAGGACGATTTAGTAACAATGAAAAAAATCCAACTCGATGAACAGCATTTTAAAGTCTATAATGCACTTTCCTTTCAACTCTGTTAGGTAATCAGTACAAACATTAATATTCCCATTTTACAGATGAGGAAACTGAGTCCTAATGACATTGAGTAACTTGCCCAAAGCCATATACTGAATAAGTGGCAGAGTTGGGATCTAAATGCAGACCCTCTTACTCCACCTCCCAACACCTTTTACACTGTACCATACTGACTAAGGAAGTAAAAAACCATTATCCCTTTTTATTTTTAAATGAAGATACACATAACCTAGGGAAATTTTTCAAAGGGAGACAGAGGGACTCTGACAGTTGATCCTCACAATTTTTCTCTTCTTTTATGTATATCTGACATACAAATTTAAATTTTGCCTCTCTCATTTATTGTGTGACCTTGGGCAATCACTTAACCACCCTGGGTATGTTTCCTTATTTGTAAAATCAGGGAACTCCGCTAGAGAGGCCCTTTGAGATCCCTTATAGCTCTAGATCTATGATCCTAAAAGTCACAAAAATAATTCATTTTAGATTTCAAAAAGGTCTCAGAGAGCATCCAGTCCAATCATCCTCATTTTAGAGATAAGAAGGCTGAGGTTCAGAAGGAGAAGAGGACTCGCCCTGGCTGCACAAGCAGTTCACAGATGCGAGTGTGGCTCTTCTGACCCTCCACTCTTTCCACCACATAATGCTCCGCTTTCTGAAGAGCTTGCTCTTTTTCCACACCCTTCCTGAGCAATTTATAAAATTTCCCCTCACATATTATTTTTACAGAGAGTTAGCTTTCATGTTTATGCAACTACTGAGCTATGATTGAAAATGGTCATTTAAGTATTCCTTCCTTGGACTCTGCCAAGTTCAAAATATTTGCTTGAAGAAAATGCTTTTGATTCGCTATGGTAAAAGAAAGAGCTATAGTTTTTTTTTCTTCCTTGTGAACTCACCAGGCCTTTTTATTTCTTTTGCGTTTCGATTCAACAATTCTTCTAATGGCTTCCTCTTCATAGGTGTGTCCACATACTTTATTTTTCACTGGTTTCTTCATTTCCAACTGTAATCAAGAGGATTAGGTTTACAGGAATGATGACTATCGCCTTCCAGTCAGCTCACTAAGTTACCATTGCCAGGAGTTGGGATTTCAAGCACCAGCCTTTTTATGTTTAATTTTCCATTTGTGTGAGGTAAGATAACAATTATTAAAGCAACCCACCAACATTGTACAATGCAGAACTGTTGGAAGCATCAATTTAATTCTAGACTTCTTGACTGACTGGCAGTCAGAAAACAAGTAAGTATTTCATTTTGCCAGCAGTTCCTATGCTCCTATCTTTCTATTCAATTCCCTCCACCCTCTACTCTATGAAACCAAATCACTTTTTTGATTGGGTGGGTAAGTCAGTAAGCACCTTTTCTATCAAAAAATCTATTTAAGGCAAAGTACCTGAGTAATAGGGCAAATGAAGTTGGTCTGACTTTGGGTCACAATCATATCTTCATCTATTTGTTCTGAGTCATCATCGGTTGGGTCTACAGGGAGTCCACCTGTGGCATAAAAAAAGAAAAAATACAACCAAGGGAAATATGCCTTTTAAACTAACATTTTATTGGCTGAAAAGACATTAAGTTCTATACAGCATAGTTTAAACTAGTTAGGTATTAAAATATCTCTGGAAATAACAGGGGTCATGGTTATACATAAATTCTAAGCAAAAAGAAATCTTTTAGCAAAAACACCACTTCACATTTATACAGTCATTTATAACTGTAAAGTACTTATGCCCATTAGCTCATTTAATCCTCACTGCAACTCTGTGAGGTGAGTAGAACAAGAACTATTGTATTCATTTCATATCTGAGGAAACCAAAGCTCACTGAGGTGACAGGACCAAGGTCTCTAAGGTTGGCACTTGGTAGAGCTGAAAACTGACATGAGGCATTCTAAAACCCAGGTCAGTGAGCTCTCCACTCCCTCACCTGGCCTATCTCTTTTAAATGACAGATAGAGGCAGTGCTGCTTCTTTCTATTTAATATATGGCATCAGAAGTAGCACCAGACCAAAAGGATGAAGAGGTATTTCTTCAGGGTTGATTGTAGAGAATATTTCACTCTGATGTGAAACTTTTCATTTTCCATCATGTTAAAAGCTGGGAAGTCATAGGGTCATAGATCTAGTCAGTTAGTCAACTAGTATTTATTTATTAAGCAACTACTATGTGCCAGGCACTGGGAGATACAAAGAAGGCAAAAACACAGTCCCTGCCCTCAAGGAGCTCATATTCTAATGTAGGCAATAATATGCAAAACATTATACACACACGATACATACAACATAAGTGGGAGGTAATTTGGGGGCAGCTAGGTGGCACAGCCCTGGAGTCAGGAGGACCTGAATTCAAATCCAGCCTCAGACACTTGACACATGTACTAGCTGTGTGACCTTGGGCAAGTCACTTAACCCCGGTTGCCCTTCAAAAAAAATGGGAGGTAACTGCTCTCTCTTTTTAATTAATTAATTTATTTTTAGTTTTCAACATTCACTTTCACAAGACTTTGGGTTCCAAAATTCCTCCACATCTCTCCCCTCCCCTCACCCCAAGATAGTGTGAATTCTGATTATTCCTTCCCCCAATCTACCCTCCTTCTATCACACCTTCCCCCCTTCTCTTATCTCCTTACTTTCTATTTTCCTGTAGTTCAAGAGAAATTTCTATACCCCACTGCCTGTATATCTTATTTCCCAGTTGCATGTAGAAAACAATTTTTAACATTCATTTTTAAAACTTTAAGTTCCACATTCTCTCCCTTCCTAATGAGAGGTAACCTCAATGGGAAGGCACTAGGGTAGGTGAAAGAGCCTGAGAAAGGTCTCTAGTAGAGGTATGAGCTGAACTGTAAAAACCTTCAGAGGCCATCTCATCCAATTGCCTCATTTTACAGATGAGGAAACTGATTCCTGGAGAGGTTAAGTAACTTTAACTTGCCCAAGTTTACATAGGTAGTTAAGTATCAGAGGCAAAATTTGAACCAAAGTTCTCTGATTCCAGAGCTGATATTCTTTCTGCTCTGCCACACTGGGAAGTATAATTACAGATGAAAAACATGTACTGAGGCCAACAAAATTGGCCTTAGGCTTTTTTTCTGAATTTCAGAGTGTTGAGGAAGCAAGCAAGGACAACTCAAATATGACACCCACAAACAGGGAAGGATGAGTAGGGAACTTGAAAATTGTAGGTGATGACTGACATCAGTAAGCATGAAAGGAGAAGGTGAGCAAAATTGAGAATGAGGAAGAGTGTCAATGGTGACTAATAGCTCGAGGACTGGGAAACTAAAACACAGAGGACTCTGCAATAGCTAAAGTCTCCTAGAGACAAACATTTTCTTCAGTTGAAAGCTACGTTTATTTAAAGTGATATAAAAAGAATTCTACCAACATGTTTGTCCCATTTGGAAAAAATACAAAACCAGCATGGCAATTCTCAAAACAGTGGGAAAAAAAATTATGGAAAGGCAGGAGAAAAAAATAATAAAAGACAAGGCATAAACTCATATTCTTCAATGTTTTATAAACAAACAAAAATCTGACTCTGTTAGTTGTTTATTTACAATGACTTAGTGACCTCAAGACATGAAAAGAACATGAAAACATCAGAAAAACATCAAAAGGCAGGTGGTGGGGAGAATATAGAGCCACTACTAAAACGACATAGTGTGAGGACCTAGAAAGGATTTTAGAGTTTAGCTAATCCAAGGTCTTTATTTTATAGATGAGGAAATACTTAGAGGGGGAAATAGATTTGCTCAACAAAGTCACACAATGAGTTGTTAGCTAGCTAAATTTATTACTATTCTTTCTTCCTTGGCTGAGGAAGCTTTTTGATTTGCTACTGCTTAGTAAGTGGTTTCATCTGAACCAGGAGTTCTTCACCTGGGGCCCAAGAATATGTTTTAAAAATATTTTGATAACTATATTTCCATATAATTGGTTTTCCTTGTAATTTCACGTAATTTATTTTCTGCATTAAAAACATTTCCACTAGACTGCCAAAGGGATCCACAATACAAAAAAGGTTAAGATCCCTGATCTAAACAGTAAAAACTATTAATCTCCATGGAGGTCTGCTTAACCTGAATGTAGAAAGATGGAGCAAAGTATGTATTTTAAAACATACATACATACATACATACCTACACAGCTACATACAACCATACACTCCATTCACTGGACAATTCCAAATTTTAGGAAGATCACGCTGAGATCTACATTTCCAGTTCAGTTAAGATTCTTGGACACAACTACATGGCAAAGGCAGGAAGTAAATATATGTCTTACAATTACAGTAGGCTGTGCGGTAATTACAAAGGAGAATCCAGACATGGTCTTGTGGTCAGAAAATGCATTTGGTCATGGCCACACACAGACCTAGTATTAGTCAGTAAGTAGTCTGTCCTCAGGCAACCTAAATTTGGCTACCACGTTAGTCAGCCTGTTGTATGAAAGCCAGGAATAAAAGTTGATTACTATGTACTTTTTCAATTAGGCATGCACACATTTTTCTAAAAGCATCTTTTTCCTGTAAATTAGTAGCACATGAGGGAAATACTTTACAAATACTTGCTGCTTGGTGTAAAACGTTTATTGAACTTGTGGTCACATATAATTTTAAATCCACTACTCAACGATGCTATAGTTTAGGATAGGGAGTTACTGCTTTGTGGCTCTCAGGGTCCACTGATGTAAAAAACAAAATAATAAGGATCACAGAATTTGAGTTTCTGAAGGAACATCAGTAGCCATCAAGTCCATTCCATACATAAAAGGATTTATCTCTTTCAGAACATACTTAACAAGTGGTTATCTTGAAGACTACCAAGAAGGGGGAAACCATCACCTCCCAAAGTAGCCTAATCCACTTTTGGACAGCTCTACTTATTTAGATTTTCCTGATATCAATCCTAAATTTATACCCTGGTAACTGTAAGGCCAATCAGTAAGTGAAAGATCGTTCTCCCCCATTGAATAGGCCTCAGGTGGGGTTAACAAAGGGAGGCCTGATTAGACGCAGGCCCACACCCTTTCACTAACTAGATGTGAGGACCATACCCTTTTGCTAGTTAAGCTGATGTGGCCATGAAGCCCTCAGGGCCCTAAGAGGAGTTGCACCATAGCAGCAGGATTCAGAAGCAGACATCAAGAGGACATTGAGGCAATGAGAGCTACAGGAATAGGAATTCAGCCCAAGGAGAAGGAACAGGAACTATGAATCTACAGAGCTGCAGAAGAGACTGCTGAGCCAAGAGTTAGGATTTGTGAATGATTGCTTACAGGAAGGCCCTAGCAGGGGGGGAAGGTTACAAAATGACTTGGCTCCTTGCTATAATATTGTGTTACAATTTCCTTGTTGCTACATTGAGGTGGGCTTACTGGCTTTGGAATATTACTGCTACTATGTGGAATTGGAATTACTGGTCCTGGGATTGGATTCTCTCATGTCTAAATAAATGTTATACTTCCTCTACCTTCTACCTAGACAATTTCTTATACTTCGCAATTCCGAACCATTCAGGCTTATTCATGGTCATCCTCGAGGTCATGAATCTTGCCTTATTGATATAGTAACATCGATCCACTGCTTATATTTTGTCCCTTCAGCTCCAAAAAGTCATATCTAATCTCTCTTCCACATGATAGTCCATCAAATATCAAATATCATGTCTCCATTGAGTCTTCACTTCCTCCAGGATAAATACCTCTCACTTCCTTCACCTCATGATCACTCATCCTGAACTCAAAGCCCTTCTTCACCTGGATGCCCTCCTCTGGATATTTTCCAGTTTATTAATAATGTCCTTCTAAAACTCTGGTGCCTGGACCTGAATACAACACTTCAGATAATTTCTTCTCAGGACAGAGTCCAAGGGCATTATTACTTCTCTGTTGAAGCTATGCCTCTCAAATCAGCCCAAGACTGCCTTGCTTTGGTGTCAGCTACATTACATTGTTGACTTATATTGGACTTGCAGTCCACTAAAGTATCCAGGCAAACTGCTGCCTAATGATGCTTCTCTTATCTAGTAATTATGAAGCTGATTTTGGGTACCTAAGTATAAGATTTTATATTTATCCCTACTGAATTTCATCTCAGAATCAGCCCAATGCTGATCCATCCCAATGCCCATCCAGGGGTGGGAAATCTATAGCCTTGAGGCCACATATGGCCCTCTAGGTCCTCAAGTGCTACCCTTTGACTGAATCCAAACTTTACCGAATAAATCCTCTTAATAAAAGGATTTGTTCTGTAAAACCAGGACTCAGTCAAAGGGCCACACTTGAGGACCTAGAGGGCCACAGGTTGCCTGGAGGCCACAAGTTTCCCACCCCTGATAACCTGTCAAGATACTTTTTGGATCTTAACTCGGACATTCATTGTGTGAACTAATCCTCCTACATTTGGATGAATATGCTGTTTTTGTCTTTATTCAAGTCATTCATAACAAGGTTAAACACCGTAAGGCCCAGGTGAAGCTCCCTGCGGTACTCCCCTGGAGTCTTTCTCACATGATGGCACTGAACCATTAAACCATTCTTTTAGCAAGGCCACTGAACTAGTTTTGCATCCATCTGCTTGAATTATTATCTAATCCATTTCTCTATTTTTCCCCACAAAAATAGTATGAGTTATTTTGTCAAGAGAATTTAGGCGAACTATATGTATATTTCTGCATGTGTGTACATATATATACATATATACATATATATATTCACACACGTGTGTGTGTGTGTGTGTGTGTGTGTGTGTGTGTATGCATGCTGTATTTCCCTCATTTACTAGTTTAGAAACACTGTCAAAAAAGGAGACGAGGTCAGTCTGGCAAAAATCTGTCCTTTTTTTTGGTGGGGGGAGGAGCAAAATCCATTCTTGACTATCTTCATGCTGCCACACTTTGGCCATCATCATCCTCATGTCCCCTGAACTGAAACCTTGGATTCTACCACGTGACGTTAGGCCCTGAGAGGTGAGCTTTAGCCTCATCTTGTCCTGAAACAGTCCACTTCCACATCACCCCAATGAGCCCACACTCTCCTTTAACCCTGTTAAATGTAGAGTCTGTCATGCACGCTTGTATTTGTATCCCAAGAATGTAGCATAGTGCTCGGCACATGTAAGCACTTAATAAAACTGACTTTCTCTCTTTCACCGTTTCTTTAATGATCTATTCTAGAATTTTCCCAGAAATCAAATTCAAGTTCACTGGCCTTTAGTTGCTGACTCTGTTCTCTTCCCTTTTCTGAAAGGTACCAAATTAAAAACATTTTTTTTTCTTGATCTCTAGAGCAAGAGTGTGAGGTTTTATGCGTAAAATAAACTACTTTCCCCCACCAAATAACAATATTTGCCCTTGTCCAATCTTGTGGTTATCTCTCCTGTTTCCCACAATATTTCAGACTTAATTGACAGCTTAGGCGTGACTTCCTGTCAGTTTTTTCAGGACTTGAGGATGCAATTCACTTGGGCCAGATGACCTGAATTCATCAAGGGCAGCTAGGCGCTCTTTTACTATCTTTTCTTATCTTGAGTATAAACTATCTGTTAACTATTTTAATCATTTAGATTCTTGAATAAAATGCTAAATAGCTTCTTATTTTGAAAATCCTCTTGTTCTTCTTTAAAAAAAAGATTCTGTATTTTAACATATAAATATCTTTTTCAAATCAGAGTGTAATTTCTAATGAATAGTAATAACATATTTGTATAGGTCATTATGAAGACAAAACACTTTAATACATTATCTCATTTGATCTTTACAGAATTCCTGTGAGATATGTACTGTCAATATTTTTACTGCTACCTCACTGATGAGAAAACTAAGACTCAGAAAGGTTAAGAGAATAAACCAGAATCTGCAAACTATAGGTCAAGAAGCTTATGTAAACAAAACATATAGAAAAAAAGTGGCAATCATAAGGAGCCATCATGGCTTCAATAAGAACAGACTAACCTTATTTCATTTTTGACAAGGTTACTATAATAGCAGATTAGAGGAATATTTTACATGTAGTTTACTTAAATTTTAGTAAAGCAATTGATAAAGTCTCTCATGACATTCTTGTGGACAAGATGTACAGATGTGAATTAGATGACAGGACACAATTAAGTGGATTTGGCACTGGATGATGGCTACTTAGCAAACTGTCATTAGTGGTCCAATGTCAACATGGAAAGAGATCTCTACTGGATTACCCTAGGAATCTGAACTGTGGCCCTGTGCAGTTTAATATTCTTTATCAATGACTTGGGCCAAGTCCAAATAGTCTGGAAGTATAGCTAAAACACTTGATGAAATCAGGATTCAAAAGGATCTTGACAGGCTAGAACACTGGGCTAAATCTAATAAGATGAAGTATCACAGGGATGAATCTGAACTTGTATACTTAGGTTAAAAAAAAAACTTTACAAGTATAAGATGGGGGAGGCATGCCTAGAGGGTGATTCATCTGAAAAAAAAAACCAAGAGATTTTAGTGTATTTCAAGCTCAATATACACCAACAGTGTGATATGATATAGCAGCCAAAAAAGCTAATGCAATCTTAGGCTTTATTAGGAGAACTATAGTGTTCTGCCTTGGTCGGATTACACCTGGAGCATTGTGTTCAGTTCCGACTACCATATTTAATGAAATACTTTCTAAAAACCAGTTACAAATACAGAAGACTTAATTTTTATTGTTTCTGATAGTTATAGATAACTTTATTGACCTGTTTGACATGGGTTCTAGTGAATAAAAAATCATTTTAGGAATTGTTATCAGTTCTTTAAAATGGAAAGTCTTAAATAATAATTATCATCAACATCCTTCCACTGGTTAATTCTGACACAGATAATAAGAGATCCATGGGTGATTTCTTCCTTTGGAGTGTAATGAGAGAAGCTAGGGCGAAGAGGCCCATAAAAAGCAACATTCGAAATATTGTAGATTAAGGTTCTGTCTGTAGCATTGTAAAATGCTTTATGGCCCCATTTGTAATCCAAGAAAATGTCCAATTTGTATATAGGCTGGCTGACACGAACATCATTATGTAAATTCCAGAGGTCAAAGTCATTTCCAAACTGGAGGCCTACTGGGGGTATACTCAATCCAAAGCAAGAGTTGCCTCTTCTTGTTGTTTGATACTTTACAGATGCCCACTTTCCATTTTGTCTTATCTCCCACCTCTACTTCCCAGTAGTGTTTTCCTGAGATGAACCCCTGGGTAGCCAAGTCAGCAATATAGGAGTCTCTCTTTTTGAGCTGTCAGACAAGTGCTGGGAGACACAAACATATTTGACAATTTTCGAATCATCAGGCAGGACAAAATGAGAATTGGAGGTTTTGGAATCCAGAATTACCTAATGCTAGAAAGTCATCAACATTTTGTCATGCCAGGGATGGGGATCTGGGTGAAACAACCACTGGATCTTGAAGGAATAGCTCCTCAATGCTTTCATTCAATCTACTTTCCATATCCTGGAGGATTTCACTGAGAGGCTTCTCAAAAATGTTTTCCACTTCTGACATAGCGACTTGCAGATTATGGATCTGTTGGGACAATCTGGCCTTGCTCTCCTCAAACTTTGCCAACTTATCCCTTGCATCCTGGGCCAGTCTTTGCAGATATAGCTGTTCCTCCTCTAACAAGAACTGGTGCTCTTCCTCATATTCAGACATAATCAACTGTTTCACGGCCTCACCTTCCAACTTAAACTGTGCTTCTCTTTCTCTCTCACATTCCAATTCAATTTGAAGTTCATCTTTTTTTCCTCTTAAAGTCTTCCACATCCTCTGGGGCTTCTCCTTGAGTGTTTCCTTGGGCAGCGTTTCTAATACCATCACTTGCAGATTGTGCATCTGTTGGGCCAGTCTGGCCTTATTCTCTTCAAACTTTGCCAAAATGTCCCTTGCTTCCTTGTCCAGTCTTTGCAGATGTAGCTGTTCTTCCTCTAACAAGAGCTGGTGTATTTTCTCATATTCAGCTATAACTGACTCTTTGAAAGTCTGGCCCTCTGCCTTGCAGTGAAGCTCTTTCAATTTCTCATGTTCCAAATCAATTTGAAATTTCTCCTTCTTTCCTCTTAAAATGTTCCATGTAGCCTGGAGCTTCTCCATGCACCGGCCAGTAGCCTCTTCTAAGAGAAGGACTTTGTGCTCCTTGTGGTCTGTAGTCAAGCAAAACCAACACAAGAGTCTATGGTCATCCACACAGAACAGGTTCTCTTCTGTTCTGTGTTTATCACAGATGGTTGGATCCCTGATGCTCTGCAGTAAACGAGGTCTAAGCAGTTCATTGATAGCCATCTTCTGCAGTCTCTCATTGCACAAAAGGTCTTCAAATAGGATGATTGTTCTGCACTGTGGGCAGGTTTCTGGTGTGTTGGCTTTCTCCAAACACCTGAGAAGACACCTGTGGCAGAAGCTATGGCCACAATTGACAGTCAGTGGGTCAGTAAAATAGCCAAAGCAGAGGGGGCAAGTGAAACCCACTTCAAAGCTTTCAAACGAGTTTTTGGCAGCCATGTTCCTAGGCCTTGTATTCCTTTCTTCAAGTATATTCAACTCAGGAAAGGTTAACTCTAGCTCTTTCTTCTGAGCTCTGGTAGCAAAAAAAATTACAGGTCTAAGTTTTTGGGATCTTTTATAGGGCTTCCCTTGTTTGGGCTCCTCCCCTTACATTATCAGATAAAAGTGTGAACTTCTGAGAAACGTGTGAACTCTTGGGGCCTGACAGTACTTCAAGTCTGCTTTCTGTGAGTTCTCACATATGAGTTCTCACATTTGTATTTATCTCTTTAAGAGAGAATACTCTTTAAGTAATGGGCCACAGTATTCACAATGGTGTTCACATCTAGGCAACTCAGGCCAGAATTGCCTTCTATAGGTGCAGTTTGGCCAAGTGGTCACTGGGTCCAAATTGTCTCAGTTGTCTTGCATTTATTATTGACAGTAGGAGACTGGATAACTGGTCTGAAAGAGGTTATGGGGGACCTCCGTGCTAGTACTGGTCACAGGATCTGGTGCTATTTGGCAACTCTACTGCCCATACCTAGTTCCTGGTCAAAGTTCCGGGTGGGAAAGCAGTGCTTGAGGTGTTAAGCTTTGACCCATAGACCCCTGATCAAAGTTCCAGGGCAGAGAGGAGCAACTAATGTTTGCTGCTATAAGGAAGTAGGAGCCCCTCCAAAGTAAGGTGGAGAATGAAGACCAGGAGACCAGTGTGACCACACCCCTCCCCAGACCATACCACCTTGGAAGCACTGAAAAACCTACTCAGGGGCTACAAGAACACAACCACAAAGCACCTTTCACACAAACAAGGGAAGTTCTAAACAACTGGAGAAATAATGATTGCTCCTTGGTAAGCCAAGCCAATACAACAAGAATGACAATTCTACCCAAAATAACCTACCAGTTGAGCACCATACCAGTCAAACTACCAATCACTTCATAGAGCTAGGTCAAAATAGGTACCTTTCCAGAGATAAAAGGCAACAAGCAAACTAGGGGAGGATGGAAAATCCCACCTCACAGATAAGGGAAGAATTCATGACCAAATAAGGGACAGAGAAGATCACAAGAAGCAAAATGGAAAATTCCAATTACACAAAACCAAAACCTTCTTGCGCAAACAGAATGGATATAGACAAAATTGGAAGGAGAGCAGGAAATGGGGGTTGCGGGGTAGAGGGAGAGAGGAGCACAGCAAGTTTCTCTGATAAAGGTCTCATCTGCCAAATACACAGGGAACTGAGACAAATTCACAAAAAACAAGAGCCATTTCCCAATTGATAAATGTCCAAAGACATGAATAGGTACCCCTTAGAAGAAGAAATCAAAGACATCAGCAGTCCTATAAAAAAGTGCTCTAAATATCTATAGACCAGAGAAATACAAATCAAAACAACTCTGAAGTACCACCTCACAATCATCAGATTTGTCAACCTGATAACAAAGGAAAATGACCTTATGAAGTACTTCGATAAGCTAGAGGTTATCCAGAGGAAGATAACTAGGCTAGTGAAAGGCCTTCACTTAATGCCATACCAGGATCAGTTGAAGCAAGTAAGGATGCTTAGCTTAGAGATGACAAGACTCAGGAAAGTTTAGAAGTAGTGGGAGGTAAATTTAGATTCAATGCCAGGGAAAACTTACCCAAAAATGCAATGAGCTGCTTTCCAGAGGTCAAAGGATCAAAAATTAGAAAAAAAGAGCTGGAAAGGACCTCCTAGGCCAAGTAGCACAACACCCTCATTTTATAGATGAGGAAACTGAGGCATAGGGAGATTAAATGATTTGCTCAAGATCAAAAGTAGTACTAGTTAGAGGTGGGATTTGAACTCAGGTCTTCAGATTTCACAGCCAAAGGTCTTTCCATTGTACCATACTACCTGGATGACCCCTTGCTCAATGAGTTGTAAAGGATTTTTGTTCAGGCATTGGCTTGGTTTACCTGGCCCAAGAGGTCCATTTTAATGCTGAGATTCCAGGATCCTGACTTGACTAAGTCAACAGGGATCTCAAGTGGCAAAATGAGGACTGTATTCCAGATCTCCAAGGTGGGGGCAGGGGGCACTTTGGAGACCACTGGAATAAAAGGAATAAAGACAATGATTTTTTTTTCATCATAGTTATAATATTGTTTACCATCTTGTAGCATCTCTCGATGCTTATTCTATTATTCTGATTCCTACCCACATACTTGTTTCTTTTCTTTTGGAAGGGGTAAGGCAGGGCAATTGGAGTTAGGTGACTTGCTCAAGATCACACAGCTAAGTGTGTCAGGTGTCTGAGGCCAGATCTGAACTCAGGTCCTCTACTCACTGCGCTACCCAGTTGCCTCCCCCGCCCCCACATACTTGATACTTCGTAGCTTTCCTCTATTTCCCATTGATCTTTCCTTCCTCTAAAACCCCATAACACATACTGTTTGTGTCACATGGCACACAATAACATATTTAAATGTGTTTAAAAAAGACGGTGATATAAACACAATTGTAAAAAAGCTAGAAAAGATCTTAGGGATCATCTACTCTAATTCTTTCACTTTAGAGGAAGAAATTGTATTCCCACAAAGTGAAGCTATTTGCCAAGATCCAACAAGAAACTAATGGCAGGATTAAGAACCTAAATCTTCTGTCTTCTAGTTTTAGTTCCTCTCATCACAGCCCTGGCAGGTGCCATCCAGCCACTACTAGAACATCTCTTGTGACTCACTACCACAAGTTAACACATTACATTTCTAGAAAGCTCTGACTGTTACGTAAAACACACTGAATCCTCCTTCCACATGAAAACCATTCAAATATATAGGGCTTTTGTGTCCCTGTGTATACCATACCTCCCCAGTTTGTCTATTCCCCATATGACACAGGTTCTAGGACCCTTGAGCAGTTTCCAGAACTAAGTATAATATTACTGATGTTGTCTGTCTAACATGTGTGTTTTATGTTGCCAATCAAAGAAATCTACTTGAGATCAGGGAGCATATAATATACTTTCAGAAAGTTTAAATCTTCCCCTCAAAGTACTATCACATAATAGATGCTTAATGAATACTTGTAAAAAAGACATCTGTGAAACACTTAGCACAGCACCTGGCACATAGTAGGCATTTAATAATGGCTCATTCCATTCTTCCCCTTTCTCTTTGATAGAAAATTGCCCTAAGCGAGAATAAGAAGCAAGGCTTCCAGAATTTTATATATGAAAGGAGCACTATTTTTGTCCCATGAAACATGAAGTCTAGATGAGCAGACATATTTTGCTGATATTACACTAGCAAAATCTCCAATTTGCTAACTATCCACTTTCACTTCTATGTCTCTTTTAACATCATAACTCACAAGGTCTCTAGAATGTATTGAATGAATTTCCTCTAGATGAGTCAACCTTTTCCAAAATGATTTATACACATTATATTCTCTTAAGTTCTATTTGTGCAGTTTCCTTATCATTTTGATCTTTGAATTTATATCACGCACACAATTACTTTGAATTATTTAATTCTTTTCAAATCCTTTCCTCAGGTACCATCCCTGCCCCACCCTTGCTGCACTTATTTTGGACCACTTTGACTTCACCTTGTTCCCAATAAGCACCTCATCTCTTCATCTTGTTAAGATCCCAATCTGCCCTGTAACTCACACCTCATCAGTACTTTCTGTCTTTCTGCTGGAAGAGTGGGGCTATAAATTCCTCCGTTTAAGAGGGGACATTAGACATCTCATTTCCCACCTGGCTGCATGCTGTGAATTCTCTGGCAACACTCATTTGGGACTTCTTTGACTTCTTTTCAGCTTTCTTTTGTGTGTTGTTTTCCCCCATTAGATTGTAAGCTCTTTGAGGGCAGAGACAGTCTTTTTTTTTCACATTTTTATTCCCAATGTTTAGCACAATGCCTGGCACATAGTAGGTACTGAATAAATGTTTATTGACTATTGACTAACCAATAAATTTTGACAAACTCTCTAAAGTCACTATTTGCTTTTTCTTTAACAGAAAAGGCTACATGACTAATTAAGCAAAGCTGGAAAGAGGACATACATGGTCTATTTCTCAGTTTCAGTTTCCCCTCAATCACATTTTTTAAAAAATTTATTACAGCACAAATCTCGGGAAAAATATAAATTTGGCAGCCTCAGCAAAGTCTCTGTTCTTAAGATTTGAAAAAAAGCAACTAGATTGAATATTATTTAGCAATAGTATTCTAAGAGAATTTTATAGTAATATTTCCCTATGAAGTTATATGGTTTAGGTTAGGTTCGAGCTAAGAAAAAGGTTGAATTGGCTACTCAAATAGGGACATGTTTCTGGGTGGATACTGAAAAAAAAACCACAAAGATTTCATTTCAGGTATATAAACAGCATAAGAGGGGGGTACGTTTAGCTTTTAATTCAGTAATTAATTTTACAAAAAGACAACCATTTTATGGTGCCCAGAAGCTCATATATCTGCTCATCCTGGACTCTCCTTTGATGAGAAAGATAAACAACAAGAAAGCAAGTAAATATAATTCATGCTTTGGGTATGAGATATTTTGAACTGGATATCCTGGAGATATATTAAAATCAACATGTCCAAAACTGTACTCATTAGCTCTTCCCCAAACTCTCTCTTCCATCTTTCACCTTCCCTATTTCTTGATGACCATCCTTCTGGTCTTCCCAGTGAGGGGGAGGGGTCATCCTCCACTCCTCACTACTTCTCACCATACAGATCCAACCAGTTGCCAAATCTTGTCATTTCTCCTTTCACAGCAGCTCCGCACCCAACCATTTCCCTCTACTCACACAGCTACCACTTTAGTTTAGGATCTCATCACCTCTTACCTGGATTTCTGCAATCGCCTCCTAACTGGTCTCCCTGCCCCAGGTCTATCCTATACCCTGCTGACAAAGAAGCTACCCAAGACTGTGCGGCTCTCTTGTTCAGTCAATTCCTGTGGTTCCCTGTGGCCCTTGGGATAAAACGAGCTCCTGGTGCATCACGACCTGGCCTAACTTACCCCTCTTGCCTCGCTGTGTGTACCTCCCTTTCCCACATTTTGCAGCCAAACAGGCATTGTCTCTGTCCCCTGCACACTTCAGTTCCCTCTTCTGGGCCTCTGCATTGATCATCCCACGTGTCTGGAATGTACAGACTCCTTACCTTTCCTTTACCGGGGCTTTTCTCTTACTTGATGATTTACTCAGGCACCATCTTCTGCACACAGCCTTTCCCAACCCTCCCAATTACCAATGCTCGCTTACAAACTACCTTGTATTTAACTACTGTGTATATATTTGTACTTATTTATACTTATTCTGGATGTAATGTTATATAAACTTGCTGTCTTCCCCGTTATTGTTTCATTCTTTCATCTAACATAATATCTGGGCACATAGTAGGCACTTAAAAATACATGTTGTTTGACTGACTCAGTCAATACAATGACTGACTGACTGAGTCACACTAGAAGACTTCTGAGGTCCCATACAATTCTGAAGTCATATAAAGAGTATGTTGAAGAAATATAATTTTAGGGTATATATGGTATATCCTAGATCAATATAGAATTAAGTCTTATTTGTCCCAAATGGTTTTACATAAGTGGCCCCTGAAGACTCTTCCAGTTCTAGTCCTATGGTCTCATGATCTAAGGCAAAGTTTGCCAACTGGTTATAATGATTATGCTGAATGACAAGGAAAGACAAAATTATGTCAGCTCTGTTTATAAAGTCAGGAAAGTGTGTGTGTGTGTATGCATGTGTGTGCATGTGTGTGTTTTTGCACACATACTAGAAAGATTTCCATCAAAAGGGAGTGCAACGCAACTGTTCCTTGAAAGCTGGGGTCAGCAAACCATGGTTCAAGGGTCAAATCCAGCCTGTCACCTGTTTTTGTGCAGCTCCCAGGCTGTATAAAAATAGGCAGTGGGCAGAATTTGGCCCTCTGGTCAATTTGTCAACTCTTGCTTTAATGGGTCAGTTAACTTTTAGTTATCTAGAATATCACATCTTCAACTGTGCCATATAATTGTGGTGGCATAGTATTTAAGTTCACTAAGAAAAGACCTCAGTTGGCACAGCAACTATGGCTTTTCAAATATAATTTTAAAACATATTTACATAAATTACTATTATGACAATACTTACATGTAGAGAGAAAGATAAAAACAACTTGAAACTTCCTGGAATAGCTACTATAAGCCTTGGGAAATTTTTTTTTGAGATTTCCACTGAATAATTATATACTTCTCATCAGCTGGTGATGTTACTGATATTTCCTAAATATTTGGTAAGAAGAAAAGATGAGGACGGGCGTGGACGGATGTGTTTGCCATATGTGTCAAAGTGAAACAAAGTGGGAAACCAAGAGATCACAATTTAAGAAGGAACTTTAAAATATATTATTGTTCTGTCTTAAAACTGCTAAGGTTTTACTGTGTATAAGAATAGAATTAGGATAACTTGTTCATATATGTATATATAGAATATACTAGCTTCAACAAAAATAATAATACTTGAGATCACAGTTTTAGAGCTAGAAGGAAACTTAGAAGTCATTCAGTCCAATTCCTACTATTTAACTATGAAGTAGCTGAAACTTTTTGAGCAAGGAAGGGATTTTGAGCAGAAGGGATCAAGTGACATGTCCAAGGTCACAAAGACATAGATTTGAACACAAGTCCTCTGCTGATTCAAGTCACTGCTTGTTCCACAGGACCACTACAATCATCTTCTCTGGCTGTGCAATTTTCTGCTTATGTATGTAGATAAAAATGACAAATACTTTTAGTAGAATCACAGAATCAGAGAATGTTAGATACTATCTATTCACAGAATCATGGAAATAAGAGGTAGATACTAGCTTTATAATCATCTGGTTCAACCCAATCAAGTTGGCAGAGGACAAAAAACCAGGAGGGATGGCTAAAGAAAGTATACGGCAGAGTTAAGATCCAAAAAGGTCTTGTGGAACAGAATATTGAGATGAAAGCAAAATCTTACACTTGGGTTCAGGAAGCCTACTTCACAAGTACAAGATGACAAAGGCATGCCTAGAGAACACTTTTTATTAAAAAAAGATTTCAAGTGTTAGTGGATTGCAAACTCAATGAGTCAGCAAATATTATCAAACATTATATTGCACCCAAAGAAACATTTTATGTATTTCATGAATCTCTTCCAGAAACAAGATGATATTCCACCGATGCTTTGCCCTGATCAGAACATATCAGAGTATTGTCTTCTGGTTCGAGGAACTGCATTTTAGCAAGAACATTAATAAGCTAGTGAGAGTCCCAATTTAGGCAAACAGAATGGGGAAGGGCCGCAACGCTATGCCATATAAGGATTAGTTGAAGGAAGTGGAGAAGTTTAGCCTAGGAAAGAGAAGACTCAGGGCCCCTCCTCTTCATGTCTGTCTTCAAGTACTTGGAAGGCTGTCATGTGAAAGAGAGATAAGACTTATTTAGCTTGATCCCAGAAGGCAGAAACAGAAATAATGGGTGGATGTTATAAAAAGGCAAATTTAGGTTTAATATAAAGAATAACTTATTAGGTCGAGCTATTCTAAAAAGGAGTGGGCTACTTAGTGGATTTTCTCTTCCTGGAATTCTTTAATCAAAGGCCAGATAATTATCTGGTGTGCTGTAGAAGAGATTGGGGTGGGGGGGAATGGTAGGGAAAGACAGCCTCTGGGGTCCTTTCCAATTCTGACATTCTTTGATTTTGTGATAGACAAAGAAACCAAGGCAGAGAGAAGTAAAGTTTTTGCCTAAGGTAACACAATGAGTCAATCAAAGGCAGGTCTCCTGATGCTCAGGTCAGTGTTTTTTTTTACCATTATGATAAGAAATTTTTAAAAATGTACTTAAAAAACATTTATGGATATTCTGTCTTAGAAAGTTTCTCAAAAGTAAATTACAGATTTTAGTCACTTAAATGTTTCAGGGAAGTAGTGAACAACTAATATGTCTATTTGGGAATGAACAGAGCCATAAGAGGAAATATTCATGGTCATTAAGTTCTAGTGTAGCATGGTTAGGAACAATATTTCTGAGTCATGATTACTGGTGTGTTGCAATTACCAGACCACATTTCTTCCCATAGACCAAAAAACTTAATTAATTTCATTACTCTGTAGTAATTATTTGGCACTGTAATTTAAAAAATGCCACAGAATTGCTTTTATTAGTTTAATCCATCTTTTAAAATTTCCAATGCAATTGACTACAATAGACCAAAATTTGCTTTTATACTGTTTAAAAATATCCCATTACAGTGGTTAACTATGTGTACAGGGGGACATCCTCAAAAATGCATTCAAGTTTCAAGCAATGGAAAAAGTCAGTATTCCAATGCCATATCTAATGAGGCTTGACCATCATGTCAAACAATAATTTCAAAGCAGCCATTCAAAATTTAAGCTCCAAATCTTAACAAGCAATTAAGGCCAATCAGTGGTCAGAGCTCTTGGGACTCCCAAGAGCACATGAGTTATCATATTTGCTCTTGTGGCCTTGACATCTGTTTTCATTTTTCAGTGTCTTCTCTGAAGTAAAGCCAATACACAATATAAAGCAAACGAATCCTGCCAAACTTGGAAGGGGAAAGGGGAAAAATCCTTAAGGGACCACAGAATGAAGGAAGAGCCTTTGCAATGCAATAGAACTAAAGGGACACATGATTAAAGGCCACAGAACAAAGTACGAATCTCCAAAGCAGTCCTACCTCAACCCCCACTCCTTTTTTCTTTTAGAATTTTCTTTATATACAAGGGAAGACCCATGACTTAACAGTAAGAACGTAGGACACTGTCTCTTGTCAACTGTGTGCACTGGGCTGGAGTCACTGTGAACATTTTGTAAACATCAAGAACCATCACACTTTAAAAAACTTTCTTCTTGATATGAAAAATGCTTGACAATATACTTCCTGTGGGACAAGTTCTCTTCCATTATCCACACTCAAAGATGTTCAGAATGGCAGTGTTTGTCTTTTCTAAGCATGTACTCCAGGGAGTAACTGACCAATTGTAGCAGGAAATTAACAGACATTAATAGACATTTAGGATTTAAAGGAAGAAACACAGTAGAGTCTAACACAGTCTTAGGGGGCTCCTTGAAACAAATGTATGATTATGAAGACTTAAAATTTTTGCCCTACTGTTATCACCAACCTGCACTGAAAATATGAGGATTTAGGGGACGTGAATCATGTAGAAGAAACCTTTTGAGAAAAAAGAAATGACCCAGCAATAAGAACAACGAAAAACCCAAGTTCTGTTACTACTGTGAGAATAGAGAAAAGATTTTAACCTTTTCCTATCTTATGTTGTAAGATGAGTAAAATGAAGCTCAGAGAGATTCAGTGACTTTTCCACGATTCATCAGGTAGTATTAGAATTACAATTTGTATTTTGATCTCCTGACTTCACGTCAACTTTTTTTCCTCCCTACATGAACTTACCACTGGGCCAGCCATGAGCAGTAAGTGTGATATTATAGGTAAAATATTCTGTTGTGGATACAGAAGTTAGCTCAACTAATGATGACATGTCACTAATAATAGGTAGGAAGCTATCAATATCTTCCGAGAAGGAATGCTGCTCCACTGTGCCTGCTACAATTTCTCATCTGTTTCTCTGAATACAATTTTTCATCTCAACAGCAATAGCACTTGAAAATTAAAAGAGAAAGAAAAACAGATAGAAGGTTAATAAAGAAACAACTAACTTGGCAAAACTGGCGTAAGTAGTTACATGGGCCCTTATTTTATAGCTCTGTATGAGAAATTCCATTATTATCACTTCGAGTGCTGCAATGAGGGTAGAGGTATAGGTTTTAAAAGAGAGAATAAGGAGGTGGTCTAAAAATAAATGAAGGGTAAACATCAAGAAGGCAGAGAAATTACAAGGGATGTAATTAGCAGGCTAATTATAGGGATATAATTAGGAGCTATGGAATGAAATTAAGAATAGGAAAAAAATTTCACTAATTATCAGGAAAAAAAACTTTGTTCACTACATTAGACTGCCCGTGGCTTCTGAAGGGGTATGAAACAGTTCTTAAATAGAGAATTTAAAAAAAAAATAAACTAGGTCCAAAAAGAATTAGAAGTTGTTTCACAGGAGGAAAAACCTCACTATTTTTGTTTTTAAAGAATGTATTAGCTGACATATGCATATGGTAATTCTTCCTGGTCTCCCTGAGCAGTGATTCCATAGCGTTCTAGTCATTCTGGATAGTCAGGATTTACCTACATCTCTTCAGCTGGCCAGGGCACTCTGCATCCTTCTCTTTCCCCTCCTTTTCAACAAGACTCAGCTACCTGACGCTCTAGGACAACTTTACCCTAGTTTGAACCCCTATGGACAATGATAACCTACCTGAAATAATTCTTTAATGATTATTAACATGCTCTCACTCCATCCTCTCCTTCTCCTCAGTGATCCTGAATCCTGGCTTCCACTGTTCAAACTCAGTTCTCTGGACTACTTCCTTATTATCATCCCCTTCAATCCAACCCCAGCAATGTCTCACTCTAAACTTCCCCACACCTTCCACTGTGTTTTCTGGAATTCTCACCTCATAAGTAACAAACTAGCTTTCACCCTCCACCTTTTCCTTTCTTGATCCCTCTATCACACAGGTTTTAGTTAGACAATTTATGTTAGGATGAAGTTTTGTGACTTTTTATGTTGGGGTTTTTATATATATATATAATGTTATCGTGACATGTTGGTAGGACCAAACTTAAGGATATGTCTACAGCTATTCCTTTTGCTATAATTTTCATTATGGTATTTCCATGTGTAGGAATTTCAAACTCACTTTATTCTTCTCTAACACTGATAACGTGGTCATTTTGAAGGAATGGTCAGGCTACATGCTGATGTATTGCTGTTGAGCCTTTAGAGTACTCATTATTTTATAAATCAGTATTTAGTGTTGGACATTGTTCACTCTATGGTCCCTCATTTGGTCTTTTTTCCTATATTGCTTCTGAAATTATGATGAAATGTTTGCTGCAATTGCTAATGAATTTCAGACTAGAACCACTGGTTTTTATGCATACACTTGGGAACTTTGATGCAATCCATGTTTGTATGTTGCTGTCACCAAAAAAAAAAAAAACCAAAACAAAACCACAAGACTCACTATTACTACAGTACAAAAGAATATTGCTTTTTAAAAGATAGCTGTCTATAAGTGGGTTAGACCTTGAAGACAATTCAATTAATGGGTACTCTGTAAAATCTTGAACAGAACTTTTGCTAATCACTGCAAATTAATTGAGAATATTAGCAATTATGTACAACGAGGATATTTTCACTGTAAAATATCTGTCTATATGAAAGACATATATCGGGGCGGAGCCAAGATGGCGGCTGGGAAGCAGTGACTGGCGTGAGCTCCCCACCAAGTTCCTCCAAAAACCTATAAAACAATGGCTCTGAACCAATT
>CM053622.1:99526132-99565371 GCA_028646595.1 Phalanger gymnotis
GTGAGGGGAGGGGAGGGCTGACTGGAGAACAGGGCAACCAGAGTGTACGCCATCTTGGAATGGGGGGGGTAGAAATGGGGAGAAAATCTGTAATTCAAACTCCTGTGAAAATCAATGCTGAAAACTAAACATATCAAAAAAATAATAAAATAAAATTTTAAAAAAAGAATCAAAAAAAAAAAAAGGCTATGCTACAGCAGTTAGGGAAATTGTGTAAATTACCAAAAATCAGAAACACAGAATTTAGAATTAGAAAATATCTTAGCTAGAGAAAGTCATAAAACTATGATTTTAGGTCCCCTACAAATTCATATTATTTAACCACAACTGAGTCTTCACTGTTGCATGGCAATCTTTTTATTCTTACTGTATCAATTTCCTATCATATTTATTTCCTCTACCTCTCCATACTTCTGTGTCGTCTCCAATATTCTTGTCTCTCATTTCTAGGCTTAGTTTTTTTATCTGCAACATAAGGAGAATGGACTAAATAATCTCTAAATCTATTATCCTCCTTCCCAAAGCTAACTCACTTTTGTTTGTGCCAATGATAGCATTTTTTGTTTTCTTCTCTGAGACCTTGTTCCTTCTATCACCTCCACATTCCTCTGCCTCCAATTTCTCTCTCAATCTCTCTTTTGACATATTATTAAGCACAAAACACACATACATATCTCACAAACATGGCTAGGTCTCACTCATACTCAAAATACTTACCTTGACCCCACTATTCAAGCTATTTTACTATCTCTCCTTTCATGGCTAAACTTGGCCAAGCATCTATGTTTGCTGCCTCTGTATCCTTACCCTTTCGCAAACTGGCTTCCATTCTTACTCTACTGAAGCTCCTTTCTGCAGGTCACTAGTGATTTCATCACTGACAAATCCATTGGTCTCTATTTGGTCCTCATCTCATTTTTTATCTTTTTGCAGCATTTGATGGCCCTGGTCATCCCCTCTTCCTTGGTCATTTCTATTCCCTTGGCTTTTGTACAGGTATTAGACACAGAGTCACAAAAAGGGTTTAAATCAGGCTGTATGACCATGACAAAATCACTTAATCTTGTTGATCCCATTGCAACATCTATAAAATGAAAACAATGACAACAAAAAATCCTGTACTACCTGCCTTACAAGCTTATTCTGATGAAAGAACTTTGAAAACTCTAAACATTATATTAACGTGAGTTCTTATTGTTCTATGATACTGCTTTCTCTCAATTCTCCTCCCAGTACTCTTGGTCTCCTTCAATGGTTCCTCTTAGGAAGCTGGGTGCAATGGGTAGAACTCGGTGTCTAGAATCAAGAAGATCTGAGTTCAAGTCCAGCCTCAGATATTTACTAGCTGTGTGATCTTGGGCAGGTCACTTAACTTCTATCTGCCTCAGTTTCCTCAAATGTAAAAAAGGAGGTAGTAGTATCTACTTAATAGGGCTGATGCAAGGACAAAGTGGGGCAGTTGGATGGTGCAGTAGATAGAGCACCAGGCCTGGACTCAAAGTTAATCAAATTTGCAAAATATTGCTGTTAATGTATAAATTGTACTTCTGGTTCCACTCATTTCACTTTGTACCAGTTCATATAAGTCTTCCCTCGTTATTCTGAAACCATCTCTTTCATCATTTCTTATAGTACAATAGTATTTCATCATATTCACATTCTAAAATTTTTTAGTCATTCCCCAGTTGAAGGGCATCCCCTCAGTTTCCAATTCTTTGATGCCACAAAAAGAACTTTTATAAATATTTTTGTTGATATGGGTATTTTTCCTCTTTCCTTGATGTCTAGGGAGTATAAACATAGTAGAGATATCACTGGGTCAAAGGGTCATGGTTTAATAGCTTTTTGGGTGTAGCTCCAAATTACTTTCCACAAATGGCTGTACCAGTTCATAGCTTCACTGACAGAGCATTAGTCCTTTTCCTTTATTGTCCTCTTGGCCAATTGGATGGGCATGACTATTCACATTTTCTAACTGCATTACAATTAGCTGTATACATTTCTCACTTTCCACTAAGAAGGCAAGCTCCTTAAGGTCAGTGTCTGTGGTGTTCTCAACTTTTGGTACCCCACAGTAGGAACTGATTATATGTGTACTGAAATGAGACTTATTCAAGTTCCCTCCTTACAGAAAAATCTCTTAGTAAGATGGAACATTATCTATAACGCAAGTGTACACTATTTAGTTGTTTCTATACAAAATTTGTTATCATGCACTTTGATAAGAATATACTCCCACAACACACAGAATGAAATCAGAATGGTAAATTATTTTCTATCTCAGGTGTTCTTATCCTGTGTATAGATTTCAAGAGGTCTGTGAACTTAGATGTGAAAAAGTTACATCTTTATTTTCACTAATCCCTACCTGAAATTTGGTTTGTCCTTCAAGTGTGATTTTTTTGGAAAAATCATTATTCTGAGATAGGGTCCACAGGTTTCACACAAGGGTCTTAAACACACAAAAAAGGTTAAGAACTTCTACTCTATCAAAAAAGTTAGGTTCTTTAAAAACCATCTTTTCTCAGCACAGTTACTGTATTATCAGTCATCAGGCACTAAAATGACAAAATATCAGTGTGTTTTTATGTTTTCCTGAGCTTTAAATTCAGTGAGCCACTTTATCTAAGCCTATGGAAGTTAGAATAATGGACCACTACCATAGCTAAAAGACCACATGGTCATAATCCCACCCTTAGGGTTGCATGGACAGCCCACTATACAAGACTGCTTAAATGAACCCACAAGTAAAAAACTATATATAAGTTCTATATGATTTTGGACAAGTTATGTCTCTTTGGGCCTCAGTTACTTCACTGATAGAATGAGAAGTCTAGAATAGAAGGCTTAAGGTTCTATGATTCTATTATTTTCACAAGATTACAAAAGTAGTGATAATAAGCTTTCATTCTGGCATCAATATGAAAACTTTGGATCATGAAACTTTCTCTGCCTATTACAGCTTTGCAGATGGAGGTCCCATGATACCAGGGTCCCTCTTAAAGTGTCTGGGGTTTTTTGCCAGCTATTTGCTGTTACTATAAATACACATATGTGTCTATATGTATACACGTATGTGTATGTATACATATGTATATTATATATATATGTGTATGTATATGTGTGTGTGTGTGTGTGTGTGTGTATGTATATGTGTGTATGGAGGAGCTGGGAACTGGGAGGTGGAAAAAGGCATGGATTAATCCCTAGAGCACTAAATGATCATACAGCTCAGTACAGAGGTAGAGTGGTAGGAGCCAGGGCACCTGAGCTCCCCTCCACAAAACTCCTCTGAACAGATCAAGAAAAATCTCTATACCAAATCCTAACTAGGAAATCCAGAAAAAGTCAGTGAGTTGTTTGTCCAACTCAGCTTGGCATAGGGGAAAAGAGAGGTCTATGGACCCTGGGGACTGAGGTCAAGCCAGGAACATGTCGAAGCACATCAGCACCCAGGGAAAGGCTGTGTACCAAGGCAAGAGGAGGTCCCAGACCCACCCCAGGGCTCTACAAGATCCATGTTAGGGCAATGCTATGGGGACAGGTGCCAACTGGCAGCTTTGTTGTTGCCTACTACAAAGTTTCAGATCATAGACCCAGGGTAGACTATGTGGCACACACCCCACACACAGATCATGGTCTCATTTCTAGCATTCAGTCCAGCTTGCAGAGGATTAACCAGGGCAGGAATCCCAGACCAAAGGGGAACCTACAATTCTGCCACTGTGAACTGAAAGAGCTTTCCAGATGACTGTTAAGGGCTAAATACAGTAACAGTTTACTCTTTTTTTCCTCTCAAAAAATTTATCACTTATTTTAAACATTCCTTTCTTTTAAAATTTTGAATTCCAACTTCTTTCCCTCTCTCCTATCTTTTCCCTAATCCCCGAGAAGGCAAGCAATATGATATCAATTATACATGTGAAATCACGCAAAACATATGTCCACATTAACTCTATCACCAAAAAAGCAAGAAAAACAAAGAATAAAATTATACTTCAATTTGCACTTAGGGTTCCTCATTTCCCTTTCTAGAGGTGGCTAGCATTTTTCCATCATGAGTCCTTTGGAACTGTCTTGAATCACTGTATTGATCAGAGTAGCCAAGTCTTTCATAATTGATCATCATTGAATTACTGTGCACAACGATCTCTTGGTTCTTTTCACTTTACTTTGTCTTAGTTCATATAGGTTTTGCCATGTTTTTTTGAAATCACCCCCCCTATCATTTCTGTAGCACAATGGTACTTCATCACAATCACGTGCCATAATTTCAGCAATTCCCTAATTGATGAGCATCCTTTCAATATCCAATTCTTTGCCATGTCAAAAAGAGTTACTATAACTATTTTTGTACATACAGGTCTTTTTCCTTTTCTTTTGATCTCTTTAAGGTACAGATCTAGTGGTGGCATGCTCAGTCAAAGGGTATGTACAGTTTTATGGTCTTTTTGGCACAGTTCCAAAATGTTCTCCTAAATGGTTGGGCCAGTTTACAACTGTACCAATTGTGCATTAGTGTACTTATTTTCCCCCATCACCTCCAACATTTGTCATTTCTGATAGGTGTGAGGTGGTATCTCAGAGTTCTTTTAATTTGCATTTCTCTAATCAGTAGCAATTCGCAACATTTTTTCAGATGGCTATAGATAGCTTTGATTTCTTCTTCCAAAAAAATGCCTGCTCATATCCTTTATCAATTATCAACTGGGGAATGGCTTTTATTTTTATAAATTTGACTCAGTTCTATACTCAGTATATATTTAAAAAATGAAGCCTTCATCAGAGAAACTTGCTGTAAAAAATTTTGATATAATTTCATTGTCTACTTTTTAGTAAAATGTAATTTCCCTGGGAGACAGCTAGGTGACACAGTGAGTAGAGCATTGGCCCTGGAGTCAGGAAGACCTGAGTTCAAATCAGACACTTTTCTTTACCTGAGTCACGTATGTGTGTATGTATGTGTATGTATATATTTGTATGTGTGTGTTTGTGTATATGCACACATATACACACATATACATATATTTTTTTCTTCCCTCTTTGAATCAATTCTGATGAGAGATTCAAGCACTGCCTGCCACCTTCCCCCCACCATTTCCACCCCCACTGCAAAAGTTCTTCCTTGCACATCTCTTTTATGTGAGCAAATTTTCCCCATTCTGTTCCTCTCTTCCTCCTTTTCCCAGTGCATTCTCCTTCCTCCTTCATTTTTTTTTTATTTTTTGAAGATCATCCCAATATAACTGACTCATACTGATGCCCTCTGTCTATGTAGGCTCCAAACCACCCTAAAAATGATAAAATTCTTAGTTACATGTATCACCTTCCCATATAGGAATGTAAACAGTTTAATGTTATTGAGAACCTTATGATTACTCTTTCATGTTTACCTTTTTGCTTCTCTTGAGACTTCTGTTTGAATGTAAAATTTTCTATTCAGCTCTGTTCTTTTCATCAGGAATGCTTAAAAGTCATTTATTTTCCTAAATGCCTGTTTTCCCCCTTAAAGGCTTATACTCAATTTTGCTGGGTATGTGATTCTTGGTTGTAATAATGGCTTCTTTGCCTTCCAGAGCATCATATTCCAAGACCTCTGCTTCTTTAACATGGAAGCCACTAAATCTTGTGTGATCCTGACTGTAGCTCTATGATATCTACATTGTTTGTTTTTGGCTTCTTGCAATGTTTTCTCTCTGACCTGGGAGCTCTGGAATTTGGTTAGAACATTCCTAGGAGTTTTCATTTTGGGATCTCTTTCAGGTGGTGATTGGTAGATTCTTTAGATTTCTATTTTACCCTCTGGATTTAAGATATCAGGGCCTTTTCTGTTTATAATTTCTTGAAATATGATGTCTAGGCTATTTTATTCATCATAGCTTTCAGGTAGTCCAATAAGTCTTAACTTATCTCTCCTTGATCTGCTTCCCAAGTCAGTTCTTTTTCTGCTGCAATAGTTCACATTTTCTTTCATTTTTCATTCTTTTCACTTTCTTTTACGGTTACTGATCTTCCATGGGGTCATTAGCTTCCACTTGCCCAATTCTAATTTTTAAGGAATTAATTTCTTTAGTGAGCTTTTGAACCATTTTTTCCCCCATTTGGCCAATTGTGCTTTTTAAGGAGTTTTTTCTTCAGTGAATTTTTGTTCCTCTTTTACCACTGGACCAATTCTGTTTTTAAGGTATTATTATTTATCAGTATTTTTTGTGCCTCTTTTCGACCTGTTAATTCTCTTTTCATAATTTTCTTATATCACTCTCACTTCTTTCCCCAATTTTTCCTCTACCACTCATGTCTTTCTTTAACTCTTCCAGGAATTCTTGTTGGGCTTATGTCCAAATAGAATTTCTTAAAGTTTTACTTGTAACTGTTTTCACATCATTGTCTTCTTCCAAGTTTGTGTCTTGGTCTTCCCTGTCATTATAGGAGTTTTTTTTAATGGACAAGTTCTTTTTTGTTGTTGTTGTTTGCTCATTTTTTCCAGCCTATTTTTTGACTTTGAACTTCATGTTAAAGTTGGTCTCTGCTCACCAGGTGGTGGGGAAGTCCTGTCCCAAGCTTCAGGATTTTTTTTTGTACTGTCATTTTCAGAGCTAGTTCTTAGGGTCTGCAAGTTTTCAGTGCTTCCAAAGGTGGCATTATGCTGGGAGAGGTGTAACAGTTTACTCTTGATCACATCGAAATACAGGTCAAGAACTTGCAGAGCTTAGATTGGAGTACAAGGGGTTCAATCACAATTTGCTTTGCATCAGATCACTCTGGGAGCCCTGAAAGTATGCAGGTCCCCAGCATGCCCTGGAGATGCTGGAATAACACAACACTCAATACCCTAAGAAAGCAGTAACAGGACCGACCCAGACCTTCCCTCCAGAAATGCCACATAGCCTAGTCTTAACTTCATGTCTGAAGTCAGAATGTAAGCTGGAAAAATGAGAAAACAAAAAGAACACCACCATAAAGAGATATATGGTGGCAAAGAAGCTCAAGACATAAACCCAGAAGGAGAGAATGACTCCAAAACAGCTACAAGCAAAGTCTTAGAGAAAAACAAAACATGAGCAAAGATTCAGCTAGAATTCCTGGAAGAGATGAAATGAGAATTTTAAAAGTGTTTATAAGTTTGTTGCAACAATTCAGCTAGCAGCTGCTGTTGGGGTGAAAGACCAACACAACCCCAACAACAAAGATGCTGCCAGCACAAGTTCTTTTGATCTGCTTTACTAAGGAAAGTAGTGTTAGGGGGTTAACAATCTTATTTTAAACCAACATACAAATATCATTCACTTAGTTCAGGAGAAAAAGCCAGCACCCTGAACTTCAGAGCAAATACAAACAAATTACAAACATACATTATAAACAGACCAAATACAATTCATAGTTACCAAGAAACCATCAATATCTGAGTTCAGGAGCCAGGGAGCTCATGACAGTGGCTGGCCCAGAGTCATGCACCACTCCTCCTGTGACTCAGAGCCCCAAGCAAATAGCTCTGTTCTCTCTTTTTATACAGTCTTTGGACGTCACCAAATGTCATCTGAACAACCAGAACTCAGGTGCATACTATTGCCTCTGGTCTTAGCAACTCCTCTTAGGGCCCCAGGGGCTTCACAGCCCACATCAGCCTAGCACCTAGTAATTAGGGATTTGGGCCTTGCGTGTAGCACCTAGTTAGACTCAATCAAAGAGACAATTAATTTATCATTCTAAAACAGTAAAAAAGTCCCAACTTAATTTATATTACAAAGTTAAATGAGAGCACTTGAGGAAAAAAAAATGGAAAATAAATGAAAGCTATGGAAGAAAGAATATGAAAGGTAATTAAAAACTTGGCAACCTTGTCCAACTCCCTAAATATCAGAATGGACCAAAGAGAAGTCAATGACTCCATTATGCTACAAGAAATATTAAAACAGTCATTAGACTGAAAAAATTAGAATGATATTTAAAATATTTCATGACCTGGAAAATAAACTGAGAAGAAAAAATTTAGAATCATTAGACTATTTGAAAGCTAGAACCAAAATAAGAGCCTAGACATCATATTTCAAGAACTCTCGAAAAAGAACTATCCAGATCCTCCTTTAGAGCCAGTAGACAAAGGGGAAATAAAAAGAATGAATCAGTCACCTCTTGAAAGAAACCCCAAAATAAACATAGTAGCCAAAATCTAGAGTTTGCAGGTCAAAGAAAACAAGAACATATTTCAAGCAGCCAAGGAGATGAAGTCAGGATCACACATGATTTAGCAGCCACCACCATAACAGAGTGGAGAACTTGGAATACAATATTCCAGAAGGCAAAGGATGTGGGCTTACAGCCAAGAATAACTCACTCAGCAAAACTGAGTATGATGCTACATGGGGAAAAAATGTACCTTTAATTAAATAATAGAAAACTTCCAAGCATTCCTAATGAAAAGAGCAGAGCTGCACAGAAACTCTGAAGTTCAAATACAGGAGTTAAGAGAAACATTAAAAGGCAAACATGAATGAACAATGATAAAAAACTAAAAAAGGATGCTTACATTCATATATGGGAAAATGATACATGGAGTCATATAGGGCCTGAGACAAGGCCTAGGATTGGTTCCGTTATATCTGGATGATCTTAAGGAGAGAATGGAAAAATGAAATAAGGAATATGTGGTTGGGGTACAGGGAGGGAAAGGAAAATTAGGGAAAATGATCTCATATAATCAGGGAGCACAAGTGACATCTATACAAACAAGGAGAGGGAGATGGTGCGGTGGAGGAGGGGGACTGACACTTGAACTCCACTCTGACTGGAGGGAAGAATACACACACACACACACACACACACACACACACACACACACACACACACACACACACACGTGCGCGCCCCCACCCCACAAGGGTCAATACAGAAATACATTTTATTGAACAGAGAAATAGGAGGGAAAGGATAAGAGGCAACTTGAAGGAATGAAGGAGGGTAAATCAAGGAAACTCTAAAGATGTATAAAAATGTTTATAGCTTTTTAAGGTGGCAAAAAATGGGAATTTGAGGATATGCCCATAAACTGGGGAACGCATAAACAAGTTATGTTATGTAAATCTGTTGGAATACTATTGTGCTTATTACTTCTCAGCATAATGACCCACCATGATTCTGTAGGGCTAATAGTGAAACAAGCTACCTTCCTCTTCATAGAGAAGTGAAGGACTCAAAATGTAAAATGAGACAAAGGTCTTTTTGGACATGATCAATGTGGAAATTTGTCTTGATTGACTACAAATGTGTTTAATTGGGTTTTGTTTTTCTTGTGTTCTCATTTGGAGGGGATTAGTGGAGTAGAAGGTGAGAAAATGGAACTGGAATCATTTGTTTCTACCTTGTTCCCGAGAATGAGAAAGCAAGGAGGGAGGGGAGAAAAGAGGGCAGGGGAGAATATAGTTAGTTGTGAGAAAGCTGGATTTGGAATCTGGGAGTAAGTCCTAGCTCTGCCCCTTATTCACTGTTGAACCTTGGGTAAGTCACTTAACCCCTGGGCCTCAGTTTCTTTATCTCTAAAATGAGGGTTTTTCAGATGAGCTCTAAGGATGCTGAGATCCTTTTCAAAGATCAACAGTAAGCAAAAAAATTCTAGTCATGCTTTTCCCCTATGGCAGGCTGATAAAAGAAGAGAGCCACGAAAGCTGTCATTGCGAGTTTAACAATTTTCAGGTTTCAGAAGAAAATACAGATTTGAGAACTTACCTCTCTGTTGGAAAGTCATTGGGTAGGGGAGGGACCTAATCTGTGAGATCTCTTTCCAAGGAGTTACCACTAAAGGTAGGACCTATCTGTCTCAGACTTAAGTATATAGCCTAAAGCTGATTAAAACTTGGCACAACCTGTGCTCATTGTTACTTTTAAGTATTTTTCACATGCCAATAATTTTGGAAGAGAACAGGGAAAATTCTGAAACATAACTTCGAATTTCATTAAATGAAACAAACTTTATGTATATTTTTTTTTAGTCCTGGACTTTAATTACAATCAGTCCAATCACAAGAAAATAGGGTCATATAAGGAATTTAATGAAACCAAAACAAACAAACACTCACAGAGTGTGCCTTGGGGTAAGGACAGGTTTTACTAAATCTCCCAGACCATCTATATCTACATCCCTGTAAAACTAAAATTCATGTTCTGAATGATAGCTCCAGGGCACTTGAAGGTCCTCAATCAAAAAGTAAAGATTTAATTATATTCACTACATTCTACTTACCAAGGAAGATTAATATATTTTGTAACATTATTTCAACAATAAACGTTGAAACAAAAAGGTTTCTGATTAATGCTTAATAAGCCAGAAAATTCAGTTGATTAGATAAGGCTACTACTTCCCATGCATCTGAGATCTTGCTATAAATGACTGCAATTTTAATCCAACTACTAAAATGTTAAAAATTTTAAATCTTAGATGTTGAATGTTGAATCTTAGATGTGAAATGTTAGATGAATATGTTCAAAGTCAGGAAGATGGACTTTCCTGTCTTCAGGAAATTGTGAAGTTCTTTTAATGACTTTAAGCTTCCCCTTATTGCACAAAAATGTCTTAAAACCCAACATTCTACTGGTGTTTCTATATGACAGTGAGACGTGGTATAGAACAGTTTATGAAAAATTTAAAAAAGCATATCCAATGGAGAGCAATTAAGAGACATATTATGAGTGTAACATAAGCAACTCATCAGCAGAACAGGAGTAAAACATGTTATCAAAGAATTATATTATACAAAGAGAAGAAGGGTTAGCCATGCAGCAAGAGTGAGAGGTAACAGGTGACAGAATGTTAGAAGATGAGAAAGGCCTCCCACAACTTAGACAGACTCCCCCCCCTTCCCCAGCCCCGTGCTGTGAAAAGAGTCACACTGGATAAGCAGGCATCCCTGGAGAGAGCTTCCAAATCAATGAGATCACAGATACATTTGAGAGAGATTAGATGAAAGTGCCAAAGCATTTCCAAGAGTACTAAAATGTAATTAGTATTGTTACACTTTGTGATTTCTTTGATTCTATGAATTTCTGATTCCCAAAAGAAAAGTCTTTTCTTGATTCTATTTCATCATTAAAATTTGTATTTAAAAAAAACATTTTCGATTTCATCATTTCCCAAGGAACACATTAAACCCTTCAGATTTCTTCCAAAAACAATGAAGGGGAAATCCCTGATGACTTCAGCAGGCAATCCCTTAATCAGGAAAAGGTTTCTAATGCCTATCACAAGAAACATTACAATTTACAGGAAAGAAAGGGGAAATACTGACATATTACACAACATGCTGTGAATAAAGTATGCTTTTATTAAATGAATAAAATTCATGTTGAAATTTCTATTAAGAATTTCTGATTACCTCAGAGATAGCTATGTCAAAGTTAATGACTCTACATGTTAATGTAGAGGTGAAAACAGGTCCCTAAGTCCTTTAGCTTTTAACAGGAAATATAATGAAAATAAAATTACCAATAGAGTTTTGGGCTTTTCTAAATATTTAAACTTCTTAGCACTTAATATTCATCTTATGAATTCATCATCATGATCCGAAATGGAGAGAGCTTCATTTGCTTTCGAATTCTCTCCAGCACCCCACTTGGCATAGCACTACCGGCAAAAAATTTCCTGGTTTTGATTCTATAACATAGGTCTTCTGCTAGTTAATGAGAAGATATTAAAATAAAAATAAGTAATAATGTAATAAATTGATAAAATTATTAAAATAAATAATAGAATGACTTATTAAAATACCTAAAACAAAACCTTTCTCAAATTAAAGAAATTAAATTGTTTCTAACTGCAGTGTGTGTGTGTGTGTGTGTGTTGTGTACACGCATGAAGGACAGCAAATGTGTAAATATGATACACAAATAACCTAATGTCATGACTGAACAGCAGCTGGATGGCAAGTATTATTATGAGATCCTCATTTTTTCAGACAATGAAGCAGAAAAGTTAAACAGAATGACTCCACTCCAATTTGGACTCAGAACAGTGTTCTTTCCCTCATTAGATTAGTATTTGCTAAGGAACTGCAAATTGTCATTGAAAAAATTAGGTACCAGTGGATATTTAGGAGATAAAAGATAAAAAGGCATCTAGGGACTTTTGTGAAGCTGAAAAGTCACTGAATATAAGGAAAGAAAAGTGGTACAAAATGAATGGGGATTTGCAAGATTTGAATAAAATGCTTAAGAAATGCACATTAGGAAATTTTTTTTTTAGATAATAGCCCTTTTTAAAGTAGCTAATTTATAGCCTAATTAAGTACCTTAACCATTTTCTGGGATGATGAATTTACCAACAAATTATAATTTTTTTGGATAAACATTTTCTGAAAATCTATCCAGACTAAATTTGATCACTGAAAAAATTTAGATAATTATGTAGATACTTTCTTGCAAAGGTCAACTATATCATATATTAATACAATAATGAGAAACCTGACTACCTAATTTTTAATGTGAAAACCATGTACTAATTTAATAACACAAAAAGGTAAAAGAATCGTATCATACAAAAATTTATATAACAATGATATAGCTTTACTTTCACAACTGTGAATTATTCCAAACTATTCCAGAGATTTACCAATATGCTTCAAGTAATTTCTGATGCTTCAGTCTACTAATTATACAAATAATTAAAGTTTCTCAATATACAGATACTATCTATTACTTCTGTTTAATCATACCTCATACAGCTTCTGCATCGGTTTAAATGGGGTGAGTGTACCATATATCACTCTGGAAATTAAAAAGAAAACTGGCTTCCAGCCTACATGCTTTACTATCTAAGTTCTCACAGTCCTTATTTAACATTTGCTTCTTAAAAGCCTTTTAAATACATCCTGGTGCTTTTTGTTTTGACAGTCCAATCCTATTAGATCATGTTCTAGTTAAGTGTGGTCCTTGCTCAATACTCTGTAATCTCAGGACTTCAGAAGCCACTGCAAACTTCTTGACTGAGAACTACTTAAGTTAGTGACCCCATGTGAAATTGGGGCCGAGGGAATTCAACCGAATACACTAATAAACATTTCTTTGGTAGAATGAAACAATGATGACAATGGAACAAATGACTAATATTCATATATGACCTTTTATCCAAAGCTCCCAAATTCTTAGTGAATTCTGGTGAACTGATTATGACTTCTGGACAGCCACAACAACAGTCTGTATTTCTATGCCATAGTTCTTTCAAGAGCTTCTAAGTACTTGACTAACATTATCATACTCAAATTACCCTCTGGTGGGTGGTGGCAGAAAGGCATTCCCATTTTAAGAATATAAAAACTGAGGCACAAAGGATGACTAATTTAACCAAGATTGTCATGTAGGTGAAATCTCTCTACCGAAATACTAACGATAGGATCCGCTTAGGACGGTACTCCTTAACTATAGAAATATGTCAAAGGGATGTCACCAAGTTTCCTTTTTGCAGAAAGCAACTATATGGAATGCTTAACTGCAGAAAAGGTAATATGGATACAAACACTGTAGTGCATATCTAACGCTTTCTATCCTACTTTTCAAAGTTGTTTCCTGCAATCTGTAACTATCATTAGTTTAATACAGATATCTCCTTACCTTAAGACTTACAAAAGACACATTGTGGAGTGCAATTGTGGAGTGGAGAGAGCATCAGACTGGGAGTGAGGAAGATCTAGTTTCAGACGATGCTTTAGATACTTATGAACTGTGTAACCCTGGGCCAATAACTTCCTTTTTCCTTACTTCAGGCAGTTCTCAGAACAGTTGCCAATTTGGAAGAGGGGAATTCGTGAAATCACAGGTCAGGTACAATGGGTTACAAAGAGCTTGTAATGCCATTTGACAAGTTTAAGTGAATGCACAGAGTGTGTAAAAGGAGCAAAATGCTGGCTAGATTTTGGTGCCAGGGGTTTGAGTCCCCTCTGCTACACTTCTTTCCCAATAGACCATGAGACTCTCTCTTCGAGAGTAGAGAATGATTTTTTTTTGGGTCATTCTTTGCATCTCCAGAGGTTAGTACAGTCTCTGGCAAATAGTAAGCATTTAATAACTGACTGTTGACTTACTACTTAAGAACTACTAAGTTGTACTACTGGTGTGACCCTGGATAAGTCCTTAAATAGTATCTCTGGGCCTTAGCTTCCTCAACTGTAAAATGAGGAAGATAGATAAGAAAAGCTCTGATTTTCCTTCCAGGCCTCAAGTTATGGTAAAGCTTACAGTAGGTGAGAAAGAAAAAGGTGGGAAGATAAGTTTTGGCTTGGTTTTTGACCTGTATGTGAAAGTGGTAAGGAAAAAAAAACATGATAAAATATGACTATGATAAAGGTCAGGAGTTTGATTCCCCAAATCAGGAAAACAATGCTTTAGACAGTTTAGAAACTATTATTAATAAATGCTAGTTGAATGACTGATTACTCTTAGTGTCCTTTGCCTCCTATTTTGCCCCACTGAAGAAAATTCCTCCTCCCCCCAAGACTGCAAGGCAACTTGCATTTTTCTTTGTTTTATGGATTCACACAGTTTTAGGCCCTCTACAAATACTACCTTAGCTATTGATTCTCTAAAAGAGGGATGCTTGCCCAGAGACCAATGAGAAGATGATACAAATCAGGTCATGGGCAAGAATCACAAAAGATGAGAGACAAGTTGCAATGACATCACATATTCATCAAAGAATCAAGAATACCATTTGGTGAGTATAATTTTAAAAGGATTTAATTTTTAGAAATGACCCCAAGCATGATTTTTCAACCTAAAGATGTCAGGGGCTAAGACTAAAATAATTATCCATACATCACAACTTAGTCGGGACATATTTCCCCAACTAAATTTATAGGCTCCTCGTGAGTAAAGACCACAAGGCACCCTGTATATAGAAGGAGAATAAATGTTGGTTAAAATGAATTAAAGACTTGGCAATGTGCCAAAATAGGTAATCCAATTTGCTAAAATAGGTGATCCTCTATGGATCCGAAATTCTATATATCTATAATTAACAGAAGTGGGCAAGAGTCTAATTGAAATGAAGAGTTGTTACTTGTCACTGGAATTCTTTGAAGATCATGCCACTCCACTCCCTTGAAGAAGGCAAACTTTAGCAGTTAAAGGAAATAAAATTTAACAACTTTGTAGAGGAAGGTCATGTTATTAAATAGCCAGGAAGACCTCTATATTTCTAATTTAAAAGTTTTTTTTTAAAAAAATTGACTCCCCAGGGGTAAATATGTTTCACCAAAAGAAACAAGTCAGATACCCCTGCAGTTTCTCATTTAGGAGGTGTCATGAGAACACCAGGAGTGAAGGGGGAAGATTTCTGAGGGAGACATTCAAGGGCTGCTCCTGTCAACACAGTATGAAGTTGAATCAGCTATCTCAGACATCTAACATCTCCCACACACTTTCTGTAGTCTGTCCTTTTCAGTATCAGTTATGGCACATAAATGTCAGGAGTCCTCTTTATCTGGGTGGTTCAGACAGTGACCAAAAAGACAGAGTGATGGGTAGAATATGTCTATTAGAGGGAAAATGTGTACATGCTGGTGGGATTTTATATTCAAAAATAATAAGAATGTGAGTTTTTTCATTAAATAAATCATCAATTCAACAAATAACTAAGTGTCTATTATATGCAATGCATTAGGTAAGGTACTCTGATATTCAGTTATCTTCCTGAACAATTCCGAAAATTTTTTACTGTAAGAGCTTTTCCAAGTGGAAGAAGGTAACACTTCCGCTATCTCAAAGAAAGGAAAGTTCAAAGCTGTGGCAAAGAGAATCTAAAGAGATTAATCTCTACCCCTCTGTATCCCTCCCCCTCCTAGAAAGCTGAACCTTATGACAAAGAATATTTAAAAATAAGAAAAAGAAATTCAGCAATACCAAATGATACATTAAAAATTTGGTACTATATATAATATTCCAACATATCTGCATATCTTCCATACCTCTGCAAAAAAATGAGGGTTAGATATCTCTTCATGTTACTTCTTTGGTGCCAAGGTTATTCTTTAATTCCACAACATTCATTTGTTGTTTTATGGGTATTCTATTTACACTGTTGTGTTGTGTTGTGTTTTCCTGGCTCTGTTTACTTCACTTTGCATCAACTGATGTAAGTTTTTCCATGGTTTTCTGTATTCATTACATTTGTTGTCTCTTATAGCACAGTAAGATCCGTTACATTCATGAACTAAAATTTGTTCAGTCATTCCCTAGTCAATGGGCATCTACTTTGTTTCTAGTTCTTTGCTACCAAAAAAAGTGCTATTTTAATTGTTTTGGTGCAAATGGAAACATGGCTTACTCTTAGTTCTCCTTCTACCCCATCTGACCACCTTTTTAGCCTCCTTTGTCAGATCTTTATCCATGTCTCACCCACCCAGCTCTCCTGGGCTCTTTTCTCTTTTATCTCTATACTGCTCTCACTTTATGACCACATTCACCTCTTACGGGTTCAATTATACTCTCTGTGCAGATGATTCCCAGATCTATATACCCGACCTTAGTCTCTCTCCTTATCTTTAGTCCCACATCACCAGATGTCTATTAGTAATTTGAAACTGGATGTCCTATAGGCAGTTCAAACTCACAGAACTCATCATCCTCCCCTCAAAACCAACCTTCTGATGAATTTCCCTATTACTGCTGTGGGCACCATCATATCCCTAGTCACCCAGTCTTGTAGCCTCATCAGTGTCATTCTTAACTTTTCACTGTGATCCCACATCCATCTGTCTGACATGTTCCTTTCTCTCCACTCACACAGACCACCCTAGTGAGGCCCTCATCCCTTCTAGCCTAGACTGTTGCAATAGCCTCTTAATTGGACTTCATGTTACAAGTTTCTCCCCACTCCAAACCACCTTCCACACAGCCACAAATGATTTTCCTTAAGTGCAGATGTGACTCTATCACAGACCTCCTCCCCTCCCTACCCCCATCCCCTCACTACCACCTCAATGAACCTCAAATTTATCATCTCTAGTATCAAAGGGACACTCCACTTTTGCCCTTTAAAGTTCTTCTTGACCCTTATCTTTCTAGCCTTATTGCATATTGCTCTCCTTCCACATATTATACAGTCCTATTTGTTCCCTTCACTTCCTCCAACAAACTTGATACTGGGACGGACTGTAACAAAAAGATTAGAAACATTTAAGTTCCAGTATGTTCAGGTTTAAAAGCACAATCTGTTTATTGGTGATATTATCAATATTTAAAGGGTTATTTTCTGAATAGTCCACGATATCACATTATGGTAGCTAACAAAGACATGGAAAAAATAGCTCCTTATTCCATTTGCCAGCATCAGTTATTCATGAAATGTGCTACCTCCTTGGGTATGCTTGCGAACAAATATTTCAAAAATAGGACAGGGAAGGAAGTACATTTCTGATTACTTGAAGAATAGCCCCTGTGGAATTCTTAAGTCAGATTCTTTAAAGCCAATTGAAATATAACCCTAGCATTTTCATTACCATTCTATAGAATTTATGGCTATAGAGTAGAAAGTTGAAATTTTTCACACTCATTCTATAAAGTAATATTGATATATATTTCACATATATACATATATATAGACATATGTATTTTTGTTGTTCAGTTGTTTCAGTCATGTTAGACTCTTTGTCACCCCATTTGAGGTTTTCTTGGCAAATATACTGAAGTGGTTTGCCATGTCCTTCTCCAGTTCATTTTACAGATGAGGAAACTGAGGCAAGCAGAGTTAAGTGAATCACACAGCTAATAAGTGTCTAAAGCCAGATTTGAACTCAGGAAGACGAATCTTCCTAACTGTAGACCTGGCACTATATACTTTCAGGTAATTACAATACAATGTAACTGAAATAGCTACTTGGTTTTAACTTAGTCACATCATGAAGAGTTTTGATATATCTATGTACACATACACAAATATAAATATGTATGTATATTCATACACACACAAACACATATGATCATTGTGAGATAATATAAATTAATGTCTTTCTACATTCTTCAGTGAAGAACAGGAGAAATAGGACTGACATGAAATCAGACAATCAAGGTTTAAAACTTAGCTCTGAAACGTACAAGATGCATGACTGTTTACTCTCACTTAACTTTCTTGGGCTTAGGTTCCTTATCTGTAAAGTAAGCAAAATATACTTGTCTTCTTTATTTCACAGTGTGTACAACACATAATGGATATAAATATATTAATGTATGCTATTAATCTAATTTCACATGTCTTTTTTAAATAATCAGGTGTTTATTTTCCCTTAGAGCAAAGTGAACTTTCTCTCATCTTGAATTTTTATCAAAATTAATAAGCCTAATTTTTTATTTCACTTGTATTCTGCCAAAGAACTTTCTAAAGTTACGAATGGCCTTGGGCCAGCTTCCTTTAATATTATCACCTCATACTACTGTATGGAGGTACTTATGGAGCAAAAAAAGAAGTCTTATAAAGATTCTCCTAAGAATCACAATGATTCCTAGAAAGGCATTTTAGTTCCCCTTTTGAAATACTTTATTGCAAAAGCAAAACAAAACAAAATCCCCTCCATTACCTGGTATGGTGGGGCAACAGTGATAGTTTGGCTGTCATCTATTACATACATATATACATACATACATATTGCTGTTTTTCAAAAAATTAAGAGTATATGATACATCTAACATTAAAACTATAAAAGATCAAATCTAATTCTTCTTTGATGTTTCAGAAGGCATCTCAGGATCTTACAATGACTAAGAGTCACCATCATGTGCAAAAGTGCCTATCAATGGAAAATTCTGGTTAACTGACTTCCAGATAGTAGAATTTACTACTTTCAGAAAAGCAAGGTGAAATAATATTCTCTGCTCCCTCAGTGTGTTGTCTCCTAGTAAGCTCCTTGAGAGGAAGAACTGGTTTGGCTATTATATTTGCACCTCCAGTGCTTAGCACATAGTAAGCCATCAATAGATGCTTTTTTAAAAATATAAATTAATTAGTTCATTCATTCTTACTCCACAGAGACAAAACAAAATAGAATAACCGATAAGAGTCAGAAGAGTTGTAGTACAGTGCAGGGACTGGCAAACTACGGCCACCAAATCCTGCTGAACGTCTGCTTTTGAAGTCTCTAGTTAAGAATTATTTCCACATTTTAAAAAAAGTTTTATGGTACTTAAAATTTAAAAACAATTCTTAGCTCTTAGGCTGCACAAAAGCAGGCAGACGCAGGATTAGTTTGCCAGGACGCTGGTATAGAGAACTGCACTAGTAGTAAGTCAAGGCACTAGGTTCTAATTATAGATCTGCTGCTGATAAGGGGAAGGAGCCCTGGACTCTTGGAGTAAGACCCTGCTCTAGCACTGCCATGACTTTGGGCATGTAACTTTGCCTTTTTAAAATGAGAGGTTGGACTAGATTATCTTTAAGGGCCCATCTAGGTATCTAACATTTGTCAGATTAATATCTGACAAGGAAAGTCAAATCAATTCCAAAAGACACATGATGGAAAATGCTATCGATATCCAGAGAAAGAACTATGCTGTCTGAATGTAGATCGAAGCAGACTATTTTCATTTTTTCCCTTCTCATGGTTTTCCCCTTTTGTTCTGATTCTTCTTATACAACATGACTAATGTGGATATATATTTAATATGATTATAATGCAAACAGAAAGAAAAAAATCAAAATAAAAAATCAAACAACTTAAAAGTTTAGATTAAAGCAAAAATAAAGTAGCCAACTTTGTTGTGATAACTGATCTTTGCAGGATTGGTTAAGATTGAATCTGAAACTAACCAAAATGGAATAGAAATAACAAACAGTAATTTCTATTTAAAAGTAAAAATACATGTTTATATCATTGCTTTGTTGAAAGACTCACATCAAAGGACAAAAAGGCAATTGATATGTATATTATTCTCTTACTGTTGAGACCTGGTTTAGGGCAAGGGTGACTGCTCTAGTCTGGATCTGCAGGACAACTGAGTATGTTCAGCTCATACCTCCTAGAGCAAGTCTTTCCTGTTCCTTCTAGTTAGTGACCTCTCCTCTCTCAAATAATTATTCAGATAATCATCTGTTATATGTTGTAACCCACCAGGAGGATAGATGTAAGTTCTTTAAAATTCAAGGATGGTTAAAATTAGGCTGGAAACATGGGTGGGATAGAAGTGCTCTCAGAAGAAGCTGTTATCGGTTTTTCCTTTTGTCTTTTTATTCCTAGTACCTAGCACAGTGCTGTGCATGCAGTAGGCATTTAAAAGATGTTTGTTGGATTGGAAGAATATGAAGTGGCAAATAAAAAAAGCCAATGCTAATAGCCTATGTAATACAGAGAACAAAGGAAGTGATAGCTTTCCTACACTCTGCTCTAAGCTGATCACATCCAGAATATTGGGGGGGGGCAGTTTCAAAGAACCAACCACATTTACATTGAAACATTGAAGCGGTCCAAAAGAAGGAGACCAGATTAGTGAGAAGACTGGATAAAATGCCACATCAGACTCACTGGGAAGAACTGAGATTTAGCTGAGAGAATAGAAGACTTAAAGGAGATGCAATAGATATGTTCAAGTATTTGACTTGTTTTTCTAGACCCTAGAGGGCAGAACTAGACGCAATAGGGCAGAGGCAAATAATAGTTCCACGTATGGAAAAATTTACTGTCCCAAAATAGGCTTAATTCCCTTGGGAGGCAGAAAATGAATTCTGTTATTGAAGATCTTAGAGTAAAGGCTGGATAACCATTTGCTAGGTATTTTGAAGATAGGATTTGTTGTTGTTCAGTCATTTTAGTCCTGTCAGACTCTTCGTCACCCCATTTGCGGTTTTCCTGACAAAATTACTGAAGTGGTTTGCTATTTCCTTCTCCAAGTCATTTTACAGATGAGGAAACTGAGGCAAATTGGGTTAAGTGATTTGCCCAGGATCACATAGCTAGCAAGTATCTGAGGCCAGATTTTAATTCAGGAAGATGAGTCTCCCTGACTTCAGGCCTGGCACTCTATCCACTCCACTGCACCACTTAGCTACTACAAAGATAGGATTACTGTTAGTTATAAATTGGATGAGATGATCTCTGAGGTCCCTTAGAACTCAAAGATTCTGCAGTATGAGTGTCATATTTTCTTGGTGGGTCTCTTCAGTATTACTTCATCCTCTTATTCAGGTGAAAGGCTGCATTCTAAAATCTGGTAGTTATAGAATCACAGAGGCTCCCCTCATACTGATCAGGAATCCAGTATTTTCAGGGGATCAAGAAGACTCTCTAAATACAGAGACTGCGGAGTGGGGTGTGTGTGTGTGTGTGCGTGTGTGTGTCTGTGTGTGCGTGTGTGTGTGATTGTAAAAACTGGATACTTTCTAGGTTATCAATTCAAAATCTAACACAGACAACAATTTATTTCCCCAGAGGGCTGTTGGCTTTGTTTTGTTTTTTTTTTGACAGGAATAGATCTGCAAGAACAATGGTAAAATGCCTGTTTTCTATCATACACACAAAGAATGCTTAAAAGTTGAAGCACCAAAGGTGTGCTGCTGAAAATAAATTAAGTACTTTAGTTGGAGGTAAAGTGACAGTGTCACACTACTGGACACTAGGAACACTAAGGCAACATTAAAAAGTGCTTTCCTTTGCCTGCTGCCAAAATACAACATGTTCACAGATTTGCAAGACAGTGCAAGCTTTTTAAAGTAGTCTCAGGTGACATATTATTGGCTCTGTCTTAAAGAGCACCTAGGAAAAAAGTTCACTGTGCTATGAACCATTCCTAATCTTTACTGATAAAGCTAGAAGAGGCATGAATCCTTACTTCTAAGTTTTTAGTTAATGACATCACACTGTAAATTTGACCATGATGTTGTCTGGAAAATCTAGCAAATCATTCAAAGTAAAACTTGAAGAACATGGACAAAGCACTATGAATACTATGAATTAATTCATACTGAAAATAAATTGCCAAGGTGAATGATTTTTTTTCTCCTGCCAACTTAATATGCTCCATGATTTCATTTTCTTTTCCTTCAGAAGTAGACAGAAAACTATAAATAGCTTTTATCCTGTAAGATGCTGAGTATACTGATTTCAAGCCCTTATCACACAAAGGATGGGGAAGTTGAGAGTAAAAGTAATAACATACTTAACGCTAATCACTTAACACTAATCACACTAATGGCTTCCTTCAACAACTGATTCATCCATAGAGTTTTAGATGAAATTAGTGCCAGTAAATAAATACAAACTAGGAACTCTCTAGGTTATCTTAATCAGCTTTTCAGTGAAATGTTTTATTTAACGAATATATGCAAGTCTAGCAAAACAAAATAAAACCTAAGCATCTCAATCTTCACTATTTCCCTCAAATTCCAGTATTATACTGAATGAAATTAATGCCAGAGTTGATTTGTTTTAGGGAAGTCCCCAGTTCCGCCACACATGAGAAACAATATATAGAGATCCAACTCTAAAAATGTATTTCATTGATTCTTTCTATTCTATTTTTCTTCTGGTATTATGAAGATTACTAGTTTACCAAGTTTGCTGGTTTCTATGATTCACGTTCCTGTTCTATAATATCATTCTATTTATACCATCCTTATTGAATCTTAAAAATCAATTATTTTCATAAGGTTATTTTAAAACTCAATCCAAATTTCTTTTGTCAAGTCAATTATAGCACATTTCCTATCATAAACTTGGATGTTCCTTCACCTTCACTGATGGATTTAAAATATTAAGTCCATACCCTTATTAGAAAAAGATCTATTTATTTAATAAAATAGAAAAGAAGAGATATCAGAACAGCAGATTCAGTACTAGAGGTGTAAGATAGAGAGCTTGACAGGGCTGCAAAATGAGGAGAAATGCTGTTTAACATTCTTTTTTTGAGGGGGAGAGGAATGCATATATTTTAATCCACCGGAGGAAAAAAAATGGCAAACTACTCTAGTATCTTTGCCAAGAAAACTCCATGCAGGGGTCACAAGGAGTCAGACATGAATGAACAATGGAGCAACAACAATATATATTTAATACTAAAATTTTTCTCCCTGACACATAAATATTTATTTTGCAAAAGTACAATTATTGTGTTACTAAATCACATATTTTACAGTCATAGCTCAAATCTTCTAACAAATAGGAAGTAAAATGTTCAAACCATTCCTATGGTATGCAAATGCCTTATCTTCTCCTGGCTCTGAATAACAGCAAAAGAAAAAAAAGAGTATCACTACATTTTATTTAGAGTTTTATAGATTTGTTAAGAAAATGTTTAATGAGGAAGAAGGGAGAGGAGAACTGAAACGCCACCTCCTTCATGAAGCTAGCCCTGAGTATTCCTGTCAGTTAATGAACTTATCAATAAAATTGAGTAGAACAGTTCTGTTTGTCAGTCAATAAGCATTTATTGTCTATTATGTAACAGGTACTATGCTAAGCTCTAGGGATACAAAAAAGAAGCAAAAGAGTCCTTGCCCTCAAGGAGCCCACAATCTAATGGGAGAGACAACATTGAAACAAATATATACAAACCAAGTATTAATAGAAAATAGTTAAAAGAAAGAAGTCATTGGAATTAAGAGGGATTAAGAAAGGCTTCCAATAGAAGATGAGATTTTAGTTAGGCCCTGAAGTAAGCCAGGGAAGTCAAGAGGTGGAGAGAATTATGGGAATGGAAGACAGCCTAAGAAAATATCCAGAAACAAGAGATGGAATGTCTTGTTTGTGGAACAGTAAAAAGTCCAGTGTCACTGGATCAAAGAATTCATGACAGGGCATGGGGTGTAAGAAGACTGGAAAGGTAGACTGGGCCTAGGTTATGAATGGCTTTAAAGGCCAGATAGGATTTTGTATTTGATCTTGGAGGTGACAGGGAGCCACTGAAGTTTACTGAGTGGAGGGGGTGTGTGGGGGGCGGGTGGCAGGGGAAATGGAGGATATACTGGAGAGGAGAGACTTGAAGTAGGGAGACATCCCAGCAGACTACTACAGTAGTCCAGATACAAGGAAATGAGGACCTGCACCAGGGTGGTGGTAGTATCAGAAAAGAGAAAAGGGTGAATTTTAAAAATGCTGCAAATGTTAAATTGACAGGCCTTGGCAACAGATTGGATATGGGAGGGAGAGAAGTGAGAGATAGTGAGGCATGGTGGATGACACTTAGATTGTGAGCTGCAGAAGACTAGGAGGATGGCGCCCTCAACAGGTAATTAGGGAAGGTGGGAGGGGAGGAAGGTTTTAGGGATAAAGATAATGAGTTCAGTTTTGGATATGTGGAGTTTAAGATGTCTGCTGAACATCTAGTTCAAGATGTCTGAAAGGCAGTCAGAGATGTGGGACTGGAGGTCAGCTGAGAGGTTAGGGCAAAACAGACAGATCTGAGAATTACCAGGAGTTAAAACCATGGTAGCTGACAAGATAACCAAGTAAAGTAGTAGAGAGGGAGAAGAGGACCCAGGACGGAACCCACTGAGACACTTAAGATTAGAAGGAATAATGACAATCCAGCAAAGGAGACTGAGAAAAGCAGTCTAAAGATAAGAACCATGAGAGAGCACTGTCCTGAACACCTAGAGAAAAGGAGAAGAGGGTGACATGGAGTCATGGAGAATGGAGATTGACAAAAGGCCACTAGATTTGGCAATTAAGAGATCATTTGTAACTATGGAAAGAGTTTTGGTGAAACGATAAGGTCAGAAGTTGTATTTAAAGGGGTTAAGAAGTAAGAAGAGACAAAGTAAAGGCTTCTAGTATAGATGTCCTTTTCAAGTACTTTGGCCACAAAAAGCAGAAGAAAGAGTTAGTAGGGATGGAAGAATGATAGTAAGGACGTTCAGGACTGGGGAGACATGGGTATGTTTGTAGTCAGTAGGGAAGAAGCCAATAGAAAGGAAGAGATTGAAGATAAGTGTGAGAGTGGGGATGACAGAGGGGGCAATCTTTTGGTAGAGACAGGATGGAATGGGAATACTTGTGCAGGTGGAGAAGTGAGTCATAGTAAGGGGTAAGGCTAACTCTTCATGAGAAACAAGGGCGAAGGAGGAAATAGTGGCAGAAGGCAGCTGAGTGATAGGAGATGAGGAAGAGGGAAGAAGAGGGAGCTCATGGTAAATGGTCTTAATTTTTTTTCTATGATTATGAGTCAAGATCCTCAATTGAGAACGTCAAGTGTCTCCTCCCTACGAGAATATAACTTTCATGAGGGTAGGGACTCTGTCTTATTCAAACTGTATTGAAACAGATTTCCAAGCATTGTTGATGAAAAGGCTAGAGCTTATTAAGAACTTTAGTATAAAAATGCGGGAGTCAAAAGAAACATAAAGCCATAAATATGAGCAAACAATCTGGACGAACTAAACAAGGATGAAGTGCTTAAATTCTAATAGATATGATAGAACTGTCTTTTCACAACTGTAATGTTATTAGGGGGCTCTGAGAAGAAGTGAAATAAGACAGAAGGCCTAGGAGTGATTTTGATATATTTAGACGAACTAAAAAGAAGAAAAGGGGGAAAAAGGAATATGTAACATATATAATATACACATATGTTATATGTATATATACATATGAAGATGAAGAAGGGTGAAATAAATTATCTCACAATTAGGGTGCTCAAGTAAAAGACTATACAAAAAAGAAGAGGTTAGGGGCAGTGGGTAACACTTAAGGCTTTCTTTCATCTGAACTGGTAAAAGAAGGGTAGAATAATACACATATAAAGTTGGGAACGGAAATACACAGGAAAACAGCAGGGATGGGAGGAGAAGAGAAAATAAGAAAATGTACAAAGAACTGGGTGCAAAAATACATAGGAAAACAGAAAGGATGAGGGAGATGAGAAGAGGAAATAAGAAAGAGGGTAAGTTATAGAAGAGATTAGTCATTAGCAAAACAAATTCTAACTTCGAAGGGTGAAATGTGAAGAGAGTTTTGAAAGAAAAAAAAAACTAAGAATCTATGATGGAAACCAGGGAAGGAAAAGCAAAAAAGAACAGGGGAAAAGTTGAATGCATAAAGTACTGTTGCTCAATGCACCAATTTTTCTAACCATCTTCTTCTCTGAGGACAGGAAGCAAAGAGAGGAAAAATATATGACAACAAGATGGAGGAAAATAAACAACTAATGATGATAACTGAATAAGAAGAATTCATCCATAAAACAGAAGCAGATAGCAGAATATAGAAGATAACAGAACCCAATAATATGTTGTTTATAAGAAAAAGACTTGAAGCATAAAAGATTGACAAAGAATTCATACAAAATCTATTATGTTTCAGCTGAAATAAAAAAGGCAAGGATAACAATCGTGCTCTTACAAAAGGCAACAGCAAAAACAGACCTGGTTAAAAGAGATAAACATGCAAACTACAATGCACAATACCACAGGCAATAAATTATTAAGAATTAACACATATGCAATGAATTATACAACAACTAAACATTTAAAGGAAAAGCTAAATTGTAGGAAAAATAGGTAATGAAGCTCTAATATTGGGGATCTCAATGCATCCAAATAAATTTAATAAACAATGACAAAAACAAAAACAAGAAAATTTAAGGGTCAGAATAGGGTTTTAGAAAAGTTAGATATTATCTCTGGCAATTACTGAAATAGGAGTGGATAATTCCTAATATTGAATGGGAATAAAAAAGATATTTCTCAACTGGCACCAACTAGTCACCAAAGAAGATCTTTTATGTGAATATTTGGCAACAAAAATAAGTGGTGCTGAAATATTCAAGTGTAAATAACTTTTTTGAATCTCATGGTTTACCCTGGAACAACTGTGTTGACATTTTCAATGACAGTGCAAAAGTGATGGGTGGGTAAAACTTTTGGCACCTTAGAATGAATCAAGGCAGTCATACCGAACTGTACTAATAGTCATTGTATATTTTACCAACCAGACATTCTAAGTTAAAAAAAATTCAGTTCAACCTGAGAATGTCTTTGATGAAGCAATAAAGATTTATGATTTTGTTGAATCTCAACTCAAATACAAAACTTTTTAACATCTTGTGATGAAATGCAAAATATGGATAAAGCATTTCTGCAGCATAGTGAAGTAAGATGTTTTTCTCAAGGAAAATCACTTGTGCAATTGAGTAGTAAGCTGAACCAGCTGAATTTTTTTTATGGAACATCATTTTTACTTGAAAGAATGACTAACAAACTATAGTTATTCAGATCTGAGTATATGGCAGATAGTTTCTTAAAAAAAGAATGAAAAGAGCCTGTCACTTCAAGAAAAAACTGATAGGATCCAATGATAAAATTTGAACTGTAAAGCAAAAATTAGAATTTTAGAAAACATATCTGTCACCATGAACCTGACAGCTTCCCAATACTTAGAGTTTTTTTGGATGAGACTGATGGTGATATCAGTGAATGTGGTTTCAAAAAATTATAATGAAATATTAATTAATGTAATTAATAATTATAATTAATTAATATAATAAAATCATTTGGAAAATTTGCATAGTGAACCAATCAGTGTATCAGTGAACCAATACTTTCTAAATGGCTAACGCATGATGTTACAAAATCACCTATGGATAAAAGATTCATTCTAAGTCAAAGAGAGACCAATGGATTTTTAATGTAACAGTATGAAAAGTTCATAGATATTATTTCAGATTCCACATTATAATTCCCCTTTAAGAAACTACCACTTGATGAGTTTTATGAGTATCAAAGAAGAATACGCATAGTTATCTGAAAAGGCTATTAAAACACTCCCATCATTTCCGATTAAATATCTATGTGAGGTTGCACACACTTTTTTCATATTATTCTACCAAAACAACACATTGCAACAGACTGAATGTAAAAGTAGATATGCAGATATCTTATATCAAGTCCACATTTGTATAATAGGAGAGGTTTAGTAGGACTCCCCCTTTCTCCAGGTTTTGAAAATAGATTATGTATATTAGAACGAACTGTTCATTGGGTGTTTGATAGAATTCACTTCTAAATCCAATTGACCCTAGGGTATTTTTCTTGGAGCTGCTTTATGGCTTGTTGTAATACCAAGCAAAATGGGACTTTTTATTGTCTTTTGCTTTGGAGTACTTCTCAGCACTAAGGCAAACAAGTGCCTCTGAGTCTTACTTTTGTTTCAATCAAGAGTCATTGACTAGAAACAATATATTTGATGTGGTGCTAGTCATGATTAGAGATCTTTCTCATAACCTTTTGCTAAGTAGATGCTAAACCTCAGGCCTACACCCTTTTGCTAAGTAGGTGCTAAGCCCCAGGGCCCTAAAAATATATGAGCTGAGGTTAGCATTTTCGTTTGGGGGTTTATTCATGGGAAGAGTGTTCATGTGATTTGGCCAGATGAGACTCTGAGCAGCTGTTAAAGAGGCCCCCACCCCCTCACACCTGGCTTTGAAAAACCCAGATGTTGGTACTTATCTCTCTGGTAACTATATAGGTATTGTCTTGGTCAGACAGCTAGAAGCCTGTCTGTTGATTTGTGTTATTTGCTCTGTTTATATAATTTCTGCTTGTAATTTCTGTTTGTATTTGCTCTTTAGTTCAGGGTGCTGACTTTTTCCCCTGAACTAAGTGAATGATATACATATGTTTAATTAAAGTAAGCTTGTAAACCCCTTAAAGTTGCTTTCCTTAAAAAAACAGATCAAAGAACCTGTGCTAGCAGCCCTCCTGTGTGCTGGTATTATTGGTCTTACACCCCCACAGCAGCTGCTAGCAACACTGTTGTTACACTTGTTCAGTTTCTTTTTCTGAGATTAGGTTATTTATATTTCTTATTTTCCCCTGTTAATCTGATTGTATTTTGTAGATATTCACCTGTTTCATTTAAATTATATATTTTATTGCAATATAATCAGGCAAAAGTTTTTAATTGTTTCCTTTATGTGTTCTCCTTTTATCTCAATTTCTCCTTTTACATTTTTGATATTTATAATTTGTTGTTCCTCTCATTTTAAAAATCACACTAACAAATACTTTACAATTTTTCCAAATATTCAAATATTTGTTAATTCATTGGTTTGATTTTTTTATTTTCTTTTTACATTTTCAAAAATTTCTTCTTTGACTTTCAGAATTTCCATTCTGGCACTTAGTTAGAGGCGTTAATTTGTTGGTTTTCTAGGTTTCTTTTTTAGTTGCAAGTCCAATTCATTGATTTGTTCTTTCTCTTTTTGTTAATGAAAATATTCAAAAATATAAAAATTCCCCTCAGGGCTGCTTTAGCTATATTCTAAAAATTTTAGCATGTTACCTCATTGCTGCCATTTTCTTTAATGAAATTTTCTATTGTTTCTCTGATTCGGTTTTTTTTAATACTCTAGGGCTATTTAGTCTCCACAATGAATTTTTAAAACTAATGTGTTTGGTATTTTTGTTTTCCTAAATTTGTCTGTGAGATATTTATGCACTAGCACAATGTAAATTTTTGTAAAGATACTATGCCAGCTCAAAAATATGCATACTCCTCTCTGTTTCCACTCAGTAATTAGAGCTCTATCATATCTAACTTTTCCAAAATGTCATTCAGGTCCTTAATTTATTTCTTGTCTATCTTGTAATTATGTAAGATTACGTATGAGGGGCATACACAGAGATTCCTAACAATTATAGTTCTTCCTGTATATCAAGTTTTTCTACTATGCTTTTTGGTGCATATGTGTTAAGCATTGATAATAAATGTATTATCTAGGAGTGATGTGTAATAAAACTGGGAAAGCAAGATAGGGCTAGGCTGTATAGAATATTAAACACTAAACAGAAGAGTTTATATTTTATCTTAGTGATAACAGGGAATAGCTGGAGTTACTGAGTAGGGGGTTCTGCTTTAAGAAAATCACTTTGGAGGCCATGTGAAGGATGAATTGGAGTAGGGAGAGCCTTGAGCCTTGAGATAAAGTGGTATTGAAGATTTTATGGAAATACTTTTGGGGCAACCTAAATCTGAAGAGATAACCAAGGAAACAGGAATTAGAATGCACATGAGAGAAACAGATTTTAAAGTCATGGGCAAAGAAGGATAGCCAAACCCTAGCAACAGATCAGTTCTCTGAGAGAATAAGTACAGAGTGCTGCAGTGAATAAAGTGCTGGATTTGGAGTCAGGAAACCTGTCCTCAGACACTTCCTAGCTGTGTGACTACAGGCAAGTCATTTAACCTCTCTCAGGCACAGTTTCTTCGTCTGTAAAATGAGAATAATAACAGCATCTACCTCACAAGGTGGTTGTGAGGGCCAAATGAGATGACATATGTAAAATGCTTTGCTAGTCAATAAACATTTGTTAAGAACCTATTCTGTATTAGACATAGTGCTAAACCCTGGAGATATAAAGAAAGGCAAAAGACAATCCTTGACCTCAGGGGACTCATAATCTAGTGGGGAAGACAAAATGCAAACAATTATGGACAAACAAGCCACATACAGGATAAATTGGAAGTAATCAATGGAGAGAAAGAACTAGAATCAAGGGGGCCAAGAAATGCTTCCTGTAGACATAGGTTCCCAAAGTCGGTGATAGTGCTCTCTGGAGGGAAGACTGGAACAATAGAGAGGGGGGTGGTAGTAGCCTTAAGTGCAACTGGTGTGTGTATGTGGGGGGTCACTGAACAAAAATAAGGCGGCAGTGGAAGCAAAGGGAAAGAAGAGAAGAAAATTTTGAAAAACCATTTTTACATGTTTCATCTGTTGTGTAACAAATAAACACACAAAATGCAAGTTATAACCCATGAGTGGTCAAGTCTGACAACAGGTCTTGACGAGCAAGTGTTGGCAGGCAAGCATGTTGCATGCACATTGTCAGGAAGTTCAGTATACATCAGCAGAAATATGTGCATGGAATGACTTGTTTACAATACTATACTATATGGTTACATGACGTAATACTGCATCATCAAAATTTCAACCAGAAAAAACTTGACGAATTTACAATAAATTATTAAAGACACATTATTTTTAAAATAAAATACTTTATTTTTTTGAAATGACACAAACTTTTAAATAAAAACATTAAAGAAAGGAGATTTCCAGGGGGGCACTGAGTAATTTTTTTTAAGGGGGCAGTAGGCCAGATAAGTTTGGGAGCCTCTACTGTAGAAGCTGGAATTTTAGCTGGGACTCAGAAAAAGCTAGGGAAGCGAAGAGGCAAGGATAAGGAGGGAGATCATTCCAACCATGGGGGGACAGAGTAAATGTATAGAGATGACAGACAAATTGTCCTGCTCTGGAACAGTCTGTAGATCTTAACACGTTATATAAATGCTAGTTAGTATTATTATTGTTATATTGTTATTATAATAATTACAAAATGCAGGAAGTATAGAAGAGCACTGAGGTGAAGAGCACTGGGATATGTCTACATTTAGGGAAGAAATGAATGATATGAAGGAATGCCACAAAGGCAGCAGAACCAGTGAAGTTATATATAAGCAAAAGGAGGAATTATTTCAAGAAAGAGTTAGGAAAATGTAGCACATAAAAATATATCACGCTTTTAAAGGTGGTTCATCATACTTGCAGTTCACAACAGAGAGAAAAGCCTCTTTAAAATTAATGTGATAAACTTCCTGAGAAATGACATTTTCTTTGAACTGTGCTTTGATACATTACTATATCTTTTGTCTCTTGTGTATTCCTCTTCTCCAAATGGCAAGAAGGGAAATGAATCAGCTGCATTTCTAATTTGCTAACAAATATTGCTTAGGGTAAATGTTTGTTGCATTCAGAAGTAAACCATGTCATGTGAAATTGAAGGCATTTTAAAGACAGACTTCTAATCTGGTTCAGTTGACACTTTCTGGAATACTATGAAGTCTACTGAGTCAAGTTTCAGCTATTTTTAGAATCTTTTCATCATGCTGGATCACTGAAACAGATGTGTTAACAGCTGCTGCCATAACTTCCTAGAATCTTACTAAGATGTAGATTTCAGTGATATTTTAAAAATAAATTACGCAGGTGTTAGCTGAGTCAATTAGCACATTAGCCATAAAAAGTAGGTTTACAAATTAAACTCTCCTTCTTCAAACACTGGTGGGAAACAGGTTTTTTCACTGTTTTGATAGACTTATTTTCATTTATTTTCTTCAGAGTAGCAAATTAACCTTTCTGGACTGTGGGACTATATGCAATTTTAGATTTTTTGGAAAGCCAAGTTCTACTCAGTATTTTCCTGAATTACTATAATACTCATATACTGTAAAAGAAAATGCATCAGTAGAATATTCAGTCTGCTTGTAGGCCATTTAAAATTATAGAAAAAATTAAATAAAGCACTTTAAATAAAATAGAAGTCAGAAAAACAGAAGGGGACAAGGCATATAGCTGAGTACTTACTACTAAACTATGAACGATTTAAGGTTAAGGTCAATGTCTTATTCCTCTCTGTTGACTCCACAGCACTCAATAAATGTTTGCTAAATTAAGTGATTTGTTGAAATCAATTTAACAAAATATTAAGTATTCCTGTGGAAGGCACTATGTTAAGCAGGATAATTTAAGAAGTATACTTGCCTTCATGGAATTTATAAACTAGAAAGAGAGATAACAAATATACAGAAATAACAATAATGTAGAATGCAGTAACTGCACGTAGGGGTGCAAACATATTGCCATGAAAGTTCAAAGGGAAAAAGATCACTTCCAACAAGGATTTCAAGGAAAGCTTCATAAAACAGAGAGCTTCATAAAAGAGATAGTACCTACGCTAGTCTTTGAGGTATAAATGAATGTTAAGTTAGAGGAGGACATTAGGAAAACTGGTGGGTAGGACAGACTGAAGGGGATGAGAAAAATGAGGGGAAAACATTCAGAAGGCCATTGCAATAATTCTGGTGAGAAAGAATGTCAGCTAAAATGATGAGCTAAATATTGGATATGGAATTAGAAATGGAGATGCTCAAGATGCAGAGGTCAAAAAGACGGCATCTGGGAAAGGTATAGATAGGGGGCCAAGGAAGAAAGAAGAGTCAAAAAATCATGCTGGGATTTCTAGTCCAGGCAACTGTAAGAATAGTGGCATTATTAGCAAAACTTAGTCAATCTAGAGAAGTATCTTTTTTTCATGGAAAAGTCAGTTTTGTCATGATGAATTTGAGGTGCCACGTAGAAAGAAGAGGACTTAGCGAAGATGCCTGAATTGCCGGTGCAAAGTGGGGTCAGGACATTGGGAGAGCACTAAAGTAATCACACAACCTGAGAGAGAAGGGGCTTCTGAGGCCACCAGTCAGCTAACCTGTACCTGAATAAGAATCTCCTCTACACTACACTTAACAGATAGTCATCCAGCCTTTTTGTTTGAAGCCTCGAGTTAGGAACCCACTAACTCTTTATGGGGTTCACTCCGCTTCTGCATAGCCCCAATTCTTAGGAAGTTCTTCTTTAAATCATGCGTAAATTTACTTTTTTGGTGATTTCACCTATTGCTCTTAGATGTGCACTCTGGAGACAAGCAGAACACATTTAGTCTCTCTTTCTTCAGCCTTGCAAATATGTGAAGACACCTAACATATCCACTCTAAGTCTTCTTTTAATGATCCTGCCAGCTTGCTAGTGTCTTCTTCCTCAAAATCACCTTGTATCTATTTTGCATAAAAACAACTTGTATTTTGGATACATACATATATATGCATATATATGTACACATATGGATATGTAATGTATTCACACATATAACATGTGTGTATATGTTATTTCCCCAGCTACAATGTAAGCTCCTTGAGGGTAAAGACCATTTTTTGCTTTTGTCTTTATATCCCTAGTATGTAGCCCAGCATCATAGCTGATTAATAGCCAAAGTTTCTTCAACCAGTCCTCATTTGGCATGATCATGAGACCTTTCTCCATCTTGGTTGCCCTTCTTTGGATGACCTGCACCTTAAAATGTGGTATCCAGAACTGAACAGTATTTTGGATGTTGTGTGACCAGAGTAAAGTACATTTGAAACTATCACTTTTGTCCTTCTGGACATGATGCTTGTTATTTTTTGCAGTCATATTACACAAAATGATTCTTATTGAAATTGCAGTCCAGTAAATGCTTGACACACTGGTAATAAATGCTTGTAGACTGATTGTCAGATCAACTTTTATTTAACTATGCCTCTCCCATCATGTACATGTGAAACTGATTTTCCAAACCCAAGTACAGTACTTTACATTTATTCCTATTAAATTTAAACTTATAAGATTTGTCCAAATGTCCTATTTTGTTGAGATGTTTTTGGATGCTGTCATGCAACGTATTACCTATCTCTTCCAGCTTTGTAACACATAAAAATTTAACCAGAAGCTATAATCAGATTTCTATAACAGTTATCTTAAGTTAAAATTATCTTCAGTTAAGTTTTAGATTCACAAAATAATTTTTAAATCTTAGAAAATAAAATTTAAAAGGGATTTTATTTTTAAGTCATTAATTTGTTTCTCTACTGATGCCATGAAGAACACCTTCACCCTTATCAATAAATCACTATACTACCTCTCACTTCTACCTCATACACTCAATTCTGAAACGGAGATAGAAATTTGAGAAACATCTACCCAGAGGTGATCATTGAAGCAACTCCTGTAAATAAGATTTCTGAAGAAAATATAAAATTAGAACAGGCAAGGAGAGATTCTTGGGGTCACTTGTACTTAGAATGCAGAAAGTAGAGAACCCAGAGAAGCAGCAGTCAGAGGCAAAAGGAAGACAGAGAGGATGCAGGACCAAAGAACCCAAGGAAGGAAAGAATATCAAGGAAGGAGGCCATCAACAATGTCAAATAGATTTGGGTCCAATGAAAAGAGCTCTTACCTATTAATGCAGAGAAGGGGCACTTTGACTTATTCAGGGTAATGAAGGCCTCCTAACAAAAAAACAACTTTCATTGAGATGTGTGAACTAGTTTCTACATATTCATCTAACTGGGAATCAATAATTTGATTTTATTTCCAGCTCTGCCTACCTCTGGCCATAGAGTCCAGAGCAGGTCACTTAATCTTTCTGGACCTCAAGTTTTATTATCTGCATAAGTAGGAGGTTAGGTTAGATAGTCTATGAGGTTCACGGTACTTTTAATATTCTAAGATTCTGTAATCTGGATTTTAGTCCTGGGTTCACATCTGAATGATTCTCTGCTTCAGTATTCTTTCTTATAAAATAGGCCTTAAAGTTCCTCTGAGGGAAACCTTGAAGATTGATCAGATGATATTATAAAAACATGGAGATTTGGGCAAACATAATTTTTAGATTAAACTAAGTTTCTTTCTATACTTTGCTGACAGTGGAATTTAAAAACCATCCAAAAATGGGGAAGGATTCTGAGGTGAGATTGAGGAGTTGGAAGGGAGCATAGGAAGCTCTCGTGTCTCCTAAAATCATACAGATCAGTTTCTTCTTTGCTCAGCCTGCTCCAAACTACTAAAATTTATTTTAATTTAGTTTCTGTGCTTCCTTTCTTTCAACTGAAATTTGTTTAATGCTTCAAAAATTAAACTTCTTTATCATGACTCACCTTCTAAATTACATTGACTCTTACTGAGTTCATGTTAATTAACCCATATAATGTCTTTTCAATGCTGTATCCCCTTCCAGAAAAAAAAAAAAACTAGCTCAATAATCCACACATGTGCTTAGGTCCTTCATGAAGGGTATCTGACAATTCTGATTCATCTTCCAAAGGAATTTTTATTTGCTCAATTGTCACAAGGTTTGGAATACTCACCTTCCTAAAAAAAATTGATATGTGCATTAATTAGCTAATTCTAGGTGGATGAAAAGGGGCTGTCTTCCTGAAATTATTTATTGTCTCTGCAACTGTACTACAAAAAAAAAAAAAAAGGTGGTTTTTTTTTGGTAGGCTAGGAGCCAGAGAAGTGAATGAGTTAGAAAAAGACCTGAAGTGCTAAAATGAAGACATTTATTTTGTCCAAATATAAATGCAAGTAAACTACACAGGTTCACAACCCTATTTATCTTACAGACTCTAGGCTATAAAATATTTCCTCAATTAGCCACTGAATTGTTACTAAAATTGGTTAATATTTAATTAAAGAATATGTAGATATCGGAGAAATTTTCCTTCTAGGATCCTTAAAGGTTCAAAAGAGTTCTGATTAGAAAATACTGCTAGCATTACACATCTTGTATCATTTCATCCTGTGAACAGCTGGACTTCAAATAGACACTCCTTTTTAAATAGCATGAGGTTAAGCGGGATCCTTATATAGGACATGTTTATACTGTATGTGAGCAGACAGTGTGCCATTTCCCTAATTGTTAAAAAATCCTTGCTTGTTACAGTCTTCAGTCCACTGAGCTTTATTTTTTTCAAATAGGCAGTTTGCACAGCACACAATAAAGCTGTATAATAAAAACATATAATACATATAGCAAATATTGTAGTCATGCTCTTATATCAACTAATTTAGGAATTCTATGTGGAAAAATCAAATTTAGTTACTAAACGTATAAAAGGTCCTCTCTGAAAGTATTTGAGTCCATTTTTCTCTTGTTAAATGCCTCATGTTAAGTTTACATGGAAGTAATTTATAGATATTGAGGTTTTATTTTGCTTGTGTTCTTTCTAAAGAAGTATTCAGATGATCTCAAGGAAAATCAGCTTTAACTGCTTGTGCACTGATATATATTGGTCTTTTAAAGAACACATTTTTACTTTCTTAGCCACAATCCAATTTCACACTGATATGTGAGAAAAGCAGGCTATATAATGAGTTCAGTTGTTGTTCAGTCATGTCTGACACTTCGTGACCCCATTTAGGGGTTTTTGCAGCGATATTGAAGTGGTTTGCCATTTCCTTCTCCAGCTTATTTTATTACAGATAAGGAAACCAAGGCAAACAAGGTTAAGTGACTTGCCCAGCCTCACACAGCTAAGTGTCAGAGGCCAGATCTGAACTCAGGAAGGTGAGTCTTCCTGATCCACTGCACCACCTAGCTGCCCTTAATATCCGATGTTATTAAGCCATTCTGTGATAATGAAGTCAGAATGAAAACTAGTCAACTCTCATAAACTCAAAGCTTGAAAACTACAGTTAATGTAAGTTAAATTGCTACATATAAGTTACAATGTTAATGTAAAATACAAAAATGTAAGACAAAAATTACAGTTTGTAAAATATAAAGTTTCTTGTGAAAACAAGAAAAATCCATGGCTTTATTTTAAAATTTAGTTCGAACAGTACATATAACAAAAAGATACAGAAGTACTAAAAGTTTGCATCATTTAAAATTTTTTCCTTATTAGTTTAAAAATATATTAGAATATTCCATTCAAAATTAGAATGAAATTTAAGCTTTTGTGATCAAATAATATGCTAAGTGCTTTGCAAACTACTGAAAATACACTATCTTCCTCCTTCAATAATCCAACTGTGTAATAGGGAAGAAACTCCCCTCCCCCACAATAAAACAACAACTCACCCTTGTTGCATATGTATTATTTTAGTCAGTAAATGACCTAACAATAAGTACTTGCAAATTTGCTTCTTAAGGAACAATTAAGATGCTTTTTAAAATGCCAGATTTAATTTATTCTAACCTAATCAATTCAATAAAATACTCCTATAATATCCCATAGCATCATGGAATTGTAAGATTTCTTAGCATAGCATCAATTTTAAGACTTGCCAGGTTTAACACAATCATTACCTTTATCAAGTTTTATAGAGTGTTTTTTTCTGGTTTTTTAAATTTTCATATTTTATTATTTAATATTTTTAGTTTTCAACATTGATTTCCACAAGATTTTGAATTACAAATTTTCTCTCCATTTCTATCCCCCCCCCTCTAAGATGGCATATATTCTTATTGCCCCATTCTCCAGTCAGTCCTCCCTTCTGAATCACCCCACTCCCCCCACCCCCATCCCCTTTCCCCTTACTTGCTTGTAGGGCAAGACACATTTCTATACCCCGATGCCTGTATATCTAATTTCCCAGTTGCATGCAAAAAAACCGGTTTTTTTGAGCATCCACTTTTAGAACTTTGAGTTCCAAATTCTCTCCCTTCTTCCCTCCTTATCCACCCTCCCTAAGAAGGCAAGTAACTCAACATAGGCCACGCATGCATCATTATGCAAAACACTTCCACAATAATCATGTTGTAAAAGACTAACTATATTTCCTTCCATCCTATCCTGTCCCCCTTTATTCAGTTTTCTCCCTTCACCCTGTCCCTTTTCAAAAGTGTTTGCTTTTGATTACTTCCTCCCCCAATTTGCCTTCCCTTCTATCATTCTCCCTTTCTTATCTCCTTCCCTCTACTTTCCTGTGGGGTAAGATACCTAATTGAATCAAATCCAATGAGAGCAAGATTCACTCATTGCCCCTCACCTGCCGCCTCCTCCCTTCCAACAGAACTGCTTTTTCTTGCCACTTTTATGTGAGATAATTTACCCCATCCTATTTCTCCCTTTCTCTCTCTCTCTCAATATTTTCCTCTCTCACCCCTTAATTTTATTTTTTTTAGATATCATCCCTTCATATTCAACTCACCCTGTATATATGTATATTCTCTTCAATTGCCCTAATACTGAGAAACATCTCATGAATTATAAACATCATCCTTCCATGTAGGAATGTAAACAAAACAGTTCAACTTTACTAAGTCCCCTATAATTTCTCTTTCCTGTTTACCTTTTCATCCTTCTCTTGATTCTTGTATTTGAAAGTCAAATTTTCTATTCAGCTCTGGTCTTTTCACTGAGAAAGCTCAAAAATCCTCTATTTTATTGAAAGTCCATATTTTGTCTTGGAGAGTAGGTGATTCTTGGTTTTAATCCTAGCTCCTTTGACCTCCAGAATATCATATTGCAAGCCCTTCAATCCCATAATGTAGAAACTGCTAGATCTTGTGTTATCCTGATTGTGTTTCCACAATACTCAAATTGTTTCTTTATGGCTGCTTGCAGTATTTTCTCCTTGATCTGGGAGCTCTGGAATTTGGCAACAATATTCCTAGGAGTTTTCTTTTTGGGATCTTTTTCAAGAGGCGATTGGTGGATTCTTTCAATTTCTTTTTTACCCTCTGGTTCTAGAATATCAGGGCAGTTCTCCTTGATAATTTCTTGAAAGATGATATCTAGGCTCTTTTTTTTTCATCATGGCTTTCAGGTAGTCCAGTAATTTTTAAACTATCTCTCCTGGATCTATTCTCTAGGTCAGTGGTTTTTCCAATGAGATATTTCACATTGTCTTCTATTTTTTTCATTCCTTTGGTTCTGTTTTATAATTTCTTGGTTTCTCATAAAGTC
>CM053622.1:99575424-99625622 GCA_028646595.1 Phalanger gymnotis
CTTCTGATTGTATGTTTTGGTCTTCTTTGTCACCAAAGAAGGATTCCAGAGTCTGAGAGTGAATCTGGGTGTGTTTTCGACGCCTGGCCATGTTCCTAGCCAACTTACTTAACCTTTGAGTTTTTTTCAACGGGGTATGGCTGCTTGTAGACTAAAGAGTTCTATGTTCCACGCTTGGGCGGATGCGCTGCCTCACCAGCACTCCTCCTTGCCCAAGAACCCCCTACCCAGACTGGGCTTAAATCTTCAGCAGGCTCTGCACTCCTGCTCTGATCAGCCACTTAATTCCTCCCACCAGGTGGGCCTGGGGCCAGAAGCAACTGCAGCTGTAGAGGTGCCCCTCCTCCGCTGCCCCAGGGGCTGTAGCCGAACCACAAACTCCGTCCCGTCCCACAGCTTTTCCCACTAAACTTCTGTGTTGTCTTTGCTGTTTGTGGGTTGTGAGGTCTGGTACATGCCACAGCTCAGTAATTCAGCACGCTAGGGCACTCTCTGCTCCACTCCTGGTGTCGACGGTCCGCGGTCTGCAGTCCGGCGCGCGTGCTGGGCTCTGCTGGGCTCAGCTCCGCTCCCCTCAGCTGGGAGCTGGGAGCTCCGTGCAGGACAGATCTTACCCGGAGAGCATCCAGGCTGTCCTGGGCTGGAGCCCTGCTTCCCTCTGCCACTTTGTGGGTTCTGCAGTTCTAGAATTGGTTCAGAGCCATTTTTTATAGGTTTTTGGAGGGACTTGGTGGGGAGCTCATGCCAGTCACTGCTTTCCAGCCGCCATCTTGACTCTGCCCTCCTAATACTAATCTACAAATATTTTTATATAGAGTCTTTCGTTTTATCTCCTTGGGTTATAAAGACCTAGTACTGCTGGGTATGCATAGTTTTATAGCCTTCTGGGCAGAGTTCCAAATTGTTTTCCAGAATACCTATTTTTCCACATTCCCTTCAGTATTTGTTATTGTCCTTTTCTGTCAATGTTAGCCAATCTGATGGGTCTGAGTTGGTATCTCAGAGTAGTTTTAATTTGCATTTCTCTAATTATCAGTGATTTATAGCATTTTTTCATAGACTATTGGTAGCTCTTTTTTCTTTGAAAACTGACTATTCATATCCCTTAACCATTTGTCAACTGGAGAATGGTTCCTGTTTTTTTTTTTTTTTATAAATTTGACTCAGTTATCTATATATTTGGGAAATGAGACCTTTATCAGAGAAACTTGCCATAAAACATTTCCCCCAGTTTCCTTCTTTTCTTCTAGTTTTGGCTGTGTTTGTTTTGTTTATGCAAAACGTAATTTTATATAATCAAAATTATTCATTTTACCTCCTGTGAATCTATCTATTGTTTGGTCATAAACTTGTCCCTTATCCGTAGATCTGACATCATTTCTTCCATGCTTCCCCAATCTGCTTATGATATCACTATACATAAATCACTTACCTATTTTGAGCATAGCTTGGTATATGGTGTGAGATGTTTGTCTATACCTACTTTCTGCCAGACAACTTTTCAGTTTTCCCAGTAATTTTTGTCAAACAGTGAGTTCTTGTCCTAATAGTTAGGCTTTTGGGGCTTACCAAACAACTAGGCTACTGTGCTCACTTGCTTCTATATATTGTATACCTAATCTATTCTATTGATCAACCCTTTTATTTCTTATCTAGTACCAAATTGTTTTGATGATTCATACTTTATAATATAGTTTGAAATTTCGTACTGCTAGGCCCTCTTTCTTCATATCTTTTTTCATTGATTTTCTAGATAGTCTTGAGCTATTGCTCCTCCTAATAAATTTTGTTCATTTTCTCCTAGCTCTACAAAGTAATTCTTCGGTAGTTTCCTTGATGTGGCACTGAATAAGTAAATTAATTTAAGAAGTACTGTAGTTTTTATTATACTGGTTCAGCCTACTTATGAGCAAGTAATACTTCCTTCAGTTATTTAGTTTCAATTATCTCCTTCTGACAGGTTTTGTAGATCAGTTGTTTGTGATACCACGTCTCATATTTCTTGTAGTTATTTCTGTGATCTTTTGCATTTGTGTTAGTATTTCTCGCCATCTCACGGGGTCTCTGTCTTATTCCGGGCTTGGTCTATTCTAGTTTTCCAAGACTGTGTTTGTTGGGGAAGATTAACCACTGCCTCTTCTAAGCTATTTATTTTCCTAATTCTTTCCTCAAGAGCTTTTTTTTTTTTTCCATTTATATCCTGCTTCGTTTCTTCTAGGTATTCATGTTGTCCCTGTGGAAAATGAGTCTGTGCTCGTAGTTGTTATGAATTAAATGTGAAGCAATTTTTTATACTCATTAGTGTTTGGGGCTTTTTTGTTTGTTTTTTGCCGTTGTCATTTTTTAAGTCATTTGTCTAGCTTTACTTCCTGAACTGGGGTTCGGCATCTGGCTTTACCCTTGGGCCAGGTTTAGCTCTGCCTGGTTTCTCCCTAGATCCCTTGGATTTTTATGCTGACTTCCACGTTGTGGCTTTAGACCCACCCCTGCGTCTTTGAGATTCAGAGCACTGTATCTTTAGAACTCTCCCTGGAGTCTTAGGAAAGCCATCTTGGAAAAAGCTAGCTTTTTTCATTTCAGACTCCTGAACCATGATTTCCAACATACATTCTGCCATCTTCCTCTATGTCTAAATTTGCTTTGCACTTATAATTAAAGCATATGCTGATTTAAATTGGAAGGCCTATTGAGTTCTACATAACATTTCTTTAATTTCTCAACTTTTGGACTAGTTTTTTACATATATGCTGTAATTACCATCATGGTGATTTCTTTACTATGATATGAAATGACCAAGTATCCTATGAAAAATTATGTTTCATATTGCCTTAGGACTTAAAATAAATGACGCTTTCAGCTCCTTTATTTTCTTCTCAAAAGAGAAGCTATTTAGTTGCAACTTTCTTTTACCTCTTGGTTCTGTTAAATCAACAATATAAAGATTGACTTGGTTCAGTTCCTCCAGTATTATGTCCATTCATTGGTCAATAGCTAAGCTAACGTTTCCAGACTACATGAAAACCTGATTAATTCCTTGCACCCCTACCCCTTTTCTCTTTACCACTCTGCCACAAATACTGAAGAAGTAGAAGGGGGACTCACAGACCTAATGTCCGTTGTGTATTTTTCAAGTTGGTTGCTACAGCCAATTAATTTATTACCAAGTTGCTAGCTTACTGATTACTAGCCACTCAATTTTAGCTAGGTTGGTTGCCTTTGGCAAGAAGATGTGGTTTACTGCCAGAATCATTCCTGAAGTCTTTAGATCATGATAGCACCTGCTGGAACTTATGTTAATGCCGGTATAGCCTTCACAAACCATCAAACAGACAGCAAAGACTGTTTTTTGCCTTTCTTTGGATTCTCAGTACTTAGCACAGTTACTGGAACACAGAAGACACTTAATAAGAGCTTACTGACAAACTCTATGACATTATGAGACATCAGAACAGGACTTTGCATTTATTTTTCCTATATATGCATTTATTAAGTAATTTCTGAAAAAATCATTTGACAAATTATCTCATGTTGGACTTACAAACAAGATGGAAGAAATATGGGCCAAAAGATGGTACAAGTAGGCAGATTATTCAGAACTTGCTGAACAACCTAAAGAGTGGTCATTAAGTGGTTCAGTATTTACTTATGAGAAACGTCTCTAGTGGAGCGCCCTAGGAGGCGATCCTTGGCCCTGAACTGTTTAACACTTTTCATCAATGAGTAGAATAAAGATTAAATGGCATGCTTGTAAAATCTGCACATAAAACAAAGCTGGAAGGTAAAGATATGTTAGATGACAGAATCAGGATCTAAAAAGGTCCTGCCCAAGTCAGAACTGAATTTAAGATGATAAAATTCATTACAGATAAATCTAAAACCTTATACATAGATAAAAAATTAATTTTATAACTTCATAATATGAGGGAGGTATAAATAGAAAGCAGTTTATTTGAAAAAAGATCTGAGAGTTCAGTGTCTTACATACTTCAATATGTACCAGTGTAATACAGCAGCCTCTCAAAGCTGAAGAGATCTTAGCCTTCATTAAAGGAAGAGTAGTGTTGCAGAATGATGGTCCTGATCTATTCTGCTCTAGTATTCTGTTTACCTTTGAGCACCATATTTTAGAAAGGACATGAGTAATTTAGAAAGTGTCTATAGGAGGACAGTCAGGATGTTTGAGCACAGTGGTTCTCAAATTTTTTGTTACTCAGTATAGTAGGTATTGCCATGAGGAACCATGGCACACTGAATGTTTAAGTTGGCAACAAAGAAGAGTACCAAGGCAGACTCCAGATAGCAGGACCTTAGGGCTCCTTCACCTCAACTTTTGTCCCCACTCAATCCCCTCACTTTCTAGAGCTCCTGTTATGAAGAGGGCAAACCAGGAAGAGCAGGCAACAAACTGCACCTAGGGAGAGAGGCTGGGAAACACATCTTAGGGCTTGGAAGTTTTGTTGCACACTGGGTGGGGATGAAAGGAAAAAGAAGTTTGGAAGTGGGGGATTGTATCACCAAGGCAATATTCACATTGGTTGCTATTACTATGAATACGTTGGTGTGGTTCTGAATCGCAAAATATAACAGACTCTCCATATAGAAGACAGAAGCAAAACATTTATTCAGACAGCCAGAAAGCCAAGCCCCAACACCAGGAAAACAAATCCATCACAGCAACAAAGAAGTTAATACACATTATCACTACAGAAAACAGCTCCACTCCATAGCCTTCCCCCTCCCCCCACCCCTTCCCACCAACACTCACAGCAAGCTGCCTGCCTCCTCCTCTCCCTCAGCTCTAACTGCTCTCACTGCTTAGACCGACTTCCCTCCTGCTCCACCCTTTCCTGTTCCACTCATTCAGCAAGCTCCTCCTACTACATGTGACTTAAGCAGGTCACATGGATCTATAAATGGATGGGGAAGATCTTCAAATTAAGCAAAAATATCTTATCAATACTGGGGTTTCATGGCACACCTAGTGAAACAGATCCTTTGAGAACAACTGGTATACGACCTCAAGATTATGCCATAAGAGGACTTGGTTGAAGGAACAAAATATGCTTATATAAATGTAAGCTATTGTCGTTGTTGTTATCACATGACGCTTCAAGGTTTACAAAGCACTTTCATGTAAAGTGAATGTTGAAATATCACTGAAATAAAAGAATGAGTGTTGCTAGTCCTAGTGTGAAAAAACTGAAATAAAACCAATCATATTTCTTTATATTGTGTTATTTTTTGAGATATGCAGGTCTTTTAGTGAGAGGCAGCATATAAAACAATATTTGTAAAAAATACTTAGTAGAGAGCCCAGCACATAGTAGGTGCTATATAAATGCTTATTCCCTTCCCTAGTGTAAGGGAAAGCATGCTACACTAAGACTCAGAAGACCTAGGTTCTTATTTACTGTTTGAGCTTGAATTTCTTCCTCTCTATATTGGGACTAATAATGTCTAATCTGTATACCTCAAGATATTGTTAGAGGATTAAAACTATAGCGTCTCAGAATTAGAAGGGCGCTTACCTGAATAGAAATGCTCTATGACAAGTAGTTTTTAAGCTTTTGCTTGAAGAAGTGAAGAAGAATCCATTATTTTCCAAGGCAGCATGTTTTACTCTTGGTTAACTCTTAATTGTTAGGAAATTTTTCCTTAGATTGAGACAAATTAGCTTTGCATTTTTTCCCACAGCTTCTAACCCTTTCTATCCTTGGAGCCAATCAGAGCAAGACTAATTATGCTTGCGTTTGGTTTCCCTTCAAATAATCAAAGACAATAATCATTTCTACTTCATCCATGAAACCCTCAAGAGGTGTGAAGCACTCTGACCCTAAAGAAGAGTATATATGTTCTGAGGTTAGCATTCTGCATGGGGCTCACTCACTGGAAGTGTTGGTGTGGAGATTCTGTGCAGCCATTTGTAAAGGCAATCAGTAAATGAAAAGATCTTTCCCATCCATTTGAATAGGCTTCAAGGGGGGCTCTCAGGGTCCTAGGGGGAGTGGCTAAGACTGGAACCAATGGTAGGCGCCTGAGTCCTGGTTGCTCAGATGACATTCTAGTCGACAGGATGACGTCTGGTGACTATATATAAAGGAGAGAACACAGCTTGGACATTGAGACGTAGTGGAGGGAGGAGAAGGAGAAGCAGTGGCAATGGTGGCAGCAGCGGAAGCGGCAGCAGGCACTACTAAAAGCAGGACTGACCCTCGTGCAGACTGGAGAGTGCTGAGCAAGGGCTTGAGTCCAGTGGGTAATCTTCTTACTGGAGGGCCCTAGCATTGGGGGGAAGCACCAGTATGGCTTGGTTTGCTGCCATAATATTTTTCTGTAACCTCTTGGTCACTATTGTGAGATGGGCATATTGGTTTTGGAAGGTTCTTGCCAGTATATCGAAATGCGGACACTGGTCCATGGGTCTGCTATTTTGGAGCTTGAATAAATGCTTTAACTCCTCTGTCTTCTACTTAGAGAATTCCTTATATCATGTGATTCTGTACATTCAGGCATATTCATGATTTTCTTTGAAATCATGAATTCTGCCTTAATGATATACTGTTAAAGAGAGCCCCAGCTTTGAAAACCCAGATGCTGGCACTTCTCTCTCTGATAACTGTGCATTGCTTGGACAGACAGCTAGAAGCCTGTCTGCTGATTCATGTTTATTTGCTCTATTTATATAATTTCTGCTTGCAATTTCTGTTTGTATTCTCTCTGAAGTTTAGGGTGCTGATTTTTCCCCCTGAACTAAGTGAATGGTATATATATATATATATATATATATATATATATATATATATATATATATATATATATATATATATATATATATGTTTAAAGTGAGATTGTTAACCCCTTAAAGTCGCTTTCATTAGAAAACAGATCAAAGAACCTGTGCTAGCAGCCCTCCTGTGTGCTGCTGTTATTGGACTTGCACAGGCACAGTAGTGGCAAGTAGCCTTGTTACCACAAGGCAAGATGGAAAGATGAGAGGAGGGGTAAAGTATATCCCTGAAGTAAGGGAGGAGTTCATACCAGATGAGAGATCAATAAAGAGATTGCCCTGCAGCAGGAAGGGTACAGCTGACACTGGAAAGTATGAATTTGTAGTTGAACACTTCTGCTTCTTTTTCCATCAAAACTGAAATAGTAGAGCAGGAAAAATACTATGTTGGGGATAATTACATTCTAGGTTATGGCAGAGGAGAGTAAAGGAATCTAGAATTTTGCTTAGAGTGCTATTAGAATAGTTGGCTCTCCATGAAATCTAGGCTGGGCTAAGCCAAATGTCCCCAAGGAGGCCAATTGATCTCAAAAACACTGAGGGGTTAAATGACTAAAAGTCCCTGTGTATGCAAAAAGTAGGTTCACTGAGTGTAGAGGAATGGGAGAAATTACAAAAACAGGCTGAGACTAGAGAGAGGAAATATCAAATCTGAGGTATTGTAGGTAGAATTGTAATGATGGAGATTAGATACAGAAAGTGGATGTAAAGGTGTGTAGGAAGGGAAGCTAGTTGACATGGAGTAAAAATGAAAGCCAGTAGGATCCAAGCTGACAAAGAAGACTAAAGTAGGTATTGGAAGAGGAACAGAATTTAAGAGTTGGAAAGGACATCAGTGACCAATAATTCTAACCAATAACTGAAAAAGGTTCCATTTTACAACATACCTGATAAATAAATTATCATTCAGTCTTTCCTTGGAGAACTCCACTAAGGAAGAACCCATCACTTAGAATTATTTTTAAGTTTTTTTTCCTTATTCCAAGCTGAAATTGGCCTATTTGCAACTTCAAACAATTGCTCCTAGTTCTGCTTTCTGAGACCAAGCAGAACAAATATAATTTTGTTTTCACTTGATTGCTACTGAAATATTTGAAGACAATCATCATGTCTCTAGAGCCTAACTTTTCTTGAGGCTAGATATCTCGTTTTTTCAACTGGTCCTTATTTGGCATGAATTCAAAGTTCTTCACTCTTGGATGCCTTCCTTTAGATTAAGGGTTTTTAACCTTTTTGTGTGACAGAACCTTCTGGCAGTCTGATGAAACTTCTGGACATCTTCTCGGAACCATGTTTTTAAATGCATGAAATAAAATATATAATATTGGAAAGGAAAGTAATAACACTGAAATATAGTTCTCAAACTATTTAAAAAATTAAGTTACAAACCCGTGATTTAGATACTATCCAGTTTATCACTGTAATTCCTAAAATGTTGCCATAAGACCAAAACCAATAATTCAGATGTGGTCTGGCTAGGGCAAATAACAGTGGGACCATGACTTCCCCCAACCCAGATATTAAGGTTTTCTCAATGCATCCCAGGATCAAATTTTCTTTTCTGGCTTTATATCATACCACAGACTCATGCTGAGCTGCAGTCCACTAAAATTCCAGGACTTTTTATACGATCAATTGCCATCAAACAATATCTCTCCCACCTTATACTTGTGAAGCTGATTTTTGGAATTCAAGTGTAATACTTTATTCAATTTCATCTTATTAGATTCATTCTGAGGTAATGATGTGGGCTAGGTTTGAGGCCTTCTCTTAACCATTGCTTTAGTCATTCCTCCTCGCTTCCTGTCATCTACAAATCTGATGAGCGTGTTTTCATCTAAGTCATCAACAAATGATATTAAGGTCAAGAAGCATGTTAATAAGGACTGAGGAAGAAAGGAAAAACACGAGTAAGTCACTGAAGTAATCCAGGGAATTTAAAAAATCATCTTTAGATTAGCAGTTGGCAATAAATTAAACAACAATCTCAGAACATCTAAGATTATACTGATTCTTAGTAGGAAAAATTAAATCGTGGTCTCTAATACAAAAGACATATTAAGTGAATAAACATCATATAAAAATGCAGAAGTGTTTATTATTATCTACATGTAAAATATGGCTTATTTGAAAAATAGCAGATGGCACCTATTCAACAACAGAAAACAATGAAATTAATTCTAAAAAATTATTATTGAAGTAAAAAAAAGAACAAAAAAACTTAGTTAACAAGCAGTTAAAAGCAAATTAGTAAAAAAAAACCCTTTTATTGAGTTAAAAAAATCAATAATATTATTTTGTCATAGTTTTGAAAATTCAATGAAATGTAGAGTAAATTTTTTTTAAAAAATTTAAACTCTGAATAAAGTTCTTACAGTGTGTATCCAAAGGGTGTGGATCTTAAAGTGTACAAAAAATTTTATAACAAATAATTTTCGACATCAAGTGCTGCCACTACACTTTGATTCTAACATCACAATCTTAGGTGAGTTTATAGGACAGGTACAAATAACACTAAAGAGAACAGTCTTGGACAGAAACTGCAAATGGACAATGAGTTGGGCCCAGAATTAAAAAGAAGAAGCAAGCTAGATTACCTAGAGGAAATTATAGAGCTCCTCAAAGGTCTCCACACTTCTCACTGAAATGAAGGCACTTCATTTTAATAGCAATATTCTTCTGGAATTGTATGATTCTGAGTCACAGAACACTACAATTGCTGAAAAATTAAAACCAGTTATCACATAAAGGTAACAGAGGGGTGTTTGGGTGTGAGTAGACTACAATTCATAATAAAAAAGAAACTAGGAAGAACAAAAGATTATCATCTCAAAAATGTTATCATCCAAAAAGTCAGACTGGTAAGAGTGAAGGATAAACAAGACAGGTTGTTGTCCAACTGATATCCTCACAAAGCAAGAAAGGCCTTCGGTTTGGTAGAAACCTTGCGGCAAACTTACGTGTAAACATGTACAAAATGGGAAGGCGTGGATGGGCTATGTTTGGCATCATTGGGCAGAACATAGCTCCACGAGTATTGAAGTAATAGCATATATTTAAGCAGTGCTTTAAGGTTTGCAAAGAATTTAACATCCATTATCTCATTTAAGTATCACAATTACCCCCTGAGCTAGGTAATACAGGGATTATTATCCCCATTTTACAGATGAAGAAAATGAACTCTAGAGCAGTTAAGTAACTTGCTCATGGTAACAGAACTACTAAGCATCAAAGACAAGATCTGAACCCATGTCTTCCTGACTTCAAGTTAAGTACTCTCTCTACTATGCCATTCGGACCTTCAGTGTACAGTCAAGTGCCTATCATGTAAATGCCAGCATAGTTATGAATAAAGTGGCTCATGCCTAAGAAGCTGCTTTTCATCCCCCCAAACACACACATGAAACAGCTGACTAAGCAATAAAGATCTACTAACAACTCTCCACAGGTGGAGTGTTCCCCCACGCTACTGAAATCACATATCCCGGAAGGATTTAGTTCTATGTGCCTAAATATAGTATGTAGATACGAGAGCTCAATGGAAAAAGCATCCGGAGTCAGAGGACTTCAGTTTGAGTCCTATCTTTGTTGTGTATTGCATGATCTTGGGCAAGTCACTTAAATTCCCCTAGCCTCATTTTCTACATCTGTAAAATGTAAATAAAAATTTTTAGACTGTGTCCCAGGTCATGGTGAGGCTTACATGAAATAAGATACTTCAAGTAAATCGCAAACTGCAAAACCCTTTAAAAAGATAAACAATAAGGAAGCAGCAAGGTGTGTACAAGAAGTAGTTCCAGATGCTGAGCGTTTAATCTAAATAATAAACGTTGTACCTTTTCCTTTGATTTCCTCCTTGTTCACCTCTTTTACCTGTTCCAATTGCTCCTTTTCTACCTGTTTTCCTGGTTCTAATCTCTAATCTGTAATCTCTACATCTCTAATTGTACAGTTCAGCTCCTCCTAGATATCCTATCAGAGCTTCAAACTCAACATCCAAAGCATACTTCTTCTGATTGATTTTTGCCAGTGGTGCAACCATTCATTCATCTCCTATAACCTGGCTGTTATCTTTGATTTGGCCCTTCCCTAACTTCTCAATTACAAGTCTTGATGAAACATTTTTTAAATACTATGTGCCAGGCATGGTGATAAACATTGGGGAAAAAAGGCAAAAACATGGCCCCTGCTCTTAAGGAGCTCACATTCTGATGGCATAAGACAACACATAAGGGTAAGCTAGAAGAGGAAAATGTGGTATAGCGGGTGGCATGGTGTATGAATGGTCAAGAAGTGACATGGAAACCTGGTAAGATAAGGTGAGATAAGACAGGAGCTTACCTATTGAAGCCCAGCATCCTAGGGGCAAAGTCCAAGATTATGGTGGAAAAAGGAGAGGAAGGTGTACAAATACAGGCATCAGTGTTAAATTAATATGGTCTAGTAGAAGGAGACTTGTAGTCAGGAGACCTGGGCTTGCATGCTGCCTCAGACATTTAACTGCTAGCTTAAGTTCGGTGAGTTGCCTTCAGAGTCACAGTTTCGCCATCTGTCAAATGAGGACAATACTTGCCCTACCTAAGGGTTGCTTTGCAAACTTTAAAAGCACCATATAAATGTGAGCTATTGTTATCATCATCATCATTATCACCATCTTCATCATCATTTTCATCACCCCCCGATATTTTTCTCTATTTCTTTTGCCTTGACACTAGTACAGGCCTTTGTTGCCACCTACCTTCACTGTTGCTGCCTTTGCCTGAACTGACTTCCTGCTTATTTTCTTCCTAGTCTTTAAGGCCATGAACTACTTTACTCTATGAAACCTTCCTTAAATAAGAACTTTGTCTGTACCTTGCTATGTAATAAATAGTAGGTGATAAGTAGATATTATTTTTACATGTGTCCTATGCCCCTACTATAGGGTCTTATCTAAACCCTGCACTCATCTAGGACCTAGCATAATGATCTGCACACAATAGGATTTTAATAAATGTTGACTCTATTCATTTAGTTTCAGAGCTTATAATATAGCTATTCAACTTTACAGGTAAGGAAATCAAGTCAGAGAGAGTAGTAACTAATCACCAGTAACAAGGTAGAACAATGAAATAGTCAGAATTTAGAAATCACAGTCTTTTACTTCATACAATTCATTTCTTAGCCTTCTAAATTAAGTTACAATAAATGCCTGGTGACACAACTCGGTGGATGAAGTATAAACTTCAGAATAAACCATGAATTAAACAAAATCAGTTACAATCTCAAATATGTTTATAAACTATATGCTGGAAAGGAAGTTTAGGAACAGATTTCTCAAATCTTTTGAACTAAAAACAAATTTAGGACACTGTATGAGGAAAGTTCCCACAAAAGCTAATTTTGTTTAATGAACTTACCATGAAGGCATTGTGAAAGTATTGTGCAACTAAATGCTTAGCTAATTACTGTAAGATCAAATAACTGTTACCATAGTTACTACACACTGTTTTCCACAATAACTTTTATCACTTCAATAAATCTTTGTGATGCAACAAATATAAAAAGTTTACTGTAACATGACTATAATGTTTTGGAAGACATTTACTTATGACTGACCTACTGAAATTATGATGTTCCCATATTTGCCAGAGAACAATGAATGCAATGTCAAGATGCATTTGGGGTTTCTTTGCCAAATCAGAAATCCTCAAAAACTGAATTTATCTAGATACATCATCCAATAAGAAAGGCAATGACCTTCTAATGTAGACACACTAAAAAGTTTCATCACTGTATACATTATTGGCCTTATATTTGGGTACTAAGAATCTTCCCTAACAAAGATTGTTTAGTTACATATAGTGATAACATTATACCACTGACCAATTAACCCAGTAACCGCTGGTTCCTTGGGTATGCTAGGGGGTGATATTTGGCTGTGTACAAAGAAAACCCAAAGACCCTTAGCTTCAGAACAGCTGTGTCCTAGAATTAGAAAATTTTAGAACTGGAATGGAACATAGAGAAGATGCAGCACAGCTGCCCTTGCTTGGCATATTGAGATTCACAGACATACAAAATGCTATGATGCAAAAATCATAGCGCAGATAAGTCATGACCAGCAACAGATCACTAGTCTATGATGTCTGTTATCAGATACATAAGAAAACATAAGGAAACAGTGGGAGCCAAGCAATGGGAAACGGGAAATTCTGAAGTTTAATCTCTGTTCTGACAATGAGTATCTATATGGCTTTGGGTAAGTCACTAAGTTATTTGTGTACATTTCCTCATCTATAAAACAAGGCAGTAATCTCCACTCAGGGATGTTGTTCAGATTAATTATTGAATGTTTGTTAAGTTCTTTAAAGATATAAAGTGCTAAGTGTTATTACCATTAAGCTGAAAATCAACAAGATCTTCTTTGCACAGTTGTTAACCCAGCCAAGTTGAAGGTTGATATCAAAACAGATCATACATTATTATAACAATAGAAAGTAGGCTCTAATTTCATAATGTTGGTGTAGTCTAGCAATCTATGCATGAGAGCTGATTCCTATCTAGCTCATATTTTTTAAAAGGGAGAAGAGCCAAAGTGCTTTTTAAGACTGAACTTTCAAGGTCTCGATCTCTAAGTTCAAAATGAACTACAATATTTTCCAAGCAGTTGTTGTACAATGAATAATCTGGTTTTGGTGAGTGAACCAAACTTGGAAAACCTGCTTAGGTGTCTATAATCTCCTTTTTGCCTTGTCCTAGATTGCAAGCCTCCAGAGGGCATATCTGTCCATTGGTTTGGAAAAGCACCCAGCATAATTCAATTCAATTAACTAAACTTATTAATCATCAACTAAGACAAGATAAATGTACTAAGAGTTAATTAACCCTTTTTGATGTGGATATTATTGACTTAGAATGTCTTGCTAACAGTGTCTAACCAATTGCTGGTACAATGTGAGGTCTAAGTAAAGTAACTACTATTTATTAATTTGTTTTCTAAGAAACTTGGGTTTAGTTTCTAAAGCTTTTAAATCCGAGCAGATTTTAGGAGATGTTGCCAAGAAGTACTGCACAAAACAAGAATCATAATGATTTTGTTGAGAGTTATCTGATCACTGAATCTTCTTGATCCTGGACCCCTTGCCCTGAAGAAAGTCCTTTTCATCAGTTATCATAATTATAGGAATCAAGTAAGTCATGTGAAGAGAGAACCATATCAGGGTAAAGAACAGGATTAGCCAATCTGGCTTTAGGCATCCCAAAATCCTATACAGAAAGGAAAAGGAAAACCACATTTCACCTCCTTAATTCAGTTAGCCATGGAATACTATTTGTTGTAACAACTAAATCATTTGTAGCAGAACTACTCTTTCCTGCAGAAAGAAAAAGTACTTGACAACATATAGACACGAAGAGTTTAAAAAGACACAACAAATTAAAACATGGAAGGGAACAGATAAGAACTAAAGCATAGTAAAGCTTGTGCATATAAATCCTCATCATAAACACAGTCTGTGACTGGAATGATTTTATCAGTTGCCTGTGACCATCTCCTCAGCTTAACAGCTCTCTAACAGAATCTATCATAGCTACCTCCTTACTTGGGTTCCCTATTTTACTTTCCCATGGATGTTGCATTTTATTTTCCTAAAGGCAAGTGCACTTTGGTTATCATGACTCATTATTGACTCTGCAGCATGTGGCTGTATGGATCATCTCTGTTCCTTCACCTTTCCTATAATTCTTTTCTTCCTTGATGTTTTGCAAAATCACACAATTCTGCCCACTTCACTTGGTAATCTTATTTTAGGGCAGCTAGGTGGCGCAGTGGATAGAGCACCAGGACTCAAGTCAGGAAGGCCTGAGTTCAAATCAAGTCTCAGATATTTACTAGCTGTGTGAGCATGGGCAAGTCACTTCACCCTGTTTACCTCAGTTTCCTCATCTGTAAAATGAGCTGGAGAAGGAAAAGGGAAACCCCTCCAGTATCTCTGCTGAGAAAACACCAAAGAGTTGGACACAATTGCCATTTCCTTTTATTTCCATATGTTTCAGTAAGCATGTTCAATTAAAACATATTTATACAATCAACTCTACTATGTTATGCTCAAGTGATTAGGGACCACTGAAAAGCAACATAAGAGGGGAAAACAGAGTTTTCATGGTGGGTAGCTGCTGGGCCAAGACACTAATTGTACAAGCTAGGTGGTGAAGGAGACAGAACGCTGGACCGGAAGTCTGGAATGCCTAAGTTTACATCCTGTCTCAGACGCATAGAAGCTGTGACCCTGGGCAAGTCACTTTCACCTCTCAGCCTCAGTTTCTCTATGAATAAAATGGTGGTGAGAATAGTGTTATTGGGAGGTCCAAATGAGATAGCATAAAATAAAATGCTTTGCACATCTCAAAGTGCTACATAAATCTTCGTTATTAGTGTTATCCAAAGGTCATATGCCATACCACAAAACTAAGGAAAACAATGTCACCAACAAAAGAGGCACAGCCAGAGAGCAGACAGATGGTTCCCTGAGAATGGCAGAAAGGTTGCTATTTCTACCACCCCTCTCTCCTTCCCTCAGCATCTTCTGGCTTTGGGAAGAGTGCATAATGACTGGGGTCAGTGTGGGGCTGCAGCACTAAAAAAAAAAAATCAGGGCAGTTAATTGGACAGCAGTGCCTTTTGGTGACTAAATAAACTGAGAAAACTTGATGGCAATAATCATGGAATAGAGAAGAAAAAAAAAGTCCTCTAATTAAAAAAAAGTTAGGTATGAAATTCATTCACTTTTCTAGATTTCAATAGAGAATTTTTTTCCCCTTACGAACATTAGGTTTACTGGTGTTATTTTCCATTGTGTTAATGGGATCAATGAGGATCACAAAATTGCTGAACTTCAGGGTTGATGGGGAACTGACAGATCACATAGTTGATTTTACAGATGAAGGAAAGTGATCTGCCTATGGTTACCCAGCTCATCTGCAAGAGAGCCTGGATAAGAATTCCTATCTCCTGACTTCAGTCCCATGACTGAACTTGTACTACAGGCTGTTGCCCACAACATTAAGCATACAGTTGGAGTTCAATAAAGACTTGTTTCTGAATTAATGTTTTATTAGTGAATGATTTGCTAATTGTAGTTTTTCACCCAATATGAAAGCACTAACAAATTTTCCTACAATCTTATGCTCTCTTGAGATAAGGTGGGTTAAGGTGTGAGAATCTAATGATTGCCAACAAACTGATCAGGCAAATTGAAGATGAAACCTAGAGAAACTGACAGGACTTCAACATACTTCAATAGTTTTTACAATGCATACCTTTGCATTTTTTTCCCTTACAAAGAAGTTTCACTTTCATGTTGGATATGTCCTATATCCAGTGGGGAGCCTGTATTCTATTCTGACCAATATTTTAATTGATTGGTATCTGTATTATAATATAGAACATTCTTCAAATCGTTATATAAATGATATCTTATAAAATACTTTTCAAAACATCTAAACTGCTCCCATTATTTCCTTAACTGATTAGCTTTTAACCAATGTGGATCTTTTTTCACTGACCTATTTTCAAAGCTAATCTTTAAATCCCCTGGTTATACAATCTTGAAGGATTAAGTATTTATTCTAAGAGAAATTAGATTTGTTTAGACAGAAAAAAATTCACATACTACAAGTATGTGGATTAATTTAAAATGAAAATTATAAAATTAAGAATAGTAAAGTATCTTGAATTTCTGTATTAAGTCTTGCTTAAGTGTGACCTATCTTGAATAGGAATAAAGTTGCTAATATTTGAAAAGTTACTCTTGTAAAATCACAAACTTAATACAATGACAACTGAAACAAGAATGCATAAAAGCAAACTAGAAATTGTAAAATAGTCTTTCACATGCAGTCTGTGCTTTCTTTCTAACAGAGAATGTATGGTGAATCTAAACATATGTAATTAACTTTCAAATCCAAAATAAGAAGCTTAGAATTTTCAATCCATTGAATCTGATCCCCTCTTCTTTCCTTACGTAGATTAACAACACTGAGGTTAAGCTTGCATGAACTTGTTCTATGCAGCACCTATCACACTGGTGATGCTCAATAAATGTCAAACAATGAATTTTAGTTTGGATAACTACAAGAAAAAGAAAATCACAGGTAATTACATGATTCTCTGACTACAAGGGCAAAGTGGCTGACTCATGAATCTATGACCATTTTTTCCCCTTCCTTCACTGAAATGTAAACAACATGGTTTCTTTTTCCTAGCTGCAGAACCACTTGTAATTTTAAATTACTAACTTTACCCAAAGGCATGGCCTTTATATGCAGATGAACACGAATCATTCTCCTGTAAAATGGAATAGATATAATTCTTATATTCTGCATCTTAGTTATAAGGTAAAGCATATTTTTTAACCTTAAAAAAAAGTCTCACAGTATAGATGTCAAAGAACAAAAGACAAAATGCATACTTATCCCCAAAGAATAAAAGTAGACTTTCCAAATCCTTAACAAGAGATCTGCTGCATAAAATCACTCTTGTTCTTCTCAATCTGGTAATGTGGATATTTCCAAAAGTTGTGACCTTGGCCCTGTTCTTTCCAAATATTCTCACTTAGCAATCTCGTTCATATCTCTGGCTTTGACTGTCACTTCTATACAGGTAACTTCCAAATCTCTGTCTCCAAATCCTACCTTTCTTCTGAACTACAGACTCACCACCTCAAATGTCTGGATCTTCACCAACACCTCAGATTCAACATCACATGCAAACCCACACTCATATTTTCCAAATTAGTCCTTCTTAAATTCCATTTTTCTGACTATACTATTTATTTCAGTGGCACTACTATTTTCCTAGTTGCTCATCTTCTTAGCGTGGGTATTTTTTTTAACTTTTCCTTTTTTCCCATATGTAATTAGACACCTAGTCCTACCCATTTCAACGTAAGCATACATATCAAATATGGTGTTTAAATGGACTTTACAAGTCAATTAGTTTAACTCTCTCATTTTATTTTTAAGAGATGAAGAAATTAAGCCCTAGAGAAGAAGAGGTCTACCAATGGTAAAATAATAAGTAGCTTGGTCAGGACTTGAAACCAAGGTCCTCTAAACGTAAATTTAGTTCTTTTTCTGTATTCCTTATAACACTGTGCTCTCCCCAACATATCTCAGATCAATCTATCAATTAAGAGTTTATTAGGAGCTAGACACTATGGTAGGCACTAAAGATATACTGAGAGAAGTAAAATAATTCCTGTCCTCAAGGTGTTTACATTCTAACACACAGTACAGGCTCTTCTGACCACCTTCTTAAACTACTACAATAGTCTCTAACCACCACCAAGACCTTACATTTCCATTTTCTTTCTTCCTCTACTCCCTTCCCCATTCTAGACCTCCTTTAGATTACTGTCTGATTAATATGCCAAAGGAATTTATCAAGTCATTAAAAAAAACCAAACCTTATTGCCCACCAGACAAAATTCAAACTTCTTTTTCTGGTATTTAAGCCTCACTCTCATCTGAATGGGTCAAAAGGAGGAGGAATGATGATACATATACACATACATACACACTTACAGGGTTGGGTACAGAAATACACTTTACTCAACAGGGACATAGGGTGAAAGTGGAAAAGGTGGGATTGAAAGTACTGTAGATTAAGGGAAAGATTGGGTCTAAGATAAGGCCTAAGGATGTACAAAAATATTTGTAGCAGATCTTTTTGCAATGGCAAAGAATTGTAAATGAAGGGGATACTCATCAACTGGGAAATGGCTGAACAAGTTATGGTACATGAATGTGATGCAACACTATCACGCTCTAAAGAATGATGACGGGGATGGTTTCAGAGAAACCCGGGAAAACTTGTATGAGCTGATGAAAAGTTAAAATGAGCAAAACCAAGAGAATAAGCTATTCAATGACAAACATGTAAAGACAACCAACTTTTAAAAACTTAAGAACTGATCACTGTAACGACCAACCATGATTCCAACAAATTAATGATGAAACATTCCCTCTACCTCCTTTTGGAGCTAAAAGACTAAGAGCATACAATGAGACTTTTTTTTGACATGACCAATGCAAAAATTTGTTTTGACTAATCATAACAGGATATTTTTTCCTCTTTTTTTCAAGGTGGGGGGGGGTGCAAAGGAGAGAAGGTATATTTTTGCTGGTTGAAAAAAAAATTAATTTCAAAAATAAATAATTTTTAAAAATAAAAGGAAACTTGATATAGCCCCAAAGAAGAGATAGGAGAAAACACCATCCTCCACCCATTTGCAGGGTATGAGGGACTGGGGAGAGGCAGAATCCACAGGTGCAGAACAGTGTGTGTGTGTGTGTGTGTGTGTGTGTGTGTGTGTGTGTGTGTGTGTGTGAGAATATGTTTTGTTGATTTTATTTTCTTCTTCTATTATGGAATGCCTTTCTGAAAAGGAGTATGCAGTGTGAAATGAGGCAATGCAAAACCACAAAATATCAATTAAGAAGATTTTTTTAAAAAAGAAAAAAGCGGAAGATAGAGTAGAGTTGAAATAGATAACTAAAGAGTCAGGACTAGAAAGTAAAGAGAGTACAGGTAGGACATGAGCGGTTTGGGATAGTTCTAAGGGGAAGAAGTACTGGAGGGCACATGAAGATGAAGAACATGTTTACTACATAACAAATAAGTGAGTTTTCTCCAAATTTTTACATGTAAAACTGTCCCTATTAAGTGTCCATTCAGCCTCTACTTAGAAAAAATCTCTAAGAATTAGAAACTCACTACCTCCTGAGATAGCCCATATGACTTAAAGGTAGCTCTAATTGTTACAGTTTTCTTTCACACGACGTACAATTTGCTTCTCTGAAACTTCTATCTTCTGTTCTAGTTCTATTCTCTGGGATCAAGCAAAACAAGTCTAATTCATCTTCCACATGACAGACTTTCAAATACTTGAAGATAGCTCTCATGTCTTCTTACATCTTCTCCTCTCCAGGCTAACCATTTACCTAGTCACCTCACTCATCTGGTCATCAATAAACATGTATTTCTATGTGCCAGACATAAAGCTAAGTGGTAGGCATGTAATAAACCGTCCCTAACCTCAAGGAATAGTGGACTAGTGGAGGCGACAATATTCAAAAAAATAGGTATATGCAAGATAGAGACAGAGGAGGTGGAAGTTAACTCTAGAGGGAAAGACTTGAGCAGCTAGAGGGACTAGCAAAGACCCCCAACAGAGGAGGGGTTTGAGCTGAATTGAAGGAAGCCAGGATCATCTTCTGGATTCACTCTAGCCTGTCAACACTTTTTAGTACATTAATTCTGTCTTCCAGTGCATTACTTTCATTGATAAAAATGTTGAATAGAATAAGTCACTGAAACATTCCACCAGAAAGACTTGTCCAGGCATACTACCTGGGTCTGGTCAGTTAACCAGTTTTGAATCATCCAGGAACAGAAATTTTTGTGCAAAAAGGAATTTACTTTAAAATAGATTTTCACTACTTAATAGAAATTCTTAGCATGGAAATAGGCAGGTAATTTGCAAGTAAGGCATTCAGTAGGAATTTTTCTCTTAGGCGCCTCAAGAAAAAAAAGGAACTAATAATCTAATAAGTATATAAATAATGGTAAGTCATTAGAGTTTGTCAATTTCAAGAGAAAATCTAAGGTAACTTTATGTACAAAGGGAAGTACTCAGTCAATAAGCATTTATTAAGTACTTATACTATCTATGCTAAGCATTGGGGATACAAAAAAAGGCAAAAAGTTCCTGCCTTCAAGGAGTTCACCATCTAATGGATGAGTAAGAGCATATAATCACAGATATAGTCAGTCAATAGGCATTTATTAAGCACCTACTATGTGCCAGGCAGTGTGTTAAGGACTAAGAGTTAATCATCATCTCTTATAATAACTCAAAAATCTGTATGATTCAGCCTCAGTCTCTCTCCTGAGTTCTACTCCTTGCCTAGTGGCCATTTCAAACTCATATCCCAAAGACACCTTTGTCCAAAACAGAACTCATTATCTTTCCCCAAAACCTCTACTGAACTGGCAAGATTTGTCACTGCATTGGACATACAGGGTGATGGAGAGTGAAGAGTCAACGATAGTACTAGTGTTATGAACCTGGAAGACTGGAAGCCAAAAGGAGATCTCTGTCCAAAAAAAAGTCCAGTTTATCTCTATTATGAATTGATAAAAAACTAACCATCCTACGAAAGCTAAAAATAACTTGGTATAGCGGACAGAGGTCCAGTCTTGAAGTCAAGAAGACCTGGGTTCAAACTCTTCTCTCTCACACTAGCTCACACTGGCAACTCACTTAACCTCTCAGTTCTACAGGCAACTAGCTAAGAATTGCTGTTCAGTAATTTCATCATATCCAACTCTTGCTCAGAGCCACAAAGCCAGTAACTAAGGTCAAATTTGAACTCAGGTCCTCCTGACTCCAGGTCCAGCGCTCTATCCACTATACCACCTATCTGTCCCTCAGTTGTCAACTAGACACTGATGGAGTGAATTTCCACAGTGAGGAGGAGGGCTCCCTACACTGATAAAATCACAAGTACAGACTTGTCCCATGGCCCACCTTTGTTTCCTCCCAAATAAAAAAGATAAAAATATGTTTTCTTTGTCATCTAAGAATTCTACCACTATACATACAATCAAAATAAAGGCAGTATAATCTGAAGGCCAGACCTTTGAAAACTCATATTGTATATATTTGTAATGGGGTAGCTAAGTGCATAGTGGATAGAGTATTGGGCCTGGAGTGAGGAAGACTCAACTTCTGATGACTTCAAATCTGGCCTCAGACTCTCACTAGATGTGTGACCCTAGGCAAGTCACTTCACCCTGTTTGCCTCAGTTCCCTCATCTGTAACATGAGCTAGAGAAAGAAATGGCAAATCACTCCAGTATCTTTGCCAAGAAAACCCCAAATGGGGTCACAAAGAGTCAATCAGTACTGAAACAAATGAACAACATATATTTATTTCTATGTATTTATTTGCTTGTTGTCTCCCCCAATAGATGGTGAGCTCCTCGAGGGCAGGAATTGTCTCTTTTTGTATCCCTACTGCTTATGACAGTGCATAGCATACAGCAGGCACTTAATAAATGTTTATTTATTGACTGATAGACTCAGCTCTTGAATTACTTTGTTGTTTAACTGTGGGCAAATTGGTTAACTTCTCTGGGACTTGGTTTCCTCATGTGTAAAATGAGAAGGTAGGGTTGAATGATCCCTTCAAGCATTAAAATCCCTTCAAACTCTACCAGGGTATAAATGTACTGTTAACAAGTAAAGCGTGATCTATTGCAAGTATTTTGTAATCATTATGATCAGAAAGTAGAATGTATTTAGATGGAGTTGGAACTCACTTTATTATAAACTCACTTTTTGGTTACATATGTGATACTTGAAAATTTTCCTGTCAATAGAAATGTACAAACTGAGTTGTTTTAATGCATTAGGCAAGATACTATTTAAAGGGCAACTTTTTTTGGTAAAGCATATAATTGTATTTTTTAGTGTTTATTGTCGTTCAGTCATTTTTTCAGTCCTATCTGACTCTTCATAACTCTATTTGGCAAAGATATTGGAGTGGTTTGTTATTTCCTTCTCTAGCTCATTTTACAGATGAGGAAACTAAGGCAAAAAAGTAAAATGATTTGCCCAGGATGACACAGCTATAGTATCTGAGGCCAGATTTGATATTAGAAAGGTGAGTCTTCCTGATACCGGGCCAGGCACTCTATTCACTATGCCACCTAGCTGCTGCTTTTCTTAGTGTACACATACTTAATCTCATCAATCAGCAATCATTTTTCACGTGTCCATGTACCAGGCCCTGTGCTAGGTGCTAGGGATTCAGAGACAGAAATGGAACAGCTTCTCCCTTTAAGGAGCATATATCTTACAAAAGGAAACATGTACAAATATACATATGTAGAATATATGATGATAGGAAAGGACTAGACATAATTTTATTGGCAGAAGGAACTCTCCATGAGGAAATTTCTCCTGGCAATGCAGATCAGCACCTTCTCTCCAATTTATAGTTATAAGAGTGTTGCTTAGGGCACTGAGAAATTATTATGTGACTTGCTGAGGTTTCAGGGACAGAGACACTAGCAGCTAGGGGGATCAAGAAAATCCGCACGTAGGAAGTAGCATTTCAGCTGACCTTTGAAGGAAACTAGGGAATTTAAATGGCAAGGGTAAAGGAGTACATTCCAGGTGTGGGGGACAGGCTATGCAAAGGCATGGAGACAGATAGGAAATGAAATGTTATGTATGGAGAATAAATGAAGAGAATACAAGAAGGCTAGTTTGGCTGAACTTCAGTGTGTATTGGTTTGAGGAAGGTTGTGAGGGAATTTAAATGTTAAACAGTGATATGAATATATATTTGATCCTAGAGGTGGGAACTACTGAATTTTATGACTAGGAGCATGACATATGTGTGCTCTAAAGTCATAACTATGCTTTAAGACTATAATTTTGAGAGAATATATGGAAAAGGGGAAAAATTTTAGGCAATGGAGGCCAGTGCAACAGTACAGGTGATGAGGATCTGAAGTAGTAAAGGGTAGGGGTAATATGAGAATAAAAAAGGGAGCAGATACTAGAGATGCTATGGAAATAGAATCAATAAAATTTGGCAACTGACTAGATATGGGGGTAAAGAAGAGTGAAAAGTTAAGGATGACTCCAAAGTTGTAAAAAAGATGCCCTCCATGGAAAAAGAGAAGGGCTTTGAAGGTAAGATCATGGGTTCTGTTTTTTTTGACCATGTTAAGTTTTAGAAGCCTATGTAACATCCATTTCAAAATATCTAGTAGACATATGGTGATTCAGTAATAGAGACCAAGAGAGACAAGAGCTGGAAGAGCAGGGTATATATAGATCTTGGGAGTGATCTGTGTAGAGATGATGACAGAACCATTGGAGCTGATGGGACACACATGTCCCCGCCCCCCTCCCCCACCAAGAGACTATATATAGAGACAAAAAGAGGGGCCAGGACAAAGTTTTGGGATACACCCAAAGTTTGGGGGTGTGATATGAATTTTCATATATTGATTCTTGTCAGGATAATATCTGCTCACATTTATATAACATTTTATGATTTATAAAATGCTCTCTATACATTCTGATTAAGGCAGAGAGGAAGAAGGAATAATTGGAGCAGGGGTACTTCTTGGGAAGGCAAACCTAAGAAGTTTGATATCTTTAGGCTGAACAGAGCAAGATATGAGGCTACTAGTATCTGGGAGTGCAAAAGAAAAGGTTAAGGTAGAAGAAAGATAAAGAACGGGAGGCTGGGACTCCAAAGAAAATCTACTTCTTATATTTGCCTTAAGACCTTAGTATTGAAGGTTTTCCACCAAAGATTATTTTGTTAACTCGATCATACACGGTTAAGTAGTCAGCACCAGAGCTAGCTGTTTAGTCTGGAACACTGTAAGCCATGGCCTCCCTTATTAGCTCTACTCAATTTTCTGAGCCTCAACTAATCTATTCTCTAACCAGTCTAGACTGATGTTAATTTCATGTACTTCCCTCCCAATCACTCCCTCCCTTTTCCTAACAGAAAGGATGTTAAAGTAAAGGGAAAAAAAAGAAAAGATAAATACATCTACATGTGGGGCAGTGGAAGATGATGCTTATTGTTAGCATTCATATGGTATAGGATTCACATGATGTACTTTACATATGTTATCACATCTGATCCTTACAAGAACACTGTGAGATAGGTACTAACATTATGTATTTTCATTTTACAGCTAAGGAAACTGAGGCTTGAAAGTTAAGTACCTTGAAGAGGGTCACATGACTATGTCAGACAAAATTAAATACACGTCTTGCAGATTCTAAGTTCAGCCCTCTATTCATTGTGCCATCTAGCTGCCTATGTAGGGTAGGAGAGATTTGATTTCCCCTGATTTTCCTTCTCTTTATTCTCCCCATATTCCACACATTGTTCTCCCATAAAAACTCTTATTATTCATAGTACTTTAGTTTTGAATTTCCTTATTCTCAGACACTCTTAGAACAAATATCCCCTGTATGTTGAGAAACTCTATAAAAATACACATTTGGGTAATTTGGATTTATATACATTTATCCATGAATGCCTTTTTCCAATAACATTCCACAACATCAATTGCAGCTGGACCCCCTGCTCTCTACTTACAAAGCCACCACCTCAGTGCAGGCCCACATCACCTCTTGCATAGATTATTGTAACAAACTCATAACTGTTCCCCCACTACCTCAAGTGTCTTTCTACTCCAAACTTAAGTCCAAACTTAAGCCCCCGATTGTCTCTAAGGACAAATCTGATCATATTGCTACACTCCTCAATAAACTCTAATGTCTTCTTATTGCCTCTATATATACTCCTCTGTTTAGCTTTGAAAGTGATTCACAACTTGGTCCTAAACTATATTTCCAGCCTCATGTATCACTCCCAACCAAACTACTTTCTCTCTACAATTCTCTACATTTCTTCCTTCCTTCAAGATGCTCCTCAAGCACCACCTTTCACATGAAGGAATTCTTGAGCTTCCCAACTGCAATACAGGGGCCTTTCTCCTAAATGCCTCGTATTTAACTATTTTATATTTATTTGTATTTATTATCTTTTATTTATTCTAAGTGTACACATGTACATTCAGAATAAATATAAAAATTTCTCTCTTCAATTAGAATGTAAACTCTGTGAGAATAGGTGTTCTTTCATATTCCTGCCATCTAGCACAATGCCTAGCACATTGGTAGTATGCACTTAGTAAAAGCTTGTTGACTGATTAAGACTAGTAGCATGATGTAGTAGGTAGCGTACTGACTGGATTTGAAGTCAGTCAGTAAAGACTTGAGTTCAAATCCTGTCTAAGATGCTTAACTGTAATGTGGCTCTGCACAAGTTACTGAACCTCTCTGGAGCCCATTTTGCCATCTGTAAAATGGGGCTAGGATAGTACCTACCTCATGATATTATTGAAAAAAATTACAAATAGAGATGTTTCCTAAGTGCTTTGCAAACCTGAAAATACTAAATAATTGTGACCTATTATCATTATTATTTATCGCATAGACCCAAAAAATCACTGTCCAGCCCAAGTACAGAGATGTCCAAGAAGAAGAAATCCACCACCTCTCCAGGGGCTCATTCTGCTCCTGGACACCTAATTGTGAAGAACTCTTTCCTAACTTCAGGCCTAAATTTGCCTCCTTTGGCTCTTCCATCCATTGTTCTGGATTCTGCCTTGGGAGGCCAAACAGAACAAGTCTGATCCCTCTTTCCCAAAGCAGTCCTTCCAATACCAGAAGACAGCTCTCACTTTCTTCCCTTAAATCTTCTCTTCTCCATGCTAAATGTACTCTGTTCTTTCAGTGGATCCTGATAGGTCATGGACTCAAAGCCCTTCACCATTCTCATTGATCTCTAGACACTCAGCATGTGTCAATGTCTTTCCTTAAACTATGAAGCTCAGAACTGAACTTAATCTTCAGGGTGAGGTAGTAAGGGCTGAGGATAGTGGGAGTCTCACCTCGGCTCCTGGAATCTGTGCCCCTCTTAATGCAGCACATGATTGCCTTAGCTGTTTTGGCTATTACACCACACTGCTGACTCATTTCGAGCTTGCAGGCCTCTTAAAATATTCACATGTTTTTTCAGACCTGGTATCTATCCATGCATCCCCCTCCTAATACTTGTAAAGTTGAATTTTTGAATTCAAAAGAAAGACTTTATATTTGTCCCTAGAGAATTTCATCTCATTTGATTCAGTCTAGTGTTCTAGTTTGTCAAGATCCTTTCAGATCCTATGTCATCCACTACATTGGCCATCCCTCCCAATCTTGTTTCAGCTACAAATCTTTTTTTTTAATTAAATTATTTTTAGTTTTAAATATTTGCTTTTATGAGATTTTGAGTTCTAAATTTTTGCCTCCTCTCTCTACTTCCCCCCTCCCCAAGAAGGCATACAATCTGATACAGGCTATACATGTATGATCATATTAAAACATATTTCCACATTAGTCATGTTGTGAAAGAAGAATCAGAGCAAAAGGGAAAAACCACAAGAAAGAAAAAACAAAAAAAAGAGAAAACAGTATGCTTTGACCTGCATTCAGACTCCATAGCTCTTTCTCTGGATGTGGACAGCATTTTCCATTATGAGTCTTGGAATCGTCTTAGTTCATTGCATTGCTCATAAGATCAGCTACAAATCTGATGAACATACCATCTATGCTTTTTTTCAAGTCACTGGCAAAAATGCTTAACAGCATAGAGCCCACCACAGGTCCTTGGAGTTCTCCACTGGAGATTTCCTGCCATGCTTACACAGAACTGTTACCCAGACTGTATACCTTTTTGGTTTAGCTGCTTTAGGGGAGTTCCAAATGAATTTATTATACAATATAGGTAGTTTGTTCTTGCTTTAAAATTTTCATTTAAAAAACAGCTATTTAACAAAGCAATACCTCAGTGATCTGAAAGGTCACGAGTATGGACAAGATTTACTCCCCCAACATTATCTAGGAGCCCACTTTCTAGTGATGCACCTCCCCAAACTTAGCCATGTTAGTTAGCTGTAGTCTGTTACTTATCTCCTACCTGAGACCTTACCAATGTGGTAAGGCCTACTTCTATCTTGATGGCATAATAATGACTCACATTTCTACAGCACTTTGAAGATTTTTAAAGTACTTTCCTCGAAACAACCCTATGAGGAAAGTATTATTATTCCCACCTAACAAATCGAAGTAAGGCTGAGAGAGGTAAACTGAATTCCCAGTGGTCACACAGCCAGCTGGCGTCTTGTGATTCCAAGTCTGTCACCCTCTCAACTAGAGCACCTCAAGAAGCTGCCTCTGTTCCTCTATATGCTACACAGAGCACTACGAACAGTTCTGTTATATCATACACAGCCTTCAAGACACCAGGGCCACCTTCAAGGCATGATGCCTGAAGTCGGGATTCACCATCTCACACACTGGTAGTTATAGATAAAGCATAGTCAATAATTGATGCCATCTTATCACTCTCCCCTACCAAGCAAAAAAATCCAACACTTCCTGAGAGTTAGCATGGCACAGACATGGACTTGGAGAGAGAGGGTCTAGCATGTACTAGCAAAAAGATCTTAACTTTGGTTTCCTCACCTATACAATACAATGAACTGTAAAACTGTATAAATATGAATAAATGTTAAAGGCAAGAAAACTCTACAAAACAAATAAACTAAAAATATCATAGCATAAAGCTTTTTATTTTGACCACTAAAGACAAAATTATAATACTGTGAAAAATAAACAAATGAACAATGATAAAAAAAAAATTTCTGCTGTACTATTTTCTCTGAAATGGAAGCTGATTTTTAAATTTTAAAAGTTATATGTTAACAAATCTGGCCTTGGGTACTGAAGCAGTGCTTTAGTTTTACAGCACCCCAAAACTGTCATAGTAAAAGATGACTGATATCCCCCAGACTATTTAGCCAAAGAACCGACAAACTGATAAACAAATGACAGTCATTATGTGTCCAAGGTCTAAATTTCTGAAAAAAGAAATGAAGATTTTTATTCTTAGGACTCCCTTTCTAAAAAAAGTTCACTGTACTGCAGCAGATGACAGAGGAAGCAATTATGCAATGAAAGCCTCCAGAACCTGGTTGCAACTTCTGGAATGTGACTATTGTTTTGCAATGGAGTTTGTCACCATCATATGAAAAAGTCATTGGGAAATAAAATGTCTTGTTTACCTGCTAGTTACTAATAGAGAACTACTCATCGCAAAGGCAATAATCTAATTTAAAGAATTTTAAACCATCCAATTAGTTTATGATGTGAAACCTTTAAAAATTTTAGAAATATTTCTTTGAGCCTAAACACATTAAAAATACAATATTCTTCAGGACATTATGGCTCTATACTGAAAACGACATTGGTTTGGAATGTAACATTAAATAGTACTTTATTATATGAAACATCTTTGGAACAGTAAATTTTCTTATAGGGTTCTTCTGTTCTTGTGGATTTTTTGTCTAACTAATATTTTCAGCTTTGTTGTTGTTGAGAATTATTTTACTGTGTACCAATATCTCAGTGAGGGCCATCTACATGGCACAATGGATAGAGTGCCAGGCCCGGAGTCAGGAAGACTCATTTTCGTGCATCCAAATCTAGCCTCAGGCACTTACTAGCTATGTAACCCTGGGCAAGTCACTGAACTCTGTTTGCCTCAGTTTCCTCATCTGTAAAACGAGCTGGAGAAGGAAATGGCAAACTAGTATCTTTGCCAAGAAAACCCCAAAGGGATTACGAAGATTCAAAATTGATTGAACAACAACAAAACAAAAACAAAATCTCAGTGAAGATAATCTGAAATGATAAATAACAATAGAATGATGTCATATATTAGTTGGGGGGAATGTAATAAACACTTAAGTGACAGAAAGGCAACCAAAATAGGAACCCAAAATAGGATCATGGGATCACAGATTCAGAGCTCCAAGGAGCCTTGAAGACCATCTAATACAACCCCTTTATTTTACTAATGAAGAAACTGGAGATCAGAGAAGTCACAGGACTTGCTTAGGGTCAAATAGGTAATCAGTATGTGGGACTGGATTTGAACTCAGGTCTTTTTGACTCTTAAGTACAATACTCTTTTCTAAGCTACTCATAAAAGTCAATTATATACTATATAAGATTTTCTTTGAGAGATAATCTTTGCTGTTCTTATCCCAAAAAAGATTCCTCAAAAGAAACATTTATTTTCCAATAATTATATCTATTAAAAGGACGTCCTAGAAATCAAGCTTTAGGAGTAACAGGCATCTTATAGGGCTTCTTCTGTTAGAATTTTGATCAGTGTGTTACTTTGTCTCAGTGTCTCAGATTTGTGCCAGCTACAAGGATATGGCTGACATATATCTTCTTCCACAAGGTTGCCACCATCAGTACTTAGTAGAGAAAAGCAGGGAAAAGCAAATGCTACTTTCTGCACCTTGTATTCATGTCTACCCATGCTATTGCCCCCTGCTGACTAAGAAGGGGAAAAGTCCCAAATTATTATTTACAATTTAAACCATCCATCTTCCTTCAAACCATCCTTTTCCCACTTTCCTCCAATGAAAACAACTTAAAGTCTATGTACTTTTTCAAGTAGCACAGAATCACAGAATTTTAGAATTGGAAGAGAATATAACCATCAATTAACATACCTTATACCAGAAAGGGGGTCTCCTCTACAGTGTAGAGGACAAGTGGCCACTTAAAAACCTCAAGTTAGTAGGAGCCCTACATCTCCCAAGGTAGCCCATTCTACTTTTCAATTCTACCTCTGTTAGCAACTTTTACTGACTTTAAGTCTAAATGTGCTTCTTTATAACTTCCAAAATTCCTCTTAAGTCTTTCCTCTGCTCCCCCTCCAAAAAAACCACAACCCACAAAAAAACCCCACCACATCTAATCCTTCTTTCCACAAGACATTTCTTCAAATACTTGAATGTGGCTTTCACTTTCATGTCCCATGTTCTGTGCCCTACCACCACCATAGATCTTCTTTTATACAATCTAAACATCTCCATTTCCTTTAACCAATCTTCATATAGACTGAACTTGAGGCCCTTCATGATCATGGGGACCACACTCTAGACACTCTCTAAATTTCTTCAAATGTAGCACAGTATAATAGATATGGTAAGACTAAGGTAGAATCTAGTAGTATTTTTACCTCCTCATTCCTGGATGTGAGGATTCTTGGAATAAAATCTAAGATCATATTAGCTTTTCTGGCAGCCTCTGGATTCATACTGTGCATGCAGTCCACTGGAACTCTCACATCTTCAGATCAGCTGCTATTTTAGTCATGCTTCTCTTTATTAGATTTTCATCATCTTTTTGCCTAGTATTGTAGCCTTTCAATAAGTATTTGGTGTTTACTATATGCCTGACACTGTGCTAAGTACTAGTGACATAGAGTTGTTGTTCAGTCATGTCTGACTCTTTGTGACCCATCTGAGGTTTTAACGGAGTGGTTTGCCATTTCCTTCTCCAGCTCCTTTTACAGATGATGAAACTGAAGCAAACAGGGTTAAGTGACTTGCCCAGAGTCACACAGCTAGTAAGTGTCTGAGGTCGGATTTGAACTCGTGAATATCCTGACTCCAGGCGTAGCACTCTATCCACTGTGCCATGTAGCTGTACAAGAAGAGACAAGGACAATTCTTGCCTTCAAGGAGCTCGAATTCTAATAGAGGAAGACACCATGTCAGTAACAAGGTCTTTTAAAATCCTGATTCCGTCACCCAGTATGTTGTTATCCCTCACGCTTTTGTGTCATCGAAAATTTGATATAAAAGCTGGCTATGCCTTTAGTTACTGATAAAAGTTAAAGCGCACTAGACCAAGCACAGATCCCTCAGACCTCTTTTCATTCATGGCTATTCTTTAGATCTAGCCGTTCATTCAGCACCGCTCTACTTAGTTGTACAATCATACTCTAACCCATATCTCTCCATCTTTAGCACTAGAATAGCGCGACATATTATCAAGTACTTTGCTACAATACAGACCAAACTACATCTACAGCTTTTCCCTGATCATCCATCTTAGAAACTCTGTCAAAAAGGAAAGCAAGGTGTGATCTGTTCCTGGTGAAGCCATGCTGGCTCCTTGAGACCACCTCTTCTCTCTGTTCTAACTACCTCTTTAATACTACATTGTAGGAAAGTGAAGTAAGCAGAACTAAGAAAACCATACAATGACTATAACAATGTAAACAGAAAAGACAATAACTACAAACATTGAAAAGGAAAGTTGTAAGATTAGAAAGAGTAAGTCTGATTTCAAAGAGATAATAAGACACATTCTCCCCCAAACCTTTGCCTAGTCTGGATCTCCACAAGCTTTCAAAGCTTGCAGACAGTGGCTCAGCAATGAAAATTGCCAACCCTTTGAATACCTGCGGATATACTTCACGTAGGATAGATGACTTAAAATCATCAAAGGAAACTCAGCACACTCTTACAATCTCCTTATCTACTGAGAATATCAATTCTCTGTGGGTCATTTCAGTTTACTTCTTTTCAGTCCAAATATTCTCCTTTGCAGAAAAAACAGAAGCAAAATACTCAGAAAGCTCTGCTCTGTCCACTGTTGTTAGCTCCACATTCCAAGCAGGGTTCCTACACCACCACCACTCTTCTTTACCTCAACAAAGCTAGAAAACTATAACAAACACATCTTATGGTTATAGCGTTCTTTGACAGCCTCAGTTCGTTAGTCAGTCAAGCAGTCAAATGATGTTTATTAAGCCCTTACTATGTGCCAAGCACTGTGCTAAGCTCAGGAAATGAAAAAACAAGAAAAAAAAATAGTCCCTTTCCTCAGGGAGCTTACATTCTAATGGTGAAGCCAATACATTAAAAAAAAAAAAGGTGAAAGAAAAGGAATATACAGGGGCATAATGGAGGGGCATAGAGGAATGAAGCCTGGTAGGAAATGGTGATATGGCTGGCCTGGGTGCCCTCCTTAATTGAAGGTCCTGGGAGGAGTCATTCACCTCCAACAAGGAGAAGGGGGCCCAGGAGCAGATGGTATTTCTGAGGTCCTGGGGCTGATGTGATCTTCTGGGATGAAGAGGTTTCCAGGCATGATAGAGAAGTCCAGAGGAGTACAGCCTGATGGGAAATAAAGACATAGCTGGGCTGGGTGAAATCCGTAAATGGAAGTTCTGGAAGGAGCTTCCCACCCTCCAAACAGAGCACTCTTGATACTCTTTTTAGAGAACAATATCACTCCTTTATTCATCTGATCACTGACTGCCGAGATTTTGAGCTAATCAAGGAGCTTCTCTCTGCTTCTTATTCATATGGCAATAGAATACAGAAAATTCTTATCCCACATCAATATGTGATTTGTTTATATGACTGCTCACAAATATTCATCTACATCTGATGCTATAGGTAAAAAGACAGATGAAAGAATGGTGAATAAATTTTACGAGAAAGAATAAAGGTAAAGCTGTTTTTCATTCTTCCTCCTCCACTAAAGTACAGAATCACCCTATTTTAGAGAGCAATGATATAAAGTTAGACTGACTAAAGATATTAAAAACAACACTTTTCATTTTCCCCCAATCTAGGGTGGCTAACCTAAAACATGGAGTTATGAATCTTGTTAAACTAAAAGGGTATCAATTACCAGGGTGATGTGGAGAGGAAGAAAAAAACTTTTTCATTATATTCTTGAGAAAGCTATTGAAAGACATAGAAATAAGACGACATATGACATTTGTAGAGAAATATTCAATCTACACATTATACACTAGGTCTTTTTGTCAGGAAGCAACTTTATATAGCTCAGTAAGTTTGAATGTTTGAAAAAAGACTCCATGGGTCAAATCACAATCTACAAAGTCTTCAAAGAAGCCTTCATATTTTAGAATACATAAAAGGATTATTTTAGGAATACCCATCATATGATTAGGCTAGTAAAGATAACATTTTCATTTTCGTTTATTTTTTTAAAAAAAATTTTAGACTGGGCTTCCCTATCTTTTCCAGGCTGGAAGTACAGTGGTCATTCGTGGACCTGAGGCCAATACTGATTAACAGAGAAGCTTTTAAACTACTTCATTTTTCCAAGCTGGGTCAGTTATCACTTCCTTTAAGAACCTTGTATCCTTCTGCTCCCAGGGGCTCACCAGATTGTGCCAGACTTAGTAAGGACACCCAATCACCTTTAGCCTGACTACAGCTCAGAACTCCTGAATTCAAATGACCCATTAGCCTCAGCATTCTCCAACTGCAGGGATTACATTTTTAAAACTTGCAGGTTTTTTCCCTGACAATAAATTTGTAAAACAATGAAACGATGAAATGAAGAATGTGATTACAAAATAATTCTGTATAGACTCAGACATAATGTCACAAAGAAAGTGGTAGGAGAAAAAGTTACTGAGAACCATAGAGAAGAGAACCATAGAGAAGAAATCACAGGCTAGAGAAGACTTCAGAGACCACCTAGTTAAATCCGTCTATTTATCATATGAAATTATGGATCACCAGAGAAATGATTGGTGGTCACACAGTAAGATGGGACAAGAAGTAACCAGGCTTTCCTGATTCTATGGCAGTCAGGGCCCAGGGGAAAAAGGACAACAAAAGAGAAGGAAAGAAGTTCATGTTGACAGCACCCTAGGTTGGATGTTCATCACCTCCCTCTATGGAAGTTATACTATTCTAACAGCCTCCTAACCAGAGGCTATTCTGATCAGAAGCCATTCAGTCTCTCCCTCCAAACTGTGGTCTGCACAACTGCCCAAATATATTCTTAACACATAGTTCTGACACAGTCATTCCCCAACAAAACTCAAACAAAAAACCCTAAAACTTCAGAGGTTCTCTACTACTCATTTAGGATACAAACTCTTCAGCTAGTATTTTTGAGCCTCTAAAATGAGACTCTAGCCTACTTTTCCTGTTTTATTTCACTTAAGCTTGATGTTAAAGCCAGATCACACTGCTAACCACCCTAGACTATGTCTTGCATGAACTTGACCTGCTTCTTTTGCCCGGGGCACTCCCCCAGGCTCCCACCCCTGTCTCCTACTTTTTAACTCCTTCACCTCTGCCTTTCATGATACTTCTTTTCCTTCGAGGCTCAGCACAGGCCTCACTGTCTCTGTGCAGCCTGCCCTGATTCCCCTCATTCAAAGTGTTTTTGTCCTTACCAGATTTTCCTAAAGCACTTTCTATGGATCTCTCCTTGGCCTGTCTCCATGCTATGTTAGATTACACTTGTTTGGATACCTCTCATAATCCTATATAATGTCTCTGAGGATAGTGGCAATTTTTTAACCTCTGCATACTCAGCACAGTGCCTTGTACATAGCAGGCATTTAATAAATGATGAGAAGAGAAAGGTAATGGGATAAGAAACAAAGAAAGAGATATGGGTAACCTCTGGGTCTCTGAAGAGATCCAATATGCTTATTTCTACAAAGAGCCTTAAGAGCTTTCCATGTGTCTCTTTAGTTCTGTTATGCCCCCAACTCAATTTAACTTATTCCTGCTCTCTTGTGACGGAGTAGCTTTTCCCATTTATTTTTTCACTCTCTCCTACTACCTCTTATTATTCCATAATCAAGATAATTGCAGGACCTCCTACACTAGGACTTATCTTCTGTGTCACTGAATAAAAATGTTGAGAAATATTGATCTAGTGTTCAATAATTCCTGAATTGAATTAGGAAGACCTGAGTTCAAATGTGGCCTCAGATACTTTTACAAGCTATGTGACTCTAGATAAGTCACTTAATCTCGTTTGCCCCAGTTTCTTCATCTGTAAAATGGGGATAATAATATCACTTACTAGGGGCAGCTAGGTGGCGCAGCGAGTAGAGCACAGGCCCTGGAGTCAGGAGGAGCTGAGTTCACATCCGACCTCAGACACTTGATATATGTACTAGTTGTGTGACCTTGGGCAAATCACTTAACCCCAATTGCCCTGCCCCCCAAAAAATTAAAAAGAAAATAATATCACTTACTTCTTAGGTTTGTTGTGATTAAGTAAGGGAATATTTGTGACACATTTTGCAAACCGTAAAGCACTATATAAATGCTAGCTATCTTCTTCTTCCTCCTCTTCTTCTTCCCAATATCCCCAGAGTGGAAATAATGAAAACTAGTTTACAAGGATAACAGTTGTTAACCTCCAGGTTTTCTATTGTCCGCAATCCTATCACGTCCTCATTTATATCAACTTCAATTACAAAGGATGCACTGTTTTCAATTACAAAGGACCCATGTGAATGTCCTATAATTAAAATCTATCTTTTGATAATTGTGTAATTACTTTCTTTTTTGGTGAATGTATAAAATATGATTTTAAAATATGACTATCTGACATGCTTAGAAGAAAAACAGCAGTGTCCACAAAGTTTATTTATTCAAAAAATTTTTACAATACCTAAGAGCAATAATGCATTTGTATCTCTATTGCATCATCTTGATTCTTAATCTGCCAGTTTCATGGGCCAAGGAAAAGCTTGAGGAAAATATCTTATTGCTGGTTGTCTTGAAGGAGGTTGTGTGTGCTCATTTTTGCAAACAGATTTAAGAAGTTGTGACAAGCCAAAACTATAAAAGAACTTAATTGTTAAATATGAGGTGCCTACTTTCGCAATTCCAGGTTGTATCGCCATAAAAATTCAATGAGTATACTTAAATTTTATCCGTATTTGAAAAACAAGAAAAAGCTAAAAGATTTAAACTTGGCAAATTCTCTAGTACACATGAATAATTCCACACCTTATCAAAGAGTATGGCAATTATCTATAACCGCCACTGAATGAAAAAGTTCTACTAGAGACTTCAAAGATCATGTAATCTAATCCCTAACCTCACAGACAGAAAAAGCTCAGTTTTCAAGAGGTGAAGGAACTTGCCTAACGTCACAACTAAAAATCAGAGCAGACAACAACGAAAAATAAATGGTATAGCATTGTAGCCCATAGAGTATTTGATGCTTCCATGCTTAGAGAAAAGTTTTCTTGCAAAATATACTGAGAACTAACTGGGAAACTTTACAGAAAATAGCAAAAGTAATCAAAAGTACAATCTGAACTACAGAGGGTATCTGCTCATCTTCCTCATGCTGACAATAATACATCCTTAGCTCATTTCCTCGTGAGGATGGCAGCAAACTACAGACTATGTAAAGAAGGTAGGTTAATTCTTTCTACCTCCATAGTCCTTTTTTCAGCATACTCCCACCGTCTAGTTCTTAATGTCTGCATCAAAACCAAAAAAGAAACCAGGGCTCAGAATGGTCATTTATTAGTGATGCCTGCGAAAAGAAGTGTTGTTTGAAAGAAGTAAGGAAGAAAGGCATGATACCCAGCACAGGATCACAGGATTAGTGGAATTACAGGATGAAAGAGTTTGAGAGCTACTACTGCCTTGTACTAAATCTCTTCTATCCCCCCGTAGCAAAAAAAGAAGGGTTCATAACTGTTCTTGAAAATGATTTGTTCTTAGACAATGTTTCATATGTACCTATCTGAATTTCAGAATTGGCCACTGATTTAAGAGCTGATTTTAGTAGATGAGGTAATGTGTAAGAACATTAAGTTCTCAGACACAGCTTATTTCAGGGATTAACACATATGAGCTAAGAAAGATACTCTAGATATGTGGCAAATCTGTCTCAACTTTAGCTCATTTAATGAAACTACTTTTGTTTTAGCAACACAGTACTTCGATGTGGGATGGGAAGAGAAGGAAGGGAGAAGGGGAAATGGGGGGGATCTCTAAAATGGACATGAACACTTACCTAGTAGATATATGATAGAGGCCCCCAAAGTCGGTCACACTGTTACAGCTGTAAAAATTCTCTAATCTCTAAAAAAAAAGTGGAAATGTTTTCTAGTAGGAAACAATAACAGTGATCACTAATTTAAATAAAAAACTTCCAAAAGCTATCTATTGCTTATCTGATAAAGTAAAAAATTATTTCGGCATTTAAGACTCTATACAATCTGGCTAGGTGGCTCAGTAGATAGAGCAGCTGGGCCAAGAGTCAGGAGGATCTGAGTTTAAATGCAGCCTCAGACACTTACTAGGTGTGTGACCCTGAATAAATCACTTAACCTCTGTTTGCCTTAATCCACGGGAGAAGGAAATGGCACACCATTTCAGTACCTTTGCCAACAAAGGCCATGGCATGCTCTGGTCCATGGGGTCATGAAGAGTTGGATATGACTGACCAACAACAACCACCACCACCTGGCTCTAACCTACTTAGTCCAGCTCTACCTCCTACTACTCCCTTCATCTATTCTACTTTTCAGTAAAGTTGCACATTTTATTCTTGCCCTGCTTTCTCCCCTTCTCTGTGCCTTTAGGGTATCACCTACACCTGGAATGAACTCTCCCCATTCTCATAAGTACCTCCCTTCAGGGCCGAATTGAGATGGAGTGGTAGATAGAGTACAGACTTAGAGAGCAGAAGTACTAAGTTCAAATGTTCTCTGACACTAGCCATGCAACAACAGACAAGTCACTTAACTATCAGGGCCTCAGTATCTTCATCTATAATACTGGAATAATACCCAGTAGCAGCTACCTCCCAGGGTTGTTGTGAGAATCGAGATAATATATATAAAGCATTTTATATATTTTATAACTATATGTCATTTATGATGATGAGGACATTTCCTCCATGAACTCTTCCCTTGGTGGCTAAGTGCTATAACATCAAATTTTTCATTGCCCTTTGCCTATACTACTTCTTTGCACATATCTCATTCTCCTTTGTATTATAGTTATTTGAATACTTGTCCGCTTCCTCATTAGATTGAAAATTCCTTAAGGGCAGGGTTTCTTACTTATCTGTCTTTGCATCTTCAACACTAGGCATAGTAATTTGCATATGGTAGCCATTTAATATTTATTGAATTAAAACAATTGATAAAACATTCTTTTCCTCTAAGATTGTGACTTTTTTTCTTAAACTGACTAAAGGCAGTCCCAAACTTTTTTCACTGATAAGCTGACATGATTTAGAGGTGGATTGGTCCTTATCTGTTAACTATTCTAGTCCAACCTCATCATCTGACAGAGGAAGAAACTTAAATACAGAAGTTATGACTGTCCCAAAGTCAAACAAAGTAGTGAAAAGCAGACAAAGGATTTAAACCTAGGTTCTCAAATTTCAAATCTCCAATTCTTTCCACTACAAGACAGTTGTCTCCTAGCACAATTACTGCTACAAGGTAAATGAAGAGTCCAGGGAGTGTAGACTAAGAGAAGGGGTGTGGTTAAGACATTAGAGGCAGAACCAGGAGCCTCACTTCTACAGAGAATGATTCCCCCATCAAAATTACCACCAGCACACACCCTGATAAGGATTTTGTTAGCCAAAAGGAAAGAGCAAAACTGTGGTTCTGCCTGATGGACCTCTAAAGTCTAGCTACAAAGGGTGACTGGAGCAGGTACTTTGCTGAAGCCAAGTTTAAGGCCCAGGCAAAGAAGAATATGAAAATGGAAAAAATAACTGGGATGGCAGACAGCTAGTACTTTCTTAATCAATAAAGATACCTTTAAAGATATTGATACCAAAGCATCCATGTAGGCTACAGCAGGCAGGCTGGGAAATACTTCCACTTCCCTAAGCATCTTTGCCAATGAATGTAAGCGTAACAAATATTAATAAGGTTTGACAGATAATTTCCAAACAACTGCTATGTTGTATAATTTTTGCATCAGAAGGCATATAAGCAATTGAAATAGTATGTGAGATTTTTTAATGCAAAATATTTATAATACAGCTTAAATGTGAATGACTCCTAGTCTTCTAAAAGGAGGTTTTGGGTGTGGTCGAGATAACTAACTTTGAAAACTTAGCAACAGAGGATACATTATGAGTAAGTACTTTACAAAATCTTTTTTTAAAAATGACGCTAATGCACTAGGTCTTTTTCATTTCAATGAAGACAAGTGGAGAATAAGTTGTAATGTGAGACACAATTTATGCAACTATGTTGAAATTCTCTGCTAAGAGAATTACAGCTTTGAATGTAAGGTTTTTTATGGTAAAATGATTTCAAAATAATATTAAGCATGAACTTCAGAACATTTCAGTGAGAGCTAATCACAAGAAAACTATTTCAATGCAGGTCAATTCAACTGGAAGGCAATGTTTTTTCAACAGCAAAAAAATAAAAGGGCTGAAACAAGTTATACTCTGTAAAATAACTATGAATATTAAATAGAAACATGTTAAAGTAAAGATTACATCAAGGAAAATCTACCCTCATATATGTATATCCTTATATATGTATATATTTTTAGATCCTCAGCTACTCCTGACCCCGATGAGATCAACTGATCATTTATAGGCTCTCCCATATTCAGCGAACAAGCTCTTCACTCATTCCTCAGCCACATGCCTTGCTTAGGAAAAGGCATGCAGTAAATTTAAAGGGCCAATAGAAATATGGTGAGCAGGTTTGAACTGCCTCTAAAAGCCAATGTATTTCCCCCTATATAATTCTCAAGACATGAGAGAAGTTTACAAGTCACATACTCTACTGCAAAGAAAACTATTCTCAGTGTCTCACTATTATATTAAAAATGCTTTTTAAATGATCTGATGGAGAATATCAGATTATTTCAGAAGTTCTATAGATCCTGCCAGCTAAGGACTATTGTGTTTATATTACAAACTTAATGCAGTTTGATTATTTAATATGCCAGGCTCATAGAACTGAAGCTGGAAGGGTTTTAAGAGACCATCTCATAGAACTCTCTCATTTAGCATATGAGGAAACTGAGACCCATGAAGGTAAAATTATTTGCTTAAGGTCATAGGTAGTATCAGAGGCAAGATTTAAACCTAGGTTCTTTGACTCGAGTCATTGGTTTTCTCATTGTACTATGCTGCCACCCAAATATCTAAAATATAATCTCTCTGAATTTATTAAAATTAATTCTTTATGTAATAAATTTGGTCTTATAGCCACGAGAAAATTCTGAGAATCCAACTTTTCCAGAAAGCCAAGAAAAATATTTCAGTTTCACCATTCTCAAATCCACTTGACTTTGAAAGCAAAATAAACATATTACTCTATTTAATATCGTTGCACAAGCGAATTCACAAGAATGAAATGTGTTCAGAGTTCCTAGAAAAAATGTAGCAATACAGGGTGCCAACTTGTTCAATGTCAAGCTCTAGGCAGGATAGCAGGACTAGCAGTAAATGACTCACAGTGAGTCACGCTGAAGCTATTTTTGCTTTTAAAGTACGGCCAGGCACTGGGTTAATATTCAACCCAGAGTAAATTTAGCAACGCAAAAAAACAAGTGTTTCCATGGTTGCTTCTTCACAATGTTTATGATATATATGCTGCCATTAGGTGTAGGAATAATTATTCCTACAGATAAATTGTGTGGAAATGTTCATCTTTCATTTGAGACTAGGAGTTTATGTGTTGTGTTTTTTTCAGAAGCTTGGGGTTTTTTCCCCCAAAACTAGCAAAAAATGTAAAGCAGTAGCTAGTATGCACATAATGGATCTTTAAAAAGTCCAATGCCGTTAAAATGCTTCAAGTTCCTTTAATAGAATACTATTTACAGATTTACAGTTTGGCTCTGGTTTTTTAAAAGCCCATAACCCATCCTGGATTGGTCAAATCTAATTCATCACTTGGGAAAGCCTAATTTCCCATTAATATCTCATTTCTCTCCTATATGCATAAAGTGTTTTTGTACTTGAGTGGCAGAGTAACAAAGGAAGAAGAAGGAGAGCAGGAATTTACTTTCCATCATTGAGTCCCTCAGTAATTCCTTAAAATTACAATTCAATCAATAGTGCCATAGTTATACTCTGATACGTTGTTAATAAAATTATCCTTTAGTTATTTTTATTTCGTTTCTTCAACAGTCCTAAATTCCTTGAGGGCAGAGACCACATCTTATTCTTCATAAGTAAAATTTTTTACATCCACACACCCTTAATGCTGTTCGCCTAGCTTAATATTCAAATATATCCAACTAAGTTTAAAAGTAAAACCTCAAAAGGAAGTATAATAGGAAAAGTTGGTCAACAAGCAACTGGAGAAGGCAGAGAAGTGGTAATCTGAGCATGGAAAGTCTGAAAAAACACCCACACAACATACCTTCTGGTACAGCTATAAGACAAGTAATACCAACAATAGTTGTTTCTAAACCCAGCCTTATCCACAGGGCATACTCATGTCTACCTAGCACAAAGTAAAAAAATAAAATCACTATCTGCTTCAAATAAAAAGAATTACAAACTTTAAAATCAATCTTTATGGACACACAGATACCAAATTTACAGGATATACCTGTGGACATAAATGAACCTAGGTATTTGAGAGCACGAATATTTTAGCTTTGGTTTTATGCATGTAACCAGAATTTATGAAGGAATGTAAAGGTTGAGGAAAAAAATCAGCGTAATTGTGGAGAACTGTTCTGTTCTCCACCCCCACTACTATCAGTTGATTCCATTTATTTCTGCCTGCAAACTTAAGGCTAGGCAAGCTTGAGGACTAGTTCCCTCTGACACAGAAACATTTAAAATGTCTTGAGGTGAGCCAAAGAATTCGGAACAAGCGTCGTTCCCTACACCTGAAATATATCCACTAAACTCTCATCCCCATGCCACATTTGCCTGTTGAAATCTTATTAATCCACCATGGCCCAGGCTCAGGTGCCACCTCCTCAAATGATGCCCTCTCTCATCCTATAGGCCCAAAATCTTCCTAGAGCACTTTGTCTATAACTGGTTTGATGAATGAAGTAATTATTACGTGCTTATTAGGGAGAGGGAAGGGAAGGAAACAAGCATTAATACAGTACTAATTATGTGGTAGGCACTGTGCTAAGGGCTTTTTACAAAAATTATCTCATTTGGTCCTAACAACAGTCCTGTGAGGTAGGTGCTGTTTTTATACCCATTTTGACAGTTGAGAAAACTGAGGCAAACAGAGGTTAAGTGACATGTTTGGGGTCATACAGCTAGGAAATGTCTGAGGCAGGATTTGACAGGTCCAGTGCTCTATCCACTGTGCCACCAACTGCCTTACTACATGCTAAGCACTGGGAATACAAATAAAAAAGACCGGACAGGCCCCATTTTCAGGGAGCTCGCATTCTAATGGGAGAGACAATACCTATGGAAAGTTTCAATCAAGTCAGATGGAAATGCTCATGGCCCCTGGGTACAACAGCAAAGCAGATGGCAATGCCTCGTCTTTTTAATGTCACTTCCACTGAAAAAAAAATCCTATCAGTCTTTTATGTTGAATCATTTCATAGTATGTGGGACTTAGGTGATAGGAATTTTCTCTTCTAGGTCTTCATTAGGTCTGGAGGGAACACCTGCAGGAGCAGCTGCCAGGTTGACCTCCAGAGAGGTTATTTCCCAGGCTGAAGGCTGATGGCACTGGGCTGGAAGCACTGCCATTCCCACAGCTCCTAAAACACACATCTCACTCACTATGGCACTCCCTGTTCAATAAACTTGGGTAGTTTCCCATTACCTGTAGGATCAATCACAAACTCCTTCACAAGGGGTTTAAAGTCCTTCACAATCTGTCACAACCCAGTGTTTTAGAGTCTTGGGCTGTCTCCATTAGTATCTGAAAGGAGATGGCAGTCAAAGTGGTGCTATTGGCCTTACCTGTCTGGCTGACTCCTGTTTCTCCTTCAGGGTGCCTTGCTGCTTCAGGTAGGCTGGCTTGTCTGCCCTGTGTGCAACAGCTAGTTGGTGGCTGGCAAGGGGGGGGGGGATGATTGGCCTTCTCCCAACAGGAATATCTTCCCCAAATGATGGTTGTGAATGCTGGACTGAAAATAGGACTGGTGATCTGGAGGTTCTACCACCCCTAGGGCTCTCACCTTTACATTTATGCATTTAATTATAAAACAAATTAGAATAGTGTTTGAGTAGATACTGTATCTTCCGATTAAATTGTAAGATTCTTGAGCTGACATAATTCATGTTTATATAGTGTTTCAAGGTTTACAAATCAATTCCCGCATTACATCCCTATGAAGTAGACAATGCAGAATTATCTCTATTTTACACATGAGGAAACTAAGGCACAGAGAAATTAAGTGGCCTGCTAAGGGCTATACAGGCTCTTAGAAAAGTTAAGCCAGGATTCAAAATCCAGACCAATCAAGCAATCAGCAAACACTTACATTACTACATCATACCAGGGAGCTGCTGAGGATACAAAGACTAATGACTTCAAGACTTGGGCCTTTTCTACTGCATCTATGTATGTCCCTATTATCTAGCACAATACCTGACACATAGAAAAGCAATTGTGTATTCATATACCACAATTTGTTCAGTCATTTCCCAATCCGTGAGCACTCACTATATTTCCAATTTTTTATTACCAAAAAAAAGAGCTGCTATGAATATTTTGGTATATATAACAACTTCTGTTTTGACTTTTCTCAAATCCAAATTACTTTCCAAAATGGTAGCAAATCTACATGGAGATTTATATATACGTATGTATGTGTGTATGTATGTATGTGCGTATGTATGTATGTACGTGTATGTGCGTGTGTGCGTGTGTATATATATATCTATATAGATATAGATATAGATATATATATATGTATATCCAGTCCTAGTCTTTCTCTTGAGCTACAATGCCACATCACCACCTGTCTACTGGACATTTTAATTTGGATGTCACATAGGATTCTCAAACTCAACAAATCCAACAGACTCCACTATCTTTCTCCCCCAAACCCAACCATCTTCCATACTTCCCTATTTCTGTTGAGAGTGCCACCATCTTTTCATTTATCTAGGTTTGCAAACATGGAATCATCCTTGACTCTTCCTTTTCTCTCCTTCATCCCATACATACAGTCAGTTGTCAAGTTTTGTGGATTCTACCTCTACAACATCTCTCACAACTGTCCCCTTCCCCCAGTCACCACCCTAGTTTAAACCCTCATTATTTCTAGCCTAGAGTGACCACTATAATAGTTATCTAATTGATCTTTCTGCCTTAAGTTTTTCCCATCTCAAATATATCTTTCATACAATTGCCAATATATGGCTGTGTATTCCTAAAATAGAAACCTGACAATATTCTTCTTCTATTCAATAAACTTAAATAGTTCCCTATTACCTCTAGGATTAAATGCAAACTCCTTTGTTCAGCAATTTAAATTCCTTCACAACCTGTTTTCTGTCTTTTTACGCTTACTATATATAACCCTCTTTCACACACACTCTGGTAATATCAAGCTGGTTTAGGGGTTCTCTGCACATGAAATTCCATCTTTCATCTATGAGCCTTTCATCTTGATGCCTGGAATGTGCTCCCTATTCACTTCTACTTCTTAAACTTTGCAGTTTCCAATGGAAAGCTGTACAATGAACACTTCCTTTGAAACGCATTGGTAGTCTTACATTGAAATTTCAACATGTTACACAGAGCAAAAGGTAGTGATGAAACAGAACTTAAAATTTTCAATTTCTTGGTCAGTGAGAATAAACACAATTCTTGCTCTGATACAATCTCTTAAATTAAGTGACAGAAATTGCATTACTTGGGAGCATTTAAATTAGACAAGATCCAATAAGAATCATTGCTTTAGAGGAAACTGCTTTATGTGGTTGGTGTTTTAGGAAAAAACCTAAACAAAACAAAACTGATTTTCTGCTGTTGTTCTTACCATGAAATATTCCTTCAGTTTAAATTATCCTTCTTCTATTTCTATACTAGGTAAAGAACAAATTCTGGGAACTTTGTGGTACTTTAGGGATGATGTTTAAGTCATGCAGTCAAAGAAGTTAGTTTTATAAAACTACAGTATCACTTTGAATTAATCTTTTTTCCTCCTAATAGTAGTTTGCAATATCTAAATGGGTTAAGTAGAATAGAAAATGAAAATGCCATTTAAATTTGTCAGATTCAGAACAGGAAATTCCCCCAATATTATCATTATTTCAGCCCATAGATAAACGTAAAATATACTGGTAGAAAGTCCCAGGTGAGAATTATCAAGGGGATTTCCTCTATTTTGTTAAATTAAGGTCTTTCTTGACAGCTGGTATCCACATTATTTTTTTCTACCTTTTATGTCAACATATGACTAACAATAAAAATTCTACTCAATGGAAATGAAACCTTGACTACCCTTATAAAATAAACATTCTTTATTCAATTTTTTGACCAAAGAACATCAAAGTACTGTCTGAAACAAAATTCTGTTCTAGCAATATCGGGGGGAAAAAAACCAAACCTTACACATCTGGCATGTCATATACCAAGTACATTCTTTCTACAAATTCTCTAAATCTTATAATTTCTTTCTTTACAACATTTGTTAAATATACTCCCTCTTTTCTACTCACATAGCATCACCTTTTACCCATATTCTCAAAACTGGCTTAAAATGGAACTCTCTGTTTCAAGTCATTCCGCAATCCATTCCGTCCTCCTTAAAGCTGCCAAAGTGGTTTTACCAAACTATAAGTCTAACCATGTCACCCTTGCACTCAATAAACTCTAATGGCTCCCTATTACACCTAAGATCAAAAATAAACTCATCTGTTTGGCACTTTAAGATCTTCACAACCTGGTTCCATCTTCCCTTCCCAGTTTTATTATACATCGTTCCCTTTTATGCACTCTATGATACAGCTGTGCTATCCAACTTGCTGTTCACCATACAAAATGCTTCGTTTCCTGTCTCTTCACCTTGACAATGCCTGTATTGCTCCATGCCCACATGGCTCTCCCCACCAACCTCAGAGTCCCCAGAATTTTTAAAAAAAACCACCCAAGAGTTACCAGCTACTACAGCCATCTCTTCTCAGACTGACAAATGTTCTGTATGTATTTTGTACAGACCCATTTATTTACATGTTATCCCCCCCAATAATATATAAGCTCTTAAATGGCAGCAACTGTTTTTGTTTTTTAATATCCGCAGAGTTCAGCACAGTGCCTGACACAAAGTATTTGATAAATGTTTGTTGACTGATCCCTTCAATTAGAGACAGGACTAGAAATCATAATAGATTTAAGTAAGTATGGAGAAGGCCTGGGGACACACAATAGCAACGTTAAGGTGCATGAAGTATCTTTTACATGCCAATTTATGTATTCCCTCAATAAGAATGTAAGCACTTTGAGGTAAGGGATCATTTTTGCTTTTTCTTAGTATCTCTACCACACTGTGTGGGACACAGTAATTACTTAATAAATGCATAGTGATTGACTCATATAGCATCCCCTTAGTAATATATTAACCAAATAATACCTTTTGATTCAGTGATCACACTGTTGGGTATATAGGACAAGGAGATCGAAGAAAGCAAGCCCCCATTTACTAAATATTCTTAAATATCTTCTTGGGGGTAGGGGAAGAGGAGTAACAAAGGACTCAGGTTCAATGGATATGTTATACTGGGCTGCACCTTGGGCTCCTCTGCTCTTCAGAATACCCAATTCCATTCTCTCCTGAAGTTTCTGATGGGTATAGAAGAGTATTACATTATTTAAATTTCCTTTCCTTTAAATCTGCCATGTTCTTCTATGAGATCTATAGTACGCAACTTTTCTCTACATAGCCCTTCATCAAGATCAACATATTTTGCTTTCATGGAGATCATGTTTTTTCTTTTTATTTATTTTTTTGAGATTTTTTATTTTTAGTTTACAATACTCAATTCTGCATAATTTTGAGTTCCAGATTTTCTTCCCCCCTGCCCTCCCTCCCCAAGATGGCATGGAATCTGATATAACTTCGCATTGAACTTATTTACTCAATTTGTAAAGAAGAATTATGACCAATGGAATGAATCAGGAGAAAGAAGAAACAGAACCAAAAAACAAAAAACCCCAAAAACAAAAATAAAAGAGAAAAAAAGAAGACAAAGGGAAAAAAAAAGGCGAGCGTAAAGTATGCCTCAATCTGCATTCAGACTCCATAGTTCTTTCTCTGGATGTAGATAGCATTCTCCATTGTGAGGCCTTTGGAGTTGTCTTTGTACTTTGTATTGTTGAGAAGAGCAAAGTCTATCAGGGTTAGTCATCACAGAATCCATATATGTGTGGTTGTGTATACTGTTCTCCTGGTTCTGCTCCCCTATCTCAGCATCATATCATGTAGGTTTTTCCAGGTTGTTATGAAGTCCATATCATCCCCATTTCTTATAGCACAATAGTGTTCCATTACCTACATATACCACAACTTGTTCAGCCATTCCCCAATTGATGGGCATCCCCTTGATTTCCAATTCTTTGTTACTACAAAAAGAGCCACTATAAATATTTTTATACATATGGGTCCTTTTCCCACTTGTGTGATCTCTTTGGGATACAACCCTAGAAGTGGTATTGCTGGGTCAAAGGGTATGAACATTTTTATAGCCCTTTGGGCATAGTTCCAAATTGCTCTCCAGAATGGCTGGATCAGTTCACAACTCCACCAACAATGTAACAATGTTCCAATTTTCCCACATCCTCTCCAGCATTTATCATTTTCCTGTTTTGTCATTTTAGCCAATCTGACAGGAGAGATGTTATTTTGATTTGCATTTCTCTAATCAGTAGTGATTTAGAGCATTTTTTCATATGCCTATAGATATCTTTAATTTCTTCCTCTGAAAACTGCCGGTTCATATCTTTTCACCATTTCTCAATTGGGAAATGACTTGTATTCCTATAAATTTCGCTCAGTTCCCCATATATTTTAGAGATGAGAACTTTATCAGAGACACTGGTTGTAAAGATTTTCTCCCAATTTTCTGCTTCCCTCCTAATCTTTATTGCAGTGGCTTTTTTATACAAAAACATTTCAATTTAACACAATCAAAATTATCTATTTTGCATTTTGTAATGCTCTCTATCTCTTGGTGTGTCACTAATTCTTTTCTTTTCCATAAATATGATATGTAAACTGTTCCTTGCTCTCCCAAACTGCTTATAGTATCAGCCTTTGTTCCTAAATCATGAACCCATTTTGACTTTATTTTGGTATGTGGTGTAAGATATTGGTCTATGCCCAGTTTCTGCCCTACCAGTTTCCAATTTTCCAAGATGTTTTTGTGAAATAGTGAATTCTTAGCCCAGAAGCTGGATTCTTTGGGTTTATCAAAGAGTAGATTGCTATAGTCATTGACTTCTCCATCTTGTGTACCTATCCTATTCCACTGATCGACGACTCTGTTTCTTAGCCAGTACCAGGTAGTTTTGATGACTGCTGCTTTATTGTACAGTTTAATATCTGCTATGGCTAGGCCACCTTCCCTAGCATTTCTTTTCATGAATTCCCTAGATATTCTAGACCTCTTGTTCTTCCAGATGAATTTTGTTATTATTTTATCCAGCTCTGAAAAATAATTTTTTGGTAGTTCAATTGGTATGGCATTGAATAGATAGATTAATTTACATACGATTGCCATTTTTATTATGTTAGCTCAGCCTAACCATGAGCAACTGATATTTTTCCATTTATTTAGATCTGACTTTATTCGCATGAAAAGTGTTTCATAATTATGTTTACATAGGCCCTGGGTTTGTCTTGGCAGATAGACTCCCAAATATTTTATAGTGTCTACAGTAACTTTGAATGGAATTTCTCTTTCTATCTCTTGCTGTTGGGCTTTGTTAGTAATGTACAGGAATGCCAAGGATTTATGTGGGTTTATTTTATATCCCGCAACTTTGTTAAAGTTGTTTATTATTTCAAGTAGTTTTTCACTTGATTCTCTAGGATTCTGTAAGTAAATCATCATATCACCTGCAAAAAGTGATAATTCAGTTTCTCCTTTGCCTAGTCTAATTCCTTCAATTTCTTCTTCTTCTCTTATTGCTACAGCTAACATTTCTAGTACCAAATTTAATAGTAAGGGTGATAATGGGCATCCTTGTTTCACCCCTGATCTTACTGGGAATACATCTAGCTTATCCCCATTACAAATAATGCTTGTTGATGGTTTTAGGTAGATGCTATTTATAATTTTAAGGAAGGCTCCATTTATTCCTATGATTTTAGTGTTTTTAATAGGAATGGGTGTTGTATTTTGTTAAAAGCTTTTTCTGCATCTATTGAGATGATTATATGCTTTCTGCTAGTTTTGTTGTTAATATGATCAATTATGCTGATAGTTTTCCTAATATTGAACCAGCTTTGCATTCCTGGAATAAATCCTACCTGGTCATAGTGTATTATTCTCGAGAGAAGTTGCTGCAATCTTTTTACTAATATTTTATTTAAAATTTTTGCCTCAATATTCATTAGGGAAATTGGTCTATAATTTTCTTTCTCTGTTTTGACTCTTCCTGGTTTGGGTATTAGTACCATATTTGTGTCATAAAGAAAATTTGGTAGGGCTCCTTCTTCACCTATTTTATCGAATAGTGTATGAAGCATAGGAATTAATTGTTCTTTAAATGTTTCATAAAATTCACATGTAAAACCATCTGGCCCTGGAGATTTTTTTCCCAGGGAGTTCATTGATGGCTTGCTCAATTTCTTTTTCTGAGATAGGGTTATTTAGAAATTTTACTTCCTCTTCTGTTAACCTAGGCAATTTATATTTTTGTAGATATTCACCCATATCCCTAAGGTTGTCAAATTTATGGGCATACAATTGGGCAAAATAATTCCTGATTATTGTTTTGATTTCCTCTTCATTAGAGGCAAATTCACCCTTTTCATTTTTGATACTGGTAATTTGATTTTCTTCTTTTTTTAAATCAAATTGACCAAAAGTTTATCAATTTTATTGGTTTTTTCATAAAACCAGCTCTTTGTTTTATTCATTAATTTAATAGTTTTCTTGGTTTCAATTTTATTAATCTCTCCTTTGATTTTCAGTAT
>CM053622.1:99625722-99638074 GCA_028646595.1 Phalanger gymnotis
GTTGCATACCCAATTCACTGATCTCTTTTTTCCTCTATTTTATTCATGTAAGCATTTAGAGATATAAAACTTCCCCTAAGAACTGCTTTTGCTGCATCCCATAAGTTTTGGGATGTCTCATTATTGTCATTCTCTTAAATGAAGTTATTAATTGTTTTTCTGATTTGTTCTTTGGCCCACTCATTCTTTAGGATTAGATTATTTAGTTTCCAATTAATTTTTAGCTTATTTTTTTCCATGGTTCTTTATTACAAATAATTTTTATTGCATCATGATCTGAAAAGGATGCTTTGACTACTTTTGCCATTCTGCACTGGATTGTGAGGTTTTTATGCCCTAGTACATGGTCAGTTTTTGAGTATGTGCCATGTACTGCTGAGAAAAAAAATATATTCCTTTTTATCCCCATTCTGTTTTCTCCAGAGGTCTATCATATCTGCCTTTTCTAAAATTCTGTTCACCTCCTTAACTTCTTTCTTATTTATTTTGAGGTTAGATTTATCAAGTTCAGAGAGGAGGTCGAGGTCTCCCATTATTATAGTGTTGCTGTCTATTTCTTCCTGTAACTCCCTTAACTTCTCCTCTAAGAATATGCATGCCATGCCACTTGGTGCATATATGTTAAACAATGATAATGCTTCATTGTTTATGGTGCCTTTTAGCAGGATGTAGTGTCCTTCTTTATCTCTTTTAATTAAATCTATCTTTACTTTTGCTTTGTCTGAGATTAGGATTGCTACACCTGCTTTTTTACTTTAGCTGAAGCACAATATATTCTACTCCAGCCTTTTACCTTTACCCTGTGTGTATCCCCTTGTTTCAAATGTGTTTCTTGTAAACAGGATCTTGTAGGATTATGGTTTTTAATCCATTCTGCTATCTGTTTCCGTTTTACGGGAGAGTTCATCCCATTCACATTCACAGTTATGATTACTATCTGTGTCTTTTTCTCCAACCTATTTCCCCCATTTATGCTTTTATTTCTCCCTTTCCCCTTTCACTCTTCAATAAAGTTTTGCTTTTGACCGCCACCTTCCTCGGTTTACCCTTCCTCTTGATTCTCCTCCCTTATCTTACTGTTTTCGACATGCTACTTCTTCCCTCCTTTCTGACCACCTCCTCCCTTTTTTTCCCCTTTCCCCTCCCACTGCCTGTAGGACAAGTTAGATTTCTACACTTATCAGGGTATGTTATTCCCTTCTTGAACCAGATCCAATGACAGTAAACCTCAAATACTGCTCTTTTGCCTCCCTTCTTTCCTTCTACTATAATGTGTTTTTGTGCCTCTTCATTTGATGTAATTTACCCTTTTCTACTACCTCCCTACCTTTTCTCCCAGAACCCTCCCTTTACATTTCTTAATTATGTTTTTTATCCTTATATCAGTTATTTTATACAGACATCTGCAGTCTATTTGTATCCCTTTCAATTGTCATAACTGTACTATTCTCAAGATTGATGTATGCGTATATATATATATATGCATACACACACACACACACTCACACAACATACATAAGATGATATAATCCTATATAAAGGTGTAAATAATTTTCCCTTATTGATTAATAAGGTTTATGGGGGGGTTTTCCCTCCGTTTACCTTTTTATGTCTCTCTTGAGTTTTGTATTTGAAGATCAAATTTTCCATTGAGTTCTGGCCTTTTCATCAGGAATGTCTGGAATTCCCTTATTTGGTTGAATGTCCATCTCCTTGCCTGAAAAATTATGCTCAATTTTGCTGCATAGTTGATCCTTGGTTGTAGTCCCAGCTCCTTTGCACTTCGGGAATATTATATTCCAATTTCTTCTGTCTTTTAATGTAGAAGCTGAAAGATCCTGCGTGATCCTGACTATAGTTCCACGATATATGAATTGTTTCTTTTTGGCTGCTTGCAGTATTTTCTCCTTGACTTTGTAATTCTGAAATTTGGCTATAATATTACTTGGTGTTTTCAATTTGGGATTTCTTTCAGGGGGTGATGCGTGGATTCTTTCAACGACTATTTTACCCTCTGGTTCTAGGACTTCTGGGCAGTTATCTTTGATAATTTCTTCAAATATACTGTCAAAGCTCTTTTTTTAATCGTGGATTTCCGGTAGACCAATAAATCTTAAATTGTCTCTCCTGGATCTATTTTCCAGGTCAGTTGCTTTTCCACTCAGATATTTCATATTTTCTTCTATTTTTTGATTCTTTATATTTTGTTTACTACTTCTTGATGCCTCATAGAGTCATTAGCTTCCACTTGCTCAATTCTTATTTTTAATGAGTTGCTGCCTTTGTTTTGCTTTTGAGTCTCCTTTTCCAATTGGTTGATTTAACCTCTCAGGGTGCCATTTTCTCTATTTAGATTCTGAATCGCAGTAGCCATTTCACCAATCTTATTTTTTAAGGACTTGATTTCGTCAGTAGGGTTTTTTTTTTCATTTTTTCCTTTTTTTCTTTTACCTCCCTAATTTGGTTTTTAATATCTTCCTTTAGCTCTTCTAGTAAAGCTTTTTGGACTTCAGACCAGTTCACATTCCTTTTTGAGGTATGAGATGTGGGTATAGTGTCAATGCTATCCTCTTCCAAATTGGTATTTTGATCATGCCTGTCTCAATAAAAAAAAAAAATCAATAGTCCTCGTTTTTTGGGGTTTTTTTTTGGCGTTCTTCTTCATGTTGGTTAGCTTTTTCCTGGCTTTACAGTGAATTTCTGCTTTTGGGGCTCAGGGCTCTCTGTCCCAAGTCTCTTGTTCTGGAGATTGTGAATCTAGTTACTGGCTTTGTGTATTATAGCCTTCAGCTTCCTGAGGTGTAGGGGAGGGGTCTGGCTGCCTGAAGGCTCCTCTTCCCCTGGGGCTGCTCTCCAGCACTGTTGCTCTTCAGCAATGGTCTCAGCTGTTTGTTCTCTATGCTGGTGTCTGCCACTTCCCCTGGCAGTGCAAAGGTACATCTGGGCTCCTGGTGGCTCTGCCCCTCTGGGACTCAGGAACTCCCACTGCTCAGTCACTGAAGCCCCACTTCTATCTCCTCTATTCCAGAATTTTTTCCCAAGGAATTCTCTGGGTCGAGGTTGGGGGGGGGGGGGAGGGAGGGATTAGAGCCATTTACCTGGCCATTATGTCTCCCCAAAGTTCAAGAAGACGCATTGCAAATCTCAGGAGCTGATGTCTCATGGCCAGTGGCATTGCGCTGCTGCCTCTCATCACTTCTACAGACTCCTGTCCTATGTTGGAAGGCCTGGGGATCTCCGCCAGTTTCGGGAGCCCAGCTTTCTCCCAGCCTGGATGGCTGGCTGGTTTCCACAGCTGCTTCCACTTGGGTGCTGTCTGTTGCAGCTCCACATGCCGAGCACTCTCCCAACCTACTGATCCATCCCTTTGACCTTCTGGACTCTCCTGGCTTGGAAATTTGCCCCTCTCAGACTGCTAGTGGCTTCTAACTCTCTCAAATCTGCTCAGATTCACTTTTTTATAAGTATCTGACAGAGCTTGTGAGAGAGCTCTGGTAAGAAGCTGTTTTCATGTGGCCATCTTGGCTCCACCCACAAGATCATGTTTTTTTCAAAAAACATTACTGCTTCTCTTCTTCTAGCCTGTCATTCACTTTTGTCTATTTTCATTCTCCAATCAATTGTTCTCTCTCTTGTTTCTTTGGTGAGAATTGTCAACATAGATTCAAGTAATTCTATCGTGCCAATTATTTCTGCTGTGCAGGCCATAAATTCTGTTTCTTTCTTAAATCATCTGGGAACATCCTGCTATATATATAGTACCATGCTCTCTTTGGATCTATAGGATCTTCTGTGTCATCAGGCATTGATTCATTTTCCTTTGTTTTGCAGTATTTATTAAGAGATATCTGAACTCATTCAGGTGATCTAGAAGTCACAGGCCTCTTGGTTATGAATGTCTTTCTGGTTAGTTTATCTGCTTGTGTTCAAGGTATTTAACTGAGTTTTCTTTCTCCTGAGACCTTAGGTAATTTTTATCTTTCTTCCTTATATTTACATCTCTCTTACTTTCTAACTTTGATAGCATTTGCCCTGGGGACTAGACCTCAAAGCTATCTTGGCCTCTTCAGTGCTGAGGAATTCATGTGTCATTGGCCTGTCTCTCTGCCAAGTGACTTCTGGGATGGGGGGCGGGGAACAGAACTGGCCTGATACGGATACCAGTCTTCTTTCCTTCAGGTCTGGTAGATCCCCACACACAAGCTGGTATTCTGACCCAGTTCTCTCCATTGATGAATTGTCTGGTAGAACATTATAGCCGTACAGCACACTGCCGCCCTGTTACTGCTATCCTAGGCAGAATATACTTCCTACTTTCCATTTTTGGGGGCTTAGGGTAGCTTCTATTGCAAAGCCCAAATTGACTTGGGCAATCTTGCCAAGGCACAGAGACCAGTGGGAGAAGTGTATTAAAAATTAGGAATGTCTCTTCTACTATTAGTTCATTGGGTAGCTGCCTCAGGGTTCTTGGTACAGAGACAGGTGAAATTGGTTTATCTGTTGGTTACAATTTCTATTTTGCAGATATTTGAAAGGTAAAGAGGCAAGGAGAAAACATCTCTTAAGTCTTCCATCCTACTGGCTGCATGACCCTGAGGGCTCCCCAATAAAGTCATTACCACTTCATTCCCTTACTCAATAAACTCCAGTGGCTCCATTTTACGTCAAGGATCAAATATAAAACCCTCTGTTTGGCTTTTAAAGCTCTTCACAGCCTAGCCCCTTCCTACCTTTCTGGTTTTCTTATACTTTAGTCACTTCCATATACTCTATGTTCCAGAAACCTTGGTCTTTGTTCCTTGCTAATAACACTCCACGTTCTTCCTCTTCCTTTTCACTGGCTATCCCACATGCCTGGAATGCTGTCAATCCTCAGTTCCACCTCCTAGATCCCCTAGCTTCCTTTAAAACTTAGCTCAAATCACCCTTCAACAGGAGGTTTTTCTGAATCCACCCTACCCCCAAAACTGCCACTGTAGATGGAACTCTCAGATATCCTTCCTTCTTTTCTATATGTGTCTTGTATTTATAATTATTTGTATGTTGTCTCCTCCTTTAGAATGTGAGTTCCTGGAAAGCAAAAATTGCCTTTGCCTTTTTTGAATCCTCAATGTTTAATACATTGCCAGGCACAAAATAAAAGCTTAATGAATGCTCGTTGACTGACTGACTTTTGTCTCATCTTGCCCAAAACCAGATCTCTACCACGCTTCCCAATCATTTCCTCACCATGCTACTTGCACTGTGGGATCATCTTCACCTTCTCATCACCATAACCTTGAAATTTGTTCCTCAGTTCCCTGGTTCAGAGAGGTAAACTTTCTAGCTATTTCTTCACCATTCAGGCCATCTCTACAACATGCTACCAGGGGACCTCTCTACCTTCCTTTATGTGATGCCTTTCCACAGTAGAAAACAAATTCCTTGAAAGCAGGATATGCTTGTGTATATTTGTGTCTCCCGTGCTTAGCACAATAACTGGCACACAGAAAGCTCTTAACAAATTCATTCTCTCTCTCTCTCTCTCTCTCTCTCTCTCTCTCTCTCTCTCTCTCTCTCTTTCTCTCTCTCCCTCCCTCCCTCCCTCTACTAAAAGTTAAGAGGTGAACCCACTTCTTCCTGACTTCAAGTCCAACAGTCTATCCACTTCTGCATACAGCCTTTTTAAATAAATATTTATTGACTAATTGGTTGACTTCTAAAGGTAAAGTGAGGAGGCAAAGTCAAAATAGTAGAGTAGGAGGAGGTACAGTTCCCTCCACAAAGACCAAGAAAATTCAGCAGACCACATTCTAATCAGGAAAGTCAAAAAAAGTCACAGTGAGTCATTTTTCCAGCCTAGTGTGGCTTAGGAAGACACACATACACACACACATACACAGCAAAAGATATCTGTAGACACTGGGGAAGGGGCCTGAGCAGAAGCAAACAGCATTTGTCAGCAGCACCTGGGCACTGAAAGATGGACAGGAAAAGATAGATACAAGATATTTTTATCTACCTGTAAGACAGATAGAAGACATTTTTCAAAGGTATATGTGACAGGACTTAGTGACAGTATGGCTGTAAAGGAAACAATGGGAGTAAAAAAAAAAATGACATGCAGGTTTGGCATCAAAAGCCATGGTGGCGCCAATGTCACAGACAAAGAAGGTGAGAAGGAGAAATGGTCAAGTGGGCAAGATAACTTGGGTTTTGGAGATAAGTCTCTGAAGCAAAGGTAGAGCATTTAAGTTAATAAACAATTATTTAGTACCCAGCATGTATGTGCCAGCCACTGCAAGGCAAAGGCAAAAGACAGTCTCTGCTCTCAAGAAGCTCACAGTCTAACTGTGGGGACAAGATGCAAATAAATGTGAATGTGTGCATATAGGTATATATACATGTACATACATGTATATATATATATACACATATACACACAAATATGATATATATTGCTATATATATGCACATATATATGATAAACTGTAGTTAATCAACAGAAAGAAGGCACTAACATTAAAGAGAACTATGAAAGGTTTCATCTAGAAGGTGAGACTTCAAGGGAAGCCAGGAGGTAGAGACAAGGAGGGAGAGAATTCTAGGTACAGAAGACAGGCAATAAAAATGTCTAGAGTCAGTAGATGGACTGTCTTGTTCAAAGAACAGCAAGGAGGGCAGTGTTGCTGGATTACAGAGCATGTAGGAGTGCATAAATTAGAGGGCAGGGAGAGTAGAGGACAGGGTATAAATAATAACAAGCAGGGATTCAGAATCCCAGGGATAGGGTGGGGTATGACTGGGTGGGAAGTTGCTAATGAGTTCAGGTGGGCTCCTCACAAGAAGGTCAGCTTTACAGTGGAGTCCTCTCAGGGGATTAGGGAGCCCAGAACTAAGATCTAGTAGTGGGGGAAAATTAATGGGATGTCATTTCTCTCCTTTCCCCATAGACAGGCCAGGCCAGAAATAGGTGGAGGGAAGTAGATAGAATGGCCTATCTCCAATTACCTAGGAGCAGGGTCGGGCTAGACTAGAAGACTGGCACTAGAGGGAAACATCTATTTTGCCTAATAAACAGCTGGGAAGATCACGCTGTAGTACATTCATATAGAGGTCATAATAGAAACTAGGAGATGGATGAACACTCCTTAAAGCATTACCATTATGACATACCCAATTACGCTACCTAAAATTGCTAGAACTTACTGACCAATGTTGTTCACCTATTTTCTGAGCTCCACTTTCTATGAAGATGATCAAAAAGCTAGACTACTTCCTTGACAGGTTGACCAGGATGGAGGAATTGAAAAATGTGCCATATGATGACAGCCTGGAGAGATGATGGAGATCTGCTTACAGAAGGGAAGTGCTGTATGCAACATGATTGATTCTTTCACATATCTGCCCTGGTAAAACACAACAAGGTTCAAAAGACAGAATCTCAAGGAACAGAATTCATCTCACTATAAGAAGAGCTTTGTAACAAGTTCTCCAAAAAGCTTCCTGTCACTATATGTCTTTAAGTAAAGGCTACACAATCACTTGAGGAGAATACTGTAGAAAAGATTCTGGCTTCAAGTAAGGGCTCGAATAATCCCTGAAGTCTCTTCCACCTATAGGTTTCTATAATGAAAATAGAAACATGTAATCCAGCAAAGTCTGATGTAAAATAAAGTTTTAAATTAATCTTACTTTTTCCCCCAACGATATTCTATTATTAAACTTAAGTTTCATCCATTCATCCAGAAAATGTTTTGAATTAAATAATAATAAAGAACACAGAAAATCTTCACATATCGCATATTTAAGTAAAATAATTTTTGAAAAAGAACACTGATAATTCTCAAAATGTCAACAATACCAGGATATACTTAGACAGGTAATAAAAATAATTAAGGTGAAAATATTGGGTAGCATCAACTAACTCTGTTACTATGATCATAACTGCAACTTTCATATAGTACTCATAGCCTTGTAAAGGTGCAGACTTAGCAAACTGGCTTCAAACTCCCACAATATTTTCAGTTCTTCTTTACTATTCTAAATATAAGTTACAATCCCACACCTACCTCCAATCTATCTTGTATAAAACCTGAATGTACTCTATAATTGGGATTACTTTTCAGTACATACCTAGATATGCTTTTCTTTTTAAAAGGGTATGTCTCATAGTTGGCCTAACAGTACATTCAAAGTAATTATTGTCTCTCCCATACTTGTCCCATATTTTAATTTACCATTTTCTTTCAGAACCTCTTCACTATTCAATACTTTAGGGGTTATTATAGAACACTTAGAAAAGCGGTGATGGCAGCATATAAAGATAAAGGCTAACAGTCCATATACTAGCAATGAGGTCCAATATCAACATCTCCTAGGACAAGGGTGAGGAACCCACGACCTTGAGGCCACATGTGACCTTCAAGGTCCTTGGGTGCAGCCTTTTTACTAAGTCCAAGTTTTATAGAACAAATCCTTTTATTAAGGGGATTTGTTCTATGAAGTTTGAATTCAGTCAAAAGGCAGCACTTGAGGACAGAGAGGGCCACATGTGGCTTCAAGGCCAAAGGTTCCCCATCCCTGTTCTAGGACAACTAATAACCTAGGATTTATGTGGAACCTTCCATCCCAAAGCTATGTTTATCTAACTAATGACCTCATTAGGGGCTATTAGTATATCAAATAGCATCATCCATTTGAAATTTGAAAAAGAACAGATTGTTGGAGAAGATTTATCAAAGTGAAACTTAATATAGTTTGGGAGAACAGAATACTTTGCAAGGGAAGCAAGTATAAGAGGAGGGCATAAGATATGAACATAAAACCCCTAATTTATGCAAATCCAGACTAGCGAGAAGAAATCATGCTCGTTAGCTTAGTGTTCCACAAACTCTCCAATACCAACTACTAGGCTAAGGATGCTTTATATGACCAAAAATACTTTAAAAATTGAAAAGCAATTTGGCAGAAATTAGGTCTAAATCAGAATTTTACACCACACAACAAATAAGTTCCAAATGGTCCTAAATATAAAAAAGCACATTATTTTTAAAAGGGAAGAAGACAAGAATCGGAAAAGCACAGTATGCAAGTAGGAGGGATAGGTGATCATACAAGATAAAATATGTAATTTCTATTACATAAAGCTAAAATATCTCACATAATATTAAGAGCAAAAATTTATATAGTTTTCTATATGTCAGACATTGTGGTAAAGTGTTTTATAATTATTATCTCACTTGATCCTCACAACAGCCCTGGGAGGTAGGTGCTATTATCCTCATTTGACAGTTAAGGAAACTGAGGCAAACAGAGGTTAAGTGACTTGCCAGGATCACATAGCTAGTAAGAGTCTAAGGCTGGATTTAACTCAGGTCTTCCTTCTAAGCCCAGCATTGTGCCACCTAGCCACCTTAAACACAAACAAAATTAATGGTGAAAGGAGGCAAACTGTTGATGAGAGGAGGAAATCTCTGAGAATGATCTGTTATGAAAGACATGAGGGGATACATACAAGTGCACATGTGAGTGTGTATAATAAGAAGCATTCCTTATCAGATAAATATTAAAAGGATATGAACAGTTTTAAAAAGAATAATTTCAGGCTATGAAAAACCATGTGAAAGAATGCTCCAATCGAATAATAAGAGGAAATAAAATGATTACATATTAAAAGCAACTTTGAGGTTTTAGATTAGGAATGACAAAAGATGAAAATGATCAATGCTATTAGGGGGCTATTAGAAGACAGATACACTAATACATTGTTGGTGGAGTTGGTGGAGTTTAAACATTCTGGAAAACAATCTGGATTTATACAAGAAAAGTCATGAGACTGTCACCCAGCAATTCTACCACTATGTAAATTCCCTAAGATGATCAAATACCAAAAAAAAAACTCATATAAAGAAAAATAATTATAGTAGTATTTTTTGTAATAACTGAAAAGAAAGTAGTTACCCATCTATTAGGAAATAGTGTCATATAAATGGTTTTTTTCTTCTTCTACTAGAAATTGGTTAACTGTAATGTATAAACAAACTAAGACAGTATTCAGCATAGCATGAAAGATATTAGCCAATTTGGTCCCTGGTTTTGCTTTCTTTTCTTTTTTTTATATATTTATATATTCATGTGTTTTGTCTGACATTACAAATATTTACAGGTTACTCTCATTACATGAAAGGTCTCTTTATAACATATTAAAACAATTAATAATACAATGACTTCATCTGAAAGTGCATGCAACATTTCACATCTGTAGCACTCCCTAATACCTATTTTAAAAAAAATTAACAGACTACTATCTACCCCACTGGGAGAAAATAAAATACTAAATAAAACCTTAAAAAACAGTTTAAAAGTACACACACACACACACACACACACACACACACACATATATTTAGATATATCTCCTCCTCCCTAAATCAATCACTTCTCTGTCATGGAGAGCAGGTTTCATCACATGTCCTCTGGCTCCATGAATGGTCACTGTATAAAATCATACTTCTTACAGCTTTCAAACTTGCTCGTTTTTATAGTATTGTTGTTATTTTGTAAGTTGTTCTCCTGGTTCTGCTTACTTCATTCTTCATTTGTTTATAAAAGACCTCAAAATTGTTCATTTTTACAATATTGATGTTACAGTATAAATGGTTTTTCTGCTTCTATTTACTTCACTCTGTATCAGTTTACATGTCTTTCCTGTCTCTTTGAAATCATCTATTTCCTCATTTTTTATAGTTCAATAGTATTTTGTCACTTTCATATATCACAATTCATTCAGCCATTCCTCAATCGATAGGCATTCCCTAAGTTTTCAGTCTTTTGTGTACACAAAAATGGCTGCTATGAGTATTTTTTAACATAAAGGACTTTTCCTTTCTTTGGTCTCTTTGGAATATAAGTCCAACAACAGTAACTGGGTCAAAAGGCATTCGTTGTTTAGTGATTTTTTGGGGGGGTAAAATTTCAAATTGTTTTCTAGATTGTTTGTACTCATTAACTGACCACAAGAATGCATCAAAATACCTTTTTTCCTAAAGCTCCTCCAACATTTATAATTTCCTTTTTTTTTTTTTTGCTATCATTGCCATTCTGATGGGTATGAGGTAGAATTGCTCAAAATTATTTGAATATGCATTTCTCTAATTACTAATGATTTGGAGCATTTTTTTCATATAGCAATACTAGCCTAGGTTTCTTCAACTGAGAATTGTTTGTTCATATTCTTAGACAACTGGAAATACTTTTTTTCTTTTAAATTTTAATCAGTTCCTTACACTAGAAATAAAGGAATGTAAATAGAATATTATTTCATCAGAAGAAATTATAAGCAACAGAATGGAGAAGCACACAGAGTCAGGAATACTTGATTTCAAGTCATGCTTCTGGCATACTACACGTGACCATGGGCAAGTCACTTATCTAAGACTGTAAGTTACAGATGAGTTGGTGATCTAGATTGGTAGAGGTACTAGGAGTTTCCTGTACTGATGAAATCTCAGGTCCAGACTAAAGTAACACAAAATAGTGAATACAAGAAATTCAGAGAAATTTGGAAAGACTAGTACGAACTGATGCAAAGTGAAATGAAGAGAATCAGGAAAACACATTAAATGATTCTCATTACAATGTGATGAAAAATCAAGATATTTGAGTTCCGACAGTGAAGCATGACTCTCAGCTCTTGTCACAGAGGTAGTAGACTATGGGTGCAAAATTAGGAAAATATTGCCAAAATGGGAATGGTTTGATTTGTTTGGCTTAACTGTACCTCTATGGAAAGATGGTAGGAAGTCATTGAGACATGATATGGTGATGTAAAAGAAAGAACACTAATAAAACATTTTTTTAAATTTATTTTTAATATGTTTAGTTTTCATCATTGATTTTCACATGCGTTTGAATTACAGATTTTATCCCCAATTTCTACCCCCCCACTCCAAGATGGCGTACACTCTGGTTGCCCTGTTCTCCAGTCAGCCCTCCCCTCCCCTCACCCTTTCCCTTCCTTTCTTGTAGGGCAAGATAAATCTCTACGCCCCATTGCCTGTGCATCTTATTTTCTAGTTGCATGAAAAAAAAAACCTTTTTTACTTTTGAACATTTATTTCTTTAAAACCTTGAGTTCCAAATTCTCTCCCCTCTTCCCTTCCCATCCACCTTCCCTAAGAAGTCAAGCAATTCAACATAGGCCACATGCGTATCATTATGTATAACCCTTCCACAATACTCATGTTGTGAAAGACTAACTATATTTTGCTTCTTCCTAACCAATTCCCCTTTATTGAATTTTCTCCCTTAACCCTGTCCCTTTTCGAAAGTGTTTATTTTTGATTACCTTCATCCCCATCTGCCCTCCCTT
>CM053622.1:99638574-99683434 GCA_028646595.1 Phalanger gymnotis
TGGGGGCTGGGAGTTCTGTTTGGGACAGACCTTACCCCGAGACCATCCAGGCTGTCCTGGGCTGGAGCCCTGCTTCCCTCTGCCACTTTGTGGGTTCTGCAGTTCTAGAATTGGTTCAGAGCCATTTTTTATAGGTTTTTGGAGGGACTTGGTGGGGAGCTCACGCCAGTTACTGCTTTCCAATCGCCATCTTGGCTCCACCCCCAATAAAACATTTTTTAAAACAAAAATGAAATTTAAAAAATAATCCCTGGATACGGTTCTTTTGATAAATCAAATCACATATTCATTCAACTACAAATTTATGTTAAGTAAAAATAATTTGTACCTAGAATCAAAGGATTGAAAGCAGAAAGCACCTTACAGGTCATCTCATTAAACTTTTTTTTTTTTTTACAGATTCAAAAAATGAGGCATAGAAAGGTAAAGCTACTTGGTAACCTCTCCCTTGTGGTATTTCAAATACTGAGAGAAATCCATCACTAGTACTGTTCCATCTACACAATAAGTTTCTTGAATGCAATAAATAGATAAATTTATAGTTCTGAGAGAGCCTTCTACAGTATATTATGTGCATGTAATTTCATTTTAAATGTAGCATTATCATTATATGTATATAACACCATTCATTTCTCTATTGCTTCCCTTTTTTTCTGGTGCTTAGCACAGCATCTGGCACATACTAGACAATAAATGTTTAATGATTGACTAGTTTTATTTTTTTCTTCCAGCAAAAAACGAATGTGGAAAAAAAGGAATTAATTCAAGAAATTTGAGCCATACCTATAAACACCATTCACAGTTTTCTGAAGCTGTTAGTATGATTTCTAATGCAGATCTATGTTTCTACAAGTAGGTCTCTGTCCTGTGCCCTGTTCTCTTTTCTGTATATATTCTTTCTCTTGGTGACTGTATCATCTTCTTTGGGTTCAATTATCATCTTTACACGGATAACTCTTAAATCTGTATATTCCATCTTAATTTTTCTGTGGAATTCCAATCACATATTAGCAACTAACTGCCTGCTGCATATTAACCCCTGGATGTCCTATAGGCATCTCCACCTCAACACTGGCAAAACAGAGATCATTATATTTTCCCCAAATATCCTTATATCTCTTGATGGTACCATCAACCTTCCAGTTAGCCAGATTTGCAATCTCAAAGTTATCCTCAGCTCTTCTTTCTCCCCCATTATTCCACATCCAATCAGTTGCCAAGTTTTTATCACTTCTACTCCCACAACTTCTTTCCCATTTATCTTAATTTCTCCACTCACTGTTTCTGCCCTAGTTCACTTACTCTCTCTTGGACTATTACAATACCCTCCACACAACTGCCAAACTAATATTCTTTTTTTTTTTTCAGGAAGAGTCTGGCAAGACCACTGCTCTTACTTCTACTTACATGCTACTGAATGAAGCAGGGGAAAATCATGAAACCATGCTGCCAGGGCCTACTATAAATTTATGTTGCATAATCTCATCAGGGCACTCCCTTTTATACTCCCCTAAGTGATTCACTTTTCTACTCAGTATATGCCTTTTCAAAAAATACACCTCCATTCTCAAACCTCTCATGAAAACTGCCTCATATTTCATTGAAAAAACTGAGGCTCACAACTAAAAACTCACCCCTCCTCATGTCACACAAAATTTCACGTCACTAATATATCTTGCGATACCATCTCCTTCTTCACCCGCCTCACATAATGAAGTAGCCCTCTGCCTTCCCAAGACAAACCCCTCTAAATGCACAAGTGATCCCATTCCATCAGCATCTTCTCCAGCAGACTGCTCCTCTCTATGACTCCTGCTGTCTGACTTATCTTTAATCTATCTTTGCCTGCTGGCTGCTTCTGTCCTGCCTACAAACATGTCCGTGTCTCCTCCATGATCAAAATACCTCACTTAATCTGTCCATTCCACTAGTTATCCTCCTCTATCTCTCCATTCTTTTGTGGCTAAACTCCTTGAGAAGGCCACCTTTGATCGCTGCCTTCACTTCCTTTCTGTCAGCTTGAGTGTTAACTCTCTACAATCTGGCTTCCTACCTCATCATTCCACTGAAACTGCTCTCTCCAAAGTCTCTTAATTATCAAATCTAACGGCCATATTTCAAACCTCATCCTTCTTGACTTCTTAGCAGCCTTTGACATTATCAGCTCTCCTCCCCCTTCTTCCCCTCCCACCTGACTGCTACTTCTCTGTTTCCTTTAAGGGATCATCACCCAAGTCCCACCCATTGACAGGAGCCCCTCTTCTCTTCTCCATCCATACTATTTCATTCACTGGGTGATCTTCTCAGCTTCTAGGACAAAAATCATCTCTATGCCAATGATTCTCAGATCTTCTAGCCTCTCTCCCAATCTCAAGTCTCACACCTCCAACGCTCTATTGGCTGCCTCAAACTAGATGTCCCAGAAAAGTGAACCCATTGTATTTCTCTCAAAAGCTTTCCCCATCCTAACTTCCCAATTGCAGGCAAGGGCTCTGCCATCTTCCCAGTTCCCCAGGCTTACTACCTGAGTGTCATGAGTCACCATCAACTCTTCACTCTCTCAAGTCTCATAGGCAATCTATGGCTAAGGCCTTCATAACGACTCTCTGATATGCCTTCTTCTCTCTTCTGATACTATCACCACCCTCAGGCTGGCCCTCAATACCTCAAGCCAAGACTATTACAATAGCTTTATGGTTGTTCATACTGCCTCAAATCTCTCCCCATTGCAGCCCATCTTCCACTTAGCTGAACCTTGATCTTCCTAAAGATTACGTCTGACCATGACACCCCCAACCTCAATTCGATAAACTGCAGTGGCTCCCTCTTACCTCCAGGATAAAATATATAATCCTCTCTTCAGCATTTAAAGATCGTTATGACCTCCACTCCCTCCCATGAGGTAAGGTTCTCATGGGAGATTTAAAGGATGATATTTTTGGAAAAGGCACTATGGCGAATGGGATAGTGAATTGATTAGGAAAGTGTAAAAGGACTGCCAGTCCATAATGAAGGCCCTTGAAAACCTCCCTTTCCCCCAAACCAGTGTTCTTAACACTGTATTCTCCTCTACATATACCTAGATCTAATGAAAATGGCCTCCTTGCTATTCCACAAACCCAACCATCCATTTACCAACTCTGGGCATTCTCACAGGCTATCTCCTATGCCTATAATTCTTTCTTTCATCATCTCTACCTCTTAGCTTTTCTGGCTTCCTTCAAGTCTTAACTAAAGTCTCACCTTATGCAAAAAAGTCTTTCCCAGTCCTTAATCTTAGTGCTTTCCCTCTGAGGTTGCTCCAATTTATCTTACATATAGCTGGTTTGTACATAGTTGTTTTTATGTTGTCTCCCTGATTAGACTGTGAGCCCCTTGAGAACAAAGATTGTTTTTTGCTCTTTTTTTTTGTATCACCAGAACTTAGCACAGAACCTAGCACACAGTAGGCCCTTAACAGATGTTTGATTTGCCAGGTACCAAGCAATGGGAATGCAAAACAAACAAAAATAAAACAGTCTATATCTTCAAAGTCCTACCCTATGTGACAGTGGGCAAGTCAGCTAAAATAGGGCCTTAGTTTCCTCAATTGTAAAATTAGGAAGTTGGACTAGATGCTCTCTAAGGTCCCTTCCAGTTCTAAATCTATAATCCTATGATCTTCCTCCTGGCACTGCCATTAATTAGATGTGGGAACTTGGTTAAGTCACTTAAAATCTATGGACTAGCCCCATCAGAGTAGAGACTAGTTTTTGCCTTCTTATTTTTGTTAATATATTCTGTTTTGATATCATCTCTATCCCCCAAAGTGAATTTAATGTATATGATTAGTCCAAGACAACTTACTTGCATGATATGACAATCATAAAATTACCTAGAAGTTCCTTCTAATATAATTTGATATTGTGAAAAAAAAAAAACATAGTCAAGGAAAACAAATCCAAACAATGGCTATGTCCAAAAATGTCTATCTCTTTACCTTGTGTCCACCACCTCTAGGTCAGGGGGTATGTAATGTACTTCATTACTGATCACTTGGAGACATGGGCTGGTCAGTGCTTTGATCAGAGCTCTTAAGTCTTGCTAAAGTCATTTTTCTTTAGAATGTTATTGTCATTTTATAAAATGTTCTCTCAGTTCTGTTCATTTCATTCTGCATCAATCCATATTGGCCAGGATTCTCTGAAACTTTTATTATTTCTTATAGTGCAATAAAATTCCATAACATTTCCATACCACAATTTGTTCAATGATTTCCCAATTGTCTAAGATGTAATCTAAAGCACTTCTTTATGCTCTAATTCTTTTCTTTATTTTCTCTCTTTTTATTTCCTCCTTCAGGATCAGGAATGTAATTTTGCTTGTGACTATTCCCACCCTGCTAATATTTTCACTAATATCCTCACCAACAATTCAACATATTTGAAAATAAATGCTTAAAAATTATAATGAATATAAATTTTATATATGTACATATATAAATGAATATAAATTTTTTTAAAAAGAGACCTCACTTCTTTGAAGAAGCGACAGACCATGAGTGAGGAACATAAGATATAACATCTTTTGGCATACTGGTTAGTTTTACAAAACTATTTTTCTCTTCATATTTAAAAAAAAATTCATTATTTCAAGGGAAAGCTCTATGGGAGAGGATGGAGAAAGGAAAGAATGAGAAATATAAGTGGCTTAAAAATAAAAGATATCAATAAAATTTATTTTTTAAAAGGGGGAGGGTTTTTACAGAACTCAGACCCATCCTTGAATCTTCACCACCTCAATCCAATATCTTAATCGATTGCCAATTCTCTTTGATTCTACTTCCACTCGCTATCACCATTATTACTCAATGTTGTACTAGAAATGCTAGCTACAACAAGAAGACAAGAAAAAGAGACTGAAGGAATAAGAATAGGCAGCAAGGAAACAAAACTATTGGTATACTTGAAGGACCCAGAGAATCACCTAAAAAATTAATAACTTTAGCAAAGTTGCAGGATACAAAATAAATCCATACAGATCATTAGCATTTCTATATATTATCAACAAAATCCAGCAGGAAGTGATAGAGAAATTCCATTTAAAATAACTGTAGACAGTATAAAATATTTAGTAGTCTACCTGCCAAGACAACTCTGGAACTATATAAACACAACTACAAAAGATTTTTAACACAAAGACAAATATAAACAATTGGAGAAATATTATTGCTTATGAGTAGGTCAAGCCAATATTATAAAAATGACAACTCTACCTAAATTAATTTACTTATTCAGTGCCACACCAATGAAACTAAAAGAAATATTCTCTTATAGAGCTAGAAAAAATTATAACAAACTACATAAGCAAGTGTAAAGGCCAAGAATATGGAGGGAATCAATGGGAAAAAATGTGAAGGAAGGTGGCTTCAAACTGTATTACACAGTGGTAATCATGAAAACAATCCAGTAATGGATAAAAAATAAGTGGTGGATGGGCAGCTAGGTGGCACAGTGAGTAGAGCACTTGCCCTGGAGTCAGGAGGACCTGAATTCAAATGTGGCCTCAGGCATTTTACACATGCACTAGCTGTGTGACCTTGGGGAAGTCACTTAACCCCAATTGCCTTGCCTTCCCTCCTTAAAAAAAAAAAGTGGTGGTTTAGTGGAATAGATCAGGAACATAATATACAGTAGGAAATTAATGTGGTAATATAGTGTTCGATAAACTCAAAGACCCAAGTTTTTGGTATAAGAGCTCACTATTTGATAAAAACTACTAGGAAAACTAGAAAGCAGTTGGGAGAAACTAGGCACAGGCCAACAACTTATACCATATAGTGACATAAGCTCAAAATGGGTACATGACTTAGACATAAAGGTGACATCATAAGCAAATTAGGGGAGCATGAAAAATTTTACCTGCCAGATCTATGGATAAGGGAAGAATTTAGGACTAAATCAGTGATAGAGAGGATCAGAGGAGGCAAAATGGATAACTTTGATTATACGAATTTATAAAGGTTCTGCATAAACATAATCAATGCAGCCAAGATTAGAAGGAAAGCCAGAAAAGGGGGGGGGGGGGGTTGTGAGGGGGCAAGATTTTTACAGCAAGTTTCTCTGAGAGACGATTCATTTCTCAAATATATAGAGAGCCGAGCCAAATTTAAAAACAAGAGCCATTCACCAATTTATAAATGGTGAAAGGATAAGAACAGGCAGTTTTCGGAGGAAGAAATAAAAGCTATCAATAGTAATGTGAAAAAAAGGCTCTAAATCACAAATAATTAAGAGATATGCAAATCAAAACAACTCTGAGGCACACCTATCAGATTAGATAACAAGACAGAAAAGGAAAATGGCAAAAGCTAGAGAAGATGTGAAAAAATAGGTACACTAATGCACTGCTAGTGAAGCTCTGAACTGATCCAAGCATTCTGAAGAACAATTTGGAACTATGCCCAAAGGGCTATAAAACTGTGCATACCCTTTGACCTAGTAATATCACAACTAGGTCTGGATCCCAAAGAGATCAAAGAAAAGGGAAAAGGGCCTATCTCTATAAAAATATTTATAACAGCTCTTTTTGTGGTGCCAAAGAATTGGAAATTGAGGGGATGCCCATCAATTGAGGAACAGCTGAACAAGCTGTGGTATATAATTGTGATGGAGAACTACTGTGCTGTAAGAAATGACAGGGGGATAGTTTTAGAAAAACATGGGAAGATATATGAACTGACACAAAGTCGAGTAAGTAGAACCAGAACGCTGGACACAGCAACAACAATATTGTAACAATGATCAATTGTGAAAGACTTAGCTACCCTAATCATGACAATGACCCAAAACAGCTTCAAAGAACTCATGATCAAAAGTGCTAGCCACCTTCAGAACAGAAAGGGAAGTGATGAATTCCGAGTACATATTTAAGCATTTTTGTTCACTTTCTTTACTTTTCTTGCCTTTTTTCTTTTGGCAACATAGCTAATATGAAAATATATTTTGTATGACTTCACATGTATAATGGGTATTATATTACTTGCCTTCTCAATAGGTGGGGAAAGGGTTGCAGGAGGAAAAGAATTTAGAATACAAAATTTTTAAAAATTAATGCAATAAATTAAGAAAAAAAATTCTACTTCTACAACATTCATGTCCTTCTCTCCTTCCATGCCACAAGCATCCTAATTCAGATTATTATTCCTTCGCACCTTGATTACTGCAATAGCTTTCTAATTGATCTCCCTACAGTCTCTTCTCTCTAAAATCCAATGGCTACAAAGCTGCCAAAGTGAAATTCCCTAAGTTCAAGTCTGGCCACATCTCTCCCTCATCATTCAGAAAGCTTCAGTGGCTCCCAATATCCTTAGGATCAAATACAAACTTCTTCTTGGTTTTTTTTTAAGATTATATGCAAATTCCTCCAGCTTTTTTACTTGACTTAATTGTCCCCAAAATAGTCTCATTCCAGTTTCCAAATTTTTCCCCATACTTCTGTTATAACGTGAAAGCCTATGCCCCTACCCCAACCATTGAGCATCCCAACTCTAGATAATCTCTTCAAGAATCAAGAGTCAAATTTCACCTCTTCTATTAATCCTTTCCCAGAAATTACAGCCCATAATTATTTTTCAATTCTCTGAACCTATCTGCAATATTAGTTTTCTGGCATTTAGCATGTACTACTTGAGACTATCTTTTCATACCTTCATGAGGGTTGCTTGAAGACATGGAATATTCCAATAAATCAGCACTAAATAAGTGCCTACTATGTTAAATTTAACCACTGTGTTAAATTTAGATTTCTTTTATATCTCCCATAATGCTTCTTACATTGCTATAAACATAAGATAATGATAATAACAGTTAAAACAGAGCCTACTATGTGCCAGGCCCTGTGCTAAGACCTTTAGAAATATTCTATTATTTGATCTCACAACAAGTCTGGGAGATAGGTGCTACTGTTATCCCCATTTTACAGAGGAAATGAAGGCAGACAGAGGTTAAGTAACTTGCCCAGAGTCATATAACAAGTGTCTTAGGCTGGATTTGAACTCAGATCTTCCTGACTCCAGGCCCATTACTCTAACCACAGATAGGTGGTGACCTAGCTGACCCCAGTTTATTATTGAGGAAGAGCTCAAAAAGGACACATTAACCAGAAAGGCAGCATGGTGAAGTACATATAGAAGCAAGCCTCAAAGCCAAGAAGATCTGGGTTCAGGACCAGCTCTTAACGCATACTGACCCTGGGCAAGTCACTAACCTGTCAGTGCTCTAGGTGACTGCGTAAAACTACTGTTTGCAGAGAAAATGGCAGACGACATTGCTGGAAAGAATTTCCTTGCTTGGTAGTTCCCTCCATCAGTGAGATCACCAGTACAGCTCCTATTCCTATTCATATGATGATTAGTGTACTCCTGGAATAAGAGTAAGAGCTCAAAAAGTATTTTTTCACACTGAATTGAAATGAGATTAAAAATAAATTCAGTAAGATACCTGAAAATTTGAGGAAATGGTATATACAAACATGAAAACCTTTTTTGTGGTCTTTGAGCAAAATTTTATAAAGAGCATTAACATGATTGAGTCTTCTACTTCCAGTCCTTAAAGGGTTGTCATAAAGAAGATTAAACATGTTCTGCCTGACCCTAGAGAACAGAACTTGAACTAACAGGTAGGATGTAGAGGGATGCAGATTCAGCTTGATGTAAGAAAAACTCCCCCAAAATAAGAGCTGTCCAAACACATATATTGGGCTGTTTTGGGACGTGGTTTCTTCCTTTTACTTTGAGGACTCCAAGCACAGACTTGTCGGGAATGTTATAAAAGGAATTCCTATGAAGAAACAAGTTGGCCTCAATGGCCTCTGAGCTACCTTCCAGCTCTGAGATTTTGTGATTCCACACATGGTTCTTCAAATATTTGAGGAAAATTGTGGTATTCTCTTAAGGCTTTTCTTTTCTCAGCTAAACAGTCTGAATTCCTTCAATTGATCCATCCTCATATTACAAGTTTTGAATACCTGTATTTTGAATACCTTGGTCATCTTCCTCTGGACAACACTTAGCAAGATCTTTCCTAAGAGTTTTGCAGAACTAGACATATGAATATTACACATTTGGTCTGACCAGGACAGAGTGCAATAGAAATATCACTTCCAATACTATAGATAAAATCCTTCTTTTAATGCAGGCAAGGTCACATAAGTTTTATTGGGGGCCATTTAACACTACTGCTAATTTTCAATGCCTGGCCTGGATATCTATTTGATATAATTTAAAGTAATTCATTTTTATTCTATTTTGGAAATGGAGATATAAGGGTAATCATCTCTATAAACTGTGCCTTTCTATATCCAAAGTAGGTCCTCATTGTTCTTTTCTCTAGGCTACAGAAGGTCAGAGAATCATAGAGAATTAGAGCTGGAAAGACTTCATTTAAAATCTAGTCCAATTCCTTCATTTTATAAACAAGGATAAGGCTTAGAAACATGATGTGATTTACTCAGAGTAACACAGCTAATCTGTGGCAGAGCCAAGATTAAAGTCCAGGTCTTTCTCACCTGAATCCTAACACTGAAGCATACTGACAGGACTAATGTGATATAGTAGAAAATGAATTTGGAATCCAAGGACTTCAATTACAATCTTATTTCTTCCACTCACTAGCTGAATGATCTCGGGCAAATCCCTTCTAATCCATGGGCCTCAGTTTTCTCATTTCTGTAAAATGAGAAGGTTACAATGGATGGTATCTCAGATCTCTAATGGCTCTATAAAAATAATCCTAAGAGTTCTGAGACAGAGTTCTTTCCATTATATACTATGCTAATTTTACAGCTTTAATCTTTTCTTCATGGATCTTATTTCCCAAACTTTTAGACATTTAGCTTGCTTTCTGACAGGTCATATATTTAGTAAATCAATTATTCATCTTTAAATAAATTTGTCAAAATAAATTACGGGGTAATTTAATAATATAATATGTATATAACTGTACATTATTTTGTAATAAATGTGTTGTCTCCCTTGATAGAATGTAAGAACTTTAAGGGCAGGTGTTGTTTACTTTATAACTTTTTATTCCAATGCCTACCACAGTGTCTTACATACATAGGAGAAGCTTTACTTCTGAATACTTGTTGACTGATAGGTGTCAGCCTTTTAAAAAAGTGTAATGGAAAACATCAATAGATGGAATACTGATCACTTCAGAAAGAAAGTGCTGATTAAGAGGAAGGTGCATCTTCATTAGAATATAGAAATGGAAGTTCTTCCTGCTAAAGGACATCAACAATCAATTTAAATTAAAAGTAAAGGACTAGACTTCATAAAAGATGATTGATATCAATGTAGTCTATACTAAAGAAAACTGCCATCAAAATTGAAAGTTTTTAATAATAATTTTAAATAACTTAAATTTTTAAATACAATCTAGATAGGACTCTAAAAGAACATTATTGTTGTACTTGTTTGTCATTTAGGGATTCCCATTACCTGCAGAACTGGAAAATGCTTCTCTTTGTGTACATAATTTTTAAAATCACTAGTTTTCTCTTTTTAAAAGGGAGATGGAAGAAGTAAAAGGACAGAAAAGGAAGCAGAGAGAGTGAGGAAGAAAAAAAGGGGAAGGAGGGGGAAAAGATGATGGGAGAACATAAAATCAAAGAGAAGGAAGAAGAGGAAGAGTTACCCTTGAGGTAAAACTCACCTACGTATTCTACATAATTTATTATGAGCAAACCTCCATTAAAAAGAAAAGCAAGCAGCAAAGGGAATGGGAAGAAATTCCAATTTTCAGATAATCTGAACTTCAGTTTATATTATATAACATCTGAAAATCACTAAGTACAACTAAATTTTTGCCTTGGCCTTTGAAGTAAAACACATTATCTTTATAAACAGGAAAAAGGCAAATTCTCTAGCACATTTAAGAACCACAACTAAATTATGGTAACATTGACCATCTGGGTGTAACACATTACAGAATACTGTAATAATGAACAAAAACTAAATTTAAGAATATACAGTTGAAAAATGCTTATCATATAACTCTAAAGTTAAGGCAAAGGTTTCTTTAAAATTGCAAAACATTTGGAATTGTGAAACTTAAGCTCTTTGTTAAATAGACAAGAGCTTCCCTAATCCTTTTTTAAGATCGCAGCATCAGTTTAATGAAAATGCTTATATGTAAAAGGCTATTTCAAAATACAAATCACAAAGTACAAATAAAGACATGAAGTCAATCTTTGTCTAACATTATGCAACAGAACTCTTTTTCATAGCATGAAAATTAAATAGATGGTGGGAATGTAAGACTACAAAAAGGACTTGTTTCACCTATAACTCCTAAAGAGATAAATGTGTGCCCCAATATTGAGGACAGAGTCAAGCTTCAATAAGGAGGATAGGAACAGAATTTGTGAATTTATTGGTTTGTGGAATTCCACAGAAAGAAATTCCCTCTACAAAGGCAAACCAGCACCCTCTCTGCCACTTAAAAGTCTTCTAACTAGTCTTCCTTTCCAAGCGTCTCCACACTCCTGATTTCTTCCCATTTCCTCCATCCTCCTGACTACACCATCAGGCCTCAGCTGCCTAACTCTGCACCTGCGGGCTCCTCCCCCTTTGTAAAGCCTCCATGGTGGGGGGTGGGTTGGGGAGTGGAGGGGAAGGGCTCCATATCGGTCATGCTTCATTCTCTGAACTTAGCAACCCCAGGATACCTCCTCCTCCCCTCACTTCTGCGCTGTCTCCCCTATTATAATGTAAGTTCCTTGACGGCAGGGACTGCTTTTCTTTTTGCTTGTACTTGTATCATCACTAAGCACGGTGCCCAACACATAGTTTTCTGGGTTTAATACAGCACCTGGCACAAAAGAAATGTTCAATAAATGCTTGTTGACTAACTGCCTGGCTCCAATTCATTCTCCACCCAGATGCCAAGGTGATTTTTTTTTTCTGCAGTAGCTTCCTATAACCTTCAGGAACAAATATAAATTGCTCTGTTTGACATTTAATAACTTGGCCCCATCCTACTTTTCCAGCCTTCTTACACCTTCCATTCTTTCATGAACCTTAGGATCTAGCTATATTGGTCTACTTGAATTCCTTGAATATGCCACTTCCTCTCAATTCCAGGACTTTTCACTAGCAGTTATCCATGTTTGGAATATTCCTCATCTCCATCTCCTAGCTTCTCTGACTTTTTCAAGACTCAGCTCAAACCTCACCTTGTCCAGGATACCATTCTAGGTTCCCTCTCCCCATTCACCACAGACACACATACACAAGTTCCTTATGAGATTACTTTCCATTTACTCTGAATATAGCTCTCTCAATATAGCTCTTTTTATGTTTCCCTCATCCATTCGAACATGAGTTCTTTGAGGGTAGGGACTGTTTTTCACCTTTCTTTTTATCTCCAATTAGCACAGTGCCACAGGGGTGGGGACCTGTACTCTCAAGGCCAAATGTGGCCATCTAGGTCCTCAAGTTCAGCCCTTTAACTGAATCCAAACTTCACAGAACAAATCCCCTTAATAAAAAGATTTGTTCTGTGAAGTTTGGATTCAAAGGGCAACACTTGAGGACCTAGAGAGCCACATGTAGCCTCAAGGCCACAGGTTCCACACCCGTGGCCTAGAAGATAGTAAGTACTGCTAGTTATTAATAAATGTTCATTGACCACTCAGAAGCTATAAAAATGCAAATACAAAAGTTATTTTTATGACTGGGAAAAAAGCAAGCTGAGAAAGTTTCTTAACATTCTTAAGAAGTCATTGGCTTTTTAGATATCAACCAACTGATCTCAAATGAAAGGAAAAAGAGACAAAAAATACAGTAGAAGAACTAGTTCAAAAGGCAGCAGGAAATTGAGTAAACGGTCTCATAAAGTCAGACATCTACAAATTCTGTCAACAGAGAATTCTGATAAAACTGAATGTATTCCCTTGATTACAAATTTGAATAGTAAATATCTTTCAGTGTCCAGTTTTGTATAGGAAAGTTTATAAAATAACTTTTCAAAACACTTACATTGCTTCTTCACGTCTCTCAGCTGTTTGCGAAACTGCACAAGTCTAACATCTTTTCTCAAGTTTTCTTCAGTGTTGCTACCTTTCAAAGCCACTAATTTCTCTTCAACTAATGCTTTTAGATCTGGTGTTAGATTTAGGTAATCTTTATCTTTCACCTGAAAAAAAAAAAAAGAATAAGACACATTTTGATAGCTCACCAGCATTAAAATACCCTATTCTCAGAAAACACATTTATGAAAACTGAGTCCATCTGCCCAAAATTAAAAAAAAAAAATCCTCCAATCTGATTCACAGATTTAACCAAGAGAGAGGTTTTTTTTCAATTCACTGTCTTCTTAGTCTCCATATTTACCTGGTCAGTCAGTCAGTAAGTATCTGAGAGACTACTATAAGGCAGATACTGTGCCAAACTCACTAAGGATATGAAGAAAGGTAAAAGACAGTTCTAAAAGGCTATTCCTGCTCTTGAGGAGCTCATAATCTAATAGGAGAGACAACATGCAAATTGCTATGTACAAACAGCCTATACATAGAGGATATTGGAAACAATCATCCGAAGGAAGGCATTAGAAATAAGAAGGATCACGAAAGGCTTCCAGTAGAAGGTAGGACTTCTAGCTAGGAGCTGAAGGAAGCCAGAAAGTAGAGATGAAGAGAGAATTCTAAGCATGGAGGACAGACAGTAAAAATGCCTTGAGTTGGGGCAGCTAGGTGGTACAGTGAGTCACGAGTACCTGAGTTCAAATCTGGCCTCAGACACTTGACACACTTACTAGCTGTGTGACCTTGGGCAAGTCACTTAACCCCAATTTCCCTGCCTTCTCCCCCCCCCCAAAATGCCTTGAGTTGGGAGACAGTGTCTTGTAGGAACTGAAAGGAGAAAGAACAGTTATGAAGGGACTTGAATACCAAATGGAAGATTTTATATCTGATCTTAAAGGTGATAGGAAGCTACTGGAATTTATTGGGGGGGGGGGGTGAGATAGTCTCACCATGCTTTAGGACAACGACTTTGATAGCTGAGTGGGGGATATTCTGGAGTAGGGAGGGATTTGTCACACAGGCTACTGCAATGCTCTAGGCTTGAGGTGATGAGGACCTGCATTAGAGTGTTAAAAGAAAAGAAGGGAAGAGATATTGCAAAAGTGAAATTAATAGGGCTTGGCAACAGATTGGCTATGGTGGGAGATGAAGAGGGAATGAAAGATGGTAAGGAGTAGAGGATGATACCTAGGTTGCAAGACTGGGAGACTAGGAGGATAGAAGTATCCTTAATAGTAATATGGACATTTGGAAGTGGAGGAAGGCTTGAGGGGAAAATATAATGAGTTGTTTTGGACATGTTGAGTTTAAGATATCTACAGAACATTTGACTGGAGAAATTTAAAAGGCAACTAGAGATGCAAGACAAAGTCAGGGAAAAGGCTAGTGCTGAATTAGTAGGTAAGAAAATGATCAGTATAGAGATGATCATTGAATCCATGGGAGCTGATGAGATCATCAAGTAAAATAGTATAGAGGGAGAAGAGAAAAAGGTCCAGGATAGAGCACTATGGGATGCCCATGATTTGTGGGCATAACCTAGATAAAGATCCAACAAAGGAGACTGAAGAGTGGTCAGATAGCAGAACTAGGAAAGAGTGGCATCATCAAAACTTGGAGAAAAAAAGTATCATGGAGAAAAAGTGTGATCAACATATCAAAGTCTCCAGAGGCCAAGAAGAATAAGGACTGAAAAATGACCATTAGATTTGTCAATCAAAAGATGATGGGTAACTTTGGAGAGAGGAGTTTTGGTTGAATGATGAAGTTGGAAACCAAACTGCAGAGAGTTAAGAACAGAGTGAGAAGAAAGAAAGCTGAGGTCCCTATTGCAGATGGCCTTCTGAAAGAATTTAGCAACAAAAAAGCAGGAGACACAGGATGATAGGTAATGGGAATGGATGGGGATTAACATTTTTTGAGGCTAGGAGAAACATGGGCAAGTTTATAGGCAGTTGCAAAGTAGCCAGCAGAGGAGAAGAGATTAAAGATAAAAAAGTAGGGATGACAGAGGGGGCAATCTGCTGAGAAGACAAAATGGAATGGGATCTCTTGTGTATAGAGAAGAGTTTATCTTTGTAAAAGTCATTATGTAAAGCAGTGAATGAAGGCATAGATAGTGGCAAAAGGCATCTGGGATATGGGAGTTGAGGAGGAGGGAAGAAGAAGCTCTTGGTGGCCTCAATTTTTTCAGTAAAATGAGGCAAACTTCTCAGCTGAGAAAGTAGCAAGAAGGAGAGCTATGGAAAGTTTAAGGAAATGTAAAAAGGTATGGAAGAACTACTGTGATACATGGGATAGTGAATCAGTTAGGGAATTGTAAAAGGATTGTCTTGCCACTGTGAATGGCCTGGTTGAGATAACACACATTAGCAGTGGATCCGGTCGTCAGGGTTTTGTGACTTTCTCTAGCTTCATTCAGCAGCACATGAGTAGGAGCAAAGGCAGCAGATGGTAGAAATTATCCCAGGCTGAAGCTTGGCAGAGTAAGACTGGAAACAGAATAAGGAAACAAGAGAGTCAAGGGAAGAAAACAACATAGAGCTGAGGAAAGAAGAAGAGTGTATATAGCCAGTGCAGAGGAGAGGACCTGGGAAAACACTAAGAGTCAAGAGACTGGTGGTCAATGTGAGGGTGAAGAATAGGGTTTGGGCCTGCAAGGCAGAGGGTGAGGTGGCAGGCATGACAACAAATAAGGGAATTTCAGAGTTCACAAGCATTGAAGTGAGCATTCGTGGGGATGGTAAGATCAAGAGTATGACCCTCTCCAAGGGTCGCTAAGATTGAATGGAAGGAAATGTCAAGGGAAATAAGGTAAAGAAGTAGACGGTAAGGGCATTTGAGGGAGTATCAATATGTATGTTGAAACCCCCTAATGTGAGGGCAGGAGTTAGGAAGGACTGTGGGCCATGGACCGAACTCAAGGAAAGAAAGAGAATGTCCTAGAAGGTAGTAGATGACAGCTACCAGAATATTGATTAGATGGTATATATGGATTGAATGAACCTTAGAGGAGGAGAAGTTATTGAGTGATGGAGGAAGAAAGAGCCTGGCAATAAGGAGCAAGAAGTGTTCCAGATCACCCCTTGAGCAAAGTTGGGAGGAAGGAGTAAAAGTGCAACCAGTATTGGAAAGGGTGGCCAGGGAGGCAGCCAGGTCTCAGTGAGAGTCAAAAGATGAAAGGAGTAGGAAAAGAAAAGATGTAAGATGAAAGCAACTTTACTACCTACTGAGAGTATATTCCAGAGACCATATTGGAAAGGGTGGGTAGGTTTAGAGGGCATCATCTTGAGGGCATGCAAGTGGGTAGTGAGGGTAACAACAAGTTTGTGAAATGACACCCAGGGGTTCAGGAAAAATGAGATGGAGAGGGTATGACTAGATGGCAGTTTGTTAATCATTGCTAAATGAGTTCAAGAAGGTTATTAACATCATTAGGGTATCGGTGATGAGAAGTAATGAAAGTATTTCGCTCCTGCCCCTAAAGGCAGGTCAGACCACGAGATGCAAGGAACAAGAAGAAATGGTGTCTCCCTGGCTTCTGCAGGCAGGAAGGGTCTCCTGTAAATGGGAAGACTCGATCCCAGGAGATCATCACACAATAGAATGGTATCTCTCTGATCCCCTGCTATTAGAAAAAGTCTCACTGTTGGTTTTCTTAGGATATATTAAATCTTTATTCCTTCTGATGCTCTTTTAAAAAATTCTTGCTGGGGTATTTTTTAGGGAAGCTGAGCTTGGCTAGAATCTTTCGTGTTAACAATTCTTGCCAAAAATCTCTAACCTAAATTCTTAATACTGTAATTTTAAATCTGTTTCCTCCATAGAGAACAATTAGTTACCAAATATAGAAATTTTTCTTCTACTTTATTAAATGCATGTCCATTTTCTTTTATATACTGAACAATACCAATTGCTCCATGACTCAATAATCAATAAACATTTATTAAGCAGCTACTATGTTCCAGCCCTGTACTAAATGCTGGGCCATCTTCTAGGGCTTAGTTTATAAACGCTTTAACCCTAAAAAAGGCTTTTTGCTAAGTCTATAGCTTTATTTGATGGAAGACGCTACAAACAGACTTATCTGTATGGTTAGAGGCTGATCGATCTTAATATAATAATAAGATTTCCAGTTTCTACATTACATACTAATGATTACCTTCTGCCTTTCTCTTATAATTTCTACCTTTCATACAATTAAGGTATAATATAGTGTCTTTCATAAAAAATAATCAAAGTAGATGACTAATATATATTCTTTCAACCCAAATAGGAAATCAGATTGAGAAATCCTAAATAAATTGTCCAAGGTCACCAACAAGGATATTGTAATCTACATCTTAGTGATTCATTGTATGATTTCTGGCAAGTCAGCCTTTCTAGGCTTCAGTTTCTTTATGTCTAAAATGAGGAAGTTTAATAAGATGATTTTAAGGCACTCCTAATATTCTATGATTTCACATCTATGGCCTATTCTTTTGTTTTTTGATGCCTTTCTTCCTTTTAATAATTTTCCAACCTCCTGTTGACACTAGTCCAGTCTCCAAACCTGACCTCCAGAAATTAAACTTAGGAGAAGCTAAGGCTTAGCTGCTATGCTATCTGAGTTCTCAACTGCCTGGGAACAGGAAGTCCTCATTTTTATCCTAGTCACTTTCTGCCTAGTTTCTTCTGTCACTTGAATTTGGGGCCTCTTCTCTCCTCAATGCTCAATGTTCTGGCTCTGAGACTGGACTCAAATCTCCCTTCCATAAACATCACTTCCTTATATGTATTGTCCACTCCCCTGTCAGATGCATTGTCCCCTTATATGTATTGTCACTCCCCTGTGGCTTTACTGAGTGCAGGCAATGTTTCACATTTATATCTGTATCCCCAGTACTTAGCACAGTAGCTGATACATAGTAAATGCTTAATGTTTTTATTCACTATTTGTTGGAAGCAGGGGTTATTAAACATCTGAATAGGTTAGAGAAAGAGCTTTTGGAATCACTTTGGGTCTTTAAAAGACTGATTTCTCATCTATTGGATGTTTTACTTGAGATTCTCTAAGAAAACAAAGGTGTTTTGTTTTGTTCTTTAAGGAATATTTCAAATTCTCCTACGATTTTGTAAGCACAATTCTGGGAGCAAAGGAACAATCTACTATGGAGAAACAAAAAACAAAAATGTGAAAAATTAAAATTCCCTTTTTCCTTGTTTGGGTTATTTTCCTCACATTGGTGATATCACCAAAATTTAAGGTTGTCAGGTTAGAGTTGGTAAAAGTAAAGTAAAAATTCTGCCTCAATACATAATGTTTTTCAATTATTATCTCTATGCAGATGATTCCGAGTTCTATATATCCAGCCCTAATTCATAAGGCCTTTCCAGGTCCCCAACCACTCCCAGATCCAAATGAAGACTGCTTTCATCTATTATGTATATATTTTGCGTATACCTAGTTATTTAGTGCCTGCTATGGCAGGAGACCTGTGGTCCCCACCATTAGACTGTAAGTTCCCTGAGGGCAGGGGTTGTTTTTTGCTTTTCTTTATATCCCTAATGCTCAACACATTGGCTGTTGCATGGTAAGCAATTAATAAATCGTTGAAATGGTTGAAATCAATATTCAGTAGCAATCTGTCAGTGAATGACACCAACATATTCAAATATACTTCAGTTCCCTAGAATTGAGTGAGAAGATGTTAGCTTTTATTTCTTTGGTCTTTTATTTCTTTTGGTCCTAGTCAATTTCTGAGGAAGTACTAGTTTACATGAAATATGGCTAGTAATCCTAATGTCCAGACTTATGAGTAATTCTACATGGTTCTTTTTTATTCTTGGCATCAAAAGAGGGCTATTGTAAAGAATACAAATGAAGTACACAGAAGAAATCTAAGAAAGTCTGATGCCACAATTAGCACAGCTATACTTTGGAGAGAACTTAATGTAGCCTCATTATCAAAATGACTGCTTAGAAATTATTCAACTAAGCATCTACCTATATATCAGTGCTGCAAAATGGGGTTTCTTTTCTCTTTCTTCTTTTTCAAGGATTCCATTTTCTCTGTTTATATCTTAAAAGCAACTGATGAAACACTAAAAAAAAACAATTAATTTTACTTTTAATTGACTGTCCTGCAGGTCACTTAAGAAGAAAAAATGAGTAAGGATTCATGCAGACAGTTCACTCTCTAAGAACAAGTCTAGAATAGTTCACAGGAGTGACAGATATTTAAAACAAAACAAAAAAGCCCATTAGATCATAGGCTTTCTGTCTTGTGACCAGGTAACACAGAGTCCTAGATGGAGGACATAGCACTCCAAATGAGTTAAAGACCTAAAGAAGCTTCTGATTCTGTAACTGTTTAGAAAGGCTGTTGACTCGGGGGGGAAAATACTCATGTGTTTATACTCATATAAAATACTATGGGATATCATATATGACAAGAGTTTCTATATCATCCTGGAAGTAAGGTAGCAACTACTTCAATAGTCAGATTCATGATTTCAATGATGTGGGAACTCCCTCTACTGGTGCAGATCACAGCCTTTCATGTTAATTTTACTCAACCCTCTCCCATAAATTCTCTATAGGCAGATCTACAGAATATATGACAAGCATCTTTTGATTCTTTGAATATTTCACAAATACCAAGGCAATGAGAGTAGAAAAAATCATCCTACAGAATGCTTACTGTGAAATTCAAATAAGTGACATTATCCCAACAGCTTAATTCATAGATTAAAATGGTAGGGCACAAATGGAAGGAAAGAGGACACAAATTCGTCAGCATGTCTATAATTTGTTTTCAACATTAGTGACAGAGGAACCATAATATCTGGCATTTTGGTCCCAGAAGAGTTGCATGACAAGAAGAAATGATATAGATGAAGAGAAAGTCAGAAAGAATATCAGGACCAGAACAAACACATACCACTGAAATCTGTACCTCAAAGTTGTGAGGGGCCATTTTACAAGATATCTCAAACACTAGAAGATACCCCAAAAATGGGAATTGAGAGAACATAAGTTACTATTAACTCATCTACCTACTTTCTTATTTTTCATAGGTTCTTTATGAGAACAATTTGTATACAAATCAAAAGAATATCCTTGAAGAAAATATGAGAAGGGAACAAGGAGGCTTTTGCAAATGATTCTATACCAGACTACATCTTAACAGCTGCACAAAGGCTCAGAAACTAGAACTCATATTCATCTTATTATTAATAATAATAATAATTTACATGTACAAAATACTTCAGTGCTTCAAAATGCTTTACATAAATTTTCTTTTTATCTTTATAACAACTCTGTAAGATAGGTGATATTATCACCCCAATTTTCAGGTCAAGAAATAGAGGCTGAAAAAGGTTAAATGATAAGCTATATAATATTTCCCATACAATTATTCTCCTGGATTTCATGATTTCCAGAAACTCATCATTATGTAAGATAAATCAACTCAGAAACTTACATCCTCTCAGCAACTCCTGCCCCTGGGGCCTCTCTCTATTTGGAGACTGTGGAGAGTAGACATGAAAGAGCTCCTCCCAGCCACTCTGCCATTTAAAGAGAACAGCCAGGGCATTCTCTTCATCATTTCCTACCTGCCTGCTCTTCTGGACTTCATGATCTACAGAAACTCAGACCCCATAAGACATTTCCCATCCTGGCTGCAGGACTTTATCATGTTCCTGCTGCCAGGTATTCCTCCACCACCCTTTGCAGCTTCTTTTTATATGTTATCTTCCTCCATCAAACTGTGAGTTCCTTGAAATATATTTGTAAGAAGTGATTAGCACAGTACCTGGCACATAGCAGGCCCTAAAAAAATGTTTATTGACTGAGTCTTGAGTTGGAGTCACACATTTGTCTAAGGTAAGATTCGAACCCATAGGGCAGCTAGGGGGCACAATGGAAAAAGTACTGACCCTGGGGATAGCAAGACTCATCTTCCTGAGTTTAAATCTGGCCTCAAACACTAACTGTGACCCCGGGCAAGTCACTTGTTGTCTTAGTTTCCTCATGAGCTAAAGAAGGAAATAGCAAAACATTCCAGTATCTTTGGCAAGAAAACCTCAAATGGGGTCATGAAGAGTTAGATATGACTGAAAACAACTGAACATACACACACACACACACACACACACACACACACACACACACAAGAGTTGAACCTGGATCTTCCAAACTTAGAGAGTGGGATTCTATCATAGTACATTGCCTCTTAAGTTAAAAGTATTTAATTTAGTAATACAAAATACATCCTCAAAGCCTGTTCTCCAACAAGGAGTTTCCCAATCATATGTTAAAATCGTAAAAGATTCCTTGATATCTGTAACCAAAGAAATAATCCCATTCAAAGACCCTCTAATTATTATTAAACAAAGTATAAAAGATATACTGTTGCTAAAAGTGTTGTGTGATCCAGTAATATTCCTCAAGCAAGACACTCCATCTCTTGACTCCCAACATTTTCACTGGCCGTCGTCCATGCCTGAAATGTTCTCCCTCCCCATCTCTGCTTCCAGACTTCCTTCAAGTCTCAGCTGAAATCCCACATTTTGCAGAAAGCTTTCTCTGATCTCTCTTAACACTGCCTTCTATCAATTAATTCTTTTTTTCCTGTACATAACTTGTTTTTACATAGTTATCTGCATGTTCTTTTCCCCATTAGATAGTTAGCACCTCAAGGGCAGGGACTGTCCTTTACCTTTCTTTGCATTCTCAGTGCTTAGAACATAGTAGTTGCTTAATAAATGCTTACTGATTGTTCTCCACTGTTGTGAAAGATGCTTTTCTAATGGAAGAAGAGTTTCTTGTAGTTAGTAAGATCCTCAAGAGGCTCCTATTTGCATATAATGTTGTATAATTAAAACAAGACCCTGAATATTACAAAACCTCCTTAATAAGGACCATGATTACTCAAAAGAAATCAATCTAACAATCCCTATAGGAAAACTAAACGGAAGAAAAAAATTTCTATTGTTTAGACAGTAGGAATTGCCTATACAATTATTTAACAATATCTAACATATTGTTAGATAGCAAGTTAACCAACTGAATTAATACATCAATATTATAGGCAAAGATAACTACAGAAGGACAAGAAGTTGGGCTGAGAAAGGAAGAGTATATTTGGAAAATTGTACCATATTTTTAATCATCTCAAGCTGCTACCAGTCACAGAGAGTCATTTTTTCAATACAAATGTTCTTCTAGAAATACTATGGCTGTCAATCATGGAACAATACAGAGATCTCTGTGGAAGAACAGCTGCAACTAGCCAAAGAGCATGTGCAGGAAGCAGGAAGGGGTAGAAACAATGCTTGAGCTCAGTTCAGCCAAAATCAGACCTAACAAAGAAAAGTGATGAAACAACCAGGATGGAGGCTGCATCCTGAAGATCTAGAAACTGTCAGAGGTATCCCATATTTTCCTCACAATAAAAGACATCAATAAAATAACAAGCATTTATTAAGCACCCTAAGTGCAAAGCATTACACTAAGCCCCGGAGATACAAAAAAAAAAAAAAAAAAAAAGGAAAAATAATCCCTTCCCTCAAGAAGCTTCCATTCTAAGACACATGGAAGGTGCAAGTAGGCTTTCACATATTTAGAAGGATGGTCTATGCACAAGAATTAGCATAACAAAATGTAAAGGAAATAAATGATTGGAAAAGAAGCAAGGGAAATAAATAACAGATGGGAAAGCCTAAGTATGCCACTGTTACCCACAGAATTTGACAAGATCCAGAGGAAGTCTCTCAGCATATTGAGAAGTCCCTTATGGAGAATCTATGGGAAAAAAAAAAAACATGGACAAGATTCACATAGAAGGAGAAAGCAGGACAAGGCTTCCTCTAGCCTGGTGAGACTGCCCATATTGATAACAGCATAGATGGTGTTCTCAAGATTTAATTGGTCCAGAGACCAGGGCTTGCACCACTGGCATGTCTTCCTTCTCCCCAAGCCATAAAAGCCCAGTCTATAGTAGTCCTGAGGTTTGGTGTACTTCCCACTGCCATGCAGGCTTTCATTTTGATTAGACACTGCATGGGTAGCTAATACAGAAGCAAAAAAGAACAGTGCACGCTTGGATTATTGATTGTATCCTTTCAATTTTTTTACTGTTAACTAAATTTAATTTTATTAAATTTTACATGGTCAACAAGTGTATAATAGCATCCCAATCCTGAGCCCAAATAACTAGCCTGGCCCAAAGAAGTAGCTGGCAAACTCTAGCTCTCTTTTCAAAGAAGGCTGCAGATAGAGGCTCTTTCAACAAGGCAATCTGTCTTCATCATGACCAACAAATTATTATGCTTCTGGCTGTTCCTTTACTTTCTAGCTTCTGGCTTCCATTCTGAGTCTTTAATCATCTTTGTCTGCTCTCTTCGGTTTGGGCTGCTTCTCTCAACAACTCATCCAGTTGGTTCCGGCTCCTGTCTGCTCCCAAACTCAGTGTTACCAGCTAACTTTCTGCACTACTGGAAATTCTGTGGCCAACAGCATGCATATTTATCTCCTACAAGCACTTCTTCCCTTTTCTTGTTCCTTGTGACCGCTAGGCACAGTTAAGCCTTTATCTCCTATAATATGGGAGCTGGGAGCGGGCAAGTCTGACAATTTCAATGCTAATGATTCTACACTAAAGGGTAGTGCAATATAATCTCCAACAAAATATAGTAAGCAATATACTTAACAAAAAAAAAATAAGTTTAATCAACCAAATCAGCCAACAGCAGCATAATATAATAGAATGAGAACAATTACACTACAAGGAAGGAGACTTAGATTTACCTCCCCACTCTGCAACAGGGATGACACTGCTTAACCAGATAATCTTTGGAGGCCTCTTGCAAGTCTAAAATCTTTGGTTTTAAGCTACACAGTTTTCTTTCTTTTTTTTTAAGGCTAATTTTTGTGCTTTCTGAAATGGTTTTTTCTTCCCAGGAGAATACATCCATGGATAGATTCCAGAAAGTCAGTGTTACATAGTAGAAAGTAAATTTTGGAGTCAACATGATCTGAACTCAAGTCTCACTTGTAACACATATTAGCTATGTGACCATGGGAAAGGTATTTAATATCTCAATATCATAGGTAACTTGCTAATACTATATGTCGTAAGAGTTGTTTACTGCATTGGCAAGTTTCCCACACTAGGAATTTCCTTCACCTATGAGATCATAAGTTCAACCAAAAGGAGGAACAATAAAAACCATGGACACTATTCAACAGTTGTTTGCATTTCAGCTCAGGCATGTAGCTAAATGTTCAAGAGACATCTCATCTTGTGCTCACTGTATACATTATGGTATAAGAATGATAGAAACAAAGAATTTCTGAAATATCTACGTGTGTGTGCATGTAGAAACATCCTGATACACATACACGCACATATTTAAAATATCTGTTATACATATACGTATGGTATATGGCATTAGTCAATTAACAAATATTAACTTACCACCAGCAGTGTTAAGGTATATGGTAGATTCTGTCCTGTTTTCCTTTCCTTTATCACCATTTCTAGGAGGAATTAACCATTTCCTCACAAATTCTGAATTATTTCTACCTCAATAACCAGTTCCTCCATTGGTAAGAATTTGATCGGATTCCATTAGTGAGAATTTGATCCAGTACAGACTTTTCCCTTGTTAGTTCCTCCATCTTTTCAAAGATAAAATGATGATTTTTTGCTTTGCTTTTGGCAAAGAGAAAAAGCATGAATAAATGTATAGACAGATGAAATAATACTAGCTAACCCATCTAGCACTTTAAGATTTGTAATGCGCTTTGTAACTAGCGTCTCACTTTTACCTTCCCAACAATCCAGGAAGGTAGCTACTATTATTATTCTCACTTTACAGTTAAGGAAAAATGAGACAGAAGTTAAGTGACTTGCCCAGAGTTGCATGGCTGGAAGTGTCTGAGGACACATTTGAACTCAGATCTTCCAGACTCGGGGTTCAAGGCTCTCTCTCACTGTGCCACTAGCTGCCTTATAAAACGATGAAGATGAAATATGCCACAACTACTATACTATGCCTCTGTGCCACATCTATGATCTGTTGGGGAGGAGAAAGTGAGGCTGGTGACCTTGCACAGCCCTGCCTTACTCAAAGTCAAGTCATGTCATCATTTCCCTTATGTCATGGTCCTCTTCGAGAACAGAGGACAAACACAATAACAACAACAACAAGTTCCATTGACCATGCTCATCTAGTCCCTCATTTGTCCAGGTGATGTTACAGTATACTATGGTAATAAAATTGCTCCTGTTTCTCCCTTCATTGGTCCAGATTTTGAGTCTTACTATCCACGGAAGCTTGGGCAAGTCAATTAAGTTTCATGGGATTCAGTTTCCTCATCTATAAAATGAAATTAAACTAAATTCCTTCTGACATCCATTCCAACTCTAAACCTATGATCCTACAATCTTCACTCAGATACGCTCCACTAAGCTTTCCCTTACTTTGTGCCTTGGATTTCCTTTCTTAACATACCATGCTACTCGTATTCCACCAGGTTTTTATATATAATTGGTTTTTTTTTTGGATGAGGTATATCCCTCAGATAAATATTCTAGTGATGGATTTCATTTCTTCAATTTAAGTGATACCTGTGAGAGCAAATATGCTTCCTTGTATTAGGACTTACGGTTCATCTTGTTTGTTACTTATACATAGAGCATTTGTGCATAAGCCTTTTAAGCCATGGCTTTTGCTACTACTTCCTTTCTTAGATTTAGTCTCACAAGTTCTTGGTGTTTCAACTGCCATTCTTTTGTCTTCATTGTACCTGCTCTCTATCAAACCTGGCTTGGCAAACAGACACAAGAAGTTTCCTCTTTCTCCTATCCTCATTAGTTTAGAGTCATTTTGATTAAACATTTCAGTTACCTGGCAAATACATATCTAGGGAAACAATGAAAAAAGTAGCAGAAATGATGGGGGTTTGACATTTCCAAATTTTAAATTATATTATAAAGCAAGTGTTATCAAAACACTGGTGCTAGATGACAACTAAAAAATTAAACATTAAAGTTATGTCTCTTGTTGACCAATCAATTTGAAGGTTTACCAGTTGTTTAAAATAAACAAATAAATAAATTACAGTTACCTAAGAATTTGAGTTCTCCGATATTGAACACAAAATACAATAGTTAAAATTTTTTTCTATCTACTTCTGTTAAAATAATACTCACACCTCATTTCTTAACCTAATATTTTAAACATACATAATTGCTCTAAGTATGTCACTTTACTACCACTGGGCAAAGTCAATGCCTCCACCTTCAATTATTATTGCTTGATAACCATTATTTCACTGGGAGGAGAGATCATGGGAGCCAAGTATATTAATGGATTGAGTCATACACACACACATTCTGAATCATGTGAGGCTAGTGTATAAATTAGTCATCTCTGCAACTGAATCAGTCTCTATTTTGACTTTCCCTAAAATAGTAATCTCTATTTGTTCAATATTTGGTTCTTAATCATCAAAAAATGACATAAAATTTATAATTTTTAAAAGCCCCAAAGAGCTTAGAAAATTCTACGGTCACTTAGAGTTCAAATCTGTAGGTTAACATGGGAAGCAAAAGTTGCATTTGAAGCCCTCCCAGATTCAGCCTGTGGGTAGAATGTCTTCACATTAAAGCTTTCTTGCTCACTTCTATAACTTTTCCCTAAAAAGAATGGCCAGAATGTATCATTTATTAAACAAATATTGGCTGAAGGCCTCCTAGGCATAAAGCACAGTATTAAGGACTTGGCACATTTAATTTATTGAAGCTGACCCACATTTATGACATCACACCAAAAGAGCCGGTCACATAAAATGGACCTCCCACGAATGAACAATGTCCCATGGAATGTTTATGAGCCGAAAGCTTGGTAGATTTGTAGTATATCCAGGATCATTCTGGTTTCATCTGGCCTAAGTGCTGCGTCCACTAAGCCTTACATAGTGTAGTGTGCTGCCTTTGCCTTATTTCTAAAATGATCGCCTGCCCTCACGATGGCCAGTGTGGACCATGCCCCTTCAAGTCTCTGTTTTCAGGTGCACGACTTCACTGAACTTAGCTGGATACAGTTCTTTGTGGCTGAGCTTGCTTCCTGGTGTTATCACCAAGCAAGGCTTTGACTTCTGACAAAACACTCAACAGATATTTCCCTGCGTTTGCAGTATAAGTGATTTGTCAACATGCTGTAATATACCCACATCAGGCAAACACTTGTACACATTTCTTCCTTTCTGGCTTGTGTAAAATGATTTTAGAAATGAACAAGTTTAAACACATACAAAGATGGTTTAAAACAGGAATGGACTGGTACTATTAGAATAGAAGCAGTTACCACTGAACAGATGACAGCTTTATGAGGCAATCTACCCCCTACTTAAATTTGTTAAAGAATGGAAGAAGCATTTATTAGGTGCCTACTATGTGCCAGGCACTGTGTTAAGTGTTTTATAATTATTATCTCATTATTATCCCAATCCTCATAACAACCCTGGGAGAGAGGTGCTATTATTATGCCCATTTTACAGTTAAGTAAATTGAGGCAAACAGAGGCTAAGTGACTTGCCTAGGGTCACACAGCCAGAACGTGTCAGAGGCCACAATTGAACTCAGGTCTTCCGCTCAATGGCCCAGTGATCTATCTATTGCACCGCCTAGCTATTATAAAATTTCCACATGATCATAAATTTCTCCAACAAATTTAGGATGGCAATATGCCCAAAATATTATAACCCGTATATGGATCACTTTTTTATACTCATAATAGCACTGACATTTCCATATTGGAAAAACCAAACTGTTGATCTTGTAATGGGTTTTTGGCTGAATCCACAGAAATTGAATTAAAGAAAGTATACAATTTCTCCAATAAGCTTGATTTATTTAAGCTTTGTTGAACTGAACATGTGTCACTTTTAGGGGGTATAAGATAACTACTGTTATTAGTAAGAGTACTTGGCACTGACATATCATGACATACTACTCTTTATTTGAGCATTTTACACATTTCATTAACCCAAATTTCAGACATAAGGAAACATGTAACTATAGTGGTTAAGTGCCTTTCCCAGTGTCAAAGTGAGCCTAAATATAAGGTAAAAAACTCCCCTTTTGTTTTTTTTTTCTACCTCATGGGCCTTTAAACAACTGTTACAAGACAGCTCTCACATCCCATGTTAATTTAATTACAACAGCATGATTTTGTGGTTAAAAATTCAGATTCAAAAACATTTAATAAGCACCTACTTTGAACAAGGCACCATCATACGAGGCATAAATAACTAAAATAAGCTGACATTCTAATAATGGGAGTTTTAAGTACGTCTCACTAAGGCAGATCTGTAATCTACTTGTTTCCATCACACTTGTTCGGCTGGCAGCCCTCTCAACACCTTCTCAAACTATGTAGTTCTCATCTCTGTCTTTCCATAAATCCTTAATGGATACAATTTTATGCCAGGAGCCCGATTCCAACTTGTTTACTCTTTTAAGAACACCAGGGCAGCATCAGAGATGTCTGTCACTCTTATTCATTCTTCCTAGGAGACCAGTGCCACTTCCTTTCCAGCCAAACATTTCATTGAAGAAGGGTTTTTTTTACATCATCTCTTTCAATACAAGTAATTACTGGTATAATACTACAGCCTCTATATATACATTCCATAGGACATATCCTTCTGTTGCCCTTTGGTCACCTGAAATTGTGATTCTTTTTTTAAAAATCTTAATTTAGTGTTTTATTTTTTCCCAATTACATGTAAAAACAATTTTGAAATTGTGATTCTTAAAGACTGTTATATTCTGTAATTTGATGCTAGATACAGCAATGGAATATTAGTGTTGAAGAAATATGTTTGGGAGGCAGGAAGCAGTTTAGGATCTTTGAAAGTATTGACCAATTTCTCAATTTTAATGGAGTTTGAGCTCTTCCTAATTGATTCTCGACTAAGTTCACTATTTCTCCGTAGTAGACATATTTTATACAAAATGAATGGCTAAATCAATGGTCTTATCCAGCTACATATTATAATTTGGTTGCTGTATATATATATAATCTTTGAATAGTGTTAGTGGCCAAATTAATTTTTTCAAAAGGACCAAATAATTCATTATAAAAAGGAAAACCTTCTGATGATTAGCTTTTCAGTACTTAGCTATGCAGATAATAATAATAAAGAGTAAAATCGTGTGCTTTTCCAAAGTCCTTCAAAATTAGCGAAACTGGTCAAAAACTGTGTTCCCTTGGTAGAACCTTAAAAAATCCAGGATCTCTGTCATGCATCTGAATAAGGATTTTGTATAGGATGACATGAACATAAATAATGATAATAATAGTATAAGAATAACTATAACACAAGGCAAATTGAGATGAAATGAAAAGAAGAAAACCAAACAAAATGTTATAAATGGTTTGAGGATAAAGGTATCATTTCTATCTATGGTGAGGGGGCCGAGAAAGAGAAATCAGGACAAGGAAGTAGTCCAATTTTACTAAAATGTAATGTATGTGAAGGAGAATATAGTGTGAGGTTGGAAAGTTAAGTTTGGAATAAGATCATGGAAAGTCTTTAAAAAAAATAGATACAGATTTACATTTAGAGCCAATTCCTTTTCCCTAAAAGCTCTCTTTAAGATCATTTAAAATCATTTATTACACATAGCTAACATATACCACACAGTAGGTCAAAGGCTACTCCAGTATATACTATCCTAGCACCTGCTATACTTCAAAGTAAGTGCATCTTCAAATGCTGGTTACCAAAATCAATGGGAAAATGAAATTATGATAGAGAAATTTTTAAGTTTTTAAGCAGAGGTTATCTATAAACAGCAGCCCACCAAAGCCAAGAACTATACGTACACAAGCATGCACACACGCAAACAGATTTATAAACATGTATGTGGTGTATATATACATACCTACATAAATGACTGGATGAAATATTTTTTTAATTTTGAAAGCTTTTCTAAAAGTTTTTGAAATCCCTACAGTAAAGGACCTTTGTGAATTACTTCAACTGAAAAGGTGAGCAGACTTTTAGACCACTAAACCAATCTGACAATTAGTGCTTTTCCTAATCTCTCATCTGTGAGCCTCTGTCCAGAACCAGGGTGAAATTTTACAGGTAACTTTCTGCATCTCCTTCACCTTAACATTACATGCTGTTTGCAGCTATATCCCTCAGGCAACAGGAAAGAGCAAGAAAATGGGAGTGGTAGGGAAATGAGTGACATTCTCATGACAAGTATTTCCTCTAATCCATGAAAATTCTTTCCTTTTCATTTCTCTTTATTCCCCTTTACTGTCTAACCTGTTTCAGGACCATGTTTTATTTATTCTCTTTCTGTTCAAGTTTGCCCATCTCTTAAACAAGCTTCTACACTGAGCTAAAACACGTTCATTTCCATTCCTACACACAAGGGAGGAGAAGAAAGACCTTCCTCCGATAGACCATCTTCCATCTCTTGCTGCACCTTCCCCTGAGGGAAGGAGACAAGGCCCAACATGCTTCCATTTGTGCCAGCAAAAGGTAACTTTCACTTCCTGCTGCTAGCCTCATCTCTCAACAGGATGTGGAGGACCTCCAGTACAAAGAGAAAGAAGCTTCCCTTTTACCTCAGGCTTTCCATCTCCTGCTGCACCTGACCCTTGAGGAAAACCGACTCTAGGCCTTCCATCCCATACTGCACTTGTCAGTAGTCCAATCTCCAGACACCTTTGGGAAAAGGAGTGGCGCCTTCCACTCAGTGATGAACATTTTCACGCCTGGTCATACCTTACACATTCCAGTGATTCTGAACCCCTGCAGATCATCATAAAGACCCCATTCCTCAGAATAAAAAACTGCATCCATTGAAAGGTAAATAAACACATGTGAACCTAGTATGTGCGCAACATGTAATTAAAAAGGGTAAGCAAAGTCTGGAAGGCTCAGATGTACTGCAATTATATAAATAGATTTTTTTTGCCTCAGTATTGTAAGTGGCAAAGTGGTTTATTCTTTCCAAACATTACATACTCTTTGAACAGACAGGAAATATGCTAAAAAGGGGACAAAGCACAGTTCTGAATACATAAATTCACATTCTGCCTCAGTGAGTGTGTTGAGTATATATATGCATGTATGTACATATGTGTCTGCAGGTGCACATGCATGTGCGTGTGTGTGTGCATGTGTGTGTGTGTGTGTGTGTGTATGTAAGACTACATCCTAGGAATATAAAAACCCCTTTCTCCAAAAAAGAAGTCCCTGCCTCCAAGCAGCTTATATTCAGTTAGGGAGATAAAACACATTAACAGGAAAGTACAAGCTAATTTTAGGACCTTTCATGATTGTACGCAAGTCATTTCCTCCCATTGGGACTCAGTTCTGGAAAACGAGATGTGGAAGCATATAATCCCTCAAGTCCCCTTCCAACTCCAAAATCGTCTTCTCCAAAAATAGTCACATAGGATTTGAAAATTAAATTTGAATAATTAAATTAAGAACTTTAAAAAATTTTGGTGTTGTATCTATATCCATTATGCAACTTTTTATATAAATTTTCTTTTTAAATTTCTCAAAGGAAATGAAATTCAAAACAGTCTCAATTTAAAATATCAATTTGGCCACACCATAAAAGAAATGAAAACTGTTTGTCAGGTAAAACTGCTGTCAGAAGTATGATGCATTAAAAAACACCTCACTATAAGACAGAAACACTTTCTATCACATTTACTATTGTAAGGGTTCCACTTTTTCCTAGCCATTAAAATTGCAGACTTATCCAAGGGACTAAAAGCATTTGAGATCTTTTTGTCCTCTTCATTGTCTACAATTTAGAAGAATAGGGTAATAGAAATTTATCTGACAATCTGAAGATGACACACAAGGCAGAAAATAACCCAATAGTCTATTGTACCCCATGCCTGAAAAAAGTAATACAACATAAATGTGCTGATGAATACAAATATAGAAAAATAAAATGAACTTTGTTCAATGAATTAATGTTAAGTGTTTTGCAAACTTTTGCAAACTTATACTATAAAACATACATGGTTATGTTTAAATTTCATTTTCTATCATTATGAATATGACAAAACTGTTCAATATACATGAACATTTCCTTACAAAGAAAAGAATTTAAAAAGTCATGTATAAAATCTAAAGCTCTACTGTCTGGAAATATACTTTTTTAAAGTATGCATTATTAATGACTGGTGGTAATGGGGTAGAGAGAGTACTGGACTTTGAGTCAGAAAGAGCTGAGTTCACCTTATGCCTCAGATATTAGCTGTGTGAAGCCAAGCAAGTCACTCTGCCTCAGTTTCCTCACTTGTAAAATGGGGGATAGCCCCTACCCCCAAGGGTTGTTGTGAAAATCAAAAGAAATAATACATGTAAAAGTATCTTGTAAACCTTTAAGTATTATATAAATGTCAGCTATTACATTGTTATAAAATTTAACATGGTAAGTAGCTAGGTAGTATGCTGGGCCTAAAGTAGTTCAAATCCAGCTTTATCAAATCCAGCCTTATTAGCAGTGTGAGGGATGCTTAATAAATGCTTATTCCCTTCCCTTCCATTCACCCTTCTCCTAGATGACAGGTAGACAGCCAGAGCAGTCTACTGATACACTGAAGATGTTGGACAAAAGCACAGAAAGCTTAGAGAACTTTGGATGAACTTCCTCAGGTGAGCTTGTAGAAAAAAAAAACAAGCAAGAGCTGCATAGGATGACCAGATAAGATGGGTTATGATGCAGATCCCTGGAGAAAACTTCATAATCATCATAATTAGATCCATTTGGGCATCTGAGCACTAAGTTGAGTCCTACTACAATAGCTGTCATTTCTAGTATCATATGAAATACATAATGTTGTGAATGGACCTCCTTGCTACATCTCTTATTTCATTTGAAAAGCCTCTAGCATTTCTCCATTATGGATAATAGTAGTTTTTGATAGATACCAAGGCCTGTCAATTTTACCTCTGCAAAATCTCTCTAATATGTCCCCTTCTCTCCTCCGACATCACCACCCCTCTAGTGCAGGCCCTCATCATCTCATGCCTGGATTACTGTAATAGCTGCTGGTGGATCTGCCTGTCTCACATCTCTCCCCACTCCAATCCATCCTCCAGTCAGACACCAAACTGATTTTCCTAAACCGCAGGTCTGATCATGACACATACGCCCCATCCCACCTCCTCCAATGGCTCCCTACCACCTCCAGGAGAAAGTACAAAATGCTCAGTCTGGCATTCAAAGCTCTTCTACCTAGACCCCTCCTACCTTTCCAGTCTTCTTATATCTTAATCCCTGGACACATAATCTTTGATCCAGTGACAATGGCTTCCTGGCTATTTCATGAACAAGATACCATCTCTCAACTATGGGTATTTTTTCTGGCTGCTTCCCATGTCTGGAACACACTCCCTCCTTCGCTCCAACTAGTGACTTCCCTGGCTTCTTTAAATACCAACTAAAATCCCACCTTCTACAGGAATCCTTCTCCAACCTCTCTTAATTTCTTCCCCCTCTTAGTTATTTCCTATTTGTCTTCTATATAGTTTACTTTGAATGTATTTGTTTGTATATTGTCTCTTCCGTTAGATTGTAAGCTTCTTGATGGCAGGGATTGTCTTTTGCCTCTTTTTGTATCCCCAGTCATTAGCACAGTGCCTAGCACAGTAGGCTCTTAATAAATGTTTATCGATTGATTGAGTGATATACTACTTACTATAATAAGGAATGGTCATTTTTTTTACCTATAGTTTTTAATAAAAAGAAATGGTATATTTTGACAAAAGGTTTCTCTGCCTTCATCTATTGGTGGGGCCTCTTTCCCACAGCCTCCAGAATCTTCAGGCTACCATTTCTTGCTACTCTGGACTGGATGGACTGGATGGATCTGTCTTGCTGCAACTGCTTTCATCACTGTTCTATCACTGAGATAACTGCTAGGGGATAAAAAGGAGGGTTGGGTTTCTCTGGTATCACTATTTTAACTAGAAATATCAAGTGGTAATTATTGCTAAATGCATGGGATTAGATAAGTGCTTTTAAAAGGCTATTTATACCAAATCTACATGGTGAAAGGGATGTCAAATATAGTCATTTTTAAAGGCTATGTTTAAAGTAGCTATGATTATTTATTTGGTTCTTGTTTCCAGTTTGTGATGATTTCTTATCACCAAGAATGATGTCTTATCATGGCATGGAAGAGATACTAAGTTCTTAAAGTCTATGTCATAGAACACAACCTCAGGCACGTTCTACCAAGTCAGAAAGACTTTGAGCACAATCTTCAACGTGCTTGTTGTCTGTTCTTCCAGGACCGGCCTAGCTAAGTTTAGATTGGCTAATGTTCTAAAAGGGACTGTAATCTATGTCAGTGGAAGAAATAACCACAATGATGAAATTAAAAGGTCTTGGTATATTGAAATATAAGTAATATGTACTAAATGGAAAGGCAAAAACAGGGAAAGGGACTGAATCTATGATTTCAATGATATAGAGAACACCAGAACGTGGAAATTCCCTCTACTGACACAGGAAAGTACATTCTCTACAACTTACAGTCTTAGAAAGTTGTCTAGGTCATTGAAAGGTTAAGTGACTTGCCTAGGGCCACACAGCCAGTAGTCAGAGGCGAGACTTGAACCCAAGTCTTCCTGGCTTCAAGTTCAGTTCTCAGTTCACTGTCATGTTGTTTCTAAGTGAAAAGAAATGTTTTCAAAACTACAAAAAGGAGCAAATAGATATTAATTGTTAAGGTACACAAATCCATTTGGAAAACTCCATACTGTCTACCGTACTCAACTAAAAGTACCTGTCATCTGTGTCACACTGTTTTTCACAATTCTTTCTTCTTATTTCCACTGACATACCAAGTCTTCACTTTCAGTAGATTCCTCTTGCACAAAGTACAGATTCCTCTGACTGTCAAAGTTTTTGTCCTTATCTTCCCTCTTGTCTTTGCCACTGAGTTGCTATCCCATCTAAGTCTAAAACCTTTTTTTAATTCAATTTTGTTAGGGGAAATGTTTTAACTATCATAATCAAACTTTCTCAGATTATGCTCAACACATAGACTTTTCTCTTACTCTGAATTCTTTTGTCTTTCAGTTAGATTAGCTCACTCAGAGTTTATTCTTCAGCTGCTTCACATACGTATGGCTCATTTCCCTTAGTAGACTCTAAGCCAGAGCAAATATACTGTCTTCTACTTACTTCATATGCCCACATTTCTGATGCCATAAGAGCACTGTAGCTCTTCCATAAAACCTTGTTGTAACTGATACAAATGAACCATTCATTTCTTATATTTTTTTTTTACCTGAAGCAAACTAATGAAATAGAAAATCTGATTATATAGACCAATGCTTCCCAAACTTTTTTATTCTTCCAGGCCAGTGGAAGTGCTGGGAGTGGTTTCCTTTGTTTCAATGATCCGGCTAGCAGCTTCTGTGGGGGGTATAAAACCAACAACAACCAGCTCACAGAACGCTGCAAGCCCAGGTTCTTTTGATCAGCTTTACTAAGGAAAGTATGTTAAGGGGTTAGCAATCTCAATTTAATCCAGCATACAAATATCATTCATTTAGTTCAGAGGAAAAAGCCAGTACCCTGAATTTCAGAGCAAATACAAACAAATTACAAACAGACCAAATACAATTCATAGTTACCAAGAAAACCATCAACATTTGAGTTCAGCTGGAAGGCCCTTAGAGAGGCTACCCAGAGTCCTGCGCCTCCAGGAGTGAGAGCCTTAAGCAAATAGCTGTCTTCTCTTTTTATACAGTTTCAGACATCATCAAATGTCATCTGAGTGACCAGAACTTAGGCTCCTATGACTGGCTCTGGTGTTAGCCCTTCTCTCCCCCACTTCACCCCCCAGCCCCACCTTAGTTACCAATTCACACCCACATAGGCTTAGCACCTAATAGATAGGGGCTTGGGCCTGGGGCTTAGTACCTAGTAAGACTCAATCAAAGATACTGAATTAATCAAAGGAAACAAAGGCTAAACTCTTCAAGGATCCCCAATACAACAGCACAGCCAGCATGTAAAGTAAGAATCGTTTACTTATGTAGTTGTATATTCCTAAGCCATAAAAGAAAATAGATTTGAATACTCTCAAAACAACTAAATTATGGAAATAAAAATTAAGGATTATTGACTGATGACAGTCAAATCCAAATATTTTTAAGGCAAACTGCTAAGCCTCATGTAAATTTAAAGGGATCTAAGAAAAATTCTGGTTCGACACATAGCAAAAACACTGAATCTCAGATTTTCAAGGTGGGGTGATAACAGGCTATCTAACACAAAGCACTGAATCTATTCTGTAGCTTTTCCCACCAGGGGCCATCAAAGCTTCACTTTAAAGGCCCCTGATAGAAGGAGACTTACTGAATCAGCCCACCCAATTCTCAAACCGCTCCAACAGGAACATTATACTTACTACGTCAGACTTAGGTTTGCTTCTGCAATCTCAAACCACTGGGTCATAGATTGATAGCTGAAAGTGACCTTTAAGGCAATCTAGTCCAAACTCATTTTATACAGATGAAAACACTGAGGCCTAGAAAGGTTAAGCTGAAGTCCAATAAGTAGCAAGTGGAAGAACCAGAACTGGAACTCAAGTCTCAGAATCTTTTCTCCACTGTCAATTGCACTGCCATAACCAAGGTTGCCACTACCTTGGCACCAGGACCACAGTAAAACTCTAACTTGCCTGCTTCTCATATCTGGCATTTTAAGTCCAGTCTTCAAATAAGCGACAAAATAATTTTCCTATTACAAAGGTCTAACAACGATATTTCCCTGGGGCAGCTAGGTGGCACAGTGAATAAAGCATTGGGCCTGGAGTCAGGAAGACTTGAATTCAAATCCAGCCTCACCCTTACCAGTAAGTCACTTCACTTCTGTTTCTATCAGTTTCTTCATCTATATAATGGGCACCTACCACCCAGGAGCATTTTGAGGATCAGATGAGAGGATATTTGTAAAGCACTTAGCACAAATAAATGCTTGTTGCCCACCCCCAATCTCCATTCAAAAGCCTGTGACATTCCCATTACCTACAAGATAAAATAAATTCCTTACGTCAGTCACATGATCACTTTTATACTTAGAAAGGCTCTTACTGATGAAAAGAATTAAGCCAGTGAGGCTCAGTGGCTTGCTCAAGGCTCCAGAGCCAGAACCTAAATCTCGGCACTCCGACTCCACGCGGCTTCACTTCCCTCCAGCGAACAGAAGAGACCTCTCTTTCTTATCTACCAGCACCTTGATAACACTCCCTCCGGCATCCTTCCGTACCTTAGTGCAGCCACACTCTCCTCTCATCATCTTCCATTTCCTTCCCCACTGTGGGCTTGTTCCCAATCACTTTGCTCTTGTACCTAATCTATGCAGAGGGCCCCTTTGTTCTCCTTCCCAGGTAAATGGAGAAAAGTCATCTACACCCGGAGATGCTGCATTTCACCACCCGCCGTCTCCAACCTTTGTCCTCGGCCTTCCAAACTCCACAGCTCTACAGAAACTAGTTTCTCAAAATGTCACCGATGTTCTCGCCGTCACTAATTGCAATGCCCTTTTTAAGTCCTCTGCTTCTACCTCTCTACGGAACTCAGTGCCAATAACCAATTCCTTCTCTCTTGATTTCAGAAGCGCCACGATCTCCTGATTCTCCTCTTCTCCCTCTCTCCCCACTCTTCCTTAAGACTTAAAGCCAGCATTTCTCAGCGCTGCCTTCCCCCTCTTCTCTCCACAATCTGTCCTGGAATAGCTCATTGATTCGTGTCTTCAAGGCTCACTTCCACTTGATGGTTTCCAAATCTACACACGGGTCTTTCTTCTGTGCACCAGCGCCACGTCGACAGCTGTCTACCAAGCATCACTACCTAGGTACTATATCTCAAATCTAATGTATTTTTCTCCTTAAACCTGTTTCTCCTCCTGACTTGAGGATTGCTGTGGTTGGCTACACCATACTCCTAGTCTTCCATACTAGAGTTGTGGTTATCTTGATTCTCTACTTCTTTACATCTAATATCAAATCAGTTAGCAAGATCTGCTGATCGCACCTGTATAATTTATCACTACTATTTACCTCTTTGTATTCACACTGCCCTCACCCCAAAACTCGTATTACAAGCTGGTTAGACTACAATAGCCTACTAAAAGATCTTCCCACCTATACTCCCCCTCGATCTACTTACCCTCTGCTCTAATCCAGCCTAATCTTTTTTCAGTAGGTCCTATCATATTATACCCTTATACAAAAATCTTCAATGGCTTCTTAATGTAAAATTCTCTGCCTGCTATCTCGGGCCCTACAAAAACTGGTTGATTTCCAGGCTCATCTTACTGATAATCATAGCTGGAAATGATGGGGGACAGTCTCTGGGAACCTGCTTGAACCCTCCTTGAATCTTCCCACTAGATCTGGCCTTCGCCTAAGGCCATAACCCTTCCACTATCCCTGGGCCCAAATCAGTTGCCCTTAAACTAGCCTAGCTTTATATAGCCTGTTACCTCCAGATTGCCTCCGGCTGCTTCCCACCCTTGTTCCCGTCAAAATCCCATTCTCTTGGTTCCTAGAGTCTGACCTCTGGTCACCCCAGTCCCATCAATATCCTCTTTAGACTCCTCCTCAAGACCCTCCCTAAGCCCCTCCTCTAGTCACCCTGGACTACCTGGCCACCTCTAGATCCCTCCCACAGTCTTTCTGTATATAAGTCTCATCTTGCCTCAGATTCAATCTAGTTTAGCTTAGATTCAATCTGGCCCACTGGCATTAGCATCACAAATGCTCAGGCTCCCTAAGAGGAAAGGCACAGGGAGAGGGGGAGGCTTACATACCATCCAGTCTTGGCTGGAGAAGAACTTGAGATTAGCAATATTTCCCAGTCAGAGAACCAAAATGATGAGGTCAGGGAACCATATGTTGAAGTTAGGGACTTAGGGGTGCTCGAGACTCCAAAATACCAATGCACCAAGTCCTGCCAAATGAATTCGACTCAAGCCTTCTCAGCCAAAGTAAAATAAAGTTTATTAAAGATTCACCATAATGGGTAGACACCTTCACTGGTTCAAAGAAATTCTCTTCTTCCTTTAAGAAGCAGCTCACTTTCCTCCTCTTCAATGAAGGTTTTCATCTCCTCTTCCCCTTCCCTTCCTCTGATCTCAACCAATCTCAGAGGGCCCAGCAGGAATATGGGACTTGAAGGAGCCCTTTCTTGCCCCTGTTTCTGATTTAACTATCCAACGTCTATGAGGCCCTAGAATCCTCCTCCCAGCTAGATGCTGAATGTCCCCATGCTAACAACAAACTCCCCACTCCACTCTGACCCTTAGACACACTATCTCCTTCCCAACAAACATGGATCGGAGACATGGCTACTCACAACACCTAGATGAACAGGGAGATACCAATTACAATCCTTCCAATGAGATCATAGGATTTTAGGAATACAGGGTGTCCATAAAGTCTGTGTGCAATTTAAAACAGTTGTAACTTTGTAACTACATGTGACAGAAGGAATCTGTAACAAGGATTAGAAAGCTCAATATATCTAGTTTATTTTCATCTTTAGAAATTTTATGTTTATTTTTATTTTTAGAAATTCAACTTAAAAATTACTTATTTTTCAGGATTACTGTTGACCCATGGCTTTACTAAAAGAGAAAGTAAACTGTCTTCTTTGGTTGGCTGAACTAAAATCCACCACCACTGTCCAAAGTCTATCATTTTCTTGGCCTCCAGATTTGACTCCATTGGATTTCTTTTTATGGGGACATGCAAAAACTAATGTTTATTCAATCAAACCTCGATCTAAAGAAGACTCGCAAGCTAGGATAACTGATGTGACTGCTGGCATTACTGAAAATCGCCTTGAAAATGTTTTCCACGAACTACAGAATCCTATTATCCTTTGTATTAGTAATGATGGTGGGCATGTTGAAAATTAACAAGGACAATAAAAAAATTAAGTGTTTCTTTCTTTTGCTTTTTACAGATTCTTTCTCTTACAAATTTACAAAGTTGCAACCATTTTAAATTGCACATGGACTTTATGGATGCCTTGTATAGATTTAGAGATGGGAGAGACCTAAGAGTCCATCAAGTCCAACTGCTTCATTTTACAGATGAGGAAACTGAGGTCCTCAAAGGTTACATGACATGCCCAAGATCCACAGCAGGTCTAAGGCAAGAGTCAAACCAATCACTTCTAACAAGTGCAGCACTTGCATATGCTACATGACTCAGCCTATTACACCAGGGCTTACCGTCTCCATGATCATTTCTCCTAAAGTTCACCTGGTCTCATCATATGTGCTGCCACCACTCCCTAAAGAAGGCCAGACCTTTTTGGCTACCCAGCTGCTAAGCCCTCCTATTGGTGCTATCTCCCCTAATTAAATAGTGAGCTACTTGAGAACAAGGACTATCTTGTTGTTCCATTTGTATCCCTTGGGCTTAGCACAGTTTTCAGTGCACTGTAAGCACCTAATAAAAGCTTTTTCATTCACCTATTTACTGAACTTTGATAGAGAAAATGATCACTCGCTTCTTAAATTTCTTTATAGGACTTTATCTGGATTTTTCCTTTACACCTAATACAAATGCTTGTCTGCACGTGTTTATATTACCTCTAAGCAGAACATCTATGGGTTGTGTTGTGTATAATGTTGTTGTTCAGTCATTTTCAGTCATGTCCAACTCTTTGTGACCCCGTTTGGGGTTTTCTTGGCAAAGATACTGGAGTAGTTTGCCATTTCCTTCTCCAGCTCATTTAACAGGTGAAGAAACTGAGGAAAATAGGGTTGAGTGACTTGCCTAGGGTCACACAGCTAGTCAGTGTCTGAGGCCAGATTTAAACTCAAAAAGGCGAGTCTTCCTGACTCTAGGCCCCATGTGCTATCCTCAGTGCCTAGCACCTTGTGCTGCACATATAAGCACTTAAGGGAACAGGATTTATAATGAGACAATAACTAGGAGATCATTTAGTTCAGCTCCTTATTTTTAAGATTAGAAAGCTGAGAGCCAGAGAGTCTAAGTGACTTTTAAAAGGCAGCATTAAGTAGAGGAAGGGGTTTAAATGCAATTCCTATGACTCCAGATCACCAGTGCTCATTCCAGTGCTGTTCCTGCTGTCTCCCATAGATAAATGTTCCACAAACTGAACTGACTTGCCCTTTGCTTTCCTCTAGATGACAGAACTTTTTTCATGCATAATTTGATAATTAAATTTCATAATTCTTGTATATATTGCTTACTCTTTCCCTTCTTTCTCATATGTATTATAGATTTATGTTATAAAATCTTATTTGTCTAATAGGTGACCCTAACAAATCATATAGTGTAGGAGAGTCTTATAAATTATATTATGAAATTTCCTAATCTGAAATGCTTAGTTAATTGAATTAAGCAATACATTTATTTCATAATATTAGTGTATAAGATAAAGGAGGAGAAATTTATCAAAGAAACTTTAGAATAAGATTTACTAAAGGGCAAAACTTGATAGTTAATAAAAAAGGATGGGGAAGAATAGGGACCCGATACATGGAAAAGATTCCAAACTAGTTGCATGACAACAACCCCAGGTAAACTATACCTTTGACCCATTTCATTCTTTTATTATATCAATTACTATGTCACTTTAAACAGCTTATGTGAAGTATATTTCCACTTTCTTCTAAGCGCTGACATATTGGTTTCAAAAGATAAAATGTTCATGTTACCTTATCAAATAAAACACTTGGTCCATAGTGCAGAACCATTAACAGATTTATTACAAATTACATGAGTAGAATCAATCCATCATCTAATCACACCTCTCTGATAAAGATGGATAATGTCCTCTTTTGACAGAAATTATTATATAATACTAAAATAAATTTGAAACAGTAAATATGTGGATATGATTAAAGTGCTTTACAATCTTATATAATATGGTAAATGGCAGAAGCACAATGGAGGGAGTATTAGAGAAAAATACAGAAAAAGAAATGTTTCAGAATTCAGGATAATTTAAAGCATTAAGTCAGCATATATGGTATAGGAGTTAAATGACTGTTCAACTCAGATTTAAAGATGACTAAAAGTAAATGACATCCCCACCCTGTATAACTGGTCAGACCAAAGTGCTTTTCCCAGTTCACCACTCCAGGGAGTGTAGTGTCATCCATTAGAATGTAAGCTCCTTAAAGACTATTTTTTTCTATTTGTATCCCCAGAGCTGAGTGTAGTATTTAAGCACATCATATATTCCTAATAAATTTTTTTATTCATTCATTCATTTGTATAAGGAATGGCTCTTTGAATGAGGAAGGGAAGAAAAATATAATAGGAAACCAAGACAATGTAAAAATAAAAAAGACAATTTCAATAAAAATGCCTTACTATTTAAAAATTAAATGAGCATGCCTTCATGTGTAATGTACATCTCAAGACTTGCTCATATGTGTACTAAAATCCTAGATTAAACTGGTTATCATAACATACTGGATTCATCTACTGCTGTGAATATTCTAAGTGATGTGTTTACTGCACCTGCTTTTACTTAATTCATTAAGAATGCCATTTGTCATTCAGTTAACAAAAAAAAAGTTACAGTATCACATAACATTTCCTAACACATGGAGAACTCATTTGAAGAGAGGTAGCATCCCAAGAAAACTGTGAACTGGATTTAGACCCAGCACAGTTGACCTCTATGGAATCTATTCCTGGAAGTACACTAAGTTTAAGATATTGCTTTGTACTTCACTTTCCTCAAGTGTAACATATATAGCATTACACAGTATAATACAAATGTGCCTTGGTAAAAAAAATTTTCTTAGTTCTTGCATAATTTTCTTATATAAAAATTTTATTTCAATAAAATTTAATAAAATTATTATTTTAAAAACAGCTAGATTTAGCAAAGTCGCTGACACAACAGGCAAAAACTGATTAGGAATGAAGAAACAAAAGGCACATTAAGTCTCTATAAATCTAGCTACTTCCCATCTTTTTATTCTTTACTGAAAGGGTTTATATCTTTTTGTGTAGAATAGCTCAGAGGTATACTGCCAAATAGCTCAGAGGTACATTGCCAACAACAGTATCCTATTAGTCATCAAACCACAAAAACTTAAAATTCACATGGGGAACCTCAATCCCTCAACATAATTAAATCCAGGCTGAGGCAAATATCCTGGAGGTGAGACTGTTCTGGTGATAGCATGAGAGCTAGAGAATTAGCATAACACATAAGGTAAGATCTAGATTTTGACTCAAAGGACTCAGGTCAAATCTCAACTTTGCTATTTGCTACATGGGTAACCTTGAGCATGTCATTTTAATTTATCTGGGCCTCATTTTCCTCATTCCCTCTCTAGCTTTCATAGTCCTTAACGATTCTTGAAAGTTTGAAAAGAGCAGTTTAAGAGCCAAGACACACATATCCCATTCACCCACTTGTTCCTGAAGGGTTCTGCCACAAAATCACAGAACCTTAGATTTGAAAAAAGCCTCAGAAGTCCAATTCCTTTTCTGTAGACCAGATCTGATACAGGCAGGTCTGATGCTTTGGGTTTGGAATTGGAGCAAAATAAGATATTGAAAACCATGTAACGAGTAACAAAAGGATATTTACATAGCCACAACACAAAAAAGAAACTCAGAAAGGATATAATTTTGATTCATTTGAGTGAGGCTTTTCCACCTCTTTGTTGTCCATACTGGCCCACTTGTCTGCTCTGAAGGACAGCAATTTCTACATTTTCCCGGGCTGCCTTTTATACTTAGGCCACCAGGAAGCTAAGTCAACAGCCTAAGCTTTAGTTTTAAATTAAGCCTTGTAGGAACTGCTATATCTGATAAAGAAAAACTAACCTAGTAAACGTTATACAGCTTCTACTGGGCCCTCCCAATCATCTTCCTCAACGCAGTAATCCATTCTATAAAAGACTATCGTCTAGTATCTTCAAATTTCTGGCTAGAAATGTATTTCAGAATTCTGATAACCATTTGTTTTCTGTAAGGTTTTCTTATTTTTTGTAGTTGTTGCATTTCTTTTTTTGTTGTTGTTAAATTTACTATCCTACTAAAGATTTAATGAAAGCAAAACATTAGATTCCATTTGGTAGTAAAGTAAGGGTAGAGAATGGGCCAAAATAATGATACTGATTCCAAATATAACATTCATGTATTATATAATAAAGAAGTTTTAGTTACTCCAAAAACGGACACATAATAAACAGCCAAGCAAGTAAGAGAACCAGGAAAGAGAAATGTTATAAAAACCTAGAGAAGACAAAATGTAGGAGGGAGAAGGTGGCTAATAGTGTGAAAGATTTCATAGAGAACAAAAAGGATAAGGATTGAGGGGGCGGAGCCAAGATGGCGGCTGGGAAGCAGTGACTGGCGTGAGCTCCCCACCAAGTTCCTCCAAAAACCTATAAAACAATGGCTCTGAACCAATTCTAGAGCTGCAGAACCCACAAAGTGGCAGAGGGAAGCAGGGCTCCACCCCAGGACAGCCTGGATGGTCTCTGGGTAAGGTAGGTCCCACACAGACCTCCCAGTCCCCAGCCGAGGGGAGCGGAGCTGAGACCAGCGCGCACGGCGCGAACAGACCAGACGCGGACCTACCAGACCAGGAGACGAGCGGAGAGTGCCCTGGCATCCCGAAATACTGAGCTGTGGCATGTACCAGACCTCTCAACCCGCAAAGAGCAAAGACAGCAGAGAAGGTTAGTGGGAAAAGCTGTGTGACTGAGTTTGC
>CM053622.1:99683934-99794530 GCA_028646595.1 Phalanger gymnotis
CACAGGCAATGGGGCATAGAGATTTATCTTGCCCTACAAGAAAGGAAGGGATAGGGGGATGGGAGGGGAATGGGGGGACGGAGGGGTGGGCAGACTGGGGAACAGGGCAACCAGAGTGTACGCCATCTTGGAGTGGGGGGGGGGGAAATTGGGGAGAAAATCTGTAATTCAAACGCATGTGAAAATCAATGCTGAAAACTAAACATATTAAAAATAAAATTTTAAAAAAAAAAACAAATGGCCATCTTAGCATTGAAGTTTCCCTATAAGGTAATTCTGTAGTTTCTGTGCCTGTATTGGGTAAAAACTTATTCCTGGTTAGATTGCGAGGCCACTTGTCTCCACAAATGGGGACAGGAGTCCAGCCTCTGGGGTGGGATTTCTTAGAATTGTTTGTACAAGGGTATATATCTCCCTACTTGTCTTCTCTGCCTCACCTCTCATCACTGCTATGTCTGCCCTGGTAGTGAGAGACGCCCAATTCTCATGAGACTTGATCAAATAAAGCTTCTGGTTTTTTTTCTGCCTTGAGAAAAAAAAAACTACTTAGAACAGTTTCAAAAATTGGAAAGAGGGTCAGTGGAGCAGCCTAAAGAAGCAAGAATTGCAAACAACTGAAATGGATACAACCAAGAACCTTAAGAAGTCCTACTTCTTTGACACGAATTTCTGGGAAATCCTGGAAAGCAGTGTGGCCAAAAAGAAGAAAAGAAAAAAAAAACTTTACAGCAGCATCTTACACAATAAACCTAAATAAATTTTGAATGGATTCATGATCAAATATAAATGATTATGCCACTTTTTCAGATAAAGGAAGATAACAGATAGAAATTCATAACTATGACTGGGGCAGAATTCTGTATCAAAGTGAACATCAAAGATGAAACATCAAACTTTCATTACATCTTAGACTACTGATTCCTTCTGGAAGGCAGAATTTTAGGCCATTAACCCTGCACAGTCTTTCTGTGAGCCCTTTTAAAATGTAGAGCAGGAGTGTATGTTTGAAAATTCCCAGCTTTTCTTCACTAACATCAAAAAAGTTTAATTGATTTTTTTCAATTATATTTATGTTCTCTCCCTACTCCCTAACCAACTCTAGAAGAAAAAACGAAAAAGAAAAATAAGACCCTTTTAACAAATATGTATAATAAGGCATAAGAAATTCCCATGTGGGCCTTATTCTAAAATGTGGGTGACCTTCCACAGAGTTAGTCCACCACCTTTATGTGAGGAAGCAGATATCATATTTCATCAACAATCCCTCTAGAGTGGCGGAGTCAAGATGGTGTTGTGAAAGGAAGGAACTACCGGAGCTCTCTCACAAATTCTGTCAGATACATCTAAAAAAGTGAATCTGAGCAGGTTTGAGAGAGTTAGAAGCCACTAGTAGACTGAGGCAGGAGCACCAGGCACATGGATCGGCACCAGACCAAACCAACCGGGAATCCAGTCAGCAAGCACCAGTCTAGGAGAGTGCTGGGCGAGTGAAATGCTGGAGCAGGAACAGGCCCAGGGCAGAAGTACCAGCTACGGGCGCAATTGAGCCCCAGGCCTCTCAGCCCAGTTAGAGTCCTGTGGCCTGTGGCCACAGGAGCAGGTAGCCAGGAGGCCTCCAGCCCATAGACTAAAGGTTTGAAACGTGCCTTCTTGAACTTCCAGGAGCCATGATATGCAGGTAAAATGGCTCTTATCCCTCCCTTGAACAAACCCAGAGAATAATACCTCAGGAGAAACAGAGGAGCCAGAAGGTGGGCTTCAGTGGTGAGAGAAGTGGGGGAGAGGGTCCTTCCTGTGGTGGTGGAAGGAGACTAGTACAGGAAGAGAAGAGTCCCAGCAGGCCCCACCTCAGCAGAACAATGAGAGTAACTGAACCCCAGGGGGTGGAGCTAACTAACTTCAATGCCAGGACCCCAGACTTGGCTTTGCATAGCCAGGGGAAGTGGCAGACCCCAGTATAGACAAAAGGTGAGACTACCCATTCTGTAGAACAGTCCTGGGGAAAAGAAGACCCCCAAGAGCCAGACCACTCCTCTCCCATACATCACGAAAACAGAGGCCATAGAACATAAAGTCAGTGAGCAGACCCACAGATTCCAACACAAGAAACTTGGGAACTCAAGTTCAACTCTACAATGATCATGCCCCCATGCTGGGTATCCTATAGTGGCTCCATCCAATTCCCATCCCCCCAGCCCCTCACTTTTCAGTTTCTTTTGGGGTGTCATCTTCATCTGTTAGATGGTAAATTCCTTGAGGGCAGAGACTGACTTTTTCTTAAATTTATATGTGTATCCCCAGGGCATAGCACAGTGTCTGGCACATAGTAGGCTTTTAATAAATGCTTATTTACTGTTGATATTTATTTATCTGGGCATTTTATGATTTTGTAAATATTCATCTATTTCATTCAAGTTGTCACAGAGTGAGGCAAAATAATTTCTAACAATATCTTTTATTTCTTCTTTGTGAATTATCTATTTCAATTTGATCTCTCATGCACACATTTAAAAATCAAATTAGGTTTTATAAACAAAACCAATGTAACCAATATTAGAAGGAAAGCAGAAAGCTGGAAAACAATTTTTACAGCCAGTGTTTCTGATAAAGGCCTCATGTCTAAAATATAGAGAAATGACTCAAATTTATAAGAATATAAGTCATTCCCCAATTGACAAATGGTCAAAAGTCAAATGAACAGGCAGTTTTCAGATGAAATTAAAGCTATCTACAATCATATGAAAAAATGCTCTAAATCACTATTGATTAGAAAAATGCAAATTAAAACTCTGCAGTACCTACCACATCACACCAATCAGATTGGCTAACATGACAGAAAAGGAAAATGATAAATGTTGGAGATTTGAGAAAATTGGAACACTAAGGCATTGTTGGTGGAGATGTGAACTTATCCAACCATTCTGGAGAGCAATGCCCAAAGGGTTATAAAACTGTGCATACCCTTTGATTCAGCAATACCACTACTAGGTATGTATCGCAAAGAGATCATAAAAAAGGGAAAAGGACCCACATGCAGAAAAATATTGATAGTAGCTCTTTTTGTGGTGGCAAAGAATTTGAAATTGAGGAGATGCCCATCAATTGGGTAATGGCTGTACAAGTTGTGGTATATGGGTATAATGGAATACCATTATGCTATAAGAAATGATAAGCAGGCAGATTTCAGAAAAACCTGGAAAGACTTACATAAACTGATGATGAGCAAAGTGAGCATAACCAGGAGAACAGTAACAGCAACACTGTGTGAAGAACAACTATAATTGACTTAGTTCTCTCAGCAACATAATGATCTAAGACAATTCCAAAAGACTTGTAATGGAAATTTCTAACTACATCCAGACAAAGAACTATGGAGCCTGAATGCTGATTGAAGCATACTATGGTCACTTTTGTTGTTTTTTCTTTCTCCTGGTTTTTCCCTTTTATTCTGAATCTTTTTTCACAATATGGCTAATGTGGAAATATGTTTTAATATGACTGTACATGTATAACCTATATGAGATTGTTTGCTGTCTTGGGGAAGAGGGAACGAAGGGGAGGGAAGAGAGGGAAGGAGAAAAATTTGGAGTTCAAAATCTTGCAAAGAAAAATGTTTAAAATAATTTTACATGTAATTGCAAAAAATAAAGTAAAACGGTATAAAGAAAAAATCAAATTAGGTAATGGTTTATCTATTTTAGAAAACAGTTCCTAATACTATTGTGCTATAAGAAATGAGGAACAGATGGACTTCATATGATCCGATGATAACTGAAGGGAGCAGAACCTGGAGAATACAACCACAGACACATTGCTTCTGTGATGACTAATTTTGATAGACTTGGCTTTTCTCAACAATGCAAGGTTCTAAGACAGCTCCAAAAGATTCATGATGGAAAAGGCTATCTACATCCAGAGAAAGAATTACGGAATCTGAAGGCAGATTGAAGCAAACTATTTGCTCTCTTTTTATTTTATTTTATATTTGGTTTCGCTACATCTTTCTCATGATCCATTTCATTGGTTATAATTCTTCTTTACAATTTGATTATTGGGAAAAGAAGTTTAATGTGAAGGTATATAGAGAACTTCTATAAGATTACATGTCATCTTGGGTGGGTGGGGGGGCGGAATTTGGAACTCAAAAACTTGTGGAACTGAGTGCTGTAAACTAAAAAAAAATAATAATAATTAATAAAAAGAAAAGAAAAGAGTTCCTAGTCTTATTTATTGGTTCAATATTTTTTTTAACTTTCAATTTTATTAATTTCTTGTTTGACTTTTGGAATTTTTAATTTGGTGTATAATTTTTTCCCCATTTGCTGGTTTTCCAGGGTTTTTAAATAGCACATGCAGTTCATGATCTGTTCTTTTATTTCTTTTTTTTGGCTGATGAACATATTTAGAGATATAAAATTTTACCCAAGGAATGTTGTGTCTATATCCTATTCTTTCTATGATCTGTTCATTGACACAAGTATTTGAGATTTCTAACCTTCAATTAACGTTAATCATTGACTTAGTGGTCCTTTCCTGAATATGATTTTTATTGCATGGTGGTCAGTAAAAGGTATTTTAATATATCTGCTTTTCTGCATTTGAGATTTTTTACGGCCCAACATATGGCTAATAATTGTACATGTGTCATGAACAGCTAAGAAATATGAATACTTCTTTCTATTCCCATTCGATAATATCCAGAGATCTGTCATTTAACTTTATAAAATTTTATTCAGGTCATTACTTTGTTTTTACTTTTGTTGTTAGATTTGTCTGTGACTGAAAGGAGTACTCAAGGTTCTCCACTATTATCCTTTTACCATCTATTTCTTCCTATAACTCATTTAACTTTTCCTTTAAGTATTTAGAGGCTATGCTAAGCATAGTTATTAATCCACTTTCTATGATGCCCTTCATCAAGATATACTTTTGCTATTTTATCTCTTTGACTCAAGTCTACTTTTGATGTTGTCATATCTGAGTTCATGATTGCTACTTTTGCAGTTTTTGCTTCAACTAAAGTATAGAAAATTTTGCTCTAGCCATTTCTTTTAACTCTGTGTGAATCTTTATATTTAAAGTGTGTTTGTTGTTAATAACATATTGTTGATTCTGCTTTCTAATCCATGCTGGTATCCTCTTCCATTATATGGATGAATTCATCCATTCACATTCTTGCCACTTTATTGTCTTATACTTTTTCCTATCTTTGTTTCTCTCCCCTACTTTACAAAGAGGTTGGTAAAGGAATGCACCCACTAACTATGCTCTATAATTGATATACTAAGCTTCTGCTCCCTTGCCACTGCCTGTTCTCTCCTCACTCTAACTCCAAGGACAGGTTCTTATCATTTTTTTCCTTTTAAACTCATATTCATGATCCCTCTCAGAGTTTAGAGTTTGTTTTGACTTATTACTAATCCCATCCTTAATTTGTTATCCCTCTTATATTGCCCCAGTTCCCAGTGAGGATGAATATTTAAACACCAAATTTTTATATGTGAACATATTTTATATATTCTATCTTTCTATGATCAGCTCAGATGAAAATGATGTTCAAATATCATCACTCATTCCACCTTTTCCATGTCTGTATAGGCTTCTACTTGTGTACTTTAATTATGTGAGGAATGAGGAAGAGGAATAAAGAAAGAGATAGAAGAGACTAGAGGTCATCTACTTCAAAAATTTCATTTTACAGATGAAAACACCAAGGCCCAGAAAAGATAAATGGTATGCCCTAGGACACAAAGGCAGAGTCAGGATCTAAAACCAAGTCCTCTGTCCCTGCGTTTACCTCTCCTTCTACTATATGACTCCATTTCACCTAGTTTCAAGTCATTAAAACACATCAAAAAGCACTTATTAAGGATCCACTATATGCCAAGAACTGTACTAAGCACTGGGGATACCAAGTCAGTCAATAAATATTTATTAAGCACCTAATATGTGCCAAGCACTATCCTGAGTGCTGGGAATACAAAAAGGGGGCAAAAAAGTTCCTGCCCCCAAGGAGCTCACAATCTAATGGGAGAGACAACAAGCAAACAAATATGTGCAAACAATCTATATGAAGGAAAAGGAAATAATTAACAGAGGAAAGGCAAGAAAATAACAAGAGGTTGGGAAAGGCTTCCTAAAGAAGAATGAATTTTGGCTGGGAAGCTTTAGTCTTCCTTAAAGGAAGCCAGGGAAGTCAGTAGGTAGAGTTTAAAAGGAAAAGCTGAACGGGGAAAGAGGATGGACTGAAGTTAGGGGGCGATTTAAGGCAAGAAGACCCACAAGCAGGCTATTACAATAGTCCAGGTATGAGGTAATGACGGCCTACATCAAAGAAATTGTAATGTGAGAGGAGAGAAAGAGGTACATTCAAGAGATATTGCAAAATTAAAACTGACAGGCCTTTACAACAGACTGAATATTGTGGGATTAGGGTCGGGGAAGTGATATGAGAAACGGTGAGCAAACAAGTATGAGACCTAGGTTGCAAGTCTGAAGGAATGGAAGGATAGTGTTGCTCTCTACAGTGATGGGGAAGTTGGAGGAGGGTTTAAAAGTCTTTTCCCTTTGGTTTTGGACTCATATTGAGTTTAAGATGTCAAACTGAATATCCAGTTTGAGATGTATGAAAGGCAGTTGGAGATGTGTGTTTCAACAATGTGGCTAGCAGCTGCTGCGGGGGTGTAAAACCAACAACAACCAGCTCACAGAACACTGCAAGCCCAAGTTCTTTTGATCTGCTTTACTAAGGAAAGCACGGTAAGGGGTTAACAATCTTACTTTAATCCAGTATATAAATATCATTCACTCAGTTCAGGGAGAAAAGCTAGCACCCTGAGCTTCAAAGCAAATACAAACAAACTACAAACATCAACAGACAGACCGTGTCTGATTCAAACCTCAATGCATAGTTACCAGAGTTTAACAAAGTCCCAACATCCGGGTTTACAAGCTGGAGGGCTCTACAGGTACCCAGAGTCTCCACATCAGCTCGCCACCAAGAGTGAGAGCCCTGAGAAAATAGCTCTGTCTTCTCTTTTTATGTACTCTTTAACCATCATCAGACCTCATCTGAGCGACCAGAACTTAGGCTCTTACTATTGGCTCTGGAGTTATCAGCTCCCCCAGGATCTTGAGGGCTTCACGCCCACACTGACTTAGCATCTAGTAGTTAGGAGTTTTGGGCCTACTTGGAAGCAAAGATATAATCAGACATCCCTTCATTGGCTCCACCTGGAGCCCCACCTTAGTTACCAAGTCACACCCACATAGGCTTAGCACCTAATAGATAGGGGTTTGGGCCTGGGGCTTAGCACCTAGTAAGACTCAATCAAAGACACACAATTTAATTGATATTACAATGTGAGATTTGAGGTTGGCAGAGAGGTTAGGGTAGAGGAGGTAGACTAGACTACTACCCAGGACTGAAACTGACACTTCTGCTGGAATGGCTGTGAAAGAAGCAGGGCTCTAGCAACTACTCCATCATCCTTGCTGGAAAAGTTTCCCTCTATCATAGAGGTGTCCTTTCTTTAAAAAGACCATAACATTTCCAACCCAACAACAAAGTCCTGCTTATTGGTGTTAATGAGGAATGGAATATACTAATGAGTATGGAATACTGCATTGCTGGAGCCTCCCTCTTCCGAAGAAGGAAATTATCAGTAAGGCAAATCCATAAATTATTATCTGTTTCTCTTTTAGAAGATGGAGTGCTCCAGTCTATACAAAAGAATTCCATTTTATTACTAGATCATGCCTCTGTGCCAAGCTTTTCACTTGTTTCCTGAACTTATCCATTTCTTCCTTCCACCAAGGTGGTCTATAATGCACAGTGAGGTATTCTACATAACCAGGGCACTAGAGTTAGAGGACCTCTATCCTATCTACCTGTGTGACCCTGGGACAGTCATTTCTAATATCTGGGCCTGTAAAATGAGGAGTGTGAATTGGATAGCTTCAAAGATCTCTTCCAGATGTTTATCTATGACACTATGACTATGAAAATATCATTTCTGTTTTTGCCTATGTTCAAAATCAATGAATAAATATTTATTAAGCACCTACTATGTACCAGGCACTATGTCAAGAACTGGAGATTTAAAAAAAAAGAGGGGGCATAAGACAGCCCCTGCCCCTCACCCAAATGTGCGTGTGCGTGTGCATGTGTGTGTGTGTGTGTGTATATGTGTGTGTTGTCGTTGTTGTTATTGCTGCTGCTGTTCTATCATTTCAGTCATGTCTGGCTCTTTGTGACCCCATGTGGGATTTTCTTGGCAAAGATACCAGAGGGGTTTGCCACTTCTTTCTCCAGCTTATTTTACAGATGAGGAAACTGAGGCAAACAGAGTGAAGTGACTTGCCCAGAGTCACACAGTGTCTGAGACTACATTTGAACTCAGGTTTTCTTGACATCAATCCCAGCACTGCTCCACCTAGCTGCTATATGTGTATATATATATACACACACACACACACACACACACACATATATACATACACATATATATTACATACATACATTCATATTTATATACACAAAAAAGCTATATACAGGATAAATAGGAAATAACTAACAGGGAAGGTACTAGAATTAAGAGGGATTAAGGAAGGCTTCCTGTAGAAGATGGAATTTTACTTCAGACCTAAAGAAAGCCAAGAAGGTTAGTAGGTAGAATGGAGGACACATATAGTTTGTGCTTTCTCTCCCTCACTAGTTCTGGGATTATATATATATATATATATATACATACACATACATATATATATATATATACATACATACATACATATATATATATATATATACATACATACATACATATATATATATATATATATCTGTAACAGCTAAGCCTCAACTCAGGAAAACCTGAGTTCAAATCCAGTCTCATCCAGGTTGGACCCTTACTAAATATATGACCTTGGGCAAGTCACTTAACCTCTGTTTCCCTGAGTTTCCTCAACTACAAAATAATGATAATAACAGCACCTGCCTCCCAAGGTTGTTGTGAAAAATGAATGAGAGATTTGCAGAGTGCTCAGCATACTGCCTGCCACACAGCGGATATTCAATGAATGTTCAACTCCTTACTTTCCCTTAAATTCACTGCCTTATATAATAGACCTTAAAATGTTTTATACCTTTAAAAGCTTAATATGAAACATATCCTATTTCTGCTAAAATGACATGTTTTACCTAATTTAACATCCAAAACACAAAATTTTGATACATCTTTAATGCTACATGATAGAGCCAGACTTTTATCACACTGAATAGCAAGCTAACCTTTCTTGTAACAGTCCATTTTTCCGAGTTTCATCTTGGTAACAGCCCATGTTTTCAATAGGGTTTAAAATCAGTTACCTGGGTACTGAAGCATGTTTATCTCTATTTCTAGGATAAATTCCTTAAACTCTGGTAACAGTGGTAGAGTAGAAGGTCATGGCAGCATTTGGCAGTTTCTGTAAATCTGGAACAATTCTGCTCCTCAGCAAATCTATACGTTTCTCAGAGTTCATATTCCCTCAATGAGGAAAAGAGTCCTAAGCCAAATGGAAGCAAAAACTTCCCCAAATATTTTTCTGGGTGGACATTTTATAGAAAATCAGTTCTTACTGACATACTAAAGACTTCTTCAGACAACAATTTTGATAAAGCCCTCAATAAAAAAAAGTGAGCTTCATTAAAAAAAAATTACCTTTTCCAAATTTTCAGTATTCCTGTATTTACATTTTTTTTGTCCATGACAAATTCTCTTCATGTGAACAGCTATTTTGTTTTATTTTTAAAATGGTCATCTCACTGTTCTTCCATCCTTAAAAAGCCTGTGCCACACTGCAGAAGAGGTGATAATGATGACCACTCCATCTTGCTGTTCCTTCTGAAGGTCTTTTTTTTTTCTGAGGATTAATTGGGCTACTTCATTTTTAATTGCTTCCCTTTGCAGTTTGGTATGACTAATCCTGTTGTACAACAAACAGGTTTGAATTGTCTTTGAAAACCTTAACTTGTGTATATCAAAAATTGCTGCAATATCACTAAAAGTCCCTGAAGTATACTCTACAAGAGTTACAACTTTTTTAGAGGGCAGAGCGAAGACAGCGGAGTAAAAGCAGGGACTTGCTTGAGCTCTCCCCCAAATACCAATAAAAATAACTCTAAACAAATTCTAGAGCAGGAGAATCCACGAAATGACAGAGTGAAACAAATTTACAGTACAAGACGACCTGGAAGGTCGACAAGAAAGGTCTGTTGCACCAGTCAAGAGAACAGTGCAGTCCAGCATGGGCTACATCAGCACAGATGGGGCAGAGCAGAACTCAGGGGCCTGAATCATTGGCAGCTGTGGTGGTTTCCAGACTTCGCAACCCACAAACCCAAAGACAATTTAGAAGTCAGTAGGAAAGGTCTGTTGGAGCTGGGTGAGAGGGGAACAAGGTCTGGCCCCAGCCTCAGGGCGGTGGTGGCTGTGGCAGCAGCAGTGGCTGCTTTTGGAGCTCTTGGCCCACAGATGGTAGGGGGATTGAGGGGCTGATCACAGGGAAATTGCAGAGATGTCTTTCCTGGCACTGAGGCAGGATTCTCTTGCTTTCCCTATGCCTGGATCTGGGTCACAGAACTGGGGCAAGGAAGAGCACTGGCTTGGCAATGGTGGTGGGGGTGGGGGTGGCGGTGGAGAGGGAATCTCCTCACAGTTCCAAGACAAAAAAGAGTACTTGTGGTCACTCAAACCTTGGAAGAACTGAAAATGTACAGGTCTGTATTCTCTGAAAAACAGCTACATAAAACCCCTGAAGCTTGGGACTATACACACTCCACAATGGAAGCAGAGACCTACCTCAACAAAGAGCTAAAAAGTCAAGTAATTGACTGAGAAAACGAGCAAACAGCAGAAAAGATCAGGCTGTAGAATATTAATTTGGTGACAAGAAAGATTAAAACATACAACCAGAAGAAGACAACAAAGTCCAAGCTCCTGCATCCAAAGCCTCCAAGAAAATTATGAATTGGTCAAAGGCCACAGAAGAGCTCAAAAAGGATTTTGAAAATCAAGCAAGAGAAGCAGAGGGAAAATTGAGAAGAGAAATGAGAGCGATGCAAGAAAATCATGAAAAATGAGTCAACAACTTGCCAAAGGAGACCCAAAAAAATGCTGAAGAAAATAACATCTTAAAAAATAGACTAACCCAAATGGCAAAAGAGGTCCAAAAAGCCAATGAGGAGAAGAATGCCTTAAAAAGTAGAACTGGCCAAATGGCCAAAAAGCTCACTAAAGAAAATAATTCCTTAAAAAACAGAATAGAGCAAATGGAAGCTAATGACTTTATGAGAAGTCAAGAAATTATAAAACAAAACCAAAAGAATGACAAAATAGAAGACAATGTGAAATATCTCACTAGAAGATTGTCCTGGAAAACAGATCCAGGAGAGAGAATTTAAAAATCATTGGACTATCTGAAAGCTATGATCAAAAAAAAAAAGCCTAGACATCATCTTTCAAGATATTATCAAGAAATACTGCCCTGATATTCTAGAACCAGAGGGGAAAATAGATATTGAAAGAATCCACCAATCACCTCCTGAAAGAGATCCCAAAAGGAATACTCCTAGGAATATTGTAGCCAAATTCCAGAGTTCCCAAGACAAGGAAAAAATATTACAAAGCAGCCAGAAAGAAACAATTTAAGCACTGTGGAAATACAATCAGGATAACACAGGATTTAGCAGGTTCTACATTAAAGGATCAGAGCGTTTGGAATACGATATTCTGGAGGTCAAAGGAGCTAGGATTAAAACCAAGAATCACCTATCCATAAAAACTGAGCATAATACTTTAGAGGAAAAAATAGACATTCAATGAAATAGAGAACTTTCAAGCATTCTTGATGAAAAGACCAGAGCTGAATAGAAAATTTGACTTTCAAATACAAAACTCAAGAGAAGTATGAAAAGGTGGGCAGGAAAAAGAAATCATAAGGGTCTAATTAAAGTTGAACTGTTTACATTCCTACATGGAAAGATGACATTTGTAACTCATGAGACCTTTCACAGTATGAGGATAGTTGGAGGGAACATATATAGAGAGATATAGATATAGATATACAGACACATACATACATATATATTATATGTGTACATATGTATCTATATATCTATATAGACAGAGGGTACAGGGTGAGTTGAATATGAAAGGATGATATCTAAAAAATAAAATTAAAAGGTGAGAGAGGAATGTACTGGAAGAAGGAAAAAGAGAGAGGTAGAATGGGGTAAATTATCTCACATAAAAGAGGCAAGAAAAAGCTTTTACAATGGAGGGGAAGAGGCGGGAGGTGAGAGGGAATGAATGAACCTTATTCTCATCAGATTTGTCTTAAGAAGGGAATAACATACATACTCAATTGGGTGTGGAAATCTATCTTACACTACAGGAAAGTAGGGGGGAAGGGGATAAGGGAGGGCAATCATAGAAGGGAGGGCAAATAGGAGGAAGGGGTAATCAGAAGCAAACACTTTTGAGGAGAGACAGGATCAAAGGAGAGAATAGAATAAATGGGAGGTGGGATGGAATGGAGGGAAATATAGGTAGTCTTTCACAATATGACTGTTATGGAAATATATTGCATGACTACATATGTATAACCTATAGTGAATTGCTTGCCATTTCAATGAGGGTAAGTGGGGAGGGAAGAAGGGAGAGAATGTGGAACTTAAAGTTTTAAAAACGAATATTAAAAATTGTTTTTACATGCAACTGGGAGATTAAATATGCAGGTAATGGGGTACAGAAATCTATTTTGCCCTACAGGAAAATAGAAGGGAAGGGGATAAGAGAAAGGAGTGGGGGGGTGATAGGAGGGAGGGCAGATTGGGAAAGAGGTAATCAGAGTGCATGCTGTCTTGGAGTGGGGGGAGAAGAGAGATGAGGAGAAAATATAGCTTATATTACTTTAGCTACTAGAGTAACTTTTGTGAGGCTTAATTTATGGTGTATTTTCGGGTGCCCACTCATAAAAAATAAGAAATAACAAATAAGGTTACCCTTTTGTAGAGGTATAATGAAATCAATTCAATAAGGAGTTTGCACTACTCAGAAGACAAAGAATTTCAGAGAAATATTACCACAAACATTGTTCATTTCTTACTCAATATGGTACTGAATAAGACATTGCTATGTTCCCACCCTAACTGCCATATATATTGTTCCTGTGACAGCTGGAGTCAACAAAAATTAACTCTGGCTTCTAGAAAAATCAAAAAGTTGGCCTTTTGCATTTTTAAATTCATACATGAATTCTTCACATTTTACCTCAGTTTGTGGTAAATGTATAGAAGTTAAAAATGAAGAATGAGTAACCAAGTAATTCTAAGCAGTATATTTAAGAAGAGCTGGCAAAGAACAATTATGTAAAGTGTGGGTTTGGGGGGGAGGTTTTTTCTTTGCTTATATTTTGGAATTTTATAGGAATCTATTAGAAGTAATTACAATTTGAACAGGTTTAAACAAAATAATCTGGAATAGAAGATGAAATACAAATTTATTATCTCTGAATTAGGCCTGCCTAATTCAGAAATATTTTCAAATTTCTGTCACTTGAGATTTTCTAAACAAGAGGAAAATATAAAATAGGCTAATACAAATATTAAACATACCTGATTTAGGGTAGTTTCAACTGCCGTTATATACTGGTTCAGGTCTCGATCCATTTCAACATATTCAGACATCAAATTTTCCATATTGTAATCATCACCTATATCAGCTGCAATATAAAATATAGTAGTAATTTTTTCTTTTCTCCAAAAATGTAAAACCAGAAGTACACCAATATATTCTATGATTTTTTGTTTAGTTATCAGATTTTTTATCTTTTAATTTTTTTTCCAATTACACGTAAAACAATTTTTAACATTTTTTAAAAATGTTTGAGTTCCAAAATCTCTCCCATCCTCCCTGCCCTCTCCCCTCACTCAAAAAGGAAGTAATTTGATGTAGTTTATACATGTGCAGTCATGCAAAACATTTCCCTATTAGTAATGTTGTGAAAGAAAACATATTACCACACCACCCCCCAAATACACCAAGAAAAATAAAGTATGCTTCGATCCTCATTCAGACTTCATCATTTCTTTGTCTGGAGACGAATAGCATTTTTCATCTCAAGGTCTTCGAACTGATGAGAACAGTTAAGTCATTCACAGCCGATCATCATACAATATTGCTATTACTATGTGCAATGTTCTCCTGGCTCTGCTCACTTCACTTTGCATTAGTTCATGTAAGTCTTTCCAAGTTTTTCTGGAAGCATCCTGCTGGTCATTTCTTATAGAACAATAGTATTTTATCACAACCATATGTACCACAACTTGTTCAGCTATTCCTCAATTGATGGGCATACCCTCAATTTCCAAACCTTTGCCACCACAAAAAGAGCTGCTATAAAAATTTTTGTATGTAGAGGTTCTTTTCCTTTATAGAAAATCTCTTTGGAATATAGACCTACTGGTGATATTGCTGAGTCAAAGGGTATGCATAGTCCTATAGGCATAATTCCAAATTGCTCTCCAGAATGGCTGAATTAGTTCAAAACTCTACCAACAGTGCACTGGTGTCCCAAATTTCCCATATCTCCTCCAACATTTGTCATTTTCCTATCATAGGTGTGTGGTGGTACCTCAGAGCTGTTTTAATCAATAGCGATTTAGAGGATTTTTTCATTGACTATAGATAGTTTTGCTTTCTTCATCTGCAAACTGCCTGTTCACATCTTTTGACCATTTAACAATTAAGGAATGACTTGTATTCTTTTTTTTTTTGGAAGGGGGGAAGGATGGGCAATTGGTGTTAAGTGACTTGCCCAAGATCAAACAGCTAGTAAGTGTGTCAAGTATCTGAGGCCACATTTGAACTCAGGACCTCCTGACTCCAGGGGTGGTGCTCTACTCACTGGGCCACGTAGCTGCCCATGACTTGTATTCTTATAAATTTGACTCAGTTCTCTATATATCTGGAAAGGAAGCCTTTATCAGAAAAATTTACTATAAAAAAAAATTTCCCCAAGTTTCTTGCTTTTCTTCTAATCTTGGCTGCATTGGTTTTATTTGCAGAAAATCTTTCTAATGCAATTAAAATTCTCCATTTTACATCCCAAAATGCTCCCTATCTCATTTGGTCATAAATTCTTCCCTTATCTATAGATGTGACAGGTAAATTATTCTATGCACCCCTAATTTGCTTATGGTATCACCCTTTATGTCTACATCGTGTAATCATAATCATTTTTACCGTATCTTGGTATATAGTGTGAAATGTTGGTCTATACCTAGTTTCTGTCAAACTGAGTTCCAGTTTTCCCAGCAGTTTCAGTCAAATAGTGAGTTCTTGTCCCAAAGGCTTGGATCTTTAGGTTTATCAAATACTAGATTACTATGGTTACTTACTACTATGTACTGTATACCTAATCTAGTTCACTGATCCACCACTCTATTTCCTAGCCAGTGCTAAATTGTTTTGATGATTACTGCTTTGCAGCACAGTTTGAGAGCTGGCACAGCTAAGTCACCTTCCACCACATTTTTTTTCATTGATTCCCTTGATATTCTTGACTTTTTGTTCACCCAGATGAATTTTGTTATTATTTTTTCTAGCACTATAATTTTTTGGTAGTTTGATTGGTATGGCACTGAATGGGTAAATTAATTCAGGTAGAATGGTCATATTGGCTTGGTCTACCCATGAGCAATTAATATTTTTCTAGTGGTTTAGATCTGACTTTTTTGTGTGAAAAGTATTTTGTTATTGTGTTCATTGTGTGTAATTTCATCTTCACTAGTAGTGCATTCAGCCTTTTAATTTTTGATATTGGTAATTTGGTTTTCTTTTTTTATTTTAATCAAATTGATCAATGTTTACCTATTATATTGGGTTTTTCCCACATAAAACCAGCCCCTAATTCAATGGTTTTCTTTCAATTTTATTCATCTCTCCTTTGATTTTCAGTATTTCTAGTTTGGTGTTTAATTGGTGATTTTTAATTTGTTCTTTTTCTGGCTTTTTTTTAATTGCATGCCCAACTCACTGATCCGCTCATTTGTTATTCTACTGATGTAAGCATTTAGAGATATAACTTTTTATCTAAGAGCTGCTTTAGCTGCATCCCATAAATTTTGGTATGTAGTCTTATTGATGTCACTCTCCTTAATGAAATTATCGCTTCCATGATTTCTTCTTTGACCTACTCATTCAGTAGGATTAGATTATTCAGTTTCCAATTAATTTTAATCTGTTTCCACAGCCCTTTATTACATGTAACTTTATTGCATTATAATCTGAAAAGGATGCATTTAATATTTTTCCTTTTCTGAATTTTGTTGTTTTGTAGCGGTCACATACTACTGAGAAAAAGGTATATTCTTTTCTATCCCCATTCAATTTTCTCCAGAAGTCTATCATAACTAAAGTTTTCTAAAATTCTGTTCATCTCCTTAACTTCTTTCTTGTTTATTTTTGGTTACATTTATCTAGTTCTGAGAGGAGAAAGCTGAGGTACCCCACTACTACAGTTTTACTGTCTATTTCCTTCTATATAACTCATTTAACTTTAAGAATTTCGATACTATACAATTTGGCGTATATATATATATATGCTTAGTATTGATATTACTGCATTGTCTATGATAACTTTTAGAAAAAATGTAGTTTTCCTGCTTATCTCTTTTAATTAGATCTATTTTTGCTTTTGCTTTGTCTGAGATCATGATTGTTACCACTGCTTTTTGTTTTTTTACTTCAGCTGAAGCATAATACATTCTGTTCCAAACCCTTACCTTTACTCTATGTGTGTTTCAAGTGTGTTTCTTGTAAACAGCATATTGTAGCCTTCTGGTTTTTAATCCACTCTACTATCTGCTTCTGTTTTATGGGTGAGATCATTCTATTCACATTCAATTATGATTACTACCTGCATTTCTCTCCATCCTACCTTCCCCCCCCCCTCCGTTTATGCTACTCTCTCTCTCTCTCTCTCTCTCTCTCTCTCTCTCTCTCTCTCTCTCTCTCTCTTTCTCTCCTTTCACCTTGGATCTCTCCTCAAAAGTATTTTGCTTCTGACCACCACCACCCCCAATCTGCTCTCCCGTCTATCAGCCCCCCCTTTTCTTATTCTTCTCCCCTTACTTCCCGGCCAGTTAATATAGATTTTTCTTTTTTTTTTTTTTTGCAAACTTTATTTTTAGTAATATTCTATTTTTTCCCAATTACATGTAAAGATAATTTTTAACATTTTTAAAATGTTGAATTCTAAGTTTTCTCCCTCCCTCAAACCTCCCTAACATGGTAAGCAGTTTGATATAGGTTATACATGTGTAATCATGCAAAACATATTTCCATATTAGTCATGTTGTGAAAAAAGACATATGCCAAAAAAGCCTCCCACACACAAATAAAGTGAAAAATAGTATGCTTCAATCTGCATTCAAATTCCATCAGTTCTTTCTTTGAATGTAGATAGCATTTTTCATTATGAGTCTTTTGGAAACGTCTTGGATCACTGTATTGCTGAGAATAGCTAAGTCATTCACAGTTGATCATTGTTACAATATTGCTGTTACTCTGTACAATGTTCCCCTGGTTCTACTCACTTCACTTTGCATCACTTCATGTAAGTCTTCCTAGGTTTTTCTGAAATCATTCTGCCTATCATTTCTTATAGCACAATAATATTCCATTATAATCATATACCACTTCTTTAGCCATTCCCCATTTGATAGGTATCCCCTCAATTTCCAATTCTTTGCCATCAGAAAAAGAGCTGATATAAATATTTTTGTACAAATAGGTCCTTTTTCCTTTTCTTTGATCTCTTTGGGATACACACCTACTAGTATGCTGAGTCAAAGGGTTTTATACTTTTATAGCCTTTTGAGCATAGTTTCAAATTGCTCTCCAAAATGGTTGGATCAGTTCACAACTCCACCAACAGTACGTTAATGTCCCAATTTTCCTTAAGATAGATTTCTATATCCAACTGAGCATGTATGTTATTTCCACTTTTAGCCAATTCCAATAAGTGTCCATCTACACAATGACTCCTCCAAATATATGCTATGATAAATGGTAACGATATAGTGAACTTTTTTATTATGTGTACTCACACATCTCCATTATATTACTCATACTGTTCCCAATGCCTAGAATGACCTTGTTTTCCCCTTCTTTACCTGTTGAATTGAAACCTAATTCAAATGGCATCTCCTAGAGCAGAAAGAGGAGGTAGCATGTGTCAGGTCCTGATGAAGAGAGGCAAGGACCCTGAAAGCAAGAGCACTGGGGATAAGCAACATCCCCTCAAACCATTAGTTTGCCTCCAGCCCAGGCCCCACAACCATCACTGAGGACAGCAATCATTGTGAAAGGTCTGCCTTTATTATTACCACTAGCAAAAACTGCTGACCAACTGCTACCAACTGGTAGATGAGTACAAGAACACTGGAGTGACAGCATACCCCAGACCACCTGTCCTGCTTCCAGCCCAGCACCCACACCCATCATCTGGGGTAAATCCTGTGGAGAAGGTGGCAGCTATCCCCACCAACTGCTAATAAACTGCTATTCATAGGACAGGTGGGCTGGCTTGGCTCAGTCAGTAGGACACCCTGAGGAAGCACAGAAGGCAGCATATGCCAGGCAAATAGAACCACCAAGTTTTGAGGCAGACAGCCTAGAATCCTGGGCCCAAGGGACTTGGGAACAGCAATGTTTCAGCTCAGTGCCCCCAGCCATAATCTGGGAAGCAACTTTTGTGGAAATGAAGCCTGGAAAATGCTCTTAAAAGTACCTCAGTCACATTTAATAAAGACTCAGAAAAGAAAATTTTTGTCACCAAAGTCCATGCCAAAAGGTTTATAACAGAAAATGATATTATTTTATCAGTGAAAATGACAGGAAAGACAAGGCATTAATATTTGCTTTGCCACTACTGAAACCTTCCATCCATAATATGTCCCCCATTAGAATATGAGCTCCCTGAGAGATTGACTTTTCTATTTGTATCCCAGCTCTTAACACAGTGCTTTGCATATAGGAAATGCTTAATAACTTTTTCATTTATTCCTGTAGGAAAACAAAGTAGAGCAATGGAAGTAACACGGAATTTGAATTCAGAAAACTGGGATTCAGATCTTGCCTTCGTTACTTATTACCAGTGTGACCTTGAAAAAATCACGTAGCTTGAGGCTCTCAGTTTTCTCATCTATAAAATGAGAGGGCTAGACTAGCTCATCTCTAAGGCCCCATTCTATTCTAAATCTATGATTCTTCCTTTATATGTTTGGTTGGTTACATTCCTTCAGATCATCTAAGTACTTTGTTTTATAGTTCTCTAAAACACTACTCATGCAATATTGTGAAATGGAACTAGCTATCAGTGCTAGTTCACAGATCTTATCTTGCTACTACTAGACTATAAACTCCTTTCAGTTAAGGACTGAATCTATTTCAAACTTTAAATCTCCTACAATTCCTATATGTGCTACATATAGTAGGCTCTTAATAAGTGTTTGCTGGACTTGCTCCTGTATTGTTATATTAAAAGACTCAGATGCTTTAAAATCTAAATTATTTTAAGGCAAACATCAGCCCCTGTCCAAAAGAGACAGGCAACACAAAGGAAAAAGTAAATTAGAATGGCAGAAAAATAATAGCAAAAAGAAGCTCATAATGATGTTTTAAAATTTGCAGTCGGAAATTATATGAAAAGGAAGTATTGCTGACTTGTTTAAATTTACATTCATACATGTACACACACTTAGAGTTATCTTTTCACAGGTTCTGAGGAAGTGATACTAGAGGAATAGTCCAAAAGTCATTTGTAGTTAATTTTTAAGCATTTTATCCCCAGTATATTTAGAATCCTGATTTTTTTTTTTTTTTTGCTTATGGTAGTCTTTAAATTTCATTTCCTGAACACATAACAACCAATAGTACAGCACAAGAGCCTGGAACTATAAGTAACAGGAAACAGCTAGACCAAGATTAACATATATCACAGGGTATTTAAACACTGATAATTAATAATCTGCAATGTGGATATAAAGTTTACAAATAATTGATAACAGAAGAAAATATAAGCGATGCCTTTCTGAGAATCACAACACTTGAAAATTGAAAGGGACCTCAGCAGCATCTAGTCCAACCTATACACTAAAGGCATCCTCACCAAAACGCACCTGGTAGCAAGTGACTGTCCTACCTCTGCTTGAAGATCTCTAAGGAGAGGAAACCAACAACCTCACCAGGCAGTCCATTTCACTTTTGTAAGACTTGAGTTGTTAGAAGCTTTCCTTGACAATGAACCTAAATCTGCCTCTGCAACTTGCACCCACTGCTCCTACTTTTGCTCTCTTCGGTAGTCCTTCCTCCATGTGACAGCTCTTCAAATGCAGCACATCAGCTATCATATCCTCCCCCCAGCATCCCCCCACCCCACTCCCCAGTCTTCTCTTTTCCAGGTTACGCATAGCCAGTTCCTTCAACCAATCCTCATATGATATGGGCCCAAGGCCTTTCTTCACCATACTCCTTGCCCTCCTCTGGATACTCCCTCGATCATTAATTTCCTTCTTAAATTATGGTGACCAGAAATGAGCACAATACTACTCCCAATGACGTCTGAAAAAGGAAGAAAACAGTGGGACTATCATTTCTCTTTTCCTGGGAGCTATGCCTTTCTTAATCCAGCACAAAATCACATTCACTTTTTTGGCTACCACATCACAACGGCTGATTCATACAAAACTTGTAGGCCACTAAAATCCCCAGATCTTTTTCAGAACTTCTCCTTTTCCCACCTTATACTTGTAAAGTTTTTTTTTTTTAAACCAAGGTATGACTCTAAATTTATCCCTACTGATTCCACTTTTAGATTCAACCCAATGCTCTAAGAGCCTTTTGAATCCTGACTGCCATCTACAATGTTAGCTCTCCCTCCAAGGTTTGTGCCAATTTGATGAACATATCATCTATACCTTTATCCAGGTCACCGATAAAAATGTTAAGTACAAAGCCAAGCACAGATCCCTAGAGTATCCACTAGAGACCTCCAATCGCAAATGACACTGAAACACACTAACAATTACTTTTTGAGTCCTGCAATCACACCAGTTCCATAATCATCTCACTATTCCATATCTATCCAATAAGGATGGAAATTCCATATCCTTCAGTATTATTATCTATTCTATATTTCTCCACCTTCCCTAAAAGAATAATATGTTATGCTTTACCAAAAGCTTTCCTAAAAATGCCAAAGCATTCCTTTAATCTACTAGCTTTGTAATTCTGTCAAAAAGAAAGAAGGAAAAAAAAAAAGTCTGGCATGAGCTGTTCTTAGCCTTAATAGTTCTTTGTAATCACTGCTTCCCTTTCTAGATGTTTCTCAACCTCCTCTTTAACAATCCATTATAGAGTTTCCTAGGAAACAAAGTCAAGTTCACTAATCTATAGTTCGCACTTTTTCTTTCTTTTTTTGAAAATTGGGATAGCAGCCCTTTTCTATCCAATCTTGAGGTGTCTCTCCCATTTTCCACACTCTCTCACTCAGATAACACTGGCAGTGGTCCAACAATCCTATCTGCCAGTTCTCTCTGGACCCAAGGATATAATTCACTTGGACCAGATAGCTTGAATTTATCAAGGACAGTCAGGTATACTCTTACTATGTCTTATTATGTTGCATATCAACTCCTGTTAGTCATTTCTGTTTTCTCATTTCTAGAGTAAAGGTGACTCTTCCTTTCAGAAAAAAAAAGAAACTAAGAATGGAGCAGTTCTGCCCTTTCTCTTCCTGGTCAGCTTTGTCCAATCCACCCCAACAAAGATGTCTATCCTTTCTCTGATCCTCCTTCTTCTCCCAATATTCCTTAAAACATACACAATTTTTGTCAACTCTAGCTTTCCTTACTAGATGTAGCTCTTTCCGAGCTTTAGTATCCTTCACAGACTTTCTATAGTACTGCCCCGCTAGTGACTTCCCTCTGAAATTACTGTTTGTATGTTGTCTTTTGCCATAAGAATGTGAGCTCTTCAAGGGCACAAACATGTTTTGGCCTTTCTTTTTATCTCCAGCATTTAGCACAGTGACTGGCACATGCTAAACATTTCATAAATGCTTGTTAACATGGATGAGTAATAAGCATCTTCTGCTAACTGGGCTTGTTTCTGTCTTCTGTACATTTCTTTTTAAAGCTAGTCTTTCTTTTCCAACATCCTAGAAAAGTCTGCTGACAACAGGAATGCTAAAACAGCAAAATGTCTGGAAGGCCTCTGGTTTATGGCTCTTTTGAATTGCTATAGGTGTCACCTCAGAAATAACAGGGATTACACAACTCTTAGGACATCCAAAGTAGTTTATATACCTGCAAAGAGATGGAATTCTATTTAGGTAAGGATGTGCCTGTATGTGCAAACCAAAAGTGATTCCAGAGCCAAATCTAAAAGAACCATATAAATCTAGAGAAAAGTTATTCTTATTCATGAAAATAGTAGCGCAATTTAGGTAAGTTCCTGTCAAGGCCAACAGACTTAAGAATTTTGTGTGATAACATCCCTCTCAAGGGCTTAGAATATTACACAAAATGAGCTAAAGCCTAAATTTGTTCTTTCCTCTTCCCCTTCCCCACCATGTAAAATTGAAGGTATGGCTTACCTAGAAATTTTAAAAGCAAAATAAAAACTTGAGAAGGGCTCACACTCACTTTCCAAAAGGATTTATATTTTTAGTAACCTAGTCCATAACATGACCTAGATTTTAAGAATTTCAAAGGTATCTTATTAACTTACAAAGGGCTGCATATTTATACACTTTGGGCAAGCTTTCAGTGCCTTCCATATGCTGGTCCCAATCTGCTGTCCAACTTGATCTGTGCTACTCTACCATCTCCTAATTCCACACTTATCCAAATTTTCCTTCTTCCCCCTATATTTCACCTCTGAAAGCCTTCTCTACCTACCCAAAGCCTATCCATGAGTCAAAATCAAGATAATCTTAAAATCTAATTTCTGTGATTTTAAATTACATTCTGTAGAGCCTTAGTACAGTGGTGATCCCTAGGAGTATCTGACACCTTTTTAAAAGGTTCTCCTAATTCCAAGGCCAAAATTATTTTGGTAATCATAAAAAGAACTTTTAAAATTCTACTATGGTAAATATCAGTAGGTATAATCCATATAAACAAAGGAATCCTGACACCAAAAGGTTTGAGAACTGCTGCCTTAGTGGAGAGAGTGCTAGATGGTTCTCAGGAATACCTGGGTTAAAAAGCTCCTTAGATACTTAATGGCCATGTGACCCTGAGCAAGACTCTCTGAACATCACTTTCCTCATCCATGAAAAGGAAATAATAATAGTAATGACTTCACAGCTTTGTGAGGATCTAATGAAATAATATAGGCAAAGTGTTTTATAAGCTTTAAAACACTATAAATCATTATAATATATGATTATAATTAATAAGTAATATAATGTCATGTAATGTAAATTAAGGATGAGCTAGGTGGCACAGTGGATAAAGTGCCAGCCCTAGAGTCAGGAGACTCACCTTCCAGAGTTTAAATCTGGCCTCAGATACTTACTAGCTGTGTGACCTTCAGCAAGTCACTTAACCTTGTTTCCTTCAGCTGCTTCATCAATAAAATGCCAAAAAAAAAAACCTAAGCGAGGTCCTGAAGAGTCGGACATGACTGAAACAACTGAACCACCGCAAAAATTTAAATTGAGTAATTCTGAATTTCTTTAGGCTTTTTGTCTATACCACTCATTTAGCATTTTTCATAGACTGACTTGTGTTGTGTTTTTGTTTTTGTTTTTACAAATAAGTCATTCCTTTCTCCCCAACTGAATTATGATACAGGCACTTTGTTGTATTTCTTTGTATTATCACAGAGCACAAGACAAGTGTAATAAATGTACAATAAACATGCACTGACTGACTGATTGTTGTAAGTTTTCTCTTGTCAACAAATAATCATTTAACAAGTAGGAAAACTAATTCTTCTGGAGAGTAGAACTTGATCTGATTCCAGATGATGATGAGGACAGTAATAATAGCTAGCATTTATATAGCACCTATTGTGTCACAGGCACTGTGCTAAGCACTTCACAAATATCTCATTCGGTCCTCACCAGTCAGTGTCAACAGGCAATCACAACTTCATGAAATTAACATGAAAACTAGATTGGCTGTTGTCATTTATCCCTTGTTCTCAAAGAGGTTTATTACAAGAGAAATGAACACGCATGTGGAACCCAAAGAGTTCACAATTCATACAGAAGTTTGAATTTTTGTAACAGCAAGACAAAGAAAGGAGGAGATACCAAGAAGAGGCATGGCGTGGGAGGGGGGAAAGGTGAAGTAAAGGTGGGAAAAGGACAAAACCTGTCCTGAAGGAGAGGAGCAAGGCAATGGCAAAAGCAGAATTGTGAACTGCTAGACTATGAAGTTAGTCTGCTTATCTCCACTAGTTCCCAGACGCACAAGCCCAGTGCAGACTTGGTGCCTGTCCTGACACACAGGGAGTCCAGCTTGGAATGCAAACAATACATTATGTCAGCTCACACTGGAGCGCTTGGTCCTTGACACATTCAGATGTGCCTCCTACATGCTCTGGGTCCAGTGTTCCTGTAAAATATGGCAACTCAAAAAGACAAATTCAGGGGACTCCTAAACAGTCCTTAAGAGTAGGTACTATTATTATCCCCATTTTACAGCTAAGAAAACTGAAACAAATAGAGGTTAAGAGACTTGCCAAAGATCATTCTGCTAGCAAATGTCTGACGCTAGATTTGAACTCAAGTCTTCTTGACTCCAAGTTCAGTGCTCTAATCTACTATACTACTTTGCTAAAGAATATGTATATAAAACAAATATTTGTTTCACATTTCATTTTATTTTTTTAAAGTTTAATAAAGTTTTTTAAAGTTTAAAGTTTTTCCCCAGTTACACGTCAAGAAAATTTATAACATTTATTTTTACAAGATTTTGAGTTCCAGATTTTCTCCCTCCCTTCCCTCCCCTCTTCGGTAGGCAGTTTAATATAGTTTATAGGTGTGCTATCATGTAAAAAGAATTTCCATATTAGTCACACTTGTGAAAGAAGAAACAAATTTAAAAAAAAACAAGAAAAAATAAAGTAAGTGAAAAAATATGCTTCGATCTGCATTCAGAGTCCATCAGTTCTTTATCTGGATATGGATAGAGTTTTCCTTCATGAATCCTTTGTACTTGTCTTGAATCACTATGTTGCTGAGAAGAGCTGAGTCGTTCTAAGACAAATATTTCTAAGTTCAATTATTTATCCACTGATTTTCATAATAAATTTAGAAGACTTATCCTCAAAGGCGGGGAAAACAGCCCCAATGATGATTTAAAATCATACAGGAATACTAAAATTTACTTCAAGGAATAATCTTTCTTTAATATAGATCCTGTGTACAATAAATTAGCCAATTCGACCACTGCAAAAATTAATTAAATATACGATTAGTCTACTTGATCTTTGAACAGTCATTACAAACCACAAATACTGAAATTCCCACATCATAAGGCAATCCAACTGACTGCTTGTGTAATTGCTCCACATTTAGCACAATCACTAGTTGAGACACGTGGAGATAGCTTTTTCAAAACACAGTTTGGACGGTACAAACAGTTCCTGATTTACACGCTAAAGTAGAAGGTAGTACCCTCTCTGCAAGTAGGCACTGTGATAAATGCTTAATGATCTGATAATTAATTGATAACAAAGAAGTTCTTACTACCTTAAACTTCAGAAGAACTTTTGAAGTGATGATTAAATCAGCAGAGACCATTAAGCTCTTTGAAGATTTTTTTTTTTTATCCTGATGTTCAGGGGCAACTGCCAGAGAAACTGCTTCTGTGAAACAGAGACTAATGGTGATTGAAAGTGAAAGGCCAGAGTAGAACTCACTGATACTCTTTTATTAAACGAACAAATGTAAAAGTATCAAATCTGATAGATGAGGTTAGTCTGTCTACTGAATTGCTGCATGCATTGTGTATTCTAAGGCCTCTGAATCATGTCAAGGCTTTTAGATGTGTAGGCTGCCCTGGTCTCTCACATGCCATGGGAGAAGTCTTTTTTCCATGTCTTTGGGACTTTTTCCTCAACAATGGTGGGTGTTCTTTTGGTTGCTTGCTGCTGATACCAGCAAACCGTATCACCAGGGTCTCAACGTTGGAAATCTTCGAGGTGTCTGCAGTTTCTGTTGGCTTCTCATTCCACTCTTAGGGCTTCTCTGCCTTCCTAAGTCCTCTTGGAAGTCTCCCTATCTTGGAACTACTAATACTGCAGAGCAGATCAGGGTACCACATTAGACGTGCAGGGACTGATAAGCCCAGTTCTGCTCCCCCTCAGGCGACCTTAATCTCTAACCCGGAAGCTACATAGGCTTGGGACACAGCTGACATTTTAACAAGTCAATATATTGTTTCTGTCCATGAGACTGCCACCTCTGCCTGTGCTCCAGAAGGTCATTCAATAGCATTCACAGACAGCCAGATGGTATAACCCAAAGTGCTGGGCTTCAAGTCAGAAAGACACAATTTCAAATCCAGCTTCAAATACTTGCTAGCTGTGGGACCCTGGGTGAACCCCTAAATCTGTCTGCCTCGATTACCTTATTTGTCAAATGAGGACAATAACAGCATCTAAGACCTTCCAAGGATGTTGTGAATATGAGATAATATTTGTAAAACATTTTGCAAACCTTAAAAATGCCACATAAATGATAGATATCATTATTGTTAGAGGAGTATTATCAGCATACTATTATGACTACTATGACAGGTCCTCAAGAGAGTACAACAACAACGACAAGAACAACAAACATGTTTAGCTGTAAATGGCCAGACCCAGATTTTATATTGTATGTTTCTTTCTCCTTTCATCTCTTTGCATTTAGTCAAGATACTAAAGAACAAGCACCCTGCATAATAGCTCTTGGAACTGTATTAAAATCAAGGTGAATTGTTTATGTAAAGATGTATTGTTGTTCAGTCACTTTTTCAGTTGTGTCCAACTCTTCATGACCCCATTTGGGGTTTTCTTGGTAAAGATACTGAAACAGTTTGCCATTTCCTGCTCCGGCTTATGAAGCAACTGAGGGTTAAGTGACTTGCCCAGGGTCACAAATCTAATAAGTGTGTGAGATTGGAGTTGAACACAGGAAGATGAGTCTTCCTGACTCACAGACCCAGCACCCTATTCACTGCACCACCTAGCTGCTCTTCTGGCACACAGTAGGCACTTGATAACTATTTATTGAATTACTGAACTGAACTGAAATAAAGAACACTTTAGATTGGGGAATACACACGGCATTCAAAAAATATTCACTGGATAAGATATATGTGTCACACAGAGGTGAAATAACTACTAGTTAATGGAAGGGAGGAAAGAAAATACATAAAAATGGTTTTTGCAGTGAAAAAAGGCTTCCAAGGATAAATGGGATATATAATGGAAGAATTTTGCTTTCTATATCACAGAGCAGATATCTTTTAATCTTCTTAGATTACCATGTGATTCTTATAAATTTTGTAAATGAAAGTCATCTTATATTCTTTGAATAATTTTAGACCACCCAAAACACACTTTTGGGGGGGAAAACTCTTTAGATATCCTTGGGAAGATATGCAGATCTATAAATATATTCTTATATACATTTATATATTTACATATATAATTTCTGCAAATATCTAGCTATTAAACAATCCCTATACTTTCTACAGAAGTTGAATTTAATGACTCATACAATGCTTGAAAAATATTTCATAGAAACCTTAATGATATTTCTAACTGAACTGTAGTTTAAAGCCATAATTAGTCCCCCAAGTAGAAATTAGTGTTACAAAATTAAAACTGAGCTGGCATTTTCCAAATGTCTCTCATGAGAAATAATAGAATAGCAAGTAGTATGTGTACAACATTGGATGACAAAATAATGAGTTGGTTCATATTTAAATAAGGTAAATGAGGAAAATGCTCAAGAAACCATCTTCAAATTCATTCTTCTGTGTCACCTACCTATATTGCTTGTAGAGCTGGAAGGAACTTTAGATGTCATCTAGTCCGATACCCTCACATTTTACAGAGGAGAAGAAAACTGAGCTGCCAAAATAATTTACATTTTATAGTAGTACTTGGCCTGAATTATATTATCACTTTGTATCTATAACCTGAGTCTGAAGTGGAAAATTATTCTGGGGATCCCCTCCAAAATAATAACTTAGGAATTAAGTACAAATGGCTATCATCTATGTCTGGACACAATTCCCAAGGGGAAAGATGTTAGCCACAAAGTGTGGTGAAAAAAGTGCTCAACTTGGAGTCACAAGACCTGAAATCAACAGCCAGCTCTATCATTTCAGTGTGACCTCATGCAATTATGACCGACCATACGTAAGGTTCTGTCTATGCCTCAGTTTTCTTCTCTGTAAAATGCGGGCACTGGACTGGATGACATCTAAAGTTCCTTCCAGCTCTGCGGTAAGATCCAATGATTCTTTCGAGAGCACTCATTCTGTCTCCCGTGAAATCTTGATGTATTACTCTTCCCTTCTTTCACTTCCTGTTCCATTACTATACCTTGACCTCAATCTCTCTCAGTTCTACAATTCCACCTTTATTCTTACTGTTACCACCCTAGTGCAAGCCTTCACTTGACTCTCCTAGACTACTGCAAAAACTGCAAAATAAGATTCTCACCTTCACTTTCTTTTTGCTCCCTTCTATACCTATGTCCCCTTCAGAAAAATCTATGCATTAATTTGCTTTTAAAAAAAAAAAATCTTGAATGGTTCCTCTAGTGCCTACTGAGTTTAATTCACTTACCTGTCCTGGCATTCTAGGTTTTCCTCATAACATATTACTCTCTCTACCTCATGCACTGTAGGCTACAAACTGGACCGCTCACTATCTCCAGAATATGTACTCTTATTTTTTTTAACTTTTATATCCTTCTCATATTGTCCTGGTAAATTCCTATTGAGCCCAACTCAAAAACCAAGTACTACAGAAAACTTTCTCTAATTCTCCCTATTAGTATTGACCTTGGCCCATTTACTTATCGTATGTTGCTGAATTATCAAAACTAAATGTATTTGTTTTTTATTCCCCCTACTAGACAGTAAGCTTCAACCAACCAATCAATAAGCATTTATTAAGCACTTCCTACGTTCCTGGCACTGTGTTAAGCGCTGCAGATACAAGAAGAGGCAAAAGACAGTTACAAAACTTACAGTCTGATAGGGAAAACACCATGCAAACAAATATATACAAAGTAAACTATATGCAGGTTAAACAGGAAATGATTAAGAAAGGAAAGGCACTAGAATTAAGAGGAGTTGGGAAAACCTTCCAGGAGAAGATGGGATTTTAGTTGGGATTTAAAAGAAGTCAGAGAAGTCAGTAGATAAAGTAGAATAGGGAAAGCATTCCAGGCATGGGGAAGTCAGAGAAAATGCTCTTGTAACCTAAACTTTGGATTTTCTAGCTGGGGAAATATTTCTGCCACATTACACCTAGAACAGTATCCTACATACAGTAAGTATTTAATATGTGTTTGCTGAGTTTAAAAGATTCAGAGTTAAATATTTTTGTTAACATGCCAAACAAAGAATCCCAAAGTTGTTATAAACATGCCAAATGTTAAAATTTGCTACAGTCTCCCCACCTTCAGCCCACTGACCTCAGAAATGCTTTCTCTTCACAAGCTAAGGATTCCTTTTTTTACATAAATTCCTGTGGATTACAGGACCCGCTTAAGTGGTAAGTTTGCTTATTCTAGCATCTTAACGAGAAGCACACATTCAAATGTATAAATGTTTTATTTTGCTTCTATAAGGAAGAAAAATCTTAAATGCGATAAATGTCAAATTCAATCAAAGGTCAAAAAGTAAAGCATATAAAACATTTAATAATTGTTGTTCTATTCAAGTACATTTCCCAAATACATTTAGTCCAACTAGAAAAAAAATTAAATCTCGTATGTCTGGTAGGAAAGATCTAATACTTCTAACTTCAGAATAATAATTCCAACACTGCTCACTAAACTCACACACACACACACACACACACACACACTCCTTGAACCTCACCAAGTCTTACTCCTAACCTTCATCAGTGCCATAACTGGAAATCTTGAGTCACTGAAGGCTATGAAGTCTAAGACTGGCAGTTTCTACCAGGCTGGAGAGGTTTCAAGCATGGTTCTAGCAAAAGGCTTTTGGAGATACAGTATAGCTTAGTACAGAGAACATCATCTTACCTCTATACTTTCATGACTTTTCCCTTCATTGTCTGTGAATTCCCAACTAGCCCAACTCAAATGTCATATTCTACATAAAATTTCCTCTAATCCCCTCATGGTAAAGGCATTTGCCCACCTGCATATAATGTATTATTGAAGCATCCAGATATCTGTTCTGGGTGAGAAATTCTTTGGCCACAGTAACACAAGAGACTAAGAAGACTAGCCTTAAATTCTAGGTGGTCCCTCTGCTTCCACAGTGGCCATGGAAGAGTGGCAGAAAAGAGGACAAAGTGGTCTCAGAACAACAAAATGTGGAAGTCGTCTATAAATGTTTACTTGGCCGTTAACCCTAAATGTGAGATCCTCTCTCCATCACACAACTAGTGGACACACTGGCATAAAAACTAAATCACATCAATCTTGACATTCTCACTATAAATGAAAGCAGAAGAATGATGTTCTAATTAAATTGAATGATAGCTCACATGTATACTTTGATGAAGCACAAAAAGGAGTTGGTAGAGTTGGTTTTACCTAAAATTCTAAAGGAAAAATAAGATCACTTCATGTGGCAACTGGTCCTCTCATACTGCAGTGCTCATGATAAATTTTTGCAAAAAAACCATATGAAAATAACTGTAGCTTATATATCAATATTGGCTGTACAGGATAATGAGGTAGAAATAACCTACAAAGAACTTGAGAAGACGCTCCAGATTCAACCACATATATGATCCTCATCAGTGATATAAATGAAAAGATAGAAATAAGTGAAAAATACTTCCAGGGTCATGTGCCCAACAAGGTAGAATACTGGACATTTTCTCCAGCTAATTCTTGAAAATTTCCCAAAAGACGAATTAGGCAGCAGAGGTGGAAGAATTACAACTATTTATTATACATATGTATTACATATTACTGCAAGAATAACACATGTTATATAATATATTAATATATAATATATTTGTATATATTATATTAAGATAAATAATATATATTGTAATATATATAACATATATACATATAATAACACATGTTATATAATATATAGTACAACAGGACAAGACTCCTAGAAGTCTATCGAGGTAACAACTTGAACAGCAAAGAAGGGAAAAAGAATAAACATTTATCATGTCTATCATGTGCCAAGCACATGCTAAGTGCTTTTCTACAAGTATTACCTCATTTTGATCTTCACAATAACTCTGTGAGGCAGATGCTATTATTATCTTCATTTTATAGTTGAGGAAACTGAGATTAAGTGACTTATCTAGGGTCACACAGCTATGTGCCTGAGGCTGGATTTGAACTCAGGTCTTCCTGACTCCAGATCCAGTGCTTCATCCATTGTGATGCCAGCTGCCTCTAATTAGCTGAGGCTAATAGCTAATCTTTTTTTATTTTTTTCATTTTTTTAAATTGCTAACCTTTAATGCCCTAATTCAGCATGCTCCCTCCCTGCCATGGTCCCCATAATTTGACAGGGCTTCTGTTCTAGGATCCACTTGGCAATTTCCCTTAAAGTTGCTGCAGTATGTGCTGCATCCCCCCATTCCTCATCCTACCATTCTGTGGCAACAGGAAACAGAATTCAACTAAGCTCACTACTGTTCAGGATGGAGAAGTATAAGAACATAGGAACACACTCTGCCTGAGATGGACACACTCACCTATAGAACTAAAGAGCAGCAGGAAATGGCACAGAGTGCAAGTACGTGTATGGGGCTGCATGAAGCCTGAAGGAAAAAGGACTTGCTTATCTGGGGCCAATTCTGCCCCCTCATAAGTCACTTGGGGCAGCATCTGAGACCAGTAAAATGTGAATTTCCCCAAAGTGGAAGGAGCAGGAGAAAACTCTGAAGTCCAACCCCCAGGGGAAATACCATGAAAAGGGAAAGAGTTAGGAAATGAGCAACAGAGGAATATAACGAAATAAGATTATAACAGCTAAAAATCTCTGGAGGAAGAAAACTCAGTTCAAAACTCGGAGTGTAAATAGATAAATCAATAGGGAAGACATTTTAAAAGAAGAGGAAATGGACAACAAAGCATCTGAGATACTGCAAACATCTATAAATAAATATTTCAAGACAAAAGAAATTCAACCAATAGTTGATAAAACAAAGAACCCAATGGATTTACAAAACAGCATGAGATTGCAGCAAAAAATTTCTGAAAAGTTCAAGAGAAGAATCACAATCTTGAAAAAAGAAGTTAAAAAAGGAAAAAAATGGCAGAATCTATAGCCTACACAGCAAAAATAATTAGCAATACAGAAAAACTTGAATCAATTCTGGTTAATGTCTCCAAAGAAGCAAAAAAGAGAAGAACTGATTAAAAAATAAGTATATTGAAGTGAAGGACAACCTGGAAGATGAGAAGCAAAAATGTTAAAAAGAACGCAACACTATGTAAGCAAAACATATTGATCTGAGAGACAGGATATATCAAGCAACTTTAAAGATTATAGCTCCCACAGAAGAACATAACAAGTCAAAAATGAAGAATATCACAATGCAAAAATTAATACAAGAAAACTGTCCAGAACTTCTAAACACAGAAAATAGAGGCTCAATTAAAAGGATCCGCAGATCACCTCCAGGAAAAAACAAAATACTATGCTGCAAACTCCAAGATACAGACGTTAAATTTAACAACTACAATAACAAACAACAAATTCTTTTGAGGGCTCAGGGTAAAGACCATCAAATACAAAGGAAAGGAAAACTGAATAACAATATTCTGCACAGAAACCACAGAAGGAAACAGAATAATGTATTCTGAAAAGAAAAGCTTAAGAGATAACCTTAAAATGACATAACATGAAAATTTAGGCCTAATCATCAGAGAAGAGAAAAATTCTTTGTAAAACAGTTATATGAAGTATTCTTACTCAAAAAAAAAAAAGATGTGAGCAAGCTATTCAATTTGCAAATACCTCAAACAACAGGAAAACAAGGTAAATAAATATAACTAACCAAAGGAAACATAAGTTACAAAAGAAATTTACCCCCTCTCTAGACACTTTTAAAAGGAGAAGGGGAAAAAAACCTGTAAGAAAGACATTTCTGAAGCGAAGGGCGGGGGGGGGGGGGGGGGGGGGGGGGCCGCCGGGAATAAAAGAAGGACTATTAAGAAATCTCCTTCTAAACATACACAAGGGGATAAAGACGAAAGCAGAACTTAAAGAAATGAGAAGTAATGGTGGAAGAACAGGCTTGAAACAGCATAGACTAAATCTCACAAACACCTTCCACTTATAGGTAAAGCAATATATTTTGTAGGATATAAAGGACAGAATGGGAGCTTACATAAAAGAGGGGAGGCAGAAGAAAGAGTGACTCTAATCAAGTCAATGGTAAACAATGAAAAGAAATCATCCTGCATGAAGAAAAGGGAAACCAGAGCTCCTTGGAGTCAATGGGATCTAGAAGTATGTGAGTACATGGACTCAAAATGGAAATTCCTTGGCTAATGGGGGGAAAAAATGATCAGGGAGAGATTAAAGGATAGAATTAGACCACGTGATCAAGGACACAAGGAAATTTCTACAATGGGCAATGCCTCTGTCTTCATTACCTCATGCAGGAATGGATAGTTCTAAGAGAAGACAGAATAGGGAAAAAAAAAAGGGGGCAGAGAGACAAGATCTATAAGAAAATAACATAGAAATGGTTTAGAAGAAGGACCTCAAAATTAGAACCTTGGGAGCTTTAATTCCATGAGGAACATGAAAAGATTAAGGATATATGTATAAAGACAACAAATAAAATAATACAATTTTAGAATAAAGAAAAAGGGAAGAGAATTAATGAAGAAAACAAGGTAAAGAAAGACTTTTTTAGTAAAAAGTACAGAAAATGAAGGGGGAAAACCTAACAAAGGGAAGGAGATTTTAATTACCTACTATGTAGAGGAGAAAAGAGGGGTATTAATTATTTATAAAATTAAATTAAGAAAGAAAAAAGAGAAAATAAGTTATATAAAACTATAAAACTAGGAAAATAAGTAACAAATAGCAGGGGAATGAGTTTGAGAGTGAAAGGAAAAGAGCCTTTTGTTAGGTTCCTTTAAGGTAGAATAAACAACCATAATTGTAAGAGAAAGGTTTTGTCTTAAAAGAGGAAGAGGAATACACACACACACACACACACACACACACACACACACACACACAATTCTAATGCAAAAAAAGGACTATGAGACACAAATGGAAGAAAATATAAACCTAACTAAAAATACTAAATATGAATAGAATAAACCAGCGCTCCTTTAAGTGTGGGTTGTGACCCCATAGGGGGTCCCAAAAATTGTGGCAACAGTAAAAAGTTTCTGAATGTGCAATGACCAAAAATTAATTAAAAATCAAATGCATAATGAATTCGAGGTGTTTGTGGCAGTACTTGCCCATGTTGCATTGTGAAACTTCACCGCAGCCTTGGTTCTGAACAAACAGCATGCACATTGGCTGCACGTGACCTCAGGCCATGCAATGCCAATGAATGCTGCCAAAAGGGTTCAGAGTGGAAAAAAGTTTAAGAAGTCCTGGAATAAACAATCGAATAAAATGAAAGAGAGGAAAGAGAGCAATAATCTGGATAAGAAAACAAAACTCATAATCTATTGCTTACAAGAAACATACCTAAAAAGCAAGTCATAGAACAAAAATGAGAAGCTAGAAAAAATGTACTGTATTTGGCAAATTAAAAACAAAGAGGAGCTGCAATCACGCTAAAAGATAAAGCAAAAACAAAAGTTCACAATATTAAAAAAAATATACACAGGGTAATTACATTATGTTGAAGGAAACCAAATACAACAAGCTAGTATTGACATTAAATTTATATGCTCAAAATGTCATATTATCTAAATTCATAAAGGAAAAATTAGCTGAGTTACAAGAAGATATAGGCAGTAACAATAATAGTAGGAAATTGTAATGTCATTCCCTCAGATCTGGACAAATATGGTATAAAGATATATAGAATTGAACAAAATGCTGCAGACACTAGAACTAAAAGACTTAGGCCATCTTCTAAATGGGACCACTAAAGAATATATGTATTTCTCAGCACCACATGGAACTTCTAAAAAAGAGGCCATGTATTTGGGAATAGGAATATTGAAATAAATATAAAAAGGCAAAAATAGTAAATATACCTTCTATGAATCATAAAGCAATCAATTAAGGAACACAAAAGACAGAGACCCAGTAAGAAATTTAATAATGAAATTAGAAGTAATGAGTGGATTGAAGAACAAAGAAATCGCAATTGTGTGAAAGAAAATGATAATGACAAAACAACATATGAAAATATTTGAGGCAGTTAAAGCAGTACTCAGGGGAAAAAAAGTTATATCCCTAAAAACACATTAACAAAATGGAAAAGGAGGTTAATGAATTAAATCTACATTAAAAAAAAAAAACTGGAATCTCAACAAATAAATCCAAAATAAGCAGATGGTGAAAATTAAAGAAATAAATTCTAAATCAAAAAGTCTATAGAAATTACAAGCAAAACAAAAAGCTGGTTCTTTGAAAAGACTAACAAAATGATAAACCTTTAGCCAACCCAATTAAAAAGAAAAGGGCAGAAAATCAAAACAACAAAAATAGCAAATGTAAAAGGTGAAATCTAGGTACCAAAAGAAAGAAAAAGAAAACAGGTGAGGATAATAAGATATATGTGAAAACAGTTTGAGAATAAGGAAAAAGAAAGGCCAAAATATGAAATTGGTTATATTCGAACAGACAGGAAAAGATTCAGTAATGTGGGGACTCCAGCATGACCAAAACTGTGTTCAGTCATCAACTTGTCAGAGCAAAGATCAAATCTACTATAAAGAAGCTAGAAGAATGATAAGAAAAAGATACGGCATACAATTGAGAAAACTAATTTCTGACCTGTTTAAGTGAGGTGTCGATAATGATAAATTGGTAATGGACAAGAGAAATGATATCAACACAAATTATAATCACTTTAAAATAAACTGCCATCACAAAGAGAACAAGGGAGTCTAAGAAGTGCATTGGTAAATACTTGACTTATTTTCCAAGCAATTAGAGATGAAATCCACAGAAAACACTAATGTTGAATAAAAACTTATTTGTATAATCTTATAAAGAAAGATGATAGAAGATTATGCGCAGTCTCACACTATAAAGCAGAGAGAAGCAATGAAGGATAAAATCAATTTAAAGAAAGCTTGGAGGGAGATGCCAATAAACAAAGTCAATATGAAAGTATAATAAATGAAAAAGTGAAAAATCTGCAAGATTTTTTATAATTGTTTTTACCATTAGGCATAGTAGAGTCACCATACTTGGACTTTAACATCCCAATCCTGGATGTGGTAGGGGCAGAGGAGGTAGAAATGGTACCAAAGAGAACAATATAAAAACTTTCAGGTTAGATCAAATGTTCATAGAAGAGATCTGTGCTGGAGGACATATGAAGGTATAAAGGAATGGAGGGGTAAGTCTGAAGGTGTCTGAAGGAGATAAAGACACCAAATTTGTGAGAAAAGCCCAGATGATACTAATAGCAAAAAGGCAACTCAAAGACTATCAACAACCTCTGACCCATATGCCTATCTTACCATCCATGCAATCTTTTTTATGAGATTCATCTACATATACAAGAACATCATTAAACAAAAGAAATGGCAGGCTTTCATAAGTGATATTCCACAGTAAACCACATCTTCACCATTTCACAACTGAAAGACGTAGAACAGTATGATCTCACTAGGCTAATCAGGTTAATTATGATTTGATTGAATACAAATTTCCTTAAAGTCTCTCAACAAGGCATTTCTATCTGCCCATACAGAAAAATCATTCAAGATTCCTTGAAAACATAACAGACCAAACTTTGTTCAACAGCCCTTCAATCACAGGCATGTGATAATACACAGACACATGATCACAAAAATGTTTCATCATCACCGTGAAGGAGGATAACTGGCACAAAGTCCAAGTTGAAAAGGTGCTTCCTATGCGCACACCAATACTCCAGAAGTCACTGCTTGCAAATGACAGCGTATTGGTAGCACCAAGGCCCAGAACATAACACGACCTCCTGGAAGAATACGGTCATCACTCAACAAATAAGTTAATGAAGAATATGTACTGTCCATATTATGATACACATTTAGATGATGTAGTAAGAACAACAGCATAACCCTGTTTCTCTGTGCAAGTTAAGCTAGTTTTTCTTTAAAAGGTACTAAAATTGTTCTCAAGACTTGGTTGGCTCATGAGACTAAAGGTTCAGGTTGTTGATATCACTTCCTAATTGGCTAAGGAGAAAACAACCAAGAGGAGTCTTAGGTGCTCTCTAGGGAACCACAACGGTACCCTGGGCAATGAAGCGTCACTCAGCTGAATCAACTTGATTCACAATGCCCATCCTTGTTGATTATCTTACTGCTATAGCTAAGTAAATCTTTCGTCAACTGTTGAACGACCTATGAATATCTCATTTAGTTCCAGGATTGAACCTAAACTACCAGAAGACTGGCCTGAGTCAGTATAGCCCAGAACAGTCAGTTAGTCAATAAGCATGTATGCATACTATGTGTCAGGTACTGCGCTAAGTGCTAGGAATAACAAAAAAGGCAAAAGACAATCCCTAACCTCTAAGAGAAATGATTATTAATAACAAATGATTTGAGGAGATTCAGATTTCCCCCTTTTTCTTTTAACCTCATTTCAAGACTTCCTTCTCTGAAGTCTCCTCTATCCAGAGCCCACCCAGTTGCTCTACTCAGGTCTGGGTGGGGATAAATTCTTTGAATAGATTGCTCAAGACCGGGGCTAACTTAGAAGTAAATGACATAATCAAAATTCAGGTCCAGCCCCTGATTGTAATATTCATTCTCTCATTAATTCTTAGCCAATCAGAGCTGACTGCCACACTTGGGAACACCCCTCTTCCAATGGGCATATAAGCCACGAACATGCTGCCATGACTATCTTTGGTTTAAGAGAGAAATGGCTAAATGACCATCCTTTTATTAAAATGCTGGCATTATTAAAAAAAAATGATTAAGTTACCCAGAAATCACATCTCTCAGACCTTTTAAAATGCCACACCTCCAGAAGCTCAGAATTTAAAGGGGGAGATAAGCAAGCATGTATGAATAAGAAACATGCAGGATAAATAGGAAATAATTAATAAAGGGAAAGCACTAGAATTAAGAGGGATTGGGAAAGGCTTCTTTTAGAAGGTGTAATTTTAGCTGGGACTTTAAGGAAAACAGGAAAGTCAGGAGGTAGAGAACATGGACGATCTATAAATTCCCCTAGGAAAGACAATATAAACCATGAATCAACTGGGTACAGAAATAAATAGCAAGAGGTGAGTAGTTGAATTGCTGTCAGCAATTAGCACTGGTGCTTTAATGACACTAAACTTCTCTGTGACAAAAAAGCCCAGCTTAGTGGATAGAGAGTTGGCCTTAAATTTAGGCCCCATTGCATTATTCCTACTAGCAAAAATGAGTTATTTTAAATGGATGAATGGAAAATAGAATCTGAAGAGAAATCAGTTCAAGAGCCACCCATCTTTATATCTGATCACTACAAATAAAGGAAACTATATTTTCACATTTTAATTATGCTAATGTAAAGGCTCAAAATTGAAGTGGGATCCCAGCATAAAAACTACTACTTGCTGGGCCAGGTAGTCTATTTCAAATATACAAAGTAAATTTTTTATTTTCAATTATGCAATCTTTCTAATCCACCTCCAATTTAAAATATTTCTTCAGATCTCTAAAGTGAGAACATGGGGTTCAGCTTAACAAGAAGCTAGCTACTTTACTATCAACTATATGCAGTTAAACAGGTTTTAAATACAATAAAATTAGAATAAAATACACAATACATCAACTATGGAGAATACAACACAACTGATCCCTGATGATTCAGAAAATACTTTATAACCCTGCAACGCCTCAAGGTCATAACTATAAACATCAATTATATAGGCAAATCATAAAAGAGTCATTTTAGCTGACAGAATGCCAGAGAAACTAGCTTTTACTGTACAATTTCCTAACATATAGCATAAAAATGGTCCTATCTTAGCTCAATTTCTATCTCAATTCAACAATTAAAATTCACAAACCTACTTTTCATGAGATTTGTTCGGTCATTTCAGTCATGTCCACCTCTCCATGACCCCATCTGGAGTTTTCTTGGCAAAGATACTGGGGCAGTTTGCCATATCCTTCTCCAGTTCCTTTTGCAGATGAGGAACTGAGGCAAACAGTTAAGTCCTGGGTCACATAGTTAGTAAGTGTCTGTGGATGGATTTGAATTCAAGAAGATGAATCTTCCTAATTTAAGGGCCAGTGCTCTATCCACTGCACCACATGGCTGCCCTTTTCATGAGATACTCCCCCATATAAAAGAATCTTAAGACTTGCCCAATTCCAATTCATAAATCTACTCAACATGTAAGCCCAACTCATCTATTCTACATCAGCTTCATACAGGCAAAGTCACATCATGGCTCTTGTCTTCAACCACAAGTCTTCAATCACTTCCTTGATTACAATATCTGAAATTCCTTTATCTTAATCTTTCTTCATCCCATCTATTCCTACAACTTAAAAAAGCAACGATTTCCATTTTTCAATTAAAATGGAACCTTACAGTGGCACTGCTTACTATAAAGCAGACTTTATTATAATAAATTACGTCACATCCATAGGCCATCCACCACAATATAAACCATCCACCTCAAGCTTCTTGGCATCTGCCATGCTATGTTACTCATCCCCCAACCCCTAACCTTCATCTGGAACAACAGCCTCCAGACCAGATCTAAAGAGATGCTATCTTCCAAGTAATTCTGAATGATCAACAAGTAAGTACGAGTCACTAAAACCATCTTATCTGGCCAAGGCTTCTTAAACTTTTTCCACACACAAACCCTTTTCAGGTTTTGGCAGTGTTGGTTGGCACTGGATCGTGGCAAGTGCCTTAAGGGCGCATGAAGTACAAAGTGCACATGCTTTGTGTTCAGAACCAAGGCTGCAGTGAACATACAACATGGGCAGGTGCTGTCAGTAACACCTCGGATTCATGTTTGATTTCAAATTAAGGATCCATCTATTGCATTATCCAACCAATGTATCTTCCCATTTGCTCAGCTGCTACATATATACCATAACCCCAATATTCTACCTCTTACTCTGGAAATGATAAGCTTCTGGAAAAGGTTTGGAAATCACCACTTACAGTACAACTCTGTGACTCTTAAGACTAAAACACCCTTCCTTAGCCACCATTTCCCTACCTATTGTTCCTCCCCCATTAAAATATGAACTTTGTGAATGCAAGAACTGCCTTATTTTTGCATCTCTGTGTCTAATACCTAGAAAAAGACCTGTCACATGCTAGACATTTATGAGTAAAGTGATTTTCCTAATTCTAAGCATTTTCCTAATTCCTCCCATTAAACAAAACTTCATAGTTCCCCTGGACACCCTTTCCAGCACTGGTTACACTTTCAGTCATTCCTCCCAGTCACTGAGCAAGGTGGAAGAGTTGGAATACTCCCTACTTCCCACTGTCACTTCCAGATTCTGCCTCTACTGCCATCACACAGTAATCACTCCATTCAGTCTTTATCTACCACCCAGGCAAAATTCTGGTAGCTGTTGTCTACTTACCTAAAGAACATCCCCTTTCCTTCCTCAAAGTATTAAGTGGCTGGCTCACAGTATTTCTCTCCCCCTACCCCCAAATCCTGACCTCATACTAAGGAACTTCAACATTCATACAGATACTTGTCAAATACCCTAACCTCCCAGTTCCTCAATCTATTCATTTCATGCAACCTACTCCACCCCACTATAGTCATATGCAAAGATGCCCACCATCTTATCATCACCCACAAATGCTCCACCTCCATGTAAATGAACTCTAAACTTCCTTTATCTGATCACAAATCAGTGTGATCAACTTCTGCTGCCCTGCAACCTCAAACCCCTGTTCTTTGTCCACAGTATGATCTCCAATCCCTCAACTCCTCAGTTCTTTCCCTGGCCATCACCCCTGCACTAACTACATACACTCTCTTCTTTTCCCCCTAAGTGAACCTCTGGTGAAGCAGTTTGACTCTATACTGTCCTCTTTTTTTTTGTCCTACTGATCTTACCCTGCCAAGCCTCAGACATCATCCATTGTCTTTGCTTCTACACACATGCTGCTAAACAAATTGGACAAAAATTAAAGCATGATGACTGGGTCTACTACAAATTTATGTTACATAACCTCAACTGGGCCTCACTACTCCTAGGCAAGCCTTTAACACTTCTTTAAATAACTCAAATATCCCACTCACCTCAGCATCTCTTCTAAACTTTTTCATCTCTCTTCTAACCTCTCATGGCTATCCTGCCCCTACTTTCTCAGCTAAGAACCATGCCTCGGATTTTACTGAAAAAATTGAGGCCACTCACCAAGAGTTCCCTCTCTTCCTTTCCTCATCTCATACCACTCAGATGGCTTCTGCCACTATCACCTTCAAGGCTATCTCAAATGAAGAGGTGGCCCTTGTCTTTGCCAAGACAAATGCCTCTAACAAATAACCCTGCTCCATCTTGGCTTTTCCAGATTGACCCCTCTGTTTATTTTTTTCTGTATATATTATATTTAATATTTTAGCTTTCAACATTGATTTCCACAAGATTTGAGTTACAAATTTTCTCTCCATTTCAACTCTCTTTCCCCCATTCCAAGATGGCATATGTTCTGATTGCCTCATTCCCCAGTCAGCCCTCTCCTCTTTCACCCCATTCCCCCCACCAACTCTTTTCCCCTTACTTTTTTTGTAGTGCAGGATAGAGTTCTATGCCCCATTCCCTATATATCTTGTTTCCCAGCTGCATGCAAAAAAAGAAAAACATTTTAATTTTTTTAAGCATCTGCTTTTAAGACTTTTTCCAAATTCTCTCCCCTCTTCCCTTCCCACCCACCTACCCTCCCTAGGAAGGCAAGCAATCCAACATAGATCACGTGTGTATCATTACGTAAAACACTTCCACAATGTTCCTGTTGTGAAAGGCTAACTATATTTCCTTCCATCCTATCCTGTCCCCCTTTATTCGATTTTCTCCCTTGACCCTGTCCCTTCCCTTTTCAAAAGTGTTTGCTTTTGATTACCTCCTCCCCCAATCTGCCCTCCCTTCTATCATCCCCCCTTTTTTTAATCTCCTTCTCCCTATTTTCCTGTGGAGTAAGATACCCAATTGAATGTGTATGTTAATCCCTCCTCAAGTTGAATCCAATGAGAGTAAGATTCGCTCATTCCCTCTCACCTGCCCCCTCTTCTCTTCCAACAGAACTGCTTTTTCTTGCCATTTTTATGTGAGATAATTTACCCCATTCTATCTCTCCCTTTCTCCCTCTGTCAATATATTCCTCTCTCACCCCTTAAATTTATTTCATTTTTTTAGATATCATCCCTTCATATTCAACTCACCCTGTGCCCTCTGTCTATATTCCCTTCAACTCCCCTATTACTAAGAAAGGTCTCATGAATTACACATGTCATCTTTCCATTTAGGAATGTAAACAAAACAGTTCAACTTTAGTAAGTCTCTTATGGTTTCTCTTTCTTGTTTACCTTTCCATGCTTCTCTTGATTCTTGTGTTTGAAAGTCAAATTTTCTATTCAGCTCTGCTCTTTTCACTGAGAAAGCTTGAAAGTCCTCTATTTTACTGAAAGTCCATATTTTGCCTTGGAGCATGATACTCAGTTTTGCTGGGTAGGTGATTCTTGGTTTTAATCCTACCTCCTTTGACCTCCAGAATATCATATTCCACGCCCTTGATCTCTTAATGTAGAAGCTGCAAGATCTTGGGTTATTCTGATTGTGTTTCCACAATACTCAAATTGTTTCTTTCTGGCTGCTTGCAGTATTTCTCCTTGACCTGGAAGCTCTGAAATTTGGCAACACTATTCCTAGGACTTTTCTTTTTGGGATCTATTTGAGGGGGCGATCTGTGGATTCTTTCAATTTCTATTTTACCCTCTGGTTCTGGAATATCAGGTTTTCTTTGATAATTTCTTGAAATATGATGTCTAGGCTCTTTTTTTGATCATGGCTTTCAGGTAGTCCAATAATTTTTAAATGATCTCTCCTGGATCTATTCTCCAGGTCAGTGGTTTTTCCAATGAGATATTTCACATTGTCTTCCATTTTTTCATTCCTTTGGCTCTGTTTCTCATAAAGTCACTAGCTTCCACTTGCTCCAATCTAATTTTTAAGGTGGTATTTTCTTCAGTGGTCTTTTAGACCTCCTTTTCCATTTGGCTTATTCTGCCTTTCAAGGCATTCTTCTCCTCATTGGCTTTTTGGAGCTCTTCTGCCATTTGGGTTAGTCTATTCTTTTCTTCAATATTTTTTTGAGTCTCCTTTAGCAAGTCATTGACCTGTTTTTCATGGTTTTCTTGCGTCACTCTCGTTTCTCATCCCAATTTTTCCTCTACTTCTCTTACTTGCTTTTCCAAACGCTTTTTGAGCTCTTCCATGGCCTAAGACCAATTCATATCTTTCTTAGAGGCTCTTTGACTTTGTTGACTTCTTCTGGCTGTATGTTCTGATCTTCTTTGTCACCAAAAAAGGAATTCAGAGTTTGAGCTTGAGTCTGAGTTTGACTCTGAGTTCATTTTTGCTGCCTGCTCACATTCCCAGCCAACTACTTGACCCTTGAGTTTTTGTCAGGATATGACTGCTTGTAGAGTAGAGAGTACTTTGTCCCAAGCTTTAGGGACCAAGCACTGCTGTTTTCAAAGCTACTTCTACTCCACTGTCACCCCAGGCTCTGTCACAGCAGCAGTCCTCCTCCCCCAGAAACCACCAATCAGAGCCGCAATTCAGATCCAAGCAGCAAGAGAATCTGCCTTTGTGCCCACAAAGTGCTCCCTGAATTCCCACTCTGATCTGCTACTAGATTCCTCCCACTGTGTGAGCCAGAGACTTGGGAAGCCGCTGGCGCTCCGGAGGCAGCCTCAGGAGCTTCCTGCTACTGCTACTGCCACCACTGCATGACCTCCTCCACTCCCAGAGGTGGCGGCTAAACCGCTCTGAACTCTATTCCTCTGTTTCTCTCTAACCTGTTCTTTGGCGTTTGTGGGTTGAGAAGTCTGGTAACCATCACAGCTCACTGTTTCATGGCCCCATGGCCTCTTCCGGCTGGCTGACTCCATGTCTGGTCTGTCCGGGTGCAGCCCACACTGGGCTGCCCTCCACTCTCAGCACCGTGTGATAGACCCTTCCCAGTGACCATCGAGGCTCTCCTAGACTGGAGATCTGTTTCCCTCTGCTATTTCGTGGGTTCTGAAGATCTATAATTTGTTCGGACTCATTTTTACAGGTGTTTGGAGGGATTTGGGGGAGGAGCTTAAGTAAGTCCCTGCCTTCCTGCAGCCATCTTGGCTCCACCCCCTTGACACCTCTATTTAACCTCACTCTCTCTCTCTTATCTTCAATGTCTCATCCACCAGATGCTTCCTTACTGTCTACAAACATGTCTGTATCTCCCCCCACCTGAAAAAAAACATCACTTGATACATCAATCTATCACTGCTAGACATCATCCTATATCTCTCTTGCCCTTTGTGGCTACACTCCTTGAGAAGGCAGTCTAAAATAGATGCTACTACTTCCTCTCCTCTCACTCTCTTCCTAACTCTCTATAGTCTGGCTTCCAACGTGAACATTCAACCAAAATTGCTCTCTCTAAAGCTACTAACGATCTTTTAATTCAAAAATCTAATGGCCTTTTCTCAATCCTCAGCCTTCTTGACCTCTGAAGATGCTGACACAATCAGTCACCCTCTTCTCAATACTCTTTTTTTCCTATAAGTTTCCTGATACTACTTTCTCCTGGTTGTCCTTTCTGACCACTGCTCAGTCTCCTTTGCTGGATTTTTATCCAAGTCATACCCACTAACCATAGGCAAGGCCTCAGTCTTGAGAGCTCTTCTCTTTTCTTCTCCCTGTATACTATTTCACTTGGTGATCTCATCAGCTCCCAAGTATTAAATTATCACTATGGTCAGGGAAATCCTCAAAAAGATTAGGGAAAAAGAAGTTTGGCCAGATCCTGTATCATGGTACAGATGATATGGATGGGATTTGATGAAAAGGAAGTGATAGATGCACTCAAAAGTAAACAGCAACCAGCAAAACAAAGGATGGGAATGGCTACCAGGAGCCCTAAAGTCTACACCAGAAGATCCTGACAAGGAATTTGACAACTCGGTCCTGCAGTTAAGACTACCTAATCCTAAAACTTCACTAGCATCTGAAGATTGAAAACCTGTTAAAGAACACAGAATGGATAAATGACCCTAAAGCAGGACCTATAATGTTGCAGATGGACATGGGACTCTTTGAGACAGCAATGACTACACCAGTTTTACATCTTATTGCTCAAAAAAAAAATCTGCTGAGACCAGTTTACAGTCAGTATTTCTAATATTGGATCAATGTTTGGAAAAAATTGACCACTTTCTGTTGAAGAATTAAATGATACATTTATTTCTTAAGAGTGTTAAGCTGTGAGGTTCAATCTCACACCCATTAGACTGGCAAAGTTAACAAAAAAGGAAAATGACATACAGTGGAAGGGTTGCAGGAAAACAGGCACATTAATAAGAATAGCTAGTACTAATATATTGCTTAAAGGTTTGCAAAGAGCTGTTATCTTATTTGATTTCATTTGATCCTCACAACAACCTTGTGAGGTAAGTGCTATTATCTCTATTTCATAGATAGGGAAATTGAGGCTAAGAGAAGTTAAGTGATTTTGCCCAGCTAGAAAGTGTCTGAGATGGGATTTAAACAGAGGTCTTCCTGACTCCAAGTCTGGTACTCTTACCCACTGAGCTATCTAGCTTCTTTTTATTAATGCACTAAAACATTAAGAACTGTTAATGGAGCTATGAACTGGTCCAGCCATTGTGAGAAGCAATTTGAAACTATGCCCCAAAAAAGTCATAAAAAGTACATACTCTTTGACCTAGCAATACCCCTACACCCTAAAGAAATAAAAAGAAATGGAAAAGAACCCACAAAAAGATTTCTAGCAGAAGTCATTATGGTGGCAAAGAACTGGAAACTAAGGTGGTATCCAACAATTGTAAAACAGCTTATCAAATTACAGTATATGAATGTAATAGAATATTATGTTTCCATAAGAAATACTGAAAGAAGGCTTCAGTGAATTCTGTGAAGATTTTATGTGAACTGAACAGAACAATGAGAACAATTTACATGGCAACAACGTAAAATCTTTGAAAGACAAGAATTCTGATAAACATAATAATGAATCATGATTAAACATATATGTTACATATTGATGTTATTTTGTTTTCTATAATGCATCAAAATAGTCAAATAGAAACAGATATCTGGGAGCCACATAAAAACTTTTAAAAATTACCTACGTTAAATTATATGTTTATTTCTTTGGTCAAACATTTCCCAATTTTAATCTGGTTTGAGACACTCAGAAGTTTTGTACAGAGGGTCATGAGTTTGATAAGTTCACAGTAAAGCATGAAGCATTTTCTCTACTTATCTCTTTTACTGTTGCCTTGTCTGAGATTATGACAACCACCACTTTTTTGAATTTGTCTGAAGCACAATTTCTGTTATACTCTCTCATTTTATCTCTGTGGGAATCTTGATGTTTCAAGTATATTTCTTGTAAATAGCATTGTTGGATTCTGCTTTCAAATCCATTCTACTCCCCTTTTCTATTTTATGGATGATTTTATCTCATTGATGGTCATGGTCATGGTTCTCCATATTTATATACTCTCCTCACATTCCCCATTTAAGTGAAATAATAAATTCTTCCCTTTTCTTCCTCATTTTTTCTCTAATGTATTTCTTTGTTCTTCCCTTTTCTTTGCTTTCTTACAACCAACAAAACAGAATAAAACCAAACCCAAGTCTACGTTTGTCTTAAGTCTCTCTGTGACTCCTCTCCTTCCATTAGTATAAATATATTTCATCATTGTTTAGCCTAATTTAAATTAGTCAAATATATTTACTTTCTAGGTTTCTCTTCATTTCTGTTTTTGAGTTTCAAACATTATACTCCATTCCAAACTTTTCATCTGGAATGCTAAAAGTTCTCTTGTAAAAAGTTCACTTTTTTTTACCTTGTAGCATTATACCCAGTTATATAAAGTATGTTATTCTTAGTTGTCAGCCTTGTTCTTTATGCCTTTTTGGAACATTACATTCCTAGATGTTCTCTCCCTTATCATAGCTGCAGGACAATCATGTGATTCTTTCTGGTTGCTTATAAGAGATATCTGTAAACATGTCCCATTTGAGCACTGGAACCTTTCTTCCTTTTCTTCCCCACTACAGCTGGGCTCTCTGGAACTTCACATATAAGCCTGGGAAAGGTATTGGGTGTTACTGGGATATGATGCGTAAACTGGTATGTACACAGATTTGAATATCTGTATTATGCTTCCATTTTTAAGCACCTGGACAAAGCTCACTGTGCAGTCTGTAGACTTTGAAAGAATAAATATGATTCAGAGAAATAAAAATGACTATTTCAATATCAAAAAACGGCTACTACCCCCAATATCCTCAAATATTTCACAACAAAAATACAAAAGAATGATTAATGAGTACGAAAGAACAAACTACAATACTATCTAAGCATACTAAAAGGCACATCATTAAAACAGCTGTTTGCAAAGTGTTATCTTAGACTCCTACTAGTACCTAAGACTCTTTCAGGGGGTCAGTCCATGAAGTCAAGATTATTTTCATAATAATATTAAAACATTATTTGCCTGTTAAAATCATCCTCTCTGTTCTGTACGTAGTAGGATTTTCTTCATGGTCTTTAATCAAAATAACATATTTCAAGAGACTGAATGCAGAAACAGATAAGAATCCTGCTGGCTTTTAATAAGCCAGACTTTAAAGAGTTTTGTAAAAATATGCAAAACAATGCCATTCTTGTCACTAAATTGCATTTCTCTTGGAAAATATAGTATTTTTAATAAAACATTATTTATGTTAACATGTAATAGATTTATTATTATTTTAAATAAATTAATATTTTTAAATTCTATCTATTTTAATTTCTAACATGGGTATAATTTATCCACATAAACAAAAGCTCTTTGAGGTCCTCAATAATTTTTAAGAGCATAAAGGGAGTCCTAAGATCAAAAAGTTTGAGAATAACTACACTAAGGGGGAAAAGAAAAAGAGCTTTAACCACCCAAAAAGGAATTCATCTTCCAGTCAACACTTGAATCAATCAATCAACAAGAATGTATTAAATGCCTAATATCCCCCTTGGTTACCTAATTTAAATGTCTGTTTTAATCTAACTACAATAGCTCTGATCCTTTTTAGTTGAAACAAAGTTCTCTACAAAATTTTCTAAATTTAGAACACATTTCCGTTCCTTAAAATGCCATACAGACTATAATTTATTAAATTATTTATAATTTTAAAATGAGGGTGAGAGGGTTAACAAGATGAGCTATAAGGCCTCCATTCCAAGTCTAAAATGCAATGACCCTCTGTACAAAGATGACGGTATTGACCTGCCAGCAGTAAAACATGCATTATAAATTTTCTTTCTAGTAGTGGTGAAGAATTTGTAATGACTAAGCCACATTCTCTTATATCAAAGGTATGCATTTATAGGATGGTAGTAGTCAGCATTAGGAGTGCAACCTGAAGCCATAGAATACAATAAAGGCCCCACAGATCTAACCAGAAACTGATGTTCTGAAGAGTGTAGCTACCACCCAAAATTGTCTATAAAGTGAAGTTCTGTCTATCAAAACATATTTTCTCAACTGTTTCCTATTATGAATTTGAAGATGGATTTCAAGGGAAAATATTTTGGCTCCAAGCTAAACAAACCTGACCTGGGTTGACTAGAGTCAGTTCTCCTCACTCCACAGTCACTAGTTTATCCTACTCTAACTTCCTATTCCTGTCTCTTATAAAGAGACAAAGATATAAAACTATGAAGCGGTCCCTCCCCCTTCCCCTTCCCCCTGGAAGCCAGACCCTGCATCCCCCGCTGTAAACTACTGCCTCTCTCTCTACACTTTCTAGTGGCTTATTTTGCAAAAGGGCTTTATCTTCTTTTATAAAGACTGTTTTTGCAGGCTTATATCATTCTGAGGATTGAACACCTATGAGAACCAAAACTTTTCCTCCCAGACCTACAATACTGAGTCAAAAGCAGCTTAGGTGCTGCAATGGAAAAGGAAAGAGGAAGAAAGGGTCAGCACCAGAGCCAAGATATTTGCTGCTTCAGTTGAAATAAGTCAAAATTTGAGCCACCTACCTTCCTCTCCTCCTTTCCCTCGGTCCACCATCAGCAGAACTCTTTAACATGAATTGATATCAACAATCAATAAATTTGACCCCTTCACAACTTCATTATAGCAAAATTCCACAATAATACGACACCATATGGGAAAGTTGTTCTTTATTAAATACACTAGCCTTAAAAAATGTATTTAAGTGGGTACATGGAAAGGTTTTACCTAATACAAAGAGCTTGGCATAATAAAAAGAGCACTGGAATAGCAATCAGGAGATCTAGGTTCCAATCCTAGAACAATGTCTTGCAGACAGTATGAGTTTAATAAATGGAAAAGAAGAAGGCAAGCAGAAACGGTGAAAAGCCATAAACATCATGTATATAGAGAATGTCAAAAATATACAAAAGAAGCATCACTCATGGGTCTAGTACAAGGAGCAAAGAGCACAAAGTGCTGCTAAAAAGGCCATAATAGGGAATAGATTACTCGGAACAGAAGTGAGGTAGGGAGTGGGGGTGCAGGTAAGAGCTCCATTTGGTAACTTTCTATTTTAATTATTATTCTTGCTAACTAGGTTAGCTCAGTGGTTTCAATGAAGTTGTTAGTGCCCTGAGACAAAGACCTAACGGCATACCCTTCTCAGACTTATGAAAGCTCTAAAGTATATAAGCAACACATTTATTAAATGCCTACTAAGTGCTAGGCCTAGGTATGCAAGAAAAAAAATGGCATAGTTTCTGCCCTCAGGAAGAAAGAATCGAAGTAGTCAACAAGCATTTATTTATTAAGTGCCAACTATGTCTCAGGCACTCTGCAAGCATGGGGGAAGAAAAAGAAGAGCAAAGAGAGTCCCCTACTCTCCAGAGTTCATTGTCTAATGGAAGAGAACATGCAAATAACTACATAAAAGAAATATACAGGATCAATTGGGAATAATGACCAGAAGGAAGCCACTAGCATGAAGGGGGATGGGGAAAAGTTTCTTGGAGATGGTGGAATTATAGCTAGGACCTGCAGGATGCCCGAGAAGCCAGGAGGTAGAGATGAGAAATGGCATTCCAAGCACGAGAGATAGCTGATGACTCTCCACAACACTTGGAGGACCAGTCAGGAGGCCAGTGTCACTGGATCACGGATGGGGTATAAGGTGTAGGAAGTCTGGAATAGTAGCAGGAGTCAAGTGATAAAGAGCTTTGAACAGCAAACAGACTCTTTCATATTTGATCCTCAAGGTGACAGAAAGCCACTGTTGTTTACTGAAGAGGAGAAGGACAGGATTAGCCCTGCTCAGGCCTCTGAGTAAAAGGCAGCATTTCTCATAAGCACTGCTGTGTTTCATCACAGGTTCAATATACAACACTATTCTTCCAGCAGATAACTTTGGACTCTTCCAATGTGTAGAACTCTTTTAATAGAACCTTTTCTCACATAATGGTTTCTTCTCTAAGCAGGTCTTATTCATTCAGCAATAAGCAATTCAGCAATAAGAATTGTAGATATGACACGATACTATGGTAGTTTCCTATATTAGCCCATTGACCTTCACCTTCAATATGTGTAAGAGAAGAAATAAACTATGGGTGAAGTTGTGCATGCTGGCACAGTTTAATCAACCCTTCTTCCAATACGCCCCTTCACACTAAAAGAAAAACAATCTGAACCCTGGGGATTAGTCTTTATTTAACAGAAAATTTGTTCAACTACAGTCCACATGTAAATTCTTCTTAAGTCTTCCTATGAATTAAAGGAACACAAACACACTTCTTGCAACGTAGTCCCAAAAGACAATGAAGCGAGAAGTACATCCATGTGGAGCTGGGTCTGAACTCCACAAGTTATTTTACAGCTAGGTCGAAGTCCCACACCTACAAAGGAAAATCAAGGCCTGAAACACTCAGTCTCAAAAAGAGAAGTACTGCCAAGGGCAAATGCTGGCAGGCTTAATACTTGACAGCAGCTGTACGGCTGCTGGCTGGAGAGAAAGAGATTTAACCTCCAGAGTATCTAACACCAGGGTAAACTCGTCCAGCCACAATCCTCTCCACAAAACTACTTTGATGTAAATTCAAATGCGGCATGTGACATTTTAAGGTACAGGCAAGTTTTAATGTGAAGTAAAAAGCTAGGTGCTTTGAAGTATTTAGGTAAAAATGTGAAATGCAACCAACCAACTCTGGGTCAGCCATCCTGATGAGGAAAGAGAAACAAGTGGATGACTGAAATTCATAGATTCAACCAAAAGAAATATTTCATTTTAGCAATTAAAATACATGTGTATATATTCATTTTACATAATATATGTATCTTGTACATGTACATTTATATCTATGTATTTGTCTATATGTATACACGCATGTACACACACATAATTCTTACCATTCTTCAAGGCTAAGGAACAAGTTAGAACCAGGAATCATGTTCTGATTCTCCAAAGTGATTTCTCCCTTACTCTAAAACCTTGATACTTCTCTTATTCCACTTGTACAAAAAATGATTATAAATTAAAGGTAAAGAATTTCCATGTCTTCTTCCGTCACTCCAAGTTTCCCCAGGGCAGGAACTGTGTCTAATTCTTTTCTGTATATCTCCAAGAGTGGTGGTGATGATGATGACGATAACAATACCTCACACTTGTACATGGTATTTTGCAAAGTTTGTCAGTTTATCAAGGTACTCTGCACACAATAGGCACGCAGCAAATATTATGCTAACTTAAATTAAAACAGCTAAATTGAAAGACCTGGCTTCTCTACTTTAGATTACCATCATTCTTTGGTGAACACCTCATTAAAAAGTAGATTACTCCAAACATTAAGAATGAATTTAAGTATAGCACTTCACAGATTGGGCACCATTTCTTCTGCTAAAGGCAGAAGGATATAAGAACAGAAAAAAAAACAATTCTTTCATACTGGAATTTTTTTTCTCTAATAAGATCAAATCTTTCTATGAGAATATCAAAGAAAACTGGCTAAATGTTCCAGAAATATTTTCTCACCACAGAGACAGTCATCAGTGCTTATAGTTAAACTAATCAATTATTTAAATATACACAGTACCAATCTAATTTCCTAACATGAGTGCTCAATAACTTTTCTCCTGTATTAGTCATTTTCACAATTCTTTCAGTCAATGAAAGCTAAAGTATGTCTTTACTCCAAAGACTTAAAAAGTAAAATCAGTTCTAAGATTATGCCTGTAAATCCCAGAACAAGCAAAGAAACATTTATATACTGCACAGATTTTCCTTAAGAAATTAAAAATAATTGATTTGTTACTTCAAAAAGGCCTATTTTGAATTGATGGAGGGAAGGGATTCAAAAATTCACATGCCAATATATGAAGAAATGACTCCAATTCAGAGGTCATTATATTCAGGGGGGAAAACTGTAGGTGTTTGAATAACATGAAATTTGTAGTGTGAGACTCCACCATCACTTAAAGTAAGGTGAGGCATGCCAAATCCTTCAGAAATCTCAATAGCACTTTAAAAGGAAATTACTCAGCTTTCACACTATGTAAGGAAACCAACAGAAAGGGAAAATACATTTCACACTACAGTTTGACATTCCAAAACTGGCTAGGAAAATGTCATTGGCCTAATGACAGAAGAGGAAAAGTATACATATAAAAAAATGCTCATGCAATATGCCTTTTTATAAATATCCAATTAAAAAGAGATAGAATTAGTGTGAATGACAAAAGAATAAGTATCCATTAACTTAAAAAATCAGTAAATACTGTTTCACCTATAATCCAGATTAAATCTAAATATCTACTTTGAAAAAGTACATGTATGTATCCTCAATAAATGAGAGTCAGAGTGCCCTAGATAACTGAAAAGCCAATCAGTAAAACTATTTTGTATTTTGCATCTTCAGAGAACAGAATGTACATTGTGTGAATAAGCACAAGGTACATGGCTTAGGAAACTGCAATCTGGGAGTGCCTTTAATACGAGTAATTGACAGGCATCAAAACCTTTGGTGAGTTAAGGGTATCTACCCCAAACACGTGGAGACATCTCTGGAGGAATGGGCAGATGAGAACAATTTGTTCCAATCACCACAAAAGCTGGCTAAAGCAAGTGCTATGGAGTGCTTAGAGCTTGGTCAGACACTGAAAATGAGGTCATCCACCCGTCCCAGGCCACCGCCAGTCATCTTGACTGTTGTCTTGCCAATGGACTTCAATGACTCTGGAAGAGAGAATGAAGCTGAAGACTTTGTGAAACTCTGCCTCACTTCAATCCAATTCACATGGAAGTGAAGACATCACCTGTGATGTCATTGGTCCTCTTTGGAAAAACAACAACGTGTGATAGGGCAGTCACATGTTTACTGTCAAACAATAAACCCTGAGAATACAAAGAAAGGTAAAAGACAAGGCCTACTCTCAAGGAACTCAGTCTAATGAGAGAGACAACATGCAAACAATTATGTGTATTCAAGATAAACTGGAGGTGATGAACAGGAGGAAGGCACTAGCATTCTCTGCAGAATAACTCAGGCTCCATGATTTTAAATTCAAATAACCTAATAATGTGACATTAAGCATCATTTTACAACAATCCAAAAGTAGCACATCCTCAATTACTAAAATATCATTTAGGCCCATGGTTAACTAGGAAAACAATGTGAGGAGCACTGCTGCCATCTGGTGGAATTTTTCCTGCTCTCTCAAAGACCAAACAATAGTTCTAGGGGCAGAAATTCCTAAGACTTCATATCAGACTGCTTTAGTTTCCTTAACTAGAAAATGAGGATTATAATATAACCTATTTCCCAGGGTTGTTGGGATGATCAAATGAGATATTATTTGTAAAACACATTAAGCACAGTACGTGCTTAATAAATGCTTATTTCCTTCTTCTTTCGCCTTCCCCTTGTCATGATCTTAGCCATGTCCCTACTGGCCCGCACAGGTTATCATAACACTACTCTTCACCTGGTGGCAGCCACTCAAATTTCTGGAACAATGTTAGAAAGAAATAAACGACTCTGAAAGGCTAGTCTTATATACCTATAAAGTGACCAGGAAGACGCTGGATTAAGATTCAGGGTTTAAATCCAAGCTCTGACGATGACTCACTATGTGACTTTAGATCAGAGAATCAGGTCTTAAGCCAAAAATGACATCAGAAGCTATCCAGTCCTACTCCACAATCTTTAGACGAATAAACTAAAGCCCAGAGAGTGTAAGTGACCTGACCAAAGACATGATAGCAGTAAGCACAAGGACAAGATATTTTCTTCTCTAGGCCTCAGTTTCATCTAAAAAGTGAAGATATTAGAAAAAGCAGGCCCAGAAATGTCACTCTTTCTGTCTAGGATATCCTATTCTTCAAGTCACCTAGACTCACAATCTTGCCAGTCTCCTGCTCAGGGCTCCTCACTCTATCTAATAACCCACACATAATCATTTAGCAAGAGCTATTGATTCAATCTCCACAAGAATCTCACATATCCCTCCTCCTTTCTCGCTCCTCTAATTTGTTTATGATATTACCTTTCATTCCTAAATCTAGAATCTATTTGAAGCTTATCTTGGTACACTTGAGAGATAACAGTCCATACGAAAGGAGTCAAACACACACAGCATCAAAACTCAGAACCAGATTAAAATGTAATTGGGAAATACTTAACAAGATAAATAAAAATGCAATACAGATATTAATTTGTGGTTTTCTAAGTCAATATGCAGTTTGCAGGGATCTCTATTTTAGTTTGACAACACTGGTCTATGCTTAATTTCTACCACAGTGCTTTTTCAGCATTTCTAGCAGTTTTTATTGAATGAATCTTTACCACAGTTGCTAGAGTCTTCAGATTTACTGAATACTAGGTGATTAATTTGTTTCTTTATATTGTATAACTAATCTGTTCCACTAATCAGCTCCTCTATTTCTTAACCAATACCAAATCATCTTGATGAATACATTGCTTTTACAATAGCTTCATTTGTTCTTTAAAATAATTGTTATTATACATCTTATTGTTACACCAATACCATAATTTTGCCCCAAGATCCCTACCCTTCTTCTCCCAGAGAATCATGCATATAGCAATATTTTTAAAGGAAAAAAGTGACAACCACCCCTAGCAAAACTGATATAAAAAAAAAAGACTGAAAAAATATGCACTGTATCACATTCGTGCGGTGGGGAGGCATCTTCTCATATCTCTTCCTTTGTTCCCTGCTTGTTCTCTGTACTTTTACAACATTCCCTTTTGATTATTTCATGGTTGTTCTTTCCAATTACATTACTGTAGTCCTATTGTTTTGTTGGCTCAGCTCAAAGCCCTCTGTATAAATTTATATGGCCTTTCCATGCTTTGCTATATTCATCATATTCATTATTTCTTATAGCATATTAATATTCCATCACATTCATACATTACAATTTTCTTCAGTCATTTCCCAATAGATGGATATCTACTTTGTTTCCAATTCTTTGCTTTCAAAAATACTGCTATAAATATTCTGGTGAATATAAGGGTTCCTTATCATTAAAAGCCTCCTTGGGGTATAAACTTAGAAAAAGAATCTCTTGGTCAAAGGGTATGAACTTTTTAGATACTTTATTTACATAATTCCAAATTGCTTTCTAAAATGGTGGTACTGATTCACAGCTCCACAAACAAGGCACTAGTGTGCCAATCTTCCCACGATCCTTCCAACACTATTTCTGTTTTGTGTCATCTTTACCAATTTGCAGAGTTTGAAGGGAAACCACAGGGTGGTTGAGATTTCTTGCATTTCTCTTGGTATTAGAGATTTGGAGCATTATTTTATATAGTCATTAACAGCTGCCAATTCTTTTGACAAGTCTGTTCATAGTCTTTGACTGCTTCTCTACTAGGGAATGGATCTGGGTCATTTATGTAGGTATCTATCAAAATCTATAAATATCTATACATACATATCATTTATATGTGATATATATCACATATCAATTGTTTATGTATTTTAGATACCAAACCCTTATCAGAAAAAAATTGGATACAAAGATTTTCTCCTTTTTGACTGGGTCCTCATGCTAGGTAATTTTATTTCTGCACATTTTAAGTTCTATATAATCAAAGTTATCTATTTTATCTTTTGCAATTGCCTCTATACCTTAATTGGTTAAGAATATATCTCCTACCCATGGCAGTGAAAGGAATAAAATCTGCTTCTCTTCTAAATTTTTAATTTTATGAGTTTTAATATCATGGTCATATGTCTATTAGTGTATATTATGGAATCTGGTGGAAAGTGTGCCTAAACCTAATTTCTACCAAAGTGCTTTCCAGTTTTCCCAGCAGGTTTTATTAGAGACTTGCTTTCCTAAGTTTTTTGTAGTTAGTTGGGATAGGACTTCCCTATTATTGTCTCCAACAGATTTAACTATCATCTCTTAAATGACTCCGAAATCTATGTGTCCAGTCTCAATATCTCTTTGGAAATCCAGTCCCACATCACAATTGACCACATCACCTGCAAGACATCTCTGCCTGAATGAACCCTTGGCATCTCCAACCTAGTATATCTAAAACAGAGTTGTTTTTTTTTTTCCCTCCCTGGCCCCAAACTCTCCCATCTTTTGAACTTCTCTCTTATTCCTGAGGGCACTACCATCCTCCCAGTCTATCAAGTTCACAATCTTGGCACCATTCGCAATTCCTCACTCTCATTCACTTCCCATATCCAACCAATTGCCAAATCTTGGTATTTCTACTGCTACATTTCTGCTATAAATCCTTTTCTCTCACTTACACAGCCAACATGCTAGTGAATGCCTTCATCATTTTCTACCTAGTCTATTATGATAGGCTAAGTGGCCTCACTCCTTACCAAGGCTAGCCCCACTACCTGTTAAAGCAAGCCCATTATATCCCATCTCTTCCAACAGATTGCCCCCTCTGTCATCTCCACTCTTTCATTTATTTTCAGTCTCTCTCTCTTTCTCTCTACTGATTCATTTCCTGCTACCTATAAACATCTCTCCCCCATCCTGAAAAACTTTCTTTTGATGCTTCTACCACCACCACCACCACCACCACCCCTTCATACCCAGTAACTATCCTCCATCTGATTTGCCCTCTGTAGCTAAATTCCTTAAAAAGGCTGTCTACTACAGTAGGTGCCTCCATTCTCTCTTCTCACTCTATTCTTAACCTTTACAATCTGGCTTTGAACCTTATCATTCTACTGAAAGTGCTCTCTCCAAAGTTACTAATGATTTCTTAGTTGCCGAATCCAATGGCCTTCTTTCAATCCTCATTCTCCTTTACCTCTCTGAGCCTCAGATACTGCTAGTCCCTCTTTCCTCCTTGATATTCTCTTATCTCTAGGTTTTCAAGATATCATTCTCTCCTGGTTTTCCTCCTCCTTATCTGACTGCTCCTTCTCGGTCTCCTTTGCTGGGTATTCTTCCAGATTATGCCTTCTACAACAGGTGTTCCTCAGAGTTCTGTCCTGGGTCCTCTTCTCTTTTCCCTCTATATTCGTTCACTTGGTGATTTCATCATTTCCCATGGATTTAATTACCATGTCTATGCTGATGATTCTCAAATCTATCTTTTCTACCCCAATCGCTCTGCTGATCTCCAAGCTTGCATCTCTAACAGCCTTTACAACATCTTTTAGTAGATGTCTAGTGAACACCTTAAACCCCAGTCCCTCAGGCTCACAAACTAGGAGTCATACTGGATTCCTCACTATCTCTTATCCCTCATAGCCAATCTATTGCCAAGTCCTGTCAATTTTACCTTTGTAACATGCCTCAAATACACCCCCTTCTCTTCTCTGACACTGCCACCACTCTGGTACAGGCCCTCATCACCTCACATCGGAACCAGCCTGCTGGTAAGTCAGCCTGCCTCAAGTCTCTCCCCAGTCCAATCCATCCTCCATTCAGACACCAAAGTGATTTTCCTAATTTTCATTCCTGATTCTGAACATGTCACCCCCCTCTTCATAAAACTCCAAGGGCTCCCTACTACCTCCAGGTTCAAATATAAAATATTCTGATTGGCGTTTTCCAAAGCCCTTTATAACCTGGCACCCTCCTACTTTTCCAGTCTTCTTACACCTTACGCCCCTTCCCCTTATCTTCAAACCAGTGATACTGGCCTCCTGGCTGTCCCATAAACAGGACATTTCATCTCTCAGTTCCAGGTATTTTCTGGGAGATGGCATGGGCTGTCCCCTATGCCTGGAAAACTCTCCCTCCCCTGCTCCAACTACTGACCACCCTAGCTTCCTTTAAGTTCCAGTCTCATAGTCTACTGGAAGCTCTCCCCAACCTCTCAATTTCACTGCCTTCTTCTTGTTAATTATTTCCTATTTATCATATATGTATACACACACAGATATATAATGTATGTATACATATATACATATATGTATATATATATATATTGCTTTGTATATATTTGCTTGTATGTTGCCTCCTCAGTGTAGCATCCATAGATTGTAAGCTCCCATCAGACTGTAAGCTCCTTAAAGACAAGGACTGTGTCCTCAGCACTTAGCAACATGCCTGGCACACAGTAGGCAACTTAATAAATGTTTACTGACTGATTAATTATCCTCATTCTAATCCATCCTTTACTCAGCTGCTAGTGGTTTTCCTAAAGTAGGAATCTGACCATGTCACTCTCTTGTTTAACAAACTTCACTGGCTCCCTATTACTTCCAGGATCAAATTCTAAGTCCTCCCTTTGGCAAATAAGGTTCTTCACAAACTGGACTCTTTGACAATTTCAGTGAAATGCAGGAAAACATGTGTGAACTGATACAGAATGAAATGAGCAAAATTCATACAATAATGCCACAATGAGCAACCACGATCCTAGAGGAACAACGATGAATCATGTCACCTACTTACTGTCAGAAAACTGATGGACTCAATGCAGAACGAGACTTTTTTTGGGGATATGGCCAGTGTGGGAATTTGTTCTACTTGACTATTCATATTTATTACGAGGTTTTTTTCTTTTCTTTTTCTAAATGATAGGGTAGGGAAAAAAGCAATTTTTGTTCATTGAAAAAATAAATATAATACAATAAGAATTTTTTTCAATGTCCCCATCCTACTTTCTAGTCTTCTCACTCTTTCCTCTCCTCCATGCACTCTATAGTCTAGTCTACTAACTGTTCCTCAAAAAATTCATTCCAGGCAGTTGCCTCCATTCAAGTGGGAGCAAGGGAACTCTGGTGACTTGCAGCCTACAGTCTGTGCAGCTCTGATGCTCCACAGCCACCTGCCATTACCCCCAGGAGAAACGACTAGACCATGTCGAATATAGAAAAACATCTATCTAACCTGAAGTTTGCTGCTAAAGAACTTCATAGGAATGCCAAAAAGTGTGATAAAGAAGAAAAAGCTGAAAAGATCAAGATTAAAAGGCCATTCAGAAGAGCAATCCGGAAGCTGCATGAATACATGCTGAAAATGCGATCCACCAGAAAAACCAAGCAATTCAGTTCTTGAGAATGAGTGTTCGGGTAGACGCTGTAGCAGCTAGAGTTCAGACAGCTGTGACAATGGGCAAGGAAAATCAATGGCAGGTGTAGTTAAGTCTATGGATGCTACACTGAGGAGAATGAACCTTGAGAAGATATCTGCCTCAATGGATGTAACAGTAATTACAGTGGGACTTTTTGCTGTTGACCTTTAATGATTCTGGCCTTCGTTTGAATGGGGCAAATGAAGTGGGATGTTTTTGTATTTCTCAGCACTGAGACAACTGGGAGTCACTGATTTGTATCTGATTTAATATTGGGGGTGAAACTTTTCCACGCCCAGCCTGGGTGAGGTCAGGGCCCTCCACAGGATGTATAAGCACAGAGGCTAGCATTCTCTCTCAGAGCTCTGAGCCACAGCAGCAGTGGTGCGTGACTCTGGGCCAGCCGTTGTAATGAGCTCCCCGGCTGAAAACTCAGATGTTGATAACTACGAATTGTATTTGGTCTATAATTCAGGGTGCTGGTTTTTTTTCCCCTGAACTAAGTAAATGATATTTGTATGCTGGATTAAAGTAAGATTGTTAACCCTTTAATGTTGCTTTCCTTAAATAAAGCAGATCAAAAGGACCTGGGCTTGCAGCATTCTGTGAGCTGGTTGTTGTTGATTTTACACTCTCACAGCAGCTGCTAGCCAGATTGGTGAAACTACGGACAAATCTGAACACCAGTCTGAAACAATTAGATGTTCAAACACAACAAATGGAAGGCACTATGAGCAGCTCTATAACACTAACAATTCCACAAAACCGAGCAGATATGCTCCTTCAAGAAATGGCAGATGAAGTAGGCCTTGATGTCAACATGGAGCTCCCACAGGGTGACAGTGCTTCTGTTGGCTCAAGTGTTGCTTCAACTGGACAAACTATCATAGAGACTTGCTCACCTCCATGATCAAGTGTAACACAAAGAACTTGATGCTGCTATTCACTACACTTACTTCTAAAACCTCTTGTGTGTGTATCTGCACATGTGTCTGTGGGCTGTGTGTATAGATACATATATATATAGAACATTCTAACATACTTGGTAGAACAGGATGGTTTGCAGTTCTTTACAAATGTGATAAGAAGTTCGAGGGAGCTTGCACTCTTATTGGACTTTGTAATTCTGAACAGTATAGGTCAAAACGTGAAGGATATCTTTCACAAGTGTCTTGGGTTGAAACTAGAATTTAACTCAATTCTGTTTGAAACATCTTCATTAAACATTGAGTCAAAATTCTAGAACCACAATACTTCATCTCCTGTTTAGAATTATTAATTATTAAGTTGGAACATTCTAAATTCCATGTTCTTTTTATCTTTACAGAACTGAGATATTTAAAAAAAAAAGTAGGAATGGAATAAGTTGGGGGAATCACTCTCATTTGCTCATATGGCCCAAAAGACATCATTCCCCATTTTGGGATGAACAGAACTATGTGCATGTTGGTCTGCTTTTAGTCTGTATTCATATTTTAAGCTTGGATTACCATATGCATTTTTTTTAACTTTTAATTTATTTATTTACTTTTAGTTTGGAACATTTAGTTCCACAAGCTTTTGAGTTTTAAATTTTCTCCCCCTCTCTTCTGTCCTACTTCCCAAGATGGAATGCAATCTGATATAGGCTCTACAGATACATACATTCATATTAAACATATTATCACATTAGTCATGTTGAGAAGAAGAATTATAACCAATGGAATGAATCACGAGAAAGAAGAAACAAAACAAAAAGAGAGCAAATAGTATGCTTTGATCTACATTCAGACTCCATAATTCTACCATATGCATTTTCACACTATATTCTAACTTGTGTGTGTGTTTTCTCTAAAATCTCCATGAAATGATCATCTCCACCCATAATCACCTGGAAATAAGTGACACATTACCTCATTTGCAGGAAAGATTAAGACTCATTCGCATTTGCTGTTTGCAAGATATGGTGGTTAACTTACAGCCCCATTTGGACTTCCATACTTCTCTCTCTCCAGTAATATGATAAAACTGAGATACTGTCTTGTCAGATTTTTATTAGCCAATATTTTTATATTAATTTACACGGAACTCCTTCCACGCACATTAGTAGGGACTACTGATGATTCATTCAGGGAAAACCCTGACTTACTGTTTTCTTTCAAACAAGAATTTCGAGAACAAAGAAATCAGCGATGTTACCCTTGAAACTGAATACATTAGTCCAGTATGTCTTCATACTTCATTGCAGCACCTCATTATTCACTGGGAATCTTAAATGGATGGGGAGATTTTAAGCTTGGTCATATAAACAACATAAACACTCATCCAGTCAAGTGGAAGTTAAAATCGTTTAGGGGTATTTTGAGTAGGAATGAGAGAGGACTGAGTCACTGAATTTTGTTGCTCAGGTGTCAATTAAGCCTCTTCAAATGGCCAGTTAATTTATTAAAATGTGAAACTGTAACACATAGCTATGATGTTTCAATTTAGTAATCACCAAATGGCCAAACAGTGAGTTACTAATATGTTGTAGCAAGTACACAAATGGAGGTCGAGTGAGTACAGTGATTTGGGAAAGGGGGGGAGGGGTAGTTTATCCCCTAATGAAAGATTTCCCCAAAAAAGAACTCCATTGCTGTTTGTTTTGTTTTTTCCAAATAATAAAGTTTTATTGAGGAATGATTCTCCCTGTTGCAAGTCACAAACGTATTCAAAGTACAAATACAAGAACTTTTTGCCAGACCTTTCTTAAACCAGTGTTACCCATTCATCCAAAGCATTTCCCACTGCAAATGAGAGTGTTTAAATGAAAAACATATGAACAAGTAAATACAATGAGAAATAACTGCTTTCTGGTGAGCACGAGACCCCTTATATACAAGTTTCTTGGTATGTGACTAAGGGGTGTTTCTGTCCCCATGTGGACAGCCTTCATTTTGTTACATCAGTGATGCTTTTTTCCCTCAGTATGAAAGCAGTTGGTGTGTTTAATTCTACTGAAATATTCTAGGGAGCCAGAGAAGAGAATTATCAAAAACCGAAATACCTATGAATTATAAACTCTCCTTATTTTCCACTGTTGAAGTATATAACTTGTTCTTTTGACTTGGATAAAAAGATTGTAATTAAAAATCCGTTAACTTGAAAATAAAACTTCATTCCATCTCCCTTTTGTGTCTTTCAACTGGCTATCCTCCATTGCAGAGAGTGCTCTCCCTCTTCATCTCTGCCTCTTCACATTCCAGTTTCAGCTTAAACGCCACCTTCTTCAGTTCTCCCCCTCCCCCAACACTAGAGCCCTCCCCTCTAAGGTTACCTTCTTTCTACTCTGTATGTTTCTAATATGTACCTATTTGTTTAAAGGCTATCTCCGCCTTGGTATAGAAGCTCCTTGAGCACAGGTGCCACTTCCTTGCTTTTGCTTTCCTCTCTATCAGTGCTTAGCAAAGTGCCTGTAATTGAGTATGTACTTAAAAAATGCTTTCTTAATTGATTTCCCTAAGCCCATCCCTCTTCCTAATTTCCCCTATTTCTTGTCCAGGGCACCACCACTCTTCCATTTCTGCAAGTTCCAACCTTTATTCTTCAGTCTCCATCACCAGCTCCCATATTCAGGCAGTTGCCAAGTCTTATCAATTCCACCTCCTCAATATATCTCACATTCTTCTCTTCATTCACACTGCAACCACGCAAGTTTAGGCCCTCATGAATCCTCACAGGAACTATTACGTAGCCTCTAATTTGTCTTCCTACAGACAGCTTCTCACCTTTCAAATACATCCTCTACATATTGCCAAACTTTTACTCCTAAAGGATCTAACCAAGGAGACTTGTCTACTGAAGAATCTTCACTAGCTCCCTATTGTCTCTAGGATAAAACACAAATTCCTATGACTGACATTTAAAACCCTTCAAACTCTCACTCTAACCTATCTTCCCTTTCCGATTAAACACTACTCTCTCTCATTCTAGCAAAAACTGGTCTTGGATAGTTCCCTGTAAGTGATAGTCTACTTCTGCGTTTTTGCATATGGCGGGAATGTTCCCCTGCCTTACTTCTATCTCTTGGAACTCTTAGATCTCTTAAGATCTTAGTTGAAGATCCAACTCCCAACAAGAAGCCTTTTCTGATTTCCCCAGTTGTAAATACTCCCCTTCCCACCAAAAAAAAAAAATGTTTTATATATATTTGTGTATATGCTGTATATTTACTTATCGGTATACATGATGTTTTCTGTGCTGGCCCCCATATTCAGCACAATAGGAGCTTACATTTGGGAACAATTTCATTTTTCCTTTTTGTCTTAGTGTCCTGAGCACTTACCACAGTATCTGGCACATAGCAGACATCTAATATGCTTGTTAATTTAACGTATATTAAGTTGAACCGAATTGAAAGAGATGGTTAGTTACGATCTAGAAAAGAAAAGCAGTGATTACAAAGAACAATTACAACTCATGACAAACTTTACTCCTTTTCTTGACAGTATTACCCAAGTAGCAGATCAGGAGAGTTCTACAGTTATAGTTTGCCTAGATTTTAGCAAAAGATTAATAAAGTAACTTAAGCTACTCTTATAGAAAAGATGGAAAACCGTGGGTGAGACAATAGTACAATTATGTTCAGAACTAACCGAACAGTCAAACTCAAAGAGTATACAATAGTTTTTTGATGTCAACTCTAAAGTAAATATCCAGTAGAGTGCTTTCCCACCTCTACCCCCCTCCCATACACACACACACAGCCTTTAGGGTAATTTTGGACAGACGTATTCGTGCATTGGAAAAGATCACTTGCTCTGAAGTTAGAGGGCTTGGGTTCAAGAGAGGCCCTTACTCCCCTGCTAAGTTTCTCTCTTGAGTAGTGGAAGTGTACTTCTCCCCAAGGAAGGCAGAAGCAGCCTCCAAAATTGAATAAAACTATCACTGATCTAGAGCTATATGGATTCTCACAGGCCAGTAGTTGGGGCTCACTCAATCCTAGAAAGGAATGAGAAAGCAGGAAACCTTGGGGTCAGGCTTGGAGGTAGAACACACCTTTGATGAGGGCCCTTAAGCTAGGCCAGTCCAAGTGCTAGGATGGAGTTGAATCACTCTGCTGAGTGATAAATAATTCTCCTGCCTGCCTCACCACACTCAGTCTGAAAATGACTACCAAGTGTGGTACCCAAAACTGAACACAATACTCCATATATGGTCTAACCAAGGCAAAACATAAAAAAGATGATCATCTCCTTATTGCCGGAATCTATGTCCTCTTGATGTAGCTAAAATTACAATAGCTTTTGTGGCTACTCCATCAAAATGCTGGGTCATATTGAGATTGTTGTTCACTAAAATACCCTAGTCCTTTCCAGGTTGCTCTTTAGCCATGCCTCAACCTTCTTGTACTTCTGAAGTGGTTTTCTGAACCCATACCTAAGACCTTATATTAATCTCTATTGAATTCTATTTTATTAGATTAGGATCAATCTTTTACTAAGGTCTTTTCTGAATCCCATGTCCTCCAAGTCAAGTAAATAATAATTTATTAAGTGCCTGCTATGTGCCATGATAAGGGATACAAAAAAAGGTTAAAAAATAGTCCTTGTTCTCAGGAAGCACACATTCTCACAGAAGACAACATGAAAAGAACTATGTATAAACGAGATTTTGTTGTTGTTCAGTCACTTCAGGAATGTGGGACTCTTTGTGATCCTATTTGGGGTTTTCTTTGCAAAGATACTGGAGTAGTTTGCGTTTTCCTTCTTCAGATCATCTTACAAATAAGGAAACTATGGCAAACAAGGTTAAGTGACTTGTCCAGGGTCACACAGTTATTAAGTGTGAGGCTGGACTTAAAACTCAGTTCTTCCTAACTCCAGCCTTGGCGCTCTATCCATTGTGCCACCTAGCTGCCCTATAAACAAGATATATAAAGATTAAATTGGAGGTAATCTCAAAAGGAAGGTATTAAGATCATGGGAAAAGAGGAAAGACTTCTTGCAAAAGGTGAGATTTTAGCTGAGATTTAAAGGAAACCAGGAATCCAGCAGGCAGAGATGAGCAGGGAGAGCAATACAGGTATGGGGGACAGCCAGTGAAGATGCACAGAACTGAGAGAAGTGTCTTGTGTCAAGAACACCAATAAGGCATAAGAAGACTGAAAATGTAGGGCCAGGTTGTGAAAGATTTTAAAAGCTAAACAGATGATTTAATATTTAATCCTGCAGGAAGAGGGAGCCACTGGAGTTTTTTTTTTTGGGGGGGGGGAAAGGATGCCTTTATTAGCACAGCAGCTGGCTTGGCCACGGTGGGTGGACACGCCAGCACCCACTGCCTCCCACCACCAGTGCGGAGGGGCTCAGAACTTCTGGAATTGCTTCTTGGTGCCGGCTGCCTTGGTGACCTTCAGCACTCACCCACGGTCACGATGTCTCCAATCTGGACGTCTCGGAAGCAGGGTGACAGGTGCACAGACATGTTCTTGTGGCGCTTCTCAAATCGGTTGTACTTTCAGAGTAATGCAGGTAGTCCTGGCGGATGACGATGGTCCTCTGCATCTTCATCTTGGTCACCACACCAGACAGGATCCTGCCTCTGATGGAGACATTGCCAGTGAAAGGGCACTTCTTGTCAATGTAGGTGCCCTCGATGGCCTCCTTGGGCGTCTTGAAGCCCAGCCCAATGTTCTTGTAGTATCTGGGCAGCTTCTCTTTGGCTGTGTCTCCGAGCAGCACCCGCTTCTTGTTCTGGAAGATGGTCGGCTGCTTCTGGTAGGCTCGCTCTGTCTGGATGTCCGCCATGTCGCCGCTTCGCTAGTCTGTCGCTCCTGTCCTCAAGGATGAACGGACAGAAAAAGCAAGCCACTGGAGTTTAATGTACTGGGAGATAACATGGTCAGATTCGTGCTTCAGGAAGATTATTTTGATACCTGATCTGAGGCAGTGAGACAAACCAGAAGTCTATTACAATAATCTAGGTCTGAGGTGGAGAAAGCCTGCATCAGGGCAGGTAGTAGTGTGAAAGGAGAAAAGAAGGCACATATAAGAGATGCTATGAAAAGAGAATTGACAAAATTTATTAACAGACTGGATATGAGGGAAACAGGGAAGAGAGAATGAGAAGCTGAAAATGACTACAAACCTGAGTCACCAGGTGGATGCTGGTACCTTGATAGTAACAGAGAAGTCAGAAAGCGGAATTCTCCATGGAAGCTATCCCTCCTAGATTTGTGTTATGTGTAAATTTAATCTGCATGCCATCAATGCCTTTATCCAAAGAATCCAAATCTAGAGCTGGAAGGGACTTACAGACCATCTGTTCTAACTCTCTCATTTTTAAAATTTATTTTCGGCTCCACATTGTCTCACTACCTCGTCCCTCCCAACTGAGAAAGTAAGAAAAAAAATCCATCATAAACATGTATAATCAAGCAGAACAAATTCCCATATTGTCCATGTCCTCCCAAAATATGTCTCAATCTGTACACTGAATATATCATCTCTCTGCCAGGGGGTGAGTAGTATGTTTCATTTTGAGTCCTACAGAATAGTGATTTGTCTCCCTGAAAATGAATCTCATATCAGCTGCCTATTAGACATTTCAAATTTGATGTCTGCAAGAAATCTCAAACTAAACATATGCAAAAAAATCATTATTTTTTCTCTCCAGAACTTGCTTTTCTCCAAATTTCCTTATTTCATCTCAAAGCATCAAATTCAAAAGATTCAAAAATATGAGGGTTTTTTTTTAATTCTTAATTGTGAAACGGCATGTTACATTGGTTATCAAGAGTACCTTTGACAAACAGTCCATTTTTCTAAACCTAGTCTTGACTATAACTTTTCCCTTTTTCTCAATCAGCAAAAATTCTCCTTTCGCCTGTGCGAAACATGGTTTTGGGGATCACTGGACTTCCTAGGCAGGGCCTAAGTCCTGAGGAAGAACCCTGTGATAATCCCTAAGGAAGGCTGTGCAGACCACAGGACTCCCAGAGGAAGACCAAGTGGTAGCCCCCCTTTATCTGTGAAGATCACAGGGCTTCCTAGGGTCAGACCCTAAGGAAGACCCAAGTGATGGCCCCCTAGAATAACAGTAAGATCACAAGGCTCCCGAGACAGGGCCAGAAGACCCAAGTGACATCGCCTTAAGAAGGCTATGCAGACCACAGGGTTCCCCAGGGAAATCCCAAGTGGTAGCCCTCTTAACACCGCAGTGGGGATCACAGGACTCCCCAAGGCAGGGTCAGGAAGTTAGCCCAAGACGTGCTTCCGCAGTTCATTGCTTTCCTGGTAGCATAACCTTAGGAAGATCCATGTGATTTGCCCATTCTCACCCAAAGAACTCAGGACCAGAGTGGGCAGAGGAAGGCATTTATTACACTCCTCAAGAGAGCAGGTGTAGTGCTCACTCTCACCAATACAGCTGCAGAAGTGGGGGTAACCATCACCTCCACTCCTGCTTGAGTTATTGTTAGTTTACATTCTTTACTTTTTACATAGTTTTCCTAGGTTATACAGTTTATATAGGTAGGATAAGGTTACAGAAGCAGAAGTGAAGTTAATTAGATCTTCCTTGTCTGAGTTTAGGATTAATCTACATTCTTTATTTCCCCTACCTTCCCTCTTTAACATATGCAGATTATGCAAATCAGTAGGCCTGGAACCTTGACCAAGACCAGACCCTTGAACTGACATGATAAGCTTGAACTGGTTCAACCGGTTTGACCTCTCTAGTTCCCCTGACACCAGGATGGCCATTGACTTGACAAATAGGTGTTAACTCAGCTATATGGATAGCTTCTGTGGGAGCAAAACCAGATACCATACTATCTTTTCTTACACACCCTTCACCCCTTCTCCAATTTTAAACAAAAGAACAAAACCCCTATTACAAATATGTATAGTCAAGCAAAACAAATTTCCAAATTGACCATGTCCAAAAACAATGTCTCACTGTATATGTCTTCATCTCTCTATCAGGAGGTGGGTGGCATGTTTCATCATGAGTCCTCTGGAATTGTGGCTGGTCATTATGGTAATCAGAATTCCTAATTCCTTCAAAGTTGTTTGGCTGTAGTTTGTTACTGTCACTGAATAAATTGTTCTCTTCATCCTGTTCACTTCACTCTGCATCAGTTCATAAGAGTCTTCCTAGGTATCTCTAAAACCATCTCTTTTATTATTTCTTAAAGTAAAATAGTATTCCATCCCACCTATATACTGTAATTTGTTCAGCCATTTCCCAACTGATGGGCACCCCATTCATTTTCCCACTCTTTGCGACCTCAAAAATAGCTACATATTTTTGTACATACTTAGAGTTTATTATGCTTAGGACTAATCCCTCCCTTAATCTACCATCCCTCTCATCCTTTCTTCTCCCCATTCCTTCCTATTTCCTTGTTAAGTGAAACATAGTTCTATACCCAAGTCTGTGTGTGTGTGTCTGTATGTGTGTGTGTGTGCGTGCGTGCGTGCGTGCGTGTGTGTGTGTGTGTGTATGTATTCTTCCCTCCCTTTGAGAAGATGAGTGAGGTCCAGGTGTCGGTTCTTCCCTCCCACCCCCTCTTTCTTGTTTGTACAGACTTCTAATTGTACACCCCAATTACGTGAGATAATTTTACCTCCCATTCCTTTTCCTCCTCCCATACCTCCTAAGTCAGGTATTCCTCACTCTCTGTCTTTCCATCCTTCTCTTTAGATTATCAAGACATAACAGAACCACTTCTAGGCCTTCTAATTAGACACACTCTATGACCCCTGCTAATGATAGGGTTTAGAGGAGAAACATGTTATCTTCTCATATTTAAAAGTAAACAGCTTATCTTTGTTTAGTCCATGATGATAGTTCATTCATGTTTACCTTTTTATGTTTCTTTTAACTCTTGTGTTAGAACTTCAAAGTCTCTTTGCAGCTCTGGTCTTTTCCTCAGGAATGCTTGGAAGTCCTCTATTTCCTTAAAGTATCTGGGCTTTTTGTTTGTTTTTTCCCCCTTTTAGGATTATGTTGACTTTTGCTGGGCAAATTATTCTTAGTTGTAAGCTTATATTCTTTGTCTTCTGAAATATTCCATTGCAAGTTCTCTGTTCCTGAGTAGTGATGACTGCTAAATCATGTATGAACTTAACTATGGTCCCTTAGTACTTGAATTCTTTCATTCTGGCTATTTGCAATATTTCTTCTTTAACCTGGAAGCTCTGGATTTTGACTATGAATTTTCACGGAAGTTTTCTTTTCAGGTCTTCTTTTGGATGACTGGTAGATTCTTCCTGTTTCCAATTTGCTCTCTGGCTCTAAGATATTCAGATAGTTTTCTTTCCATATTTCTTGAAATATATCTAGGCTCTTTTGAGAACCATGGCTTAAGGTTATCCAGTGATTCTTAATCTTTTTCTCCTTGATTTATTTTCTAGGTCACTCGTTTTTGCTATGCGATACCTTATATTTTCTCCCCACTCCCCGCCCAGTGTTTTAACTTTTAAAAAATATTTCTTGTTATCTCATGAGATCGCTGGCCTTTCTGAAGTCCACTCTAATTTTCAGAGAGTTTGGTGCTTAAGCAAGGTTTTGTCCCTGTTGTGTCAAGCTATTAATTCCCTTCCAAAAACTTTCTTCAACAGCTCTAATCCCTCTAGCACTCTTATTTCACTTATTTTTAACTATTTTTCTAGACTTCTATTTTAAATTATATTTTTATTTACTTTTGCTTCATTTCTCTCAAGAATTCTAGTTGAACTTGTGCCCAAACTGTGTTTTCTTTGATGCTTTGCTTATAGATGTTTGGGAGTTGTTCTCTTCTTCTGGCTTTGTGTCTTGAATGTCCCTTTTATTGTAAATAACTTTTTATGGTAGGACTTATTTGAATTTGCAAATTTTTCTAACCTATTCCTAACTTCAGACTTGATATTAGGGCTGGGCTTTGCACACTTCTGGAATGAAGGTGTGGGCTAGTCCCGCTGCTGCTTTCTCAGGGTACCAACTATTGTTATTCCAGGATCTCAGGGGCAGCTCAGACTGTGGAACTGAAAACTATCAATGCTCCCAAAGGGGCCTGATCCAGGGCAAAGTCTGATCACTGCCCCCTTGGTCTGAGTTCTGCAAGTTCCTGAGCTGAGTTTGGGTCAGAGAAAAAACAAATTTCTGCTAAACTTGGCCTCTTTCAGTCAACCAGGAAGCTCTGATGCTTCAGAATGACTTAAGTGCATGCTCCTCATTGGGCTAGGATTCCTGCCTTGTTTATTCCTCTGAAATCTTCAAATGGGTCTAGGAGCTGGAACTAAGACCCTACTCCTAGTATCTGAGGTTGCTATCACTGCTTCTGAACTTGCTTCTCTCTCAGTATAAAGCCCAATGCCTTCCAATGCTCTCTACCCAGGAAAACCATCTAACCCTGAGCTTAGGTCATCTCAATCGACACTAGAATTGGGACCCAGGACTGGGGAGGACTGGGCAACACTGGCACCTGTTCTGACAACACTGGCACCCTGACAGAGGTCTAAGACTTCTTGCTTTAGGGCACAGCTTCCCTTAGGCACTATAGTACCCTGCAAACATATTCTTTATCAGTGTTTATAGACATCTCTGACTCCCTCTGCCAACCCGTATTGGAAAAATGTGACTTTTCCTTGGATTTCCCCATCAAGATTCGGTCTAGTGTATTTTCTAGATCTGTTTGGAGAAATTTTAGGGGGAGCTCACTATATTGCTTCGTGCCACACCATCTTAGGACTGTCTTCCCAGGGATTTTTTATACTAATATTTTATTTTATTCCCAATTATATGTAAAAACAATTTTCAACATTTATTTTTTAAAATTTTGAGTTCCACATTCTCTCCCTCCTTCCATGCCCTCCTCCATCTCTGAAATGATAAGCAATTTAATACAGTTGTACAAGTACTATCATGCAAAACATATTTCTGTATTAGTCATGTTGTGAAAGAAAACAGACAAAAATACTATGAGAAAAACAGACAAAGTAAAAAACAGTATGCTTCAACTGGCATTCAGACTCCATCAGTTCTTTCTCTGGAGGTGTATAGCATTTCATCATTAGTCCTCTGAACTGTCTTGGATCCCTATATTGCTAAGAATAACTAAGTCATTCACAGTTGATCATCATACAACATTATTGTTACTGGGTACAATGTGCTACTGGTTGTGCTCACTTTAATTTGCATCAGTTCATGTAAGTCTTTCCAGGTTTTTTCTGAAATCATCCAGCCCCTCATTTGTTACGGCACAACAGTATTCCATTACAATTATTATACCACAACTCTTTCAGCTATTCCCTAACTGATGGGCATCCTCTCAATTTCCAATTCTTTGCCACCACAAAAAGAGTTGCTATAAATATTTTTGCACAAATAGGTCCTCCACCCCTTCTTTTTTCTTTGGGACATAAACCTAGTAGTGGTATTGCTGGATCAAAGGGTATGCAGTTTTATAGCCCATTGGGCATAGTTTCAAATTGCTCTCCAGAATGGTTAGATCAGTTCACAACTCCACCAACAGTGTCTTGATTTTCCCACATCCATACCAATATTTATCATTTTCCTTTTCTGTAATATTAGTCAATCTGATAGGTGTGAGGTGGTACCTCAGAGCTATTTTGATTTGCATTTCTCTAACCAATAGCAATATATAGCATTTTTTCATATGACTATAGACAGCTTTGATTTCTTTGTCTGAAAGCTACCTGCTCGTAATCTTTAACAATTTATCTATTGGTTCCCATAGACTATCAATGAAGTTTAAATCAAGTAAGTTCCCAGATCACTGAAACATGTTTATCTCCATCTCTTAAGTAAATTTCTTAACCTTTATGACACAAAGCATACTAATAGATCATGCTGCAATATCCCATGTCCATCTCAAAATTTCTGTAATTCTACAACAATCTGCTACTTGGTAAATCACTTTACTTATCAGCATTCATTTCTCTCTCAATGAGGACAAGAATTCCATGCCTACCAGAATTTTTAAAAAATGGCATTAGAAGACTTGGATTTCAATCCTAGTTCTGCCATCTATATTACTATTTGTGTAACCACAGGCATTCATTCCTCTAGGGGTTAATTGGTTCATTTGTAATGTGAGGGAGTTTAATTAGATGTTCTCTAAGTCTCTCTAGCACTAAATCTTTGATCCTAAACAATAAACAGGGCTGGGATGGGTGGGAAAAGAGATTAGAACTCACTGCCTTGTGGCTCTTCTCACTCTGATCCTAAGTAGATAGATGTTCTCCCGCAGCTCTGGGGCCAAGTGAAAAAGCAGGACAGATTTCAACCTGGAAGAGACCTTAAAGGCCATCAAGTCCAACCCACTCTTTTTACAGATGAGGAAACTGAGGTTGAGAGAAGCTAAGTGACCTGCCCACAACCATCCAGCTAACAGTAAGTAAGGCAGCTAGCAGCACAGGAGATAAAGGGGCGAATCTGAGTCTGGAAGATCAACGTTCAAATGTTGCCTCAAATACTTCCTACCTGTGTGATCCTGGGCAAATCACTTAACTTCCACCTGCCTCAGTTTCTTCATCTGTAAAACGAGAATAATAATAGCACCTGCCTCCCAGGGTTATTGTGAGAATAAAATGCGGCAATATTTGTAAAGAAAATGCTTTGCAAACATTTTAGTGCTACACACATCTGAGCTTTTATTATTATCTTGTTGACCAAGCTTCCCACTCTGACTCAGCCCATCCTAGCTTCTCTCTTCTTTAGCATCTCAGAACTACCTCCCTTGGTATCATGAGCCCACATGGCTTATGGTGGAAATGAAACCTACATCTTGCTTTGAGTTGGAAAGATATGGATTATACCAGAAAACACAAATAAATGTACTTTTGTAACAAAATCTGATTAAAAATTGAGTTATCAGGGGCATCTAGGTGGTACAATGAGTAGAACACAGGCTCTGAAGTCAGGAGGACCTGACTTCAAATGCAACCTCAGACACTTGACACACTAGCTGTGTGACCTTTGGCAAGTCACTTAACCCCAACTGCCCTGCCTTCCCTCCTCAAAAAACAAAAAAAAAAAACCAAAATTGAGTTATCCTAAGATTCTGAACCATAATTTAAAATAAATGAACTTTAATCACAACAATTAAACACAAAGTATTAGGGCAGTAGAAATATCTAAAAACTACAGACATAGGTAGGTATAATATGATTGAGCAAATTACTAAGAGACCACGTAGGAGTACAGTTAACTGGTTAACACAATAAGGCAAATGAAAATAACAATTTTTATTAAACATTCACTGTGCAATATGGATAGGAATTTTCAAGGGCAATTTCTGGGGCAAAGATAAAATATTCCCCAAGAGAATTTCAGTCTAACAAATAAATCTAAGTATTTTATATTTTCATGTATTTTTCATTCAGTGCTATTTCAGGGAGGAAAAACTCCTACCTCCAAAATCAATTACAACATAAAATAATTAGGCAAACTGAAATATATTTTGAAGTATTACTTACTCTGAGTTACCACAAGATCCAGGGCAGTGTTAGTGACACTTTGCATTCCAGCAATAATATATGCATCACAGTTTTTCAGGTTGCTGAGAGCATTGTCCACATTGTTGACAAAAATCCAAGGAAAATCATCTGAATTCTCTGGCATCCTGAAATTGTTACCTGTATTTCCAAAAAAACAAAAAAAGAAATTATAAATAAAGTATTGAGTGCAGAGAGACGAATAATAAATGTCCAAATGAATGCATGTGAAGCCTTAATACTTTCCATATTAAGAAATACTAGAGAGGTAGAGTGAAATTGAAAGTAATTTTCAAATAATCTGATGGTCTAAAATGACATATCCAGAAATCTTGTACACTAAAACGCTTCCCCTCATACTAAAGAACTTCAATATATAAGTTTATGTTTCCACGAACACAGTACTCACTCTAGAGGAGACGCTAATCAATATTTGTTGATCACTCTTATAATAAAAAGGATAAAATGTGCCCTATACCTAAAAATCCTTACCTGAAACAGAAATCAAAAGGCTCAGACTTAATGAACATGAAACATAATTATACAAAGCTGAATTCTCAAAACATAAAGCATGAAAAAACAATTTTTTAATTTTGTTAAAAAATAATTCATTTATATAATTCTTTAAAAAGGTTTCAAAGCACTTTGCTTATCGCAACCCTGTAATTCAGGTCTTACAAATGATCATCTCCCTTTTACAGGTATTTAAAGAAATAAAGACACTAAGAGTTAAGCGGCGTTTGATGACATGACTCAAGACATGATGCAAACAGTTTCCTGATTTCAAGGTTACCAGTCTATTCAGCATATAATAATCTTCCTATAAATTTAATAACAACCTCAAACACAATCAAATAAACCAAAAGAGAGCAGGGATTGTTTTTACCTTATTCCTGGCACTGGCACACATTAAACACTTGAAAAACACTTGTTGATTTAATTTGACTTTTGTTCAAATGTATAGGTTTTTTTGTGTTACTAAACTATAGCTTACATATTACATTTTATTGGGGATTTATTTTTTTTAAGTCAGCAAGCATTACCTGAGCACATACTCTATGCCAGACACTAAGCTAAGTCTTAGGGATGCAAAGAAAGCATTCTGATGGGGAACACAACAGGTAAATCACGTACATCCAAAATATACACACTGTAAATTACAGGTAATCTCAGAGGAAAGGCATCAGCAGAGGGGAAGTGCTACCAGGAAAGTCCTCTTGCAGGAGGAGTGCTTTGAAGAAATTCTGGACGGAATACATTCCAGGCACAAGGAACAGCGAGTGAAAAGGCTTCATGGACCCTTGAGATAAACCGTCCTTTGTGATGAACAGCAAGAAGGCCAGTGTTACTGGATCAGATAGCTGAAGGAGAGTAAAGTATGAGACTAGAAAGGTAGGAAGGGGCCAGCTTGTGAAAGGCTTTAAAAGACAAACTGAGCATTTTATACTTGATCGTGGAGAAAACAGAGAGCATTGGAGTATATTAAATAAGGTGACATGACCAGGCCTTCTCTTTAGGAAGATCACTTTGGTAAGCAAGCAGAACATGGACTGGAGTGGGAAGAGTTTTGAAGCGGAGACCAAGCAGAAGGCTAACACACAAAAATAAGGACCGGTACCAGAGTGGCAACTATGTGAAGTATAGAAGAGATGTTGTGATGGTAGAAAGGACAAAACTTGGCAAAGGATTAGACATGTGGAGTAAGTACAACTGAGGAGTCAAGAATAATACCAAAACTGCATGTCTGGATGACTAAGAAGATAAAAAATTTTTAATTAAAATAATGAAATTTAATAATGAAAAATAATTTGCTTGTTTTGTTACTCCTTCCACTTTTTTTCCATCTGTATAAAGTTTTATTGTTGTCATTTCAAAATATGGTCAGAGTCAATGTTTATGTTCAAAACAACAAACATTAGAGACAGCTAGGTGGCAAACCACTCCAGCACCTTTACCAAGAAAACCCCAAATGAGATCACCAAGAGCTGGACATGACTGAAACACACAATAAGTAACCCTAGACCCCGTTTAATAAACTCTAGTGGCACCCTATTACATCCGGATCAAATCCAAGATTCTCTGTTTGGCTTTAAAAGGCCCTCACAACCTAGCTCCATCGCTATCTTACACAGTACTAAAAGCTAAGATCCAGCAAAATTATTCTTCTTGCTGTTCCTCACAACAACACTCCATCTTCCAACCCTGTGTTACCATTCCTGAAATGTTATTTCTCACCTCCAGGCTTCCAAAGCCTCTTTAAAGACTCATCTTAAATCCTGCTTTCTAAAAGAGGCCTTTGCCCCGCCTTCCCATTCTCCACACCACCTCCCACTACTAGAGCCTTCTCTCTGAGATTACCTCTCATTTACACAGTTTATACCTTTTATGTACAGAATTGTTTGTATGTTGTCCCCATGCCCCATTAGAATATGAGGCCCTTGAGGACAGGGATAGTTTGGTTTCTTTTCCCCTCTCCATCTACAGCAATTAGTACAGGGCCTGGAACACAGTAAGTGCTTAATAAATGCCTGATTATACTCCAAATACAAATAGAAATCTATGAAATTTTCTATTACACAGTAACATGTTTCCATCTCCTACAAGATAAGCTTTTTATATTCCGTTTTTTTACTTTTAGCTTTCAACATTCACTTTTTATAAGATTTTAGTTCTAAATTTTCTCCCTCCCTCCCCTCTTTCATCCCCAAGATGGCATGTAATCTGATATAGGCTATACATGTACAACCATATTAAACATATTTGCACATTAATCATGCTGTAAAGAAGAATCAGAACCAAAGGGAAAAAAACACAAGAAAGAAAAAACAAACAAAAAAAAAGAGAGCAAATAGTATGCCTCAATAGGCATTCAGACTCCACAGTTCTTTCTTTGGATATGGATAGCATTTTCCATCTTAATCTTGGAATTGTCTTAGATCATCGCATCACTGGGAAGAACTAAGTCTATCAAAGCTGGTCATCAAACAATGTTACTGTTACCGTACACAATAGTTTCCTGGTTCTGCTCAGCATCAGTTCATGTTAAGTCTTTCCAGGTTTTTCTGAAATCTGCATGCTCATCATTTATTATGGAACAATAGCATTCCATTACATTCATATACCACAACTTGTTCAGCCATTTCCCAACTGATGGGCATCCCCTCAATATCCAATTCTTTGCTACCATACAGAGTTGCTATAAATATTTTTGAACGTATGGTATGACTTCTTTGGGATACAGACCTAGAAGTGGTATTGCTGGATCGAAGGATATGCACAATTTTATAGTCCTTTGGGCATGGTTCCAAATTGCTCTCCAGAATGGTTCAATCAGTTCACAACTCCATCGACAATACATTAGTGTTCCAATTTTCCCACATCTTCTCCAACATTTATTTTTCCTGTTTTGTCATGTTAGCCAATCTGATAGGTGTGATATGCTACCTCAGAGTTGTTTTGATTCATATTTCTCTAATCAATAGTGATTTTAGAGCATTTTTTCATATGACTATAGATAGTTTTAATTTCTTTATCTGAAAACTGCCTGCTCATATCTTTTGCCCACTTATCAAATGGGGAATGACTTGTATTCTTATAAATTTGACTCAGTTCTCTACATATTTTAGAAATAAGGACTTTGTCAGAGAAACTGGCTGTAAAAATTGTTTCCCAGCTTTCTGCTTCCTTTCTAATATTGGTTGCATTGGCTTTGTGCAAAATTTTTTTAATTTAATGTAATCAAAATTATCCATTTTGCATTTCATAATGTTTCCTATCTCACAAATTCTTCCATTCTCCATATACCTGACAAGTAAACTTGCTCTCCTAATTTGCTTACAGTATCACCCTTTACATCTAATTCATGTACCCATTTTGACCTTATCTTGGTATACGGCGTAAGATGTTGGTCTATGCCTTGTTTCTGCCACACTATTTTCCAGTTTTCAGCAGCTTTTGTCAAATAGTGAGTTCTTATCCCAGAAGTTGGAGTCTTTGGGTTTGTCAAACAGTAGATTACCGAAGTCATTGACTACTGTGTCTTGTGTACCTAACCTATTCTACTGATCTACCAAGATAAGCTTTTTGAGAGAAGACATCATGTTTTATTTAAGATCATAGATTTAAAGTTGGAAGAGACTAGAGGTCATCTCTTTCAAAACCTTCATTTTACAGATGATAACACAGAAGTTAAATGACATGCCCTAGGACACAGAGGCAGTAGCAATTGGTAGAAGTGAAATGTGAACCCAAGTCCTCTGACTCTACACCCCGCAGTCCTTCTACTACATGTCCTATCTCATCCAGTTTCAAGTCATTAAGTCACATCAATGAGCATTCATTAAGGAAGCATTTATTAAGCACACACTCGGTATCAGACATTATGCTAAACAACAGAGATACAAAGTTAGTCAGGTAGTTGATAAACATTTATTAAACACTTACTACGTGCCAGTCACTCTCCTAAGGGCTAGGGATACAAAAAGAGGCAAAAGACAGTCTGCCCTCAAGGAGCTCACCATCTAATAAGAGAGACAACAGCAAGTAAATATGTGAAGCAACACATATACAGGATAAATAGAAAATAATTAAAAGAAGGAAGACACTATAATTAAGAGAGGTTGGGCAAGACTTCTTATAGAAAATGGAATTTTAGCTGGGACTTGAAGGAAACCACGAAAGCCAGGAGGAAAAGATGAAGACAAGAGCACTCTAGGCTTGAGAGACAGCAAAAAAAAAAAAAAAGGCCTAGAACCAAGAGATAAAATGTCTTGATCATAAAACAGCCAGGTCAGTCTATCAAAGAGTATGTGTTGGGGAGGAAGGTGTAAGAAGACTGGAAAGGGAAGGGGAGGTTATGAAGAATTCTGAATGCAAACAGCACTTTGTATTTGATCCTGGAGGTGAGGAGTCACTGGAGTTTCATGAATGTTGACAAGGTTGGACCTGTGCTTTAGGTGATTTTAAAATCACTTCAGTGGCTAAATGGAGGACAAATTAGACTGGAGAGAGACTCGAGGCATGCAGAATCACCTGTAGGCTACTGCAATGGTCCAGGCATGAGATGATGAGAGCCTGTAACAGAGTGGTGGCAGTATCAGAAAAGAGAAGGGGGTTTATTCAAGAGATGTTGCAAAGGTGAAATCAGTAGGTCTTGGCTTATTTGGATATGATTGCACATGAGAGGTAAGAGAGAGTGAAGAATCCAGGATGATTCCTAGGTTATGAGCCTGAGAGACTAAGGGGATAGTATTGCTCTCAACAGTAATAGAGAAGGTAAAAGGTGGCGAGGGTTTGGGGAAAAGATAATGATTTCTGTTTTGGACATAATAATGAGTTTAAGATGTCTACTGGATATCCAAGTCCGAGATGTCTAAAAGGCATATGGAGATGCTAGATTGGAGGTCAGCAAAAAACTGGGGCAAGAAAGGTAGATTTAAGAATAAGAACCAGGAGAACATGGTACACCTTGTCTTTACATGTAATTGGAAAAAATAAAACACTGGAATAAAATGGGGGAAAAAAAACATTAGAATAAAATGGAACAAACACTGGAAAAAAAACAGAAAATTGGGGGGAAAAAAAGGATCATCAGCATTGAGAAGGTAATTACATCTATGGGAGCTGATGAGATCACAAAGCAAAGTAATATAGAGGGAAAAAAGAAAAGGGCCCAGGACAGAGCCCTCAGAGACACCAACGATTACAACGATTTCACAACGATGTGAAAGAAGATCTAGCAAAGGAAACAGAGAGGGAGAGCTCAGATGGGAAGGAGAACAACCAGGAGAGTGTAGTCCTGGAAACCTAGAGGGATGAGAGTATGAAGGAGGAGAAAGGGATCGACAGTGTCAAAGGCTGTAGAAAGGTCAAGGGGAACGAAGACTGAGAAAAGGCCAATGGATTTGGCAACTAGGAGACCATTACTAACTGATAAAATTAGAAGTCAGATTCTAAGAGGTAAAGGAGAGAATGGGTGGAGAGAAAACGGAGACACCAGTGCATAAGAGATACCAGATTACCCCTAGTGACAATGAAAGGGTCAAATGAGGACTTTTTTCAGGATAGGAGAGACATGGGAATGTTTGCAGATAGTAGGAAATGAGCCAATAGAGGGGTAAAAATTGAAAATAAATGAAAGCGTGGGGATGACAGAATGGGATCACTTGAATAAGGACAGAGGTTAGACTTGGTAAGGAGGCAGGCCAGTTCATTACATGAGACAGAGGTGAAAGAGGAAAAAGTAGCAGAAAGCACCTGAGTGACCGGAGATGTGGAAAACAGGTAGTTCACAGCAAATGGCCTCAATTTTTTCTGCAAAGCAAGGCAAGGTTCTCAGCTGAGAGTGGAGGTAGGGGGAGCCATGGGAAATTTGAGAAGGGATGAAAAGGTTTGAAAGAGCAACTGTGGAGAGTGGGATAGTGAGTTGATAAGGGAGATACAGTATGATTGCCTAGCAGCAGTAAGGGTCCAATTGAGGTTGGGTAACATAAATTTTCAGTGGACCCAGGTGAATCCAATTGCATAATTTACTCCACTTTCATTCAGTAGCACATGTGTAAGAGCGAAGGTGAGAAATGGTGGGAGTGGTTCAGGGCTGGGTATAATTGGCAATGTGAAAAGGAAGCTAGGGATTTAAGAGAGGAGGAGAGTGTAGAGCTGAGTTGGTTCACCAAGAGTCAAAGTGGAAAGAAGAGGAGAAAGTGAATAGTGCAGGGGAGATGTCCAGGGAGAGAACTGAGAGGGATCATAGAACTGCAATTCACAGTGAAGATAAAGAGTAGGAAAACTCAGGGTTTAAGAGGGAACAATACATATACATTTAGAAGAGTATAAAAGTCTTCTAAATTTAGAAGAAATAAAATGGTAGGGCTTTAGTGTAGGGGGAGAGGACAAGGGAGGGATTAGGTCAAGGGAGAGATTTTTAGAGGGGAGATGAGGGAATAGGTCAAGGGTGTTTAGATTAATGGGAATGGGAGGATAAGGGAGGGAGATCCTTGGAGGGGGGAAGGCAAGTAATAGGAGGGCACAGTAGTTGGTGGAGGAGGGGGGTGGGCAAGTAATAGGAAGGCGATATAGCAGGTAGAAGTAAAGTAGAGGAGGCAAGAAGGATAGAAAACAAAAGATATGTACAAACATAAAAAACAAAGATCAGGAGTAGATTATGTTTGGGAAAGCATATCTCTATATATGCATGTATACATGTGTAAGTATACGTATATATCTGTATGTGTATGTATATATCAAGAAATATCTAAATTATATTGTAGCCTTCTGGGGAGTAGAGGGAGGGGAAAAAAAGAACAAAGTTAAGAAATGCACAGCAGAAAGAAAACACAAGGAAGCAAAGAAAAGATGGACAATTCTCAACACAAGGTGTATTATTTATCATACAGGCTTTCCTGAAATGAAAATTTATTGTTACATATTTTGAATCCTCTCCTACGTTCTGCTATGTACACGACATGCTTTTCTTTTCCTTTCTTACTTTACATTTAAGTTTCAATATTTAAGTTCATGATATGTTTTTGTTTTTTTTCTCTATTTTGTATTTGTGTTTTGGTAAAATAAAATAAACTGTTTAAAAAAAAGAGCAGGGAAATATAAGGGAAGGCAGAGTAAGGTGAAAAGCCAATAGATTATGGTCGGATAAGGGGACTTCTGAATTCTTGAACACAGAGGTAGTACATTTGTGGGTGATGGCAAGATCAAGGATATGACCATTCTTGTGTGCTGCTGAGGTGGGGTGGAGGGAGTTCATGGTAGGTGAGTAGGTTGGGGAACTGAGTGGTTAGGGAATTTGAGGAATCAATGTACAACTCCCTTAGTATTAGGGCAGAAACCAGGGAGGAGAGAAAACCTGTGAGCCATGTACCAAATTCACTGAGGAAGGAAAGAGAGTGATGGGGTATGTGGCCTTCTAGATAACAGCTACCAGGATTTTGATTTGGTGGTATATATGAATACCAATACTTCCCTCAGAGGTAAGAGGAAGATGGAAAACCTAGAAATGACATAATGGAGCAAGAAGTATTTTAACTCCCCTGCCTTGATCAGTGAACTGAGGAGAACAGATAAAAGGTCAGCCAGTACTGGAAAGGGTAGGCAAGGAGGCTGTGTAAACTGGCGGAAGCCAGGTTTCAGTAAGAGCTAATAATCTGAAGGAGTGGGAGAAGAATAGATTTAAGATGAAAGGATGTTTGTTGCCAATGGAACAGGAATTCCAGAGGGTACAGTGGAAGTGTTAGGATGAAACTCAGGAGTGGGAGGGTTGAGGGGAATAGGAATGAGGAATCTGGTGGTAATGGAGGGGATGAGAAAAGGGATTCGAATGATGCTATACAGGAGTTCAGGCATTGGGATGTGAAGGGCATGACCAGGTGTGAGAATGTTCATCATTGATTGGAGGGCAGCCCTCCTCTGTCCTCAAAAGAGAGGTACAGAAGGAGATGGGAGGCCTAGAGTCAAAGAGAGGATTGCTCTTTTCACAGGAGGTTCTCCACATCCTATTTGGGAGACTGGTCTGGCAGCAGAAGGTAAAAAATGCCTTGATAGCAGTGGTTGCTCTGAGGCAAATGGAAGATGCTCGGCCTGGCTCCTAGAAGCCTTTCCTCAGAGGACACAACGTACCTAGCAGGAGATGGATAGCTCAGGGTGTATGTATATATCTGTATGTGTATCTGGTCTGATGTCTTCTCACCTGAGAAGGCTGGCTATGAGGCAGCAGCAGGAAGTGGTAGATTGTCCATGCAGATGGAAGACATTTAGCCTAGCCCCTTCCCTTAGCTTTTCCTCAGGGGACATATCACACCCAGCAGGAGATGAAAGGCACAAGGAATGAGAGGGTAAGGCTGGAGACGTAGATTTGATCATTAAATCCATACAAACTAATGAGATCATCAAGACAAATAGTTTAGAAAGAAAAGAGAACAGGGCCCAGAACAGAGCCTTATGGGACATCTACAGTTAGAGTGCACGACCTGGGAGAAGTTCCCCCAAAGGAGCCTGAGGAACAGTCGGATAGGTAAGGGAACCAGAAGAGAGGAGTGTTCCAAAAACCTAGAGAGAAGAGAATATCAAGGAAAAAGAGGGTGGTCAACAGCGTCAAAGCCTGCAGAGAGGTCAAGAACAACAAGGACTGAGAAAAGGATAGTCCCTACTTTCAAGGAGTTCATAGTCACATGAGGGTGACAACATGCAAATAACTACATACAAACAAGACAGGTAATCAGCAGAGCGAAGACCCTAGCATTGAGAGAAATCAGGAAAAGTTGTTTGTAGAAGGGGAGATTTTAGTTGTGACTCAAAGGAAGGCAGGGAAGGCAGAAGTCAGAGACAAAGAGAGAATTCTAGGAATTAGGCAGTAAAAAGTCAGTCAGAAGATGGAGAGTAGTGAGCAAGGAATGAACGAAAGGTGAATGCTCAAAAGACTCCACAAACTGGAACTATTAGTACAAGTCAGTTTTTTCAAACTGAAACTATAATTTTAAATACAGAGTAGCAATTCTCATAACAAATAAACCAACTCCATGGATAGGCAAATGTGGGTTATCAGAGTTGTATGGGAAAGGGCAACTTTGGCAAGGTTAATACCACACTTATAAAATAGTCTATGGGGTCTTTCTTGATTGTTGAAGAATATTCTGAATCATAATACAGAGATCAATCAAATAATATCTAAGGATCTTGGGCACCTAGGTGGTGCAGTGGATAGAACAACAGACATGGAGAAAGGAAGACAGGAAGACTCATCTTCCTGAGTTAAAATCCAGCCTCGGACATGTCTTAGTGTGACCCTGGGCAAGTCACTTAACCCTTTCTGCTTCAATTCCTCATTTGCAAAATGAGCTGGACAAGGACATGGCAAACCACTCCAGTATGTTTGCCAAGAAAACCCCAAATGGGATCACAAAGAGTAGATCATGAGTGAAAAAAAGACTCAAAAACAAAGGATCATAGGATCATTAAATCTAGAATTAGAAGGGACCTCAGAGGACCTATTTCAACCTACTCATTTTACAGATGAAGAATAATGGGAAAACCTGCCCATTCTTAAACCTTTTCTAGGTATAAAAAAAAAAGAAAATTTCATATATATGTACAAACACTCATATATATGTATTCTCAAAAGCTTTTTGTCTCTATATTAATACAATTATATAAATTTCATGATTGAATCTTTTCCCAATATTTAACTATCCAGCATTCCTGATATAAGGCTTATTTAGCCTAAATGAAAAATTATTTTTTACCCATTACTGTATTCTATTCACCAATATATCAAAATTTATTAAGGATAACTCTTTCCATTCACTGGAATTTCTTCTCTCCATGACTTCAAAAATTTTTGGGTTTCCCATTCCAATTGGTCTGGATTTTCCTAAAAAATTTTAGGTCATGAGGTTCTACCAAAAGCAAGGTTGCATGTCAAACTATTTCTAGCTTCTTCACTATTACAAATTCTAAGGTGGAGTGGTCACTTCCCCACAAGGTTCTCACCATTTCCAGCTCAGCTACCAGGTTTTCTTTACTGATGTGAATCAGAACCAGAACAGAAGTGGTTTTCTTTTTGTTTCTCCACCCTTCCAAAGGATGAAAATGTTAAATTAAGAAATTATTAATTGTTCTACTTTTAACAGAAAGAATACTCCACAAGACCTCTGGGTAATTAAGCCTCAAACCCCATGAATATATCATGGCTTGGGTTCTGTTTCCTGAATTCATCTAATTCTTCAATCCAGATGGTGTGTAGTTTACTCTGATGACACTAATGCTTGCTTCCATTGATATAAACCAAATATTTTCTATCATACTTCTTTTACCTCTGGGTTGCTGGATTTATTCATGAGTATTTTTTCTTAATTTTTCTGTTTCCTTTTACTTGTTCTTTTTAAATAAGGTATACACCTCTATGGGACTGATTAAATAAAATCTCAATGATACCTGGGAGGTCAAATTTGCCTCCTTCCATTAGAAGTTCTAATTAATCTTATTTCTTATAATTTATGGATATAGATGCCTAGGTTCAAAATTTTGTTACTAGTTCCTTTCTTGGATTTTTTTTCTACTTGAGTTTCTGGTTATCTCAACTGCTAAACTTTTCATTATAGCCACATGATGTAATAACTACCTTGGTACATATACCCTAGTTTTCTCCTTTCCCATTCTTTTTCAGTTTAAAGTCCTTATGATTACATTTACAAGAATACAGGAAAACACATTTCCACTAGCCCTTACTAGGTACATGCCATCCCTGATCAGATGATCATTTTTATATTTTAAGTCATGGTCCAGAAGTATAAATCCATTCTCATATAAAAATCTGTTTATCTACAACACCAGTGCCATGAACTGAACCAGTAAGACTTCTTTTACCCAGGCTCTGGGAAATGGGTCTTAAAGTGTTTGTGTCTGTTCTGTGTTGTTACTCCTCAGTTTCACGCGCAGGAGGTGATCCCCACTAGATGTAGGAGTTTGAGTCATGGCCCACTTGCAGTCAGGATTCCAAGCAGGATAGAACAGCCAGACAGCCAGGCAGGCAGAGAAGCCAGGAGAAGCCAAGTTGTCTTGAATCCAAGGCAAGTTTTGAACTTGGGATTGGGAATGCACCTTATGGGAACCAAGCTAACTATGAACCTAACCCCTTTCCCTCCCCAGAGTAAGGGAGCAGGATTATACCTCCCTCGTATTAAGGGAGTAAATCTGCATATACAGTTATACCTTTGGAAACAAGTATCACCTCTCCCCCAAAACAAACACATAGACACAGAGACACACACACACTCAAAGAGGGAGGGGAGAAGAGAAAACAAGAGACAGAGAGAAAGGGGAAGACACAAAGACAAACAAAGAACCTGAGATCAAATCGTATCTAAGATACTATTAACTGTGTGATTCTGGGCAAATTCTTTAACTTACGCCTGTCTCAGTTTCCACATCTGCAAAATGGGAATAATAATGACACCCACCAACATTGTCGGAAGGATAAAATGGCATATTTGTAAAGCGTTTTGCAAACCTAAAAGCACGGAATGGTACTATGCCATAGAGAAATGATGAAACAGATCAGTCCAAAGAAAAATGGAAAGAACTCTATGACCTGAGGCAGAATGCAGTTGGCAGAACTAGAACCATTTATAAAATGATAAATTTTATAGAGAAAAACACTATGAAAGACTTTAGAACTTTGATCAACGCAATGATAAACCACAAGTCGAAAAGAATGAAAATGAAACGTCAATCATATCCTGACAGAGCCAGCGATTAACTTGAAATGCAGAAAGGACATACAGACGTGGTCAGAGATGGCCAATATGGGAATTCGTCTTGCTGGACTATGCAGCAAGGGTTTTATTTTTAAGGTGGTGGTTGTTGTATTTTTTTTAATTTGCTCAACGTGGGGAAGTTTTTTAACGTTAATTTTTTTAAATTATAGACTTAAAATGTTAAAAAAAAATCCTGAAAGCGACCTAAATGCTGACTATTAATACTAAATGATTGTGTAACCTCGAGCAATTCCGTGCTCCTTTCTGAGCCTCAGTTTCCTCGCCTGTACAATGAGCGGTTCGGACTAGAGGGTCCCCTCCAGACTCCTGTCACAAGCTACGCATTTAGCACAACAGTGGTTGGACAGGAATCGAGTTCTGGTCAGTCCCTCTACGGACTTCCCCGGGAGGAGACAACTCACAGGTCAACAGCTCTTTTCCCGCCTCCACCCGCCCCGGGCCCCGTACCTGGCCGCCTAGCCCAGACTCGGACCCGCGTCAGTCAGAAGCCGCAGCCAACCTGGATCTCGACTCTCTCCGATCCCTATAGAGACCAGAGCTGAACTGGCGCCGTGCCACGTCATCACCAGGCGCCGATCATGCGTCATCACTAGGCGGCGAGGAACCCATAGGTTGGTCTTGTGGCGGCCCTCGCCTCCCTTTGCTTGTCGCCGTGGTTGCTCACGTGATCCTCCCTGGTTCCGCCTCCGCGCCCCACCCTGTTCCATCCAATTCTAGTCATGTGACAACCGGAGGGCCACAGAGCCTGGGGAAGGGGGTCGGTCGGGTCCTTCGGTTGGGGTGGGGGGCCGAGGGGAGATTGTCAGGCACCGGTCGCCTGTCGTGACGGGCGAGGAGGGCGCGGACCCCCCCCCCCCACTGCTCCTCCTGCCCCCCAGATTGGGACCAGCAGAGACAGACCCGCACAGACCCTGGCCCTGGAGCAGGGCCTGGCCCCGTGACAGGTGACTGAGGGAGAGTCGGGTCCCAGACCCGAGGGGCCGGGGAGGGACCGTCCAGGCTAGAGGAGCTGGGAAGGGGACCTAGTGCTCCCAGGGGCTGGTGGTACCTGGGACCGAGGACATAGGCGGGGACAGAGTGACTATGGAGAGAAAAGATTCTCGATGATGAGGGCCGGGGGAAGAAGGAGTGTAGCCCCTGCCCAAGTCAGTCCCTGCCCGTCTTGCGTGCAGGGGTGTAGGTTTGAAAGTGAGGGAACCTTAGAGATCTCCACAAGAGGGTCATGATGATCGAGCTGGAGCCTTGGTTTGGGGGTCAGTTTCCTGCCATTTCCTGGGTGTACGAGTCATTTCACTTGCCTGGGCCTCAGTTTCCTCGTTTATAAAATGAAAATTACTTACTAAATGATTCCAAAGCCCCTTTCAGCTCTAAACCCAATGCTTCATACAGTCCTGCCTAGTTGTAAGTACAGATAGAAGAAACTGAGGCCCAGAGATAGGAAGCATAGGCTTGGAGACTTGACACAGTACTCAACTTTTATGAAGGTTATGGTATAGCCAGGTACCTAGGTACACAAACGCCTCTTTTTTCCAGGCTTGATGCTCCCCTATGGTAGCTCTTTTGTTGTTATACTGCAGAAGCAAGGGGTGTCTGTGTGTGTGTGTGTAAAGACAGGGAATCTTTTGATCCCAAGGTAAGATAAAATACAGGGTTTTTCCAAAGGTTGTTTAACATTTCTAGGCTTGCTTATGGAGGGGTGTTATGAGTCTTTCATTCTTTGAAGTAATCATATCCATTCTACTATTATTTCCTACCCTGAAAATTATTGCACAACATACCAATTCATAAACAAAACCTTTTTTATCCTTTCCTAGGACTTAGGAAAACCACATAGATTGAGGGACATTTTGGATCATTGGATTTAAAGCTGAAATGAACTTTAGAGATCATTTAGTTCAGTTCTTTTTATTTTACAGATAGGAAAACAGTCTTGTAGAGGTACAAGTTAAAGTGACAAAAGTGACTTTTCCATGGCCCCTATGGTATTAAAATGCAAACTTTCTGACTCTAAATCTCATGCTGTTTCCACTAAATCATACTATCAATCAGTAGACATTCGTTAAGTGCCTAATACGTAGCAGGCGCTGTGCTAAGCAATGGACACACAAAAGGAAGCAAAAGACAGACCCTGCCCTCAAAGAACTTACCATCTAATGGGGGAGACAACATGCAAACAAAATAAGATAAATAGGAAATAACTGACTTTCGTCAGTCAGGCAAGCACTAGGGCTTCCTGTAGAAGGTGAGATTTTAGTTGGCACTTAAAAGGAAGCCATGGTGGTCAGTGACCAGATTGGAGGAGGGAGGGCAAGGGACAGCTGGAGAAAATGCTCTGAACCAAGAAAATGGAATGTCCTCTCTGTCCAGTGTTACTGGGTCAAAGAGTATGTGTAGGAGAGGAAGGTGTAAGTGATCTGGACAGGTAGGAGACAGCTAGGTTGTGAAGGGCTTTGAATGCCAAACAGAGCATTTTGTATTTGACTCTAGAGTAAAAAGGAAGCCACTGGAGTTTACTGAGGGGAGTGGAAGTGAGTAACATGGTCACACCTTCATTTTAGGAAAATCACTTTAGTGGCTAAATGAAGAATGGATTGGGAGTGAGCACAGGCTTAGGACAGGCAGATCTACCAGCAGGCTAGTTCAGTAATCCGGGTCTGAGGTAATAAGGACCTGCACTAGAGTGGAGGCAGTGTCAGAGGAGAGAAGGGGGTATATTTGAGAGATGTTACAAAAGTGAAATTAAAAAGCCTTGGTGACAGATTGCATGTGAGTGAGAGATAATGAGAATTCAAGAATGATTCCTGGGTTGTGAACCTGAGGGACTTGGAGAGTGGTATTGCCCTTAATAGTAATAAAGAAGGTAGGAGGCCAGGAGGGTTGGGGCAGGGGGTGGGAATTGTGAGTTCTGTTTTGAATGTATTGGATTTAAGATGTCTACTAAACATCCAGTTTGAAATATCTGAAAGGCAGTTGGAGACACAAGAATAGAAGTCAGCTGAGAGACTAGGGCAGGAAGGTAAATTTGAGAATCATTCGCATAGACATGGTAATTAAATCCATGGGAGCTGACGAGATCACCAAGTGAAGTAATATAGAGGAAGAAGAAAGAAGGGACCAAGATAGAACCCTGAGGGACACCTGTGGTTAGTGGGCACTGTCTGGAGGAAGATCCAGTAAAGTATACAAAGGAGTGGTCAGACAGGTAAAAGGAAAACCAGGAGAGAGCAGTGTCTTGAAAACCTAGAGAGATGAGAGTATTGAGAAATAGAAAGGGATCAACAGTGTCAGAAGCTGCAGAGAGGTCAAGGAGAATGAAGATTGAGAAAAGGCCAATGGATTTGGCAACTGAGAGATCATTAGTAACTTTGGAGAGAGCACTTTCGGTGAAATGATAAGATCGGAACCCCAAATTGTAAGGGGTTAAAAAGAGAATGAAAGGAGAGAAAGTGGAGGCACTTTTTGTAGAAGGCCTTTTTGAGGAGTTAAGCTACAAAAGGCAGAAGAGATATAAAATGATATATCTTAGGGATGGCAGGATCAGGGTTGGGGAGACATGAGCATGCTTATAGGCATAAGAAATGAGCCGGTAGAGAGGGTGAGATTGAAAATAAGTGAGAAAGATGATTTGACTGCTTTGGAAGTCCAAACCACAGAGTAGTGCTACATCAGAAGAACTTTCAAACTGGTGAAAAAAGTAGGACCCACCAGAGAGGGAGGAAAATTATAGTGATTGCTTATGGGCCACTATGACTTCTTTTTATGTTCTATGTAGTTTTTTATGGACTCCTGTCTGTCCTGTCTGTCTTCTGAATTTTTGGTGTAGTGAAATAAAAGCTGCCATATGATCATTAAAAAATAAGAAAATAAGTGAGAGTGGGGATGACATTGGGGTCTTAGAGGAGATGGGATGGAGTGGGATTACTTGAACAAGTAAAGAGTTTAGCCTTGATAAGAAGTATGAGCACTTCATCATGTGAGACAAGAGTGATGGAAGAGATAGTGGCAGAAGGCACCTGATAGGAGATGAGGAAGAGAGGAAAAGGAGGAGTTCATAGAAAATGTCTTCAGTTTTTTTCTATAAAATATGAGGCATTGGGGCAGCTAGGTGGCGCAGTGAGTAGAGCACCGCCCTGGAGTCAGGAGGACCCAAGTTCAAATGTGACCTCAGACACTGGACACACTTACTAGCTGTGTGACCTTGGGCAAGTCACTTAACCCCAATCGCCCTGCCTTCCCCCCTCAAAAAAAATATGAGGCATGATTCTCAGATGAGAGAGTGGGGTGAAGGGAAGCCATGGGAGGTTTGAGGAGGGATGAAGAGGTTTCGACGAGCCTAAGTGGGTTAGTGAGTTCATAAGGGAGACATAGTAAGATTGCCTAGCAACAGGGAGGGCCCAGTTGAGGTTATGTAACATAAATTTGTTGTGGCCCCAGTCAGAACAGTTGGGTGATTTTTTTTTGTAGCCTTTATGCAGCAGGTTGTTTGCATTCCAGTTAGCATAAATATAATTATAAAGATTTCTTCTAGAATTTAGGAAACTAATCATTGGAGTTATTCCCCATCCCTAGCAAACAGCTAAGTTTCTTCAAGGGGCAAAATATTATTGCTCCCCCTTAGTGTTAGACTGAGCTTAAGCTCAGAAGACGCTAAAACGATTTTTTAATCCCTTGTAAAATTATCTGTGTTTTTGGGGAGGTTGCAGAGTAATGTATTGTCTTTAAAGAAAATTCTAAACACAGCCCTTTAGGAGTGTCAGTAGCCTCTTTAGGACTAGGTTCTCAGCTGATAATGAGGATTTGGATAACTGATTTGAATGAATAAATGCTTAGTTGGGGAAATTCACCACGTTGGTTACATAGGCGATATCTGTGACAGAGGAGGAACAGTGTAAATTGTTATAATGTAAATAAGTTACTGTTGCATATCAGTTTTATATTTTTAAGCTTTTCCATCTGCAAAAAAAGAATTAGCAAGAAGCTCTCAACATCAGAATTGAAACAAACTCACAACTTCCTGACAAATCCTAACCACAACAGACAAATTAATTACTATTTAAGTTTAGATAGAAGAAAGAAAAGTCTTCCCCCACCATTTTCTCCAGTGAGCAAGCATTCATTAGGTCATTGAGTCATTAAACATTTATTAAATGCCTGCTATCTGCCAGGCATCGTGCTAAGTTCTGAAAATAGAAAAAGAGGCAAAAGACAATCTCTGCCTTCAAGGAGGGAAGCTAGGTGGCACAGTGGGTAGAGTGCCAGGCCTGGAGTCTGGAAGACTCATCTTTCTGAGTTTAAATCTGCCCTCAGACACTAAACTAGCTGTGTGACCCTAGGAAAGTCACTTAACTCTGTTTGTCTCAATCTCCTCATCTGTAAGAGCTGGAGAAGGAAATGGCAATCCACTTCAGTATCTTTTCCAAGAAAACCCCAGATGGGGTCACAAAGAGCTGAGTACAAGTGAAAAGACTCAACAAGTACGACCCTCAAGGACCTTAAAAAATAATCAGGGAGACAACAAACAACTACGTAAGAACGTGCAGTGTACAGGATAAATAGGAAATAATTAAGAGAGGAAAGAAACTAGAACCAGGGTTGGGAAAGTCTTCCTGTAGAAGATGGGATTTTAGTTGGGACTTGAAGGAAGCCATGAAAGCCAGTGGGAAAAGATGAGGAGGGAAAGCATTCCAGGCATGAGGGACAACCAGAGAAAGTGCCTGGAGCCCAGAAGTAGTATCATGTTTGTGAAACAGCCCAGAGGCCACTATCACTGGATCAAAGAGCATGAGTAAAGTATAAGAGGGCTGGAAAGGTAGGAGGGTGCTAGGTTCTGAAGGGCTTTGAATGACAGACAGAATTTAAATTTGCTCCTAGAGATGGTAGGAAGTCACTGGGGTTTTAAGTAAGGGAGTGCTGTGGTCAAACCTACCCTTGAGGAAAATCATTTTGGTGGCTGAATGGAGGAACGATTGGAGTGGGAAGAGACTTGAAGCAGTTAGGCCCACCGGCAGGCTATTCAGCAGTAGTCTAGACGGGAGGGGATGAGGGCCTGCACCAATGTGATGGCATTGTCAGAGGAGAGAAGAGGGGCATCAGAGGAAGCACTTAATATGTGCTGGGCACTATACTAAATGCTGGGTAAAGCAAAAGTAATACTAACACTCACGGAGCTTACATCCTAAAGAGAGAGACGTGCAAATATAGCTAAATAGAAAATACAAAGTAGATTATAAAATAACCTTAGAGAGGAAGACATTAACAACTGAGTAGTCTGGGGAAAGCCGCCTGCAATGTCCTTTGAACTGAATCTTGAAGAAAACCAGAGATTTTAAGAAGCAGCTAATGAAAAGACCTGGAAATGGGGGTTGGAGTGCTATGTGTGTGGAATAGAAAGAGGCCATTATTCACGGAATAAGACTGGGAAGATAAGAAGGTTGTGAAGAACTTAAATAACAAAGAGGAATTTGTACTTAATCTTCAAGGTAACAAGGTAACAGAGTAATGGAGTTTATTGTGGGGTGGGGGTGGGAGTTGACCAGTAGATCTATAATTAAGGCAAATCATTTTGACAGCTCTGGGAAATAGACTGGAGTGAAGAGAGACTTGGGGCAGAGAGACCAAATAGGAAGCTATTGCTGTAGTCCAAAGAGCCTTTGGACTACATGTTGATAAAGGCCTGAATTAAGGTGGTACCTGAGTGAGTAGAGAGGAGATGTTTGAGAAACATTGTGTAAATAAAAGTGACAAGATTCAGCAGCTGATTGGATATTTAGGATGAGCAAGAGTGAGGAGATGACACCAATCATTAACCTTATTGTATAGAAGCATGGTGATTGCCTCAATAGAGTAATAGAAGTTCAGAAGAAGGTAGGATTAGGGGAAAGCAATAAGGAGTTCTGCTTTGAACTTGCTGAGTTGAATTGTCCAGAACGGGACCTCCTGTTCAAAATGTCCATTAGATAGTTCATATTGCATGACTGGAGCTCAAGAGATAGAGCTGAACTGGATAGTCATCTGCATAGGTATGATAATTGACTCTGCAGGAGCTGATGAAGTCACCATTTGCTAGAACCTTGGCTTCCTTGAGAGTAAAAATTATTTCAGTCTTTATATTTGTAGCCCCAGAATCTAGCATAGTGCCAGACACATAGCAGGTGCTTAATAAATACTTGCTAATTGATCAGCTTATGAGAGATTGTAAAGAAAAAAGAGAAGAGGGCTCAAGACTGAGCCTTGCAGTATACCCACAGTTAGGAAGGTTGACATGGATAAAAATACAGCAAAGGAAACTAAGAAGGAATGTTCTGACAGGTAGGAGGAGAGCTGAGAGAGAGGAGTGGCCCACTGACCCGGAGAGGAGAGAATATGCAGGAGGAAATAGTGAGCAGTGTTACATTCTGCAGAGATCAGATTTGGCAGTGAAAACATCACTGGTTAACTTTGGAGACAATAGTTTCAGTAAAAAGATGAGATCTGTTGGAGAGGTTTTAAGAGAGAGAGAGAATAGAGTCACTAGGTACAGAAAACATTTTCCAGGAATTTGGCTCAGAAGAGATATAAGATGAAAGCTAGAGGGGATGGTAGGATCTAATGAGGGTAGATGAGTGGGGAAAATTTGAGCCTATTTTTATGGAGCAAGGAAGAAACCAGTAGAGAGGAAGAGATTGCGTGCAATTGTCTTAGAAGGAGAAATTTCTAAACATTGTTAGATGGATTACATACTTTCCATAAGTTAGCCTACACTTAGTACACACACCTAGCTGACTTCCTCTTCCATTCATACATCTTTGTGATTATATCTTCTACATCGGGGCTGTCCAAAACGCGACCAGCAGTGTGATTTATGCGGCCGGCCTACAAGCATAGAAATTTACATAAATGCTTTAGTAAATGAAGCTGAGCTACTGCAGGGCTCTCACTAAAATGGCAAATCAAAATATATTGTCTGTTGTTTCAATAAAAACCTAAGGTTGGACAGCCCTGTTCTACATTGTTTCTCCTTTCATTTTACATTTACATTCATTTTACCCATTATTAGTAACATGTGACAGCCTGTTGACAGGCTGTCCATGCCCACCCACAATGTACTTCTCCATTGCCTTTTGAATGACCTGTAACTTTCTAGGCACTCCAGTATCTTTGTCAAAAAACAATCAAACGCAAATAGGGTCACAAAGAGTCGGATACAACCGAATGACATTAAGTTGAGGAAATTGAAGCTAAACGATTTGTCCAGGGTCTCATAGATATTAGGTATCTGAAAGATGATTTGAACACAGATCTTCCTGACTCCAGGCCCAGTACTCTATCCACTGTACTATGTAGCCACCTTACAGAATAATTATGTTAAAAAGGCCTTTAATTCAGGGGAAAGTTTTCATCTTTAAAAGCATTGCAGTTTGTAAAAAACAATCCAGCCCAATCTAGACCCCTTTTATTGTCCATCTACAGCATCTTTCCAAGATAGTCTTGCTCCATGAGTTGTCTGGCTTCACAAGTTATCTATCTAACTGCATAGCATAGTCTGGAACACAGGCATTCTTTATCCCCTTGGCTATTCCTGCATGGATAATTAGGCCAATTCTGTTAAGAAACTCTAAGGCTCTTTTAGGAGATTCTGCAGTGTACCAGGATTTGATGTAATCATCATAAGGTCATTTATGAACAGAGGCTTCACTGTTTATAAGGAATCCTTCTTCCACTTACAGTCCAAGTCACATGTCTTCCATGTCAGTGGCAATAACTTGTGATAAATATGAATCTCCTTGTTTTATGCCTATTTTGATATAATCAGAAAGACATCAAACAAAATTATCTGTTATATCTTTCAGGGAATATTATAATTTTGAAATGTGCATGGGAACCATGTTATAGGAGAGCTTCCAAGGCAACGTTTTTTTAAAATAGTAAACAAGCAAAGCGAAACCTATATTTTCCCACATTTCAGTCAATCGTGTGACTGTAAAGATGTGGGCTGCTGTAGTTCGGCTCACCTCAACGTTTCTGAGGTGACTGCCGTTGTTTGAGACAGTGGGGGAAACAGAGGGAATAAGCATTTCTGCTTGTGCTACTACTGTGTGCTGGGTGCTGTGCTAAGCACTTTTTATAAACATCTCATTTGAACTTAACCTGGGAGAGGGAGATGGCAGAAGCAGTTATCATCTCCATTTTACATTTGAGGAAACTGAGAAAAAGAGAACATAAGTGACTTACCTCGGGTCACACATATATTAAGTGCCTAAGGCTGGATTTGAGCTCATGTCTCCCTAACTTCAGGCCCAGACACCGGTTGCCTCTTCACATTTTTTCTTTTCTTGGAGGGAGAAGGCAGGGCAATTGGGGTTAAGTGACTTGCCCACGGTCACACAGCTAGTAAGTGTGTCAAGTGTCTGAGGTTGAATCCGAACTCAGGTCCTCCAGACTTCAGGGACAGTGCTCTACTCACTGTGCCACCTAGCTGCCCCTCCCATTTTTGTTTTCTTTAGAGTATTACTTTTAAAAAGTGTCAGGGACTGTGATAGTGAAAAGACTTTTTTTACCAAAAAAAAAAAAATTTACAGGTCTTTTCTACTTTTTATCCATTTGTTTTTTGTTTTCCAATTTAATCCTCAAATGCCTTTGAGATAATATGGCTTAGTTCAGTTCATCACGAAGATTTCTGTAAGCATTGTTTTCCCCTGCTTCTCACTGTTTTACAAGGTGATCCTGATCATTTTCCACCATCTTCAGCCATAGTATTTTACAAATGAATTATATTCTAAGTTTGTGGTATTCTTAGTCACCGTATTTCACAATTCATTAAAGAAATCAAATGTTTGCTGGCTGACGCAGTTTCTAGGCTCTGTAAGTGTTCATTGTGGCAATTGATTTATGTTGGTTACACTTCCTTGGAAAATGGTGCTACTTTGTCAACGCATGTCCTTGTATCCATTCCCCATTTTTCATTGTCAGCAAACTTGCCTAAAAAGTTCAAGTTAGAGTTTCTCAGCTGCACACCATTATCTTCTCATGTTTACTTTTCTAATTTAGTATTGATTTTGGTTTTTGCTCTAGCAAGTAAGTGGTCCAACTGTGCGCAAACAGCTGATTCAGAAATTACTCTAACATCGATAACCAGTAATTTCCTCTCCATTAAAGTATAATCAGTGTCATTTTTGTGACGTTCTTTGGTCCTCACCCGGCCTGGAATCCCTTAACTCTTCCCTTGAAGAAAATATTCATGAGCTATAGAGGCAGAAGGCTTCTGTGTAGCCTGAAGCTTTTGGGTTACTGAAGGCTTGCTCCCGAATCATCTTCTCCAAGATGTTTAACCATCCTCCAATACCTGTCCTTGCATTAAAATCACAGGACGTGGCAGTGTGTGGCAATTTAATTTGAAGGAATGAACTTCCCAGGTGCACTGTAGACCTTCTCTGTAGTTATCTCCGCGATGACCTTCTTGTAAATGTTTGTTTAGAGCGCTGTTGTAGATGACCAAATTTCCCGTGAAATAATGTTTCTCATTGCCTGTGGAGACAGGGTAAAAACTAGCTCCTTCCATGCCTTCATTTCTTTCCCCAAGGAGAAGCCGCGCTTCATCCATTCATTAACTGGTAACTTCCTTTTGTCTTCTGGTTTCCTTTGTAGTGAGAATAACCGTATCAGTATGATTCAGTTCCTCAGGTAGTACGTCCGGTTGTTGGTTATCAGACCAAGTTTTTATGTTTAGAGTACCGCCCTTAATTCCTATTCGTAAATTGCCATAAAAAAACCGATTCTTAGCGCCTTCTGTTCTTACGTTCCATTTTGCATTATTTGTATTTGGGTATATGTCTTTGTAAACTTAAAGTGTTGTTTCTGTTGTTGCTGTTGAAGGTAGTAGATATTTAGCGATTATTTCAGCTGTTCAATAGTAAAGAGGTCTGGCCTGGGAAATAACGGCTTCCTCATTACTTCAGGTAGTTAAACAGAGCCAAGATGAAACTATTTGTTGCAGCTAAATTATAGGTGAGATTCTTCTTCAGATAGGGATTATACTGGTTTGCCTTTTAGGTATCTTCTAATTCTGAGATTCTATGATTCTCTCATCCAACTAGACTGAGCTTGTGAGGGGATGCAGGATTTATTATTTATTATTATTACTGTATTATCTTTCTGAGCCAATCACAATGCATTGCACAGAATGTACACATTTTAAAATTAAAGAGCAGTACTGAATAGTTTCTTATTACTTGATTTGATTTAGTACTTACATATGGCCTTATGTCCCAATTCAGATCTCTGGATACGAAGAATTCTGTCAGTAATTTAAAACAGCATTTTGGAGGAAGATGTCGTGCTTTCTTTTTGTGCCTTCCAACATTTCTACTGGAATGTTATTGATTTTTATACATTTTTAATCAGGTACTTTAATGGAGCATCTAATTTGTAAGAAGTCCAGGTCTCTTCAGATGATCTGTAGGTCATAACTGCAAAAGACCAGACCATTTCCGGTGCTCAGCCAAGGGTCAGCTGGCTGCCTTCACAATGTTGGATTTTCTTGCTGAAAACAACCTCTGTGGACAGGCATGTCTGAGGATTGTGTCCTGTGGCAATGCCATCATTGCTGAACTTTTAAGGCTCTCTGAATTCATTCCTAGTGTTTTCAGGTTAAAAGACCGTGCTGATCAACAGAAATATGGAGATATTATCTTTGATTTCAGTTATTTTAAGGTAAGTCTTTATCCACATGCAGATTTTTAAAGTAATCCCTTTTCTTCTAAAGTACACTTTTTTTTGGAAAATGAAAGACTGATTCTGTGGAAAGTAGGTGACAATGAAAGAGAAGGTATACTCTGAATGTTTTATAGAGATATTGAGCTCTGTTTTAAAATGACCTTCAGTTTAGGAGAGACGTATGTTGTGTATTGTGAGAGTACAGTAGAATCCTGTGAAAATATTAATATTGCATTTCACATTGAAATAGTCTAACTTAAATGTAAATTAAAGCCTAGTGTAATGTAAATAAGTTTCTCACCTAGGAATATACAGAAGGTTTTTAATACTGTGATATTATCTTCATAAGTTATTGAACTCTACCTGAAACTATTGATATGTCTTTTAGGGTCATAAGGTCAAATTTTCATAAGACTAGTCAAAAACTTTGCATTACTAGCAAATGTACTTTCTTTTGGACTTCATAGCAAATTGTTCTTCTTCTCAGGGTCCAGAGTTGTGTGAAAGCAAACTGGAAGCAAGACCAGACCTACAGGATTTAGATGAAGAATTTCGTGAAAACAACATAGAAATTGTGACAAGATTTTATTTAGCTTTTCAGAGTGTCCACAAATATATTGTAGACTTAAACAGGTATTCATGAATCTAATCATAATTTCATTCTAATAAATCATATATTGTGAAGAAAGGAGCAGAGGAGCAGCTAGGGAAAATTCAGACAGTCGAGCATTTTTCTTGATTTAACCGGGTGACCCTTTACAATTAGTTTATCCCACATAGCAGTATGTTTTCATTCTTTGTAGCAGCATTCTTCTTAATATTGTATTAAGTCTTAATATATTTAAATAATACATAATCTCTTTATAAATTTTAATATATTTAAGTATATATACTATAATATAATTCATAAAATTCTCTTTCCATTGAGAAATTTAGTAATATTATTTTGTAGTTAATCATAACATGAGTACTATTCATAGGATCCTAGATCCAAAGCTGGAAAGCTCACTAAAGGTTATCTAGTGCAACCCTCCTTATTTTTCAGATGAAAAAGCTATGGTAGTAAGTGGTAGAGCCAGAATTTTAACTTAGATCATATAATTCCTAAGTTGAAAGCTGTTTTTATTGCACCATGTAATCTGAACATGGAATAAGTATATGCAAATTTACTATTGTGTGTGTCGTCCCACCCCCCCCCACACCCCTCCACCCCCCCCACCCCCACCCCCCCCACCCCCGCTCTTTAGAAAACCTTAAGTGGCCAGGTGACATTTTTTCAGATTAGCTTCTTGTTTCTCCTACAGCTATTGAGTACTTGTATATTATGTAATATTCATTCTTTCAACTAATTATATTTGATCACATTTTGGTATTTGCGATTAGGCCATCTGAATGGTATACATGGCAGTCTGTGGTACTCCCCCTGTAGAGGTGCCAGCTCCTGCAGCCCTGTACTCGAGTCTGTGCAGCTGCACAGAGCAGTCAGGGTTCTCTCCCAGTCCTGATCTTAATATGGGCTTCTGACCCTACCGCTGACTTCTGCAGTCAGTGTTTCCAGGACGTAAATATAGGATCAACACCAGCCTTAACACGCAGCCAGCTGTTTCTGTTTTTGCTTTCTGTTTGGCCTTCTGCAGAACACTTTCCAACATGGCAACCTTGCAGTCTGTGAGACCTTGGAACCTAAGTCTGGGCTCTAGTCTAGCCTTTCTCACTTTGAAATTCAATCATCAGATAAATATCAAATACCTACTGTATTCAGAACCCTATACTTGACCATTTTTAAGAAAAGAATTATGATTTCTTCCTTTTGCAAGTACTTTCTGTGTCTTCACTTCTAGGTATCTGGATGATCTCAGTGAAGGAATTTATATTCAACAGACATTAGAAACTGTTTTGCTCAATGAAGATGGAAAGCAACTTTTAGTAAGTTATTAATGTTAACCATATAAATCAAAATTATTTCAGTATTAATTCAGCATCATTCTTTTCTTCAGTTAAAACCGTAGATATTTGACTATCAAATGCAGTAAAGGCTTAAAGCTCCAATTTGGGCAGCAGATGTAGGGCAGATTTCACAGATCCAAGTCAACTGAACAAATATTTATTAAGTGCCGACTACATGCTAAGGATTGGAGTCGGGGGAGAATAGAGGCATGGAGACCAATTAGGCAGCTATTGAAATAACCCTGGCAAGAAGTGATAAGAAAAGTGGCTGTGTGGATGGAGAAAAGGGAACATGTTCAAGAGATGTGAAGACAGATACAAGAAGATTCAGCAATTGATTGGATACTTCAAGCGAGTGAGAGTGAGGAATCAAGGATGACACTAAGGTTATAAATATGGGTGCCTATAAGAATTGCGGTATCCTCATTAATAAAAGGAAAATTCAGAAGAGGATTAGATTCAGGAGGAAATAGAAGTTCTGTTTTGGACATGTTGAATTCAAGGTACCTGTAGGATATCCATGACTAGAACTCTGGAGGGAAATGAGAGCTGGTTATAAAGACCTGGGAGTCATCTGCATAGAAATTGTCATTGAATCCATGGGAACTGTTGAGGTCATCAAGTGAGTTAACATAGAGAGAAAAGGGAAAAATGTATGGGATAGAGTCTCAGGGAACACTCACAGATATTGGCATCTCATAGGTGATCATCTGGTTAGGAGATTGAAAAGAACTCTGACAAGTAGGAAGAAAACCAAGAGTTAGCAGTGTTATGAAAACCCAAAAAAGAGATTTTCCAGGAGGAGAATATGGTCGATGGTGTCATAGGCTGCAAAGAGATCAGGAAGGATGAGAATGGAAAAAAGCCCATTAGAGTTGGCAAATAAGAGATCATTGGTAACTTGTGAGAAAGCATTTTCAGTTTAATAATGAGGTTAGAAACTAGACTGCAGAGGATTGGAAGAAAATGGAGAGAAAGTGGAGGGACTGAGGGTACATCTGATTTTAGAAACTGGAGGAGGAGAGAAATAGAGAAAGATAATTAGGAATGTGACAAGATCCAGTGAGGGTTTTTCAATAATGGGGAGCACTTGGGCATGTTTTTAGGCAGCAGGGAAGAAACCAGTATTTAGAAAGAGATTAGCAAGGACAAAGATTATAGAATATTCCGTGTTGTTGTTGTTGTCTGTCCTTTATTCTCAAAAAGCACTGTGACATCAGGAAGTGTGATGCTATGACTTGCAAGTCATGGATTTAAGTGAGGGAGGGCTGTGCAAAGTCACCAGCCTCACTCTGTCCTCTGGAGCCATCTGGGCTTAATGGTAAGATATAGTTCAAGATGACTCAAGAATATTATATATCATATCAGGAAGCAGGGCCATTATAGCATATTATATATTCTCTAGCACAATGCTGGAGAAGGGTAGAGAGTATGGCCTTGGCTAGGAGAAGAGGACTCTTCATCAAAAACTAGAATAAAATAGAAGAAACTAGGGGCAGGGAAGGGGGAGGTTAATGTCAAAAAGTTAGGATTTGGGGAAAGGGGAGCTCTCAGCAGATGGCTTCAATTTTCTTTAAAGTATGAAGTGAGGTCCTCCTGTGAGCCTGTGAGGGTAGGCCTGGGGAGGAAATGCTCTTGGAAGCTTGAGGAGAGAAGAAATGATTTGGAATGACTGTTGTGATAAAAAGGATAGAAAATCAGTGACTGAGGAATAAAAGAATTGTCCTGCTGAAACTTGCCCAGTTGAGATTAAATGTACCCAGTCAGCACCACTGCCTGGCTGCTTCCAGTTTTCTTCTGCGGCTTGTGAATAGAAGGGCTAGAGGTGAGTGGATCAGTCAGTCACTATACTGGGGAAATAAAGGCAAAAATAAAGAGTTCCTGAGCTCAAGGAGCTCATTTTGATGGAGAATATATAATATTCTATAATGGCCCTCCTCCTCAATAACATTCTATCAGGGGAGACAGTGTGCAGACTTATAAGTATATACAAAACCCATATAATGCAGATTCTTGATAACCTTGGGGTGGAAATGGAAAAGCTACGGAAGAAGGTGGTTCTTGAAGGAAACCAAGTATTCAACAGAGGCTGAGGTGAAGAAGGAGAGCATCCAAGGCATGGGGGACAGCTACTACAAAAGCGTGGAGCAGGGGATAGAGTATATCAGTGTATGTTATGTATCAGTAATAACCAGAGGGATGATGGTGGGAATCCTGAGAGGTTGAGCTTTGGCCAGTCAGGAGGGGCAGCAGGACAGGGAAAGAAGTGATTCATTGGTAAAGAAGAGTATAGATTTGGCCTGGTTCACCAAAGGGCTCAGTGTTTGCAAGAGAGGAGAGCCAAAGGAGGATGATAAACAAGAAAAGGACTGAAGGATGGAGGAATTGGAGGTCAAAGTGAATCCCAGAATACTTTTAAAGAGTAGTAAAGCTTAGGAAGAAATGGAATAACAGATTACAATTGGACAAAGGGCTTTCAAAGTTCATGGTCATGGAGGTAGAACACTTGTGAGTGATGGCAAGATCAAGGGTGTGGATGTCCCTGTGTGTAACTGAGGTGGAATGGAAGTCATGGGAACTGAGTAGGCTGAGAAACTATTAAGTTCGGTCGTTCAGGGGAACATCAATGTTGATGTTGGATAGTATGATGGCAGGAATTGGAAGGGAGAGACTGTGAGCCAGTTAAACTCATTGAGAAAGAATGGAGAGGGTCTTGAGGACTGATGAAGAGCAGCCACCAGAATCATTTGGATAAAGTGACCCTCACTGGAGGAAAGGAGTCTGAGTGGTGATTATAGAGGGAGAATCTGGAAATGGCAATGAAGAGCAAGGAATATTCTGACTCCCCTTTCAGGACCAGTAAGTCAATAGGTATAAGAGAATCAGAACTCAGAGATCGCCAGAGGAAAAAGAGGATGAGAAGATCTTTAAAAAACATCAAATTCCTTCACTAAGAAAATAGCATGCTGTTCTTTAGATCACCTGACCTTGGTCATTCTTGTTCTCTTTGGCTAGTGTGAAGCTCTCTACCTCTACGGGGTCATGCTCTTGGTTATTGATCAAAAGATCGAAGGCGAAGTCAGAGAGAGGATGTTGGTTTCCTACTATCGATACAGGTGACTATGCTTGGCTTATGTTTGTAAAAAGAAAAGTGCTGAAAAAATGCAGCATATGTTGTATGTTTCCAAAATAGATGCAACAGAAGATTTGCCCCACCATTCTGGACCCTTGTGAAAGTAAAACATCTATGTCCTGAAAGGGACACTGGTAAAATATTAAAGAGCAAATTGGGTCTAACTTTGTTTAACAAATTATTTTAAAGCATTTTGGAAGTCTTATCTTTAACTTCTTTATTTCTATTCATACAAAAACTTAAGCAAGTAATAATAATGGCTAGCATTTATATAGCTCTTTATGGTTTGCAGAGCATTTATCTCATTTGATCTTCACAGTACCCCCGTTACTATCCCCATCCTTCTGATGAGGAAACCGAGGCAGGAAGAGGCTAAATGGTGTTCACTGTCACACAACTAGAAGGGGTTTAAAGCCAGATTTTAACTCAGGTCTCCTTGGTTCCACGTCTAGCACTCTGTCCATTCTGCCAACTCACAGTAAATGAAGTTGTAGCATTTTTAACTGCCATCACAGAATCATAGGATTTAAGAATTAGAGGAGACCTCAGTGGTAATTTAGTCCAACTCATAAACAGAAGGAACCCGCACTGTAAGGTACTGGTCTCTGCTTAAAGACCTCCGAGGGGGAGCCAGTCCCCATCTCTCTATTGCCCCCTCCTCCACAGGCAACCTTTCGCTTTGGGACAGCTGTAATTGTTAAGATCCTAACCTCAAGCCTCCATTAGGCTCCCCCCTCCCCAACTAACCCCCCTCCTCCTCCTCATTGCTCCTGGCTCTGCCTTCCAGGGCCTAATGGAACAAATCTAATCCCCTCTCCACCTAACAGCCTTTCAGACACTTGAATACAACTATCAGAAAAAGTAGTTGTTAGCTGCTCTGTTTTGGGAAGAGAGAGAACCTGCAGGTGTCTGAATAAATAAAGGCCCTGTCTCTGCTATGTTCATGCTTTTGAGGCAGACTGGGGGATCTGTTCCCTACTCTGCATCTTTTCCCTCTTTCAGTCCATTCAGTCTATAGTCAATTCTAGGGACAAAATCTCGTTTCTGTCTTCACCTTCACCCAAATATTTCTTTCTGCTTCCACTCTTTGTTCCTGGGGTTCCTCACAGCAGGATGCCTTCTTCATGTGTACTGCGATCCCAGCCTTGCTTTTACTAATCTCTGGTCCAATATCTCTGTGTCCATGACCATTTGAAAATAGACTACTTAACTTTGGTTTTATTGAGCCATCACTGCTAAATGCCATATTATATCAGTTCTGGGCCTGGAGACAGGAAGACTTGAGTTCAAATCTGGCCTCAGATACTTACCAGCTTTGGGACCCTTGATAAGTTACTTAACCTAGTTTGCCACAGTTTCTTTATCTATAAAATGAACTGGAGAAAGAAATGGCAAAATCACTCCAGTATCTTTGCCAAGAAAAACCCAAATAGAGTCACAAAGAGTCAAACACAACTGAAACAACTGATCAACAAATACAAATGATATATACAGAGCAAATTGGAGATGATCTCAAAGGGAAGGTAGTAGCATTAAGGCTTCTTGCAGAAGAGAGGATTTTAACTGAGACCTAAAGGCAAACAGAAGGTGGAAACGAGGCAACCAGTGAAAATGCCTGGAGTTAGAAGATGGAGGGTCTTGTTCAGGACACAGCCAGGAAGCCAGTGGCCCTTGTTGAGTGTGTGGAGGGGTATAAAGTGTAAAATATTGAAAAGATAAGAAGGGGCCAAGTTATGAAGGACTTTAAAAGCCAAACAGGATTTTACTTTGAATCCTGAGGTAATAGGAAGCCTTTGGAGCTTTTGAGTTGGGGGCTAATATAGGATCACCTGTCCAAGCAGTCTCCTTCCTCACTGGTCGTTGACAATATGTTGGTATGTTTACTTATCCCATGAACACCAGCTTTTATTTCATTCACATTAGTATCATTGGAAACTGATTTTTAAAATCCATGTATTTTCCTAGAAACACACTGTGAGCAACTATACCTCTATTCCTGGTAGGATTTTTGGCAGGGGGGGAGCGGGGTGAGGGAAACTTTTAAATCTCATTTTGAAAATGTATCTTTTCTCCTTTTGAATCTCTCTAAATTAAGTCATTTGCCAGCTACCAGTCTTTTTATTAATACATCATCTTTTCCTGTGTAGTTCTTACTGACATTTGGTTTACAATATCTGGTCCACTTGAATGAGTGGTCATCTAGTCCATACTGCTGCCTACGTAGGATTTCACACTCAAGGGATTCCCTAGAAAAAGGAAGTTTTTAAAGACTTCTGTTAGAAGGAAACAGCCTTCTACGGGGAAGAAATGGATATTGCATCATATTTTTAAAAGATTTTATGGTGAAGTTTTGTTGTTTTTAATAACATTGGTTATTGTAAAATATTGACATTGGAAGACAGAACCAATGCCCACCTTATAAGTTAGTTATGTTACATGAGGCTGATACTGGACCTGGTTTTTGTGTTTGAAGTATATGAATTGACTTGCAGTAGATCTGAATCTGTTGCACTAGGTTTCTACTCTTTTGAATTAAAATATCTGATTTCTATATAAAGTATTTTCTGTTTTGTTTCCCATTGTGATATGACAGTGCTGCTCGATCTTCTGCTGACTCAAATATGGATGACATTTGTAAACTGCTTCGTAGCACAGGCTATTCTAGTCAGCCAGGAGCCAAAAGACCACCCAACTATCCAGAGAGTTACTTTGGCAGAGTGCCCATTAGTGAAACTTTTGTCAGCATGGTTATTGGGCGATTAAGATCTGATGATATTTATAACCAGGTAGGAATCGAATTCATTTTAAATTTAAAACAATCTATGCTTAAATAATTTTTTCCATATTTTTGCTAGATAAAAAAGCCATATTTCTAATTTCTGGTTTTGTAAAGTTAATGCATTGCAGGCAGTGTTAAGATCTAAGAAAATTATTTTATCGTATCTCTAGTCGTTTAAATAAGCAAACTAGATCTTGGACTTACTTATGTTCTAGAGTTCTTTGTTGTAGTAGCATTTGACTTACACAGCTTTGCTTTTCAACCAAATCTTCATGGACTTGGAAAAATGAGCACATTAGTTAAGCTTCCCATATGAATATCATTAAAACTTGTTTGCTTAGGTAAGAGGTAGGGGGATTTTTCGTTTTCTTGAATGCTGTTCTCATCTTTATAAGAACTCGTTCCTTTTCTCCTCCCTCCAAAGAGTTAAAAAGAATTAAAATGGCCATAGAATGTTATTATAATGAAAGTAAAAGAAATGTAGACCAAATGCAGGTACAAGGCTACAAGTCAGTTCTCCCTCAAAAATCTGCCAAGTGCCATCATTGAAATAGAAAGTAATTTTATTGTATTCTCTTCAAATACAAATTATTTTTTGCAAATTAGTAAGAATGCTGTGAAATATACATCTTATCTTCTTTATACCGAGACTCATCATCAGAATGAAATCATGTAATCCTTCCTAAAAGGCATAATGAATTTACCAAAGGCTTTTTTATCAAACATTATAAAGGATATAATTCTAAACTAGCGTAGCATGGAAGTTTCTCCTACCACAGGAGGCCTTCAAGCAGAGGTATCTATCTATCTGTTTTAGAAGAGCATTCATGCTTCACCTATTAGTTGGATGACTTTCAGGGTCCTTTGCAACTCTTAATATTTTATTATTCTATAAAGATGTTTTAATGTAAGATTCTGAAGTCACCCTTTGAATTATATACAGAATAAGCCCTGTTATTCATTTTTCCTTAAAAAATTTTGACCCAGATTAGAGAAGCATCTAATTGGATCGAGTTTGTGGTATCTTAGAAACAACAAAGTTATTTTTTGTCTACTGACAAGTCCCCTTCAACTAGGGCTTACAGAATAATGTAGTATTGTTGGGAGGTTTTTAAATATTCATTTTCTATTTACTCCATGTTATCTGAATTTTCCACTGACTTCAGAGGGTGTTGAAGACAGTAAATAGGCTTCATCACTGCATGGTCTGTACTATTCTGTATTTTCTCTAAGTGTGACAAGCAGTTGCTACAGACTGTCACTGTGAGTACTAACCAAGAATCAGGAAGGAACCCTTTACTGTGCTAATGTTTTAGACCAGTGCTTCTTAAACTGTGGTCATGACCGACAGTTTATGAAGTGCTGAAGGGGTCATGAGTGGAAAAAAAATTTAAGAAGCCCTGTTTTAGACAACCTACTAGTTGCCTTTTTTTAAAAATGACTCACCATTAAAAGACTCATGAAGTCAGATTCAATACCAATTCATTTTCCTCCCTTCCTATGCCCAGCTTCATCAGCTGACCACTATAGAAAATTTTTTTATGTACTTCATTCCTGTCCACTCTTACAATCACTGTGATTTCCTTCCCTTTTCCCTTGCCTTATTCTACATCTCTTCTTTACTTTGTCCCTCTTCCTACCCTCTCCTAAAATTAATGAAACAAAACAGCTTAAAATATAAAGGCTATACTTATCTTTGTAGACATTGCCACCATCAAAATGATGCTTGGGCCTCCATTCTTCTTTGTAGATGATATGAATAGTAGAGAAGGGGGAAATGTTGAGGTTGGTTCTCCTATGACCCAATAGTTTGTGGGTCCTATAGGTCTGATCCCTATAACTCTAATTAGAGGTCCCCATTGCCAGTCTACAAAACACTGATTTAGAGCAGATGGTGTGTATCAGCTATTTGGCAAATGTGTGACAGAAAATATCCTGAAATTCAAGCATTGGGGGTTTTCCTCTTTATTCTAGGTTTCGGCATATCCACTGCCAGAGCACCGGAGCACTGCCCTTGCAAATCAAGCTGCTATGCTCTACGTGATCCTCTATTTTGAACCATCTATTCTTCATAACCATCAAGCAAAAATGAGAGAAATAGTGGATAAATATTTTCCAGATAACTGGGTACATATCTTTATTGTACATTAAGTTTTTGTCAGACTTTATGCTACAAAATGCTCTTTCTTTCTTTTTTCTCAATAAAAAGGTGGTTGACCCGAAAACAGGGTGGGCCAGTTATCTAGTAGGAGTAAGGAATTAGGGTTCAACATAGCAGACGTTGGGCTCCATTGATGATCCCACGGTGTGAATGGATTTAGGGGAAGGCTTCCAACATGTTAGGTAGACCTTCTGGGGAGGTCCAGATTTTTTTATTGGAACTTTTTAATTGTTTTTACAAATAGTGGGTTTTAAAGTAAAATCACACTAAAATACATGCTTCCATGGTCACTGTTAGCCATTAATTTATTCAAATAGTTTTAATTTTTTTTTTGTATTTACCTTTCCTATCCTTGGACCAATATCCTAGCCTCATCTATTACAGATACAGCTCATCTGTGACTTTTAGTCTTAGGGAATTGTGGCTGGGAGAGGTAGTGAGTCACATATCTGGTCACGGGTTTTGAAGCCAAGCCCCACTTACTTCAAAGCCAGGATTCTGTCCAGCACTAAGTGCCATGGCTCTCATATAGTATAGTTTGGCTTTATACTGAATTTCAGTTTTAAAATATCATGATATTCTTCAGTTACAGTTGATAATTTGAATTTTTTAGACTTGTTTGAAATCTGTAATTTTTTATTTTAAATTTAATGAGAGAAAGAAAATAGTATTTATGAATCACTTCACTTGTACGTAACACTCTACTCAGTATTACCAAGGATTGACAAAATATAGAGCAGACTAGACTCCTGTCCTTAGGAAGTATATAGTGTTTCCCCTTATCCAACCCTTGATTTTGCATTATAAGTGGCCTAAATGAACATGCTTATTGACATTCTTAAGAACAACTTAGGTTTGGGAATTGATGGGCACAGCTGCACTTCTTAGAGGACTTGGAGTTGAGTGATGAAGAGGAGGGTTGTAATCTTGCCCCTTTTTTCTGGCTAGGTGCCAACATGGAAATTACATTTAGGCTATAGCACTAAATTCATAGACATTTTAATTAAAAGGAAAGTTAGCTCTTTGAGAGCAGGTTCTCTTCCCTTCTTTCTCTGATTTGTTTGGCTTTCCAGAAAGCTTTCTACTGAAATAAGAGAACTTGAGTTGGTATACATACTATATTTAAAACTAGTATTGAGTGGATTAAAAACTCCCTCTTGTTTCTGTTACATCATTAGCTCCTTGAGGGTTGGGCCATATCTCATACAACTTTGTAACCTCCACAGTAGCTTATACAGAATAGGTATTAATAAATATTTATTGAATGAATGAATATTTACTATTTTAGGTGATTAGCATTTACATGGGAATCACAGTCAATCTTGCAGATGCTTGGGAACCTTACAAAGCTGCAAAAACGGCTCTGAATAACACATTAGATCTTTCAAACATCAAAGAGCAGGTATGTCTGGTTAATCAAAGAAAGATTGCTCTTAACTGTTTGCATGACAAAGCACAAACTGTATCAATGCTCTGTTCAATTTGAGACAAGTCTATACAGGGATTTCAGTAGAATAACATTAATTCAATGATAAATTACAAGAAAATTTCATTTAGTATTAGCAAAATGCTAAAATCATGCAACATAATTAGAAAACAAACCTATAGCCTTTAGGAAGACATGATAAAACCAATCTTCATATTAGCACTTTAAGGTTAACAATTACATAAATTATCTTTTCTTATTGTACCTCAATAGGTAGGTTCTGCTGTTATTCACTGTTTATGCTGATTGGCTCAGAATGAATGTAAATAACAATTGTTTCTATTTTCACCAGAAATCCTGAGTCTTCCCCTCTCAGACCTTTTTTTTTTAAAGAGGCCTTTCTTTGCCTCATTTTTTATTAAGCCTTAATCACTGAATAGGAGCTGCCTCAGTCAAACTGAGACATGTTAAAGACCTTAGCTTGAAAAGGCCAAAGTCCCCCACTGCATGGGGTCCATCTCCAGTTGTCCTG
>CM053622.1:99795030-99850372 GCA_028646595.1 Phalanger gymnotis
GTGGAAGCTAGTGACTTGATGAGAAATCAAGATATTATCAAACAGAGCCAAAGGAATGAAAAAATGGAGGACAGTGTGAAATATCTCATTGGAAAAACCACTGACCTGGAAAATAGATCCAGGAGAGAGAATTTAAAAATTATTGGGACATAAAAGGGATGGTTGAGAAATGTTGATTAAACCAGTTTATGGGAGTCATTTGGAGGATAGACAGATTGGGTATAGATCTTGGAGGACTTAAAATGTCCAATGGAGTTTGGATTTCATTCATCCTTTAGAGAGGAAGTACGGTGTAGTGTCCAGAGTGCTGGACTTGGAAGCAGAAAGACATATGTCCACCTCCTTCCTCAAACACTGTTTAGATGTATGACCCTGGACAAGTAACTTAATCTCTCTGACCCTCAGTTTCCTTATCTATCAAATAAGAGGTATCATAGGCCAGGTCTAAGTTAAGCTAGTCTGGTGGCTTCAGTTCAGGATTAGAACATAGCGAGACCCTAACAGACCATCATTGACAGAAAGGCCCTATTCACATAGGACTTTATATAGCATTCCTTACAGTAGCAAAAAAAAAAAGGAAACTAAATGTGTGCACATCGATTGTGGAATGGCTGATCAAGTTGTAGCATATGTATGTAATGAAATATGATACTATAAGAATCAAGGCATTCCATGTCATCTGTGCAGAAGGGGTTGGGCCGTCTCGAGGCGATGGGTCCTCCCTCACAGGAGCTCTTCCAACACAGACGAGACAACCCCCCTTCTGGGATGGTCTAGTGAGTGTTTCTTTCTGAAAAGGAGGATAAGCCCTCTTCTGCCTCTTTGTGACTCTATGATATCAAGTTAACACCATAGATGTAGAGCTAGAATGGACCCTAGAGACCATCTAGCCAGCCTCCCCATTTCACAGAGAAGCAGCTGAATCCAAGAGAGTTCAGGGAAGTGGTCTTCTTAGGGCTACCATAGCCAGCATCTAAGGCAGGATGTGAACTCCATTCTCCCTCACTCTGTCTAGCACTCTCTCTCCTACACCAGTCTATGTTGAAGTATTCACCTTTTTATCCACTTAAAAAAAAAATACAAACATCTGCTTATATCCGATCTTCCCCAGTCTAATTATTTCCAGTCACTTTAATTTTTTTCCCCCAAATAACAGGTTCCCAACCTTTTTGTCATTGCGGTTGTTGATGGATTCATTTGAATCAGTCCATCCTTCTGCCATCACAAAAGATTGAACCTACCTCATCTCAGGAAGTTTTTGAGAATTTCTGAAGGAGACGATAGGGAATAGTCTGGACCACACCAGCAACAACAGCTATGAGGTCGACGAAACTCTCAAAACAGTAGCGCCAAATCTAATTAATTAGGTATAAGGCACGGTGTAGACCAGGAAGAAAAGATAATGAGTAGCGATAGTCTCGGCTTCCCCAGTTTTGCTGATCATAAAGAGTTGTTGGAGGTTCGCAACTGATTCAAAGTAGATTGAAAAGGTCCACAAGATCTCAAGTGGAGAGAAATCATGATTGACTAGAAACGAAAGCCCTCCAACAGGACTACCAGAAACTCCACTCAGAATGTGTTGTGGTTTCCATCATACGTAGCCTTCAACTTCATGTAGATTAAGTACACAGTGGCATATGCACAAGCAATGTAGAGCGTCAGAATCTTGTTGCTTGGAGTCCATAACTGTTAAGACCCTTGGGATGGCCTTAGAGTTCCCCTTCGTTTTAGAGATGGACATGTATAGGTATGTAATGTATAAATCGTTAGGACCATCTCTGGCTTGGGGAGGAGATAGCCTCCTCATAGTGAAAGAAAGAAGGGAGAGTGGGATCTGAATTGAGATTTAAGAGAGCAGAATCTAAAGGACAGGCTGAGTCAGGATTTTGGTTTATCAGTGGGGCCAGAATCCTAAATAGATTAAATAGATGAATGTATGGATAGACATGGATGGATGGATAAAAGAAGAGAATATAGCAAGTGCATTTATTAAGCAATTACTACATTTCAGGCACCTTACTAAGCACTAGGGATACAAATATAAGTAAATAAGGCAGTCTCTATCCTAAAGAAGATTACATTCTAATGGAAGAAGGCATCTATATATAGGGAAAATACAGGGAAGAGGGGTGAGGGAGTGAAAGTCTACCCATATGGAAGAAGGAGAAAATTTATGGAGAGAGTCTAGGTGAGAGTCAAGTGAAGCATTTCTGGGATCCTTCCTAAAATGGTGGTCCAGGGAATAGCAATGAGGAAAGGAGAAGGCCTCAGGAAATTGAGATGAGTATGAAACCAAGAGAATGAACCGAGCTTGAGGTCAAAAAGGTTGTCTAAAATGGCTTAGAAGACAGAATGAAGGCAGGCAGTGTTAAAAATTACCTGATTCAGCCTATCCTCCCTAAAGCTTTAGCCTCTCGTGGCACAAACATATATTCTCCACCTGCAGCCTACGTTGACACTTCAGTGTGGTCTAGAAGCAGCTCTGATGTCCTCTTCGTGATCCAGCTTCACTAGTCTGTCTGCCTCAAAAACCTTCCTTCTACCTATAGCCACTTAGCTGTGTTTGACTACAAACAACCCCTCATCTTAGATTGTGTCAGGTTGGATTTTTTTTTTCTTTAAAGCTAAGTCTTTAAAGGATATAATAGAGCAGAACCTGAGAGAGTTCCCTCTTTCCTGCTCCCCTGGGACACATGAGGGGACAGCAGTCTCACCATTGGTTCTTTTTGAGTACATCAAGTAAGGGGCTGAAGTGACCTAGGTTTTCAAATCATTGTTTGTGCTTTCTGTTCCTGGTATCCACTGGAAAGCCTTGGAGTCTTTTAACAAATCACTGAAAGATACCTCTAAGATGGTGATCTGGGGCTAAATGGTCATATTTTCCTACTCAATTAAAGAAGAACTAGCATGTCCTTCAGGAAGATTGCCATTATGGATCACCCAGATTTAGAGCTGGAAGAGGTCTTAGAAGTAGTTTGTCCAACCTCCTCATTTTATAGATGAGAAAACAGGCCCAGAGATGTTAAATGACTTGCCTCAAGTCACACAGATAGTAATAGTTCAAACCTTATTTGAACAGAAGGCTTTCACTCCAAACCCTGTACCAGGTACCATTTCTTCCATAAAGCCATCATTGTTCCTCCTAACCAAAAATTTCTAATAGCATTTTGTCTGGATCTCTCTTTTGTCCTTGTAACATTCTACTTTATAGCTGACTTATTTGTATATATGACCAATCAATAGTTGAAGGTTAGGTTATTTCCATTGTATTCCATATTTCTCATTTTTAATATTTTGAGTATTTTTTTTCACAGCTTTGATCTTAGGTCCAAGTCTCAATGAGTGCTAGAAAATAGGAAGAGTGAGAAAAGAAGAGGTCGAAGATGGGAGGAAGCTTTTTAATTATGGTGTAGAGATCCCAAAGGACATAGTAGAAGGGACAGCAGATTTCGAGTGGGGCTTTGGGGCTGGAGTTGAAGAATGAGGAAACAAAGAGTTGGGACTTGGGGGCAGGGGCAGGGATTGTTCTTCTGTTTGGAGTTCAGTATCACTGGGATGGGGAAAATAAGAAGCAATGGTACTATGTTAACCATCACAGAATAAGTCCAGGATGATTAGTAGATGGGGAGAGGTCAACTGCTGATGTCCAGAAGAGGGCAGTCAAGATGGCAAAGGCCTCAAAGGTCATACCATATGGGGATGAGTAGAAGGAACCCGAGGTATTTACGCTGGCAATCAGATGATGTAGGAAGGACATGATAGCCGTCTGTCTTTGGGTATTTGAGGAGCTATCACTCGTACAAGGGAGTAGATTTGTTCTGTTTTACTAGAACTAGGAGCAGTGGATCAAAGTTGCAAAGAGGCAGATTTAGATTTTAATATATGGAAAACTTTCCTAACAATTAGAGCTTTCTAGAACTGGAATGAGCTGCTTCGGGCAATTATGAGTTCCCCCTCACTGGAGGTCTCTAAGCAAAAACTACCTAATCACTTGTGGAAACTGTAAAAAAGAGGTGATTATTCCGACAGACCTCAGGTTATTCTTTGTAGCCACAGTAGTGAGGAGATAGCAGATGGTTAATAAATGCTTGTTGATTAATTGCTTGAATTAGATTGCTTCTGAGGTCTCTTTCAGCTCTGAGATTATGTGATCCTTTCATTTTATTTGTAACCTATGACTGTTACTTCTAATTGTCAGGAAGAAGCATGCTCTAATTCTTTGAATCAGGAAATAATCTTTTAAAACTGAAAATAATGAGAGTAAAGGATACTTGACTTTGAGGATATCCACTTTACCACTGCCTCATAAGTAGAGCAGAGAGAAAATCTTGTAAGGATTATTTGTTTGTAGGTGATTGCTGAGGTTTATTTATTCTTATGTTTAAATGTTTTGCTTGTGAAGCCACTAAGTAATCGGGTAGTCTCCCTGTGCTCATAAGAGCTTATGCAAATTGCATTTTGATATGCATTATGCAAATTGATAACTTTTTCCCTCCTCTATATAGCCTGTGACCCAAATAACAAACGCCTTCGTCAAATCAAGGACCAAATTCTGACAGACTCAAAGTACAACCCAAAGATCCTCTTCCAGTTGCTGCTCGATACTGCCCAGTTTGAATTCATACTTAAAGAGGTAACAAATGATTGTTTTATAAAGGAAGCATTGAAATAATCCTCATCGTGAGAAACATTTACATAGCACTGTAAAGTTTACAGTATGCTTTACATGCGCTATCTTATTTTGAACCTCACAACTGCCGTTGAGATTCCTGTCTCCATTTTACAAATGATGAAATCGAGGGTTATAAAGGTAGCAATTTATCCATGATCATACAGCTCCTGTAGTAATTTTCAGAGGCAGGATTTAAACCCCAAGTCTCCCTGACTGCAGTCTACTACTTTCTCCATTAAAAAGTAAACACTCAACTTTGAATCAAAAAGGCTAGTTTCATAGATTATTGAGATCTAAAGGTGGGAAAACCTTACATATTATCTGTTCTCTCTGATTTTTCAAATAAGACAACCATGGGCCCAGAGGAGTGAACTTGCCCAAGGAAATAGAAATAGTAATTTGCATAGCTGAGATTTAAACTAGGGTATTCTGATTTTAAAACCAGAATCCCGTCTCATTCTGGGACCAGCAACCAGCCATTTATTATGTGCAAAGCCTCAGCATTCCCAGTCTATCTAGGACACTTACTAGATGAGTGATCATAGACCTCCCTGAGCCTAAGCCTATTCATCTGTAAAAAGGCGGTGGCAGTACTTCCACTACTGCTTTGCAGGATTCTTATGAAGATGAGACATTCATCTCTAGTCTCTCCTGAGCTCCGTTCCAGTATCACCAATTGTCTATTGTACATTTCAAACTGGATTTCCCAAAGGCATCCTAAAACGAATAGACAAAACAGAACACATTATTCCCTTCCCCCACGCCCTGCCCCACAAAAAAAAAAGAAGGAAACAAGCATTTATTAAAAACTTAGTATGGGCCAAGCTCTTAGAAATATCTCATTTGATCCCTGGGAAGTAAGTGCTATAATTACCCATAGTTGAGGAAACTGAGGGGTGCCAAAACCACCTCTCCTCTGAAATGCCCTGTTTTGGTAGAAGCTACTCCCATCCTTCTAGTCACCCAAGTTCATAATCTGTCTTCTCCTTTACTTCTCACTCCGTATTTCCAATCAGTCCCCAGGTCTTGTCAGTTCGATCTCCACAGTCTCCCTTGCATATGCCCCCCTTCTCTCTACACACATCCTCACCACCCTAATTCAGGCCTTTCTCACTTTCTGGAACTGTTGTAGTAGCCTCCTAATTAGTCTTCCTGCTTCCAGTCTCACTTTTCCAGTCCATCTTCCCTACATCTTAGAAAGTGATATTACAAAAGCATAGGATTCATTGTTTTTTTGTATTCATTTGTATTTATTTATCCCGTGTTCAGTAATCTCCAGTGGCTCCCTGTGTCCTCCAGAATCAAATACAAACTCCTCTGCTTATCATTTAGAGCCTTTTGCCCTTGGCTTCAACCTCACTTTCCATTCTTATTATGCATGACTCCCCTTCACACGCTCTGGATGAGCCTAAGTGGCCTTTTTGCTTTTTCCAGGATCTATCATTTTTTGCCATGCTTTTGCACAATCTGTCCCCCCATGCTGGGAGTGCAATCCATGGTCATCACTTCCTCTTAGACTCCATTTCCTTCTCAACTCAACCACCACTTCCTACACGATTGATATATCAGTTCAGCAAGCATTTATTAAATGCCTGATATGTTCTACACTGTCTGTGTGGTAGGTACCAGGATACAAAAGCAGTCTCTGCTCTCAAGGAACTTACATTCTGTTTGGAGTAGGTGGATGACACCTCCACATATAAGTAGGTACAAAATATATACAAGGTAATGTTGGCGGCAGGGTGCTAATGACCGGAGGAGCACAAAGGAAAGCCTTACAGAGGAGGGAGCGATTTGGCTGAGCCGGTGATAGAGACAGAAAGGAAGCTGTCACTGTTCTCAAGGACCTTCCGTTCCATTGGAGAAGACAACAGGGATGCAGAATAAATGCAGGCTTGTTTACTAAGGGAAGGCACTAGCGGTTGCGGGAATCAGGAAAGGGATCTGTGAGGTAGAAGTGAGTAAGGGAGTCCTTGCAAGGATGAGCGGCTGCCCGTGCAAAATGGAGTCTCACAACTGTAAGAGAATTTGGCTGCTCTGTAGAGCACAGGTTGGAAAGTAAAATATACAATGAGGCTGGAAAGGCTGGTCTGGGTGGGGAAGGGATTTTTTTAAAGATACATGTATAGCACTATCTATTCCTGTGATATTTCTATTTTCCGTGGCTTTTCCTGATTACTAATAGAGGTTAAGTAACCACACACTCCAGTTTTCCACTGGGCTTAAGTACTAGAACTTTTCCTTCTCTTTCAACCAGACTTTGACCATTTTGGTTCCATCCCAAATATATGATTCTCCTTGTAAAGAAAAATGAAGCAAAATAGGAATTCAGTATTTTTCTTCCTTTCTTCCTTCGTCTGTTACCATCCCCTTCATTCCAAGCAATTGTCCCTTTTTCTTTGATCTTCTACTGCCCCTATCACTATAACTACAAAAATTCTCAGTGTTGTGCGTAGCATCCATCACCAGGTTCTAGTTTTTGTGATGCTATTTATACAAGACCATGCTACTTTTTCGTGTATAATATCAAAGATCTGTCCTCACTTTTACCTTCTTTACCCCACGGACAAGTCATAACCTCTCTAGTTCTGTATGCTCATCTGTAATAAGAGAGTATTGGGTTTGACAGTGTACAAGGATCCTTCTGGCCCTATGATCCTGCATTTTTCTTTAAATTCTGTATTGTCCCTGTGGATCTTCATTGGTCTCCTTAGATCCTCCTTCCTTTATTGGAACAATTTTCATTTATTTTAGCAGAATTATATTTGTAAGAGCATCACATCATTCTTGGACTAACATCCCCTGTGGAATTTTAGGTCATGAGATCTTACCTATCTATTCCCTGAATTCTTTGAAATTATTAAATTCTGCTCTATTTTTCACCTGTATGATTTCAGATTCTAGATAGAGTACCTGAAATTCATTTCATTTCTCCTTTGGCAACTGCTCTTCCTAATTGGTCAGAATAGATCCAGAACAGCCATTTCCCCTATTGAGTTGTTCCTACTTTTTGAGGAATTAAAGTATTTTATTAAAGCTAGTCAAGAATTTATCTGTTCTTTTCTTAGCAGAGAGAGGTCCAGCAGACAGTTCTGAGTCACATTGAAGCCTCCTTGCTTTAGTATCGTTTTCCCGTGCCACTTTTGTGGTGTTTGCCCAGTTCATCATTTCCTTCTGGTCTAGTGACCTGGAGTCTTCTCTCACTATGATATTCCTTTTTTTCCTCTCCCTCCATTGACACCTCCCCAAGTGTTATGTGCCATACTTTCCTGTCCTGGTTTATGTATTTCCTCATTTAAGTATATTTTCTTCCTAGACACTGCTACCCCAATAACCTTTTTTTTTAATCTACTCTGTTCCTTTTGGATATGGTATATCCTTTCATCGTGATGTTCTGCCCATGAGTCGAATCTCAAGTGGGTCTCAGTGATACTTATGAAGCCAAATTCACCTGCTTTCTGGAGATCTCTAGTTCATGTTGTTTATTACCCATTCTTTACTCATCTTTGCCATGTCAGCCCTCTTGGTTCCTTGCTCTTTTTTTTTTTTGTCATTTCTTTATTTCATCATCCTTTATCATCCTGCCCAGATAACAAAGATTCCTCCCACAACCCCAAACAAGGCTCACTCCTGCCCAGGGATCTTTCTTCCTGCTCCTACAGGAGTCTTCTTCAGTTAATTAGTTTTTCCCAACAAAGGAAAAGATACAGTTAACCAGTTAGAAAGTTAGAAAGAACCCTGGAGAGCCTGTGATTCCACACTTACCTCTTCCACTTCAAAGAGGAGGAAACTAGAGGGAACAGGTGATTTGCCCAAGGACACTTGGGCAGAGAAAGCCAGATCCTAAACAGGAACCCATCTGCCCTGACTCCCAGCCTGCTAAGCTTTCTACTGCACTGTTCTGCCTCTGGAGTAAGAGCAGCTTAAGTAATGTTACTTTGGGGACCTTTTTTTTCAATTAAAATATGGATTTCATTCAGGGACTATCAATAAAGTATTTGATACTAGTTTTCTTTCAACTACAAATGGCTTTTCTGTCATTCTCACCAGATGTTCAAGCAAATGCTTTCAGAAAAGCAAGCCAAATGGGAGCATCACAAGAAAGAAGGCTCTGAGAGGATGATGGAACTAGCTGATGTCTTTTCAGGAGTAAAGCCTCTAACAAGAGTGGAGAAAAATGGTAATGGTTCAAGGAGAAAATGTTGGTAGATTATATATGTATGTGAGGAGGATGTGAGTGCTAGAGAGCTGGCAAGATGGTGACCCCTTTGTTGTGCTTTTTCATTTCTGCTGATCAGCTCTTGGCTGTATCCTCATATAGCAATTTCATGCCACCATTTTTCTTGATTTGTTAACCTCTTTGGTCACAGAAAAGGATTACAAGGATTCCTTGCCTTTAACCCCTTCACAATTCATTCATTCAATACACAGGGCTTAACATAGCCCTTCAAGTACTGGACAATTCTCAGATTCCCAGATTTCACCACCTTTGCTTGCCCATTAGACTTCTTACCTTCACACAAGTTAGGAGTCTGTGTTAGCATAAAAAAGGGACTGAAGACTGTTTTTGAAAAGAATATTCCCAAATATGAGCACAATGCAAAGTCAGTGGAATGATTTTGAAAGCCTTTGCTTGCTTCAGGAAAAGATATCTAGAAAAAAAAAAGTATCCCTTAAAACATCCCAGTACAGCTTTCTAGAAGTATCTCGGCCATCTTAGGAGAGAAATGTTGTTTTCCAAATATTGTCTTTTATCTTAAAGCCAATATATAAGTTTCATGCCAAGGTTATGTCCAGGAGAGTTGTATTTTTATGTGTTCTATATGTGTTTCTGTATATGAGAACCCTTTATACAGTCAGTGTGCACAGTATATTTACGCCTGTTTTATAGGACTTTCAACTTGGTTTTACTCTTTTACATGATTAGGAATTGATAGTTCTAGTAATTCAGTTTGTTGTATTGTTTTCTTTTACAGGAACTTATGGCTCATGGACTCAATCCCTAATTTAAAAAAATGCATTCTTATTTTATGGGAACACATTGTTTAGAAAAGTGCTTACTAATACCTTGTATTTTAATCAAGTCAGGGTGTGTGTGTGTGTGTGTGTGTGTGTGTGTGTGTGTGTGTGTGTGTGTATGTTTTAACAGAGCCAAGCTGGTTACTCTCTCAGTTCCTATTCTCTTTCTTGTATTTCCAATATTTTTCAAAGCTTACCTACTTATATCAAAAGTAGTTTTTTATCTTTTTTAAAAAATTTAATTATTTAAGAATCTTTTTTTTTTTTTGCTTTAAGGAACTCTACTGAATCTTTAAAATGGTAGCTGCTAGATCTGAAATGGTTTGTCAGTGCTTTAAGCAGTTTAGAAGGCAAATCATAAGACTGATAATAAAATTAAATATTACAAGGAAAGCACTTTGAAAATACACCAAAAAAATCAGAACATAAAAAGGAAATTTTATTTGAGTATATCACATTCTCCATATCCAAATTTGTCCCATCATCACTCACCTATAAAATCTGAGTAGAAAGGGGCCTCAGAGATCACCTAGTCCATCCCATACCTGACCAAGTAGCCCCAATATGATCTACACTATTGCTAGCTGAACTCATTTTCTCCCAATAGATGTAACAGTCCTTCTCCCCCAGATCCTTTGCCCTGTCTCTTCTATCTAGACTGCCCATCACTCCTACGTCCCCATCTTTACAAATCTGATCTAATTTTCATGACACACTTCAAGTTGCATGTCTTCCATGAAGCTCTGATTTTTTTCCTGTGCCTCTCTTTTCATGACACTTATTTTCTGTATATACCACACATTTTTTAAACTATATTGTTATGTAATTATTTTTTTCCTCCAATCTTTACTCTTTAACTTGAATATAATCTCTTTGAAGGCAAGGACCATACCGTATACTTATTTCATTAATGCGAGTGCCTACTATTAGGCACATAGTAAATGCTTAATAATCATGATCTGAAGTGAATTTATACTGAAGCATCCTTCAACATGTTGCAGCTAAAGGAATTACATGTCTTTAGTAATCTTTCTTTTGTTTACTTATTACTAGAAAATCTGCAAGCTTGGTTCCGAGAGATCTCAAAGCAAATACTGTCTTTAAATTATGATGATTCCACTGCTGCAGGCAGAAAAACTGTGCAGTTAATACAGGCATTAGAAGAGGTAAGGGAAAGTCTTCACAGGACACTTGTGCCATAATCATGCCTTTTATACATAGACCAATTCTTTTGCTTTATACATTGCCATCAATCAAATTTAATAGCAGACAAGTGCCAGCATCTTAAATATAAACCAAGGTTTATTCTTCATTAATAACCCTAGAAATCTTCAGAAATTAAGATTTTCCTAAATTAAATGAGATTATAGTTATTGCTCCTAAAATAAAAATGTATGTTTTATGTGTTTATGTATGCTGCCCAATTAGTGATCAAGAGGCCATTTCTATCCAGATGCCTATGTCAGCACTTATTCATCACTTTGTGACTTTGCTGATTTAACAGTTTCTAAAGTTATAATTTTAAATATATTGCCAAACAGATCTTATTAAGAGACTGTTACCATTATAAAGAGTGGACTATATTTAGATTTATTTTCCAGTTCAATCAGCACAGAAGAAGGCATTCATCATTTTGAGGAAAGTTAATATCAAATTGATTTCCATCACTCAGGTTCAAGAATTTCACCAGCTAGAGTCCAATCTGCAAGTGTGTCAGTTTCTTGCTGACACACGGAAGTTTCTCCATCAGATGATCAGAACAATTAACATTAAAGAGGAGGTCTTGATCACTATGCAGATAATCGGTGACCTTTCCTTTGCCTGGCAGTTAATCGACAGGTAACATGAATTCTTTCTCTGTTAACAAGACGTCCGAACAGCTTTTTGGCAGATGTTCTCATCATTGTGTTCTTCTTTTCAGTTTCACCTTCATCATGCAAGAAAGCATAAGGGTTAACCCTTCCATGGTCACTAAACTTCGCTCTACATTCTTAAAGGTAAGCAGGGCCAAGGTGAGCAGGTGCTTCCCTTCAACACCTGCTGGTAATCTTCTTTGTTAACCTCATTAATTCAGTCAGCCCTAGATTCCTTCCTCTTTGAAAATTCAGTTAGTACCTTTTTTTTTCAGATTCCAAATTAACAGTTTTTCCACCAGAGATAGTTTCACAAGACAAATATTTGATGCTTAAATTAACATGCAAAAATGAGAATTCCTTAGAGAATAATGTAATGCGTTATTAAATATCAATAAAACAAATTAAACTTGCCTAAAGATCTGCATTTAAATGAATTACTTCGATTTAGAAAATATTGTAATTTTTTAGTCACTTTCCCTAAGTCTGTATCAGGATTTTTTGTTCCATCATTCCTAGTCACTAAAAAAATTGTTAGTTTTATCTGAGATCCAGGAGTTTACTTATTAGCTGTCTGCTCAAGAGGTAAATGTTAACAGAGTTAGGGTTTGAAAACGTAAATACCGTCGTTCTTTGGCTTATGAACATTAGGTTTCGTTTTAATAGTAGACCAGGTTTCCCCAAAGATGGGAGGATGGTCTCTGGCAGTTTTTATGTTGGATGCCCCACCTGCCATCATTAGATAGCATTTAGCCCCTCCCTGTGTCATTCAGATTGCCGGTGGAACATGTCCCCTGCCATCTGCTATTCAAAGAGACATTCTCACTTTCCCTGCTTCCACTCCTCTGAATCACAGAACCACAGAATTAGGCGTGGAAAGACTAACATCAAAGGTCATCTTGTCCAACTCAGATCCAAAGCACAAATCCTCTTTTGCAACATCTATAACATAGCCATAGATTTGCATGCTACAATGCAAATAAAATAATATTCTTCACAATATTTGATTAAAAGGCTTTTTTTTTTCCAAATTCACTTTACTTTTTAAGGAAGACTATGGTTTGTTTCTAATTATGATTCTACATTTACAGAGGATGTGATTCCTAGAGGGCCAGAAAAGTTAAATCATTATATTCTGCAACATTTTTGTTAATTTATATTTAAATGGAGTATAATAAAACTACTCCCCTATACCAGCTTTGGAACTTGGAAGATTTTAGAGATTGTTTAGGTACATAATCTTGCATTCGTTTTCTTTTTATTTTCATTATCATTAGTTAGGTTCTATTACCATTTCAATTCTTTTGAGAGGGGAAAAGGGGAAGAAGGTGAGCTCAGTACTTAAGAAAATGAAGAATCTCCTTCATGTCTCATATCTAAATGATTCAGTTGCATTGATACCAAAATATAAAGCTTGTCTAATGTACTTATTTTCCTAATTCCATAAATATATTCCATTGAAATGTAGCCCTGTGTAACTTGAATGCCTTCACAGCAAAATTCTGAGACAAAAATACAAAGTCCAGCTTACTTATTTCAAATTATAATAGATACAATCATATAACTTACACAACCCTTTGGCACTACTTATAATTAACTATATAAAGCAAAATTAGATAAATTCCTTTTGAATTCAGTCAAAAATATGAAGAGAATTCTTAAGATGTAGTGTTTTTTGGTTTGGCTGGGGGTAATATTGTTTTTATGACTTTTTTAGCCAACCTCAACTATGATGTAATTCAGATATGTTGAGAAAGAATAGAGAAGTCCTTTTTCCCCTGAATTGGAGAACCTTCCTTTCCCCATAGACTATGTGCACCCTCAAAGTATAGAATCCATGGTACATCCCAGGTCCCTAACTAGTCAGTCCTATACCTGCCCATTTCTCCATGGTTCCCAGCCTGCTGTGCTGTTGGCCCCATTCCTCTATTCTTCTTTCAACCTTTGTCCCCTGTAGTTCTTGGTCATCAAAGAGCCTCCAGGACTTAAAACCTCTCCTTCTTTCTCCTTAAGGGTCCATCACCATTCCTAGTAGAATGACTCTTTCCTTAATCCTCTCTCAGTTACACCAGAAATCTCAATTTGACCTGGAAATTTTACCTCATCTTCGTGGTTAACTTTGCACACCTCTTGATGGGCTGACTGCATAACTACCCAGTGCACTGGCGAAAAGGAACACCTTTTTTATTTTAGAGAAACTGATTTTTCTGAAGATTTTATGTCCCTGATGACTCTGCTAGATTCCTTCCCACCACCCCACTAGCCATAAGTTAAAATGTTAAGAAAAAATGCAGAGGCCACTGATGGATAACTGAGACAACCATGTGGTAGAATGCATAGAGTATGGACTTGGAATCAGGGAGAGCTGGGTTCACGTCCTAGCTCAGACACTTATTGGCTGTGTGACCCTGAGTAAGTCACTTAATCTCTCCCAACCTCGGTTTCCTTATCTGTAAAATGAGTGTAATAATTTCTAGTTACCTCTAACCTTCCTTTCTTTTCAGCTTGCTTCTGCCCTTGACTTGCCCCTTCTTCGAATCAATCAGGCGAATAGCCCTGACCTTCTCAGTGTATCCCAGTATTATTCTGGAGAGTTGGTTTCCTATGTAAGAAAGGTAAGAAGTTACTATCGTGTACTTCATTTTTGTTACATAACCATTGTAATTATAAAGTGAGTGAAGAATACTCTTTTAAAGTAATCCAGAGTCTGTTTCCCATGAGGCACAGTGATTTTTTTTTAAAGTGGCTTGGAAACATTCCATTCTCTACTTTAAAAACCATCTCTGGCTACAGTCTAGTGAGCAGAGTAGAGAAAACACTGGCCTTACTGTCTGAGGACCTGGGCTCAAACGCCTCCTTGGATGTTTTCTGCCTGCATTGCCTCGGGCAAGTCCTTTACTCTCCTGGGCCCTTCCTGAACTGCAGAGTGAGGGAGTAGGACAAATTGGCTTCTGAGTCCTCTTCCAGTTCTCCATCTCTGATCCTCATTCAGCCCTAAGGTCCTCTGATTATCCCCATTGCCTTGCACTTCACCTACTGTCTCCAGCCTTCTTTTTCAGCTTGATCTCAAACTCCTCCACTTTACATCCTCTAGACTCCAAGCACACGTGACTACATCCTGCTCATCCTTCCCCAAACACCTTAGACTTTTCCACCTTCATCCCTTTGCCCAGAGTGTTGTGTTCACCTTCCATTTACATTGTATGTATTTTATAGACATAGTTATTGATATGTTATCTCTCCTATTAGAATGTGAGCTCTTTGAGGGTAGGGACTGTGTTTAGCACAGTGCCTGGCATATAGTAGGCACTTAATAAATGCTTGTTGACTGACTAACTGCCCTCAAGCAGCCTAATTTTTATTGGAGAATTACAACTTGGATACAAATAAACATAATACAAGGAAAATTGAGGCTGGAGAGATTGTTAATACCTGGGGGGAATCAGGAAAGGATTCATAGAGCTGATGGTAACTTAATTGAACCTTGCTGGAACACAACGATTCTGAGAGGATGATGAAGGGGAGTGTGTTCCAAAGAGCAAATGGCTTGTGGGATTGTGAGAAGTATGCTGTATTGAGTTGGGGGTGGGGGGGTTGTGGTTAGCTGGTAGCCCAATGTAGCTGGAACAGAACTGGTGAATCAGAGCGGCACTTGTTGATGCCCAGCCGAAGTTTAGGAAGGATGAGGGGTGGCCATCTAGATGTGGAAGACATCTACATAAAAGTAATACTTAAACTCATGGAAGGCGACAAGAGCCTGACTTAAACTCATGGAAGGCGACAAGAGCCTGAAAAAGGATGTGTGGAGGGAGAGAAGCAGGCAGGCCCAAGACAGCCCTCTGGGGAATACCCCATCAGGGACAGGAGATGGAGCCTGAGAAAGATAAGATAAGCAGAAAGCTAGGCGGAGAACCCGGACTGAGGACTGAGTAGCCTCTTAGAAGCCAAGGATGGACTGGGGATGCCCCCCTCCCCCAGTAACTGAGCTATAAAAATGTCAAGAACAATAGGAATCAAGAACAGGCCTTCACATTCAGTAGGTGAGAGGTTGTTTAAGATGTCATTTATTAGCTTGAAGAGTGAAAGGTTCTAGGCAACAGCTGGGGCTGGAAACTAAATTTCAAGGGACTGTGAGTGGGTGGTGGGGAAGAGGGGGCAGCAGGAGTAGATTTTTTGTGAATTTGGCAGTGAAAGGAAGGAGAAGCTTATGATGATAGCTGCAAGAGAGGGGCAGGGTCAAGTGAGGTTTGTTTTTGTTTTTAAGGCTGGACTGGTGAAAGAGCAAGTATATAGTGAGTGATTGATATTAAAAAGAGAGCTTGAATGTGTATGAGAGACAATCAGTGATGGAGGAGGCAGGAGGAGAGGGGATCCAGGGCACAGGAAGACTGGCTTTGGAAAAAGAAAGAGCCATCTCTTCCTCAGAGACAAGTGTAAAGGAAGAAAAGGTGTGACAGCGTATTGGGGCTGTAAGACATATAGTTGGGGAGAAGAGGGAATTTATGGCAGATAGCCTCTCCTTTAATCTTAAAGATATTCAGTGACTGGGGATATCCAATTAATGCTTTTTTTCCCTTTATTTCTTTTTTAAAGGTTTTGCAAATTATTCCAGAAAGTATGTTTACTTCTCTTCTGAAGATCATAAAACTTCAAACCCATGATATCATCGAAGTGCCTACCCGGCTAGACAAAGACAAACTAAGAGACTATGCTCAGCTGGGCCCAAGATACGAGGTTCCTTTGACATTTAAAGTTTTGCATTTTTGTGTTTTGGCCAGACATCATAATCTCACCCCCATGCCATCCAGTGGAACTTTAGCCATCTATCCCACACACATGAAAATTCATCTTGGTTCTAAAGACCCTCAAGAAGGGAAACTTTTTCCCCCTCTTTGCCAGCCCCTTGCATGACTTAACAATTCCTAGCCTTGGGAGGACCTTCATCCTATTATTACCGAGCTTCCTTAGTTTTGGTTTTGAGGTCCTTTGTTCCTGTTCAGTTGTCAGTGGAGGCTGGCCACAAATCATCACAGTCCTCTATGTGATCTTCCCTTAAAGATTATTACTAAATTTTTCTTCAGCTTAAATAGTCTCTGTAACCTAAATAGATGGTAATAGGCAGTCTACACTGCCTCAAAGACTGTTTTTTCTACCTAGGTTTAGACAAAAGATTTTAAAAGCTATGTAGAGTGAAAGTTAGGAATGAAACTATGATTCTCGTTAAGTATTCAAATTAATTCAGTGGGAATTCAGTCATTCATCCCTAAATCTAAGAGCTTGGCCTTCCTTCCTACTCCCAGCTGTCAGCATTTAGGACAGGGTCCTCACATCTGCTGTCTTTGTTAAGTGGCTTTTGCTGATGCTCAGAGAAGAAATTGTGAGACCAAGAGAGAATAAGAGCATCTTCATACTCTTAAAATATAATTAGAAGAGACCTTAGAGATCATCTAATCTAGTTCTCTTATTTCACAGAGGAGGAACCTAAGGCCTAGAGAGGTTAAGTGGCTTAACCACAGTCCAACAGTGGGTGGTAGGACCAGTCTTGTCATCTAGGCTATCACCGTTATTTTCAGTTCAGCCAGAGGTTGAAGAGACAGGCACCCATGTCACTGTCACCCACTCAGCCAGTCATTGGTCTTTTGCTTTCCATAAAAATGGCTTCTCTCATTTATCTTAATTATTTCTTTCCATTAAAGGTTGCCAAGCTTACCCATGCTATTTCCATTTTTACTGAAGGCATCTTAATGATGAAAACTACTTTGGTTGGTATTATCAAGGTAATAACCCCTGGAGGGCCCTTTCTAACCTTCAAAGTCAGAAAGCAGATTATTCCACTGCTCACAAATAGAAAACTGGTCAGTGACTCACTTTGCTGTTTTGACACTTCTGTATGCATGCTAGATTGGGAATTAGGAGCTGAAAGTCCTGTCTCCATTGCCTCACTGTAGGATCTTGTTCATGATTTTCTTTGTATATTGACATTGGAAGGAGACAGTAAGGCCTTGTTCTATATCATGCTTAAACTTGGTCTTGGAGCTAATTGGTTCCACATCTGTACAGAAAATACTATGTAATGCTTCAGAAGCCATCTGGATATTGGAGCAACTCTTTTTAATGTTTCCTGCAAAAAAAGGGAAAATATCTCTAGTCCCTTACAATGAAGAATAATAATGACTGATGCTTTATGCTGTGTGGATCTTTTTACTTTCCAAAGCACACACTTTACACTGATTCATTCATTTGGTAACCATTCATTGAATGTCTGCTTTGTGCAAAATGTGGTGGTAAGCACTGGGATAGACATAGAGGTAATCCAGCATAGTCGCTGCCCTCATGAAGCTTAAAGTCTAGTGCAGGGTCAGGAGAGAGAGAGACAGAGAAAGAGAAGAACCATGGCTACAGCATAGTCAGAAATGCGGAGTAATCAAAATGCTAAATAGCGTATGGTAAGAATGAAAAATTGAAGCATGAAGACCAAAAGATAATTTCTGACAAGAGGTTCATGGAAGAGGTAGCATTTTAGCCACCACGAAAGACATAGGAAGACTGTACGAAGAGGATATAGAGGAGGGGATTTTAGGCATAGAGAATGGCATGGAATAAGATGTACTTATCTAGCCAAATCCTCACCTTCCTTTTTTAAGAAATGGAGCTGTTGCTGATGACTCAAAACTACGCATGGTATAACAGGATCCAAAATTATGTGGACAGGCTAGAGCAGTCAGAAAGGATGAAATGCTAACAAGAGATTAATGCATAGTCCTGCATTCGGATTCAAAAGGTCAATTTCACAGTCAATCAGTAAACATTTCTTAAGTGCCTCTTATAAGCCAGGCACTGTGCTAGGCACTGGGGGTAACACATACAAAGAATGAAGCAATCAAGTGTGGAACGAAGGAGGTGTGGCAAAACAGCAGGCCTGGAGAAGTGCATCCAGAACAAGGATGATCCCCCTGAACTCTGCCCTGGTGAAGTTGCATTAGGGGTGTTTGCCCAGTTCAGACTGTCACATTTTAGGAAAGACACTGTCCAAGGAGAAAATATCGAAAAGAAGACATCTAGGATAGTGGGGACTGGAAAATGGTCACAAAAAGAAACTGGGGACATTTGGTCTAGAAAAGAGAAGGCTTAGGAACGTAACAGCTGAGGTCAGTTATTTAGAGTGATTAGACTTACTCTGTTCAGCCCTAGAGGTCAGAACTGGGAACAGTGGAGTAGAGTTGCCGAGAGGCTAGACTGAGGGAAAAAACCTCCAAAGTGGAATGGACTGTCTTAGAAAGAAGTGGGTTCTCCTAGGAGACGAGAGGTCTTGAAGCAAAGGCTGCACGATCACTTGTTGGGATCTTTATAAAAGGAATTCTTGGTCGGTTGAAATAGCATCTAAGATCCCTTCAGACCCCGAGAATCTGTAAAAGTAGGACACAGTTTGCTTCTATTGTCTCCCGAACCACAGTGGCAAGTTACCTAGCACAGAGTAGAAAGCCAATGATTCTCTGAGGAAAGAACACTGCTGAGTCTTCAAAGCGGCGCAGTGCACACACAGGTGTTCTTGTCACACCCACACACCCACCTGGTCCACATACAGGCAGGCGCTTAACTTTCTCCTACCTGTGAATGCGACTTGTCTAAGTTCAGATTCATTCCCTTTGTTTTTTCCAGCCACCTTTGTCCAGTGCCAAGATTAGATACTTGTTCATTACTCATCTTGTTAATCATTAAAATTGATAGTTTATAACTGTGAATTAATAAATGTGACAATTTCAGAGCAAATTGAAATCTCATTAAGGGCATACACTTTCATAGTATCATCTAGTAAAAGTCTCTCTCTGTTTGCCCCCAAACAAACCAAATCCTAGATTAGTAGCTGGTTAGGGGAAAAAGCCTAGAGTCTTCAGCTATGAGTTTGAGAACTACTTTACTGCCCTCTAGAAGCCACTCTCTATTGGAGTTCTTAAAGATTTTATCTTCATTTTCCTAACTCATTTGTCCATTTTTTGGTTCTAACTTAGGTAGATCCAAAGCAGTTATTGGAAGATGGGATAAGGAAGGAACTGGTTAAACGTGTTGCTCTCGCTCTTCACAGGGGACTCATCTTTAACCCTCGAGCCAAGGTACAACCAGAGCAGTCTAAAACAGTCCCTTTTCTGTATACACCACATAAAATAGTACAGAACGTGATTCTTACATCATATGTGCAACCAGAGCTTCCATTCACATTTTAATGCCTAGCTTTTGAACTAACACTTAAGATTCAGAAAAATCACTCACATTTAAAGGCATCCCAGACTCCTAAGAGACCTTGCTTTGCCTTAGCTGTTAGAGAATGTGATCCACTGTATCAGGAGAAGTTCCCAAAATTGACAAGTAAAAAGTATTTTATTAAATATATACTCATATATTTTAAAATATGTTAATATATTTTAAGTGTTTAAAATTACATATGTAATGAGCAAGTAATTTTTTATACTAGATTAGCCTTAAAAATAAGTTATAAAAACTGCCAGCCTTCACTAAATTTTTTCAGGACATCTTTTCCACAGCAATTACAGTAGTAAAAATGAATTCTTTTCTACTCACCTGACAAATGTTGCTCCCCAAGATGAGTTAGAAAGTAGCTTTTTCCAAAGTTGTTTTAAGCTTTGGCTTTGCATGCTTGTTGAGGAATCATTTAATGTCACCTCTTCATTTTCTTCTATGTTGATATAAATTGGAGTAAAACATACAACCTATCCCATTTAATGCACTTAATTTTTCTCCTTTGCATAGCCAAGTGAACTGATGCCCAAGTTGAAAGACATGGGAGCTACCATGGATGGATTCCATCGTTCTTTTGAATACATCCAGGATTATGTAAATATTTATGGTCTCAAGATTTGGCAGGAAGAAGTATCTCGTATTATCAATTATAATGTGGAACAAGAGTGCAATAACTTCTTAAGAACAAAGGTATTTAATTTATAGATTGGTGATTTATTTGAATGGATTTTGTGTATATCAGAACCTTAATGATACAGAAACTAAGAAACACCAAAAATATGTTCAAAAATAACTCCTTGAAGCAGTTGACAGAAATGTTTATTGGTCATTTAGCGAATATTTAGTGCCTACTCTGTCCTAGACAGTGGGACCTAAGGGAGATTAAAAAGAAATAAAATATGGCCCTTGCCTTTAAGGAGCTTATAGTCTACTAATATATAAGAAATAAAGACAAATGAGTAGAGTACAAAATAACGTGTGATAAGTGTATTATGTTTTGGTATAATTCAAGGGCTGTAGGAATCCAGAGGAGAAAAATCATCCGTGGTCAGGATAATCGAAGGCTTCATATATGGGTGGCATTCGTACTAGGCTTTGAAGGATAGGTATGATTTCAGTCTGTGAAGATGAGTGGAAGAGGGCATTTCAGCCCAAGCCCTGAACAGGCTTATCGAGGCAGAGAGATGGCAAGGAAGAACAGGTAAATTGGGACCAGACTGTGGGAGGTGCTGCTGAGCAGAGATGTTATTTAATGGGCAATAAGGAGCCATGATTCTAACAAGGTAAATTAGAAAGTGGGGATGTTATCAAGGCAGAGAAATTAGCCTAGTAGATTATTGCAATGGTCTAAGCAAGATGAATGAATGAATTTTTTTTTTTGAAAAGCCCTTACTATGTGCAGAGCACATAGGGAATACAAAGAGAAAAAATAAAGTCATCTCTGCTTTTGAGGACCTCAGGTTCTGATTGAGAAGGTCAGCTTCAGAGTAGATGGAGGGAATGGTATTGAAGCAGAGCCAGGACTCTGGATTCCTTCCCAGAGGAATTGGACTGAAGGGTCAGCATCCAGCCAGAAAGGGGAAGGAGGAAGGTAGCACTGAAGGGAAAGTTGGGAGGGACCTAGCTGCATCTTCTGGACCCACAGGATGGAATCCAGGCCAAGCAGGGACAAAGCAATAGCCCCCCCTCCACTTTTGCCCCCCACCCACACCCCCCCAGCCCCAGGACTCCAGGACTGGATCAGAGCGGTATGCTGTATGAACTTAGGCACATCACTTAAACGCTCAGAGCCCTGCTTTCTTCACCTACAGAACCAGGGGTTGTACTAGTTGGTCTTTGGGGTCCTTTACTTCCCTAGATATATGATTTTATTATCATCTGAACTAGGTTGGTGGCACTAGAAATAGAAAGAAAAAGACAAAATATACATTATAAGGGCATAAAAGAGGCAGGATGTGTGTGGCAAGAACTCTGGACTTGGAATCAAGAAAAACTCAGGCTTAAATCTCAATGAGTAAACATTCATTAAGTGCCTACAAACTGTGTGACCTTCAGCAAATCACTTAAACCTCTCTGAATTTGTTTTCTCAGTTGTAAATAGAGCTAATGATATCTGAGGAACCTACCTCCCAGGGTTATTGTAAGGATCAAATGAGATAATGTATTTAAAGTACTGTGAAAACCTTAAAATTTTACGTAAATGTCAACTATTATTATTAAGGAACAGCCAGCAGGACTCAGCAACTCATTGAATATGGGAGGCTGTAAAGATTACTGTGAGGTATCAAATCAGTTGGATTCAGAGAATGATGATGCCATTAATAAAAAAGAGAAATAAGGAAGAAGATTTGATTTTGTATGGTCATGGGAAGAGAGAAGGTGATGATTTCAATTTTAGAAAGATTGAGTTTGAGTTGATAGGACTTCGCGGCATAACTCTTGAGCTGGTCCTTTTAAAGGTCCAGTTAGAGCCAGGAGAGAGGTCAAGACCTGAGATACTTATGTGAGAATCGCCATGTAGAAATGAGAGAAGCCATTGGACAAGAGAGAGCTATTTTATAAAAACTTCAGTGAAATAGATTGCACAGGTTCCTCCAGCAACCGATTCTAGAATTTTAACAGTTATGTAGTCACTGCCCTTGAGTTGTTTAGTCTTTGGAGTTAAATATATCCCATACTCTTTTTCACTTTCATATTGTAGGATAGAAGTTTATCATGGGTACTGGTTATAAACATATACTTAAACTATTCCCACAGGACAGGTAATAATAATATTATAACACTTTGAGAAAGAACATATTCATAGGGCAAAAACTACATTTTTCTGGCCATACAGTTAACCCTTTCCCAATCTCATATGAGACTATAAGACCACTTAAATTTGGTCATTTTTTTCTCATCTAGATGGAAAGTATAATGTATGCTGCTTACAGACTGTTAAACTAATTTGGACTTTGGAAAAGGCTTTGAAAAAAAGGAGCATTTATTTTTGTCATTCTTTGTGCTATGTTATGATTGTAGCAAGAAATGATTTTTTTTTGATCTAACCTAATACAAAATATGCATATGGCTTTCATTTTTAGATTCAAGATTGGCAAAGCATGTATCAGTCTACTCATATTCCTATACCAAAATTCACTCCTGTCGATGAATCTGTAACTTTTATTGGTCGACTTTGCAGAGAAATACTACGGATTACAGACCCCAAGTAAGTATATTTGAGCCGTGCTAAATCCTGGGCATCCTCTTTGCATAGTGAGGGAAAAGACCTGGATTTGGATGTCTGAGCTCAAATGTTACCCTGCACTAAGTGATCAGGAACAAGCCACTTAATTTCTCTGATCGTCAGTTTATTTTCTGTAAACTGGACAGAATGCTTTTAGTAGCTCTCCCTCACAATATTATTGTGATAAAAACCCATTACACCTTAAAGCACCATATAAAAGTATAAATTTATAAAATATAAAAATGATAAATGTATACATCTGTATAAAGGAAGGTGTAGCCGTCATTTTTTATACAGTTAATCTGTATCCAGATTACATGCTTTCCCAAGTTCCTTAAAAATCACATTCACTGGCAGAAAAGAAATTTCTGTGGTTGTTCAAAATGCTCTGCAGAATAATCTTTCTTTGTTCTTACTCCATTGCTAAAGTATTCTTAAAAATACTTGAGAAATTCACCATTGATCTGGGAGCTTGCCAGGATGATGAATGGCTTCTGTTCCTCCCTTCAGTCTCTTCAGACATCTCTCCTTTTCCACATCAGAATGAGTGATGACCGGGTCACTAGGATTTGATTCTGAAGAGCCCCTAATGCCCCCTTGTAGAGTAAGGTTCTCATCATTTCTGTTTTGTCAGCCTGTTCTTTCTTTGTCAGAATTTAATACAGAATAATAAAACCTCTCTTTACTCCCTCTACTTTTCTGAAAGGTAAAACTGTAATCAAAAAAAGAATTTCTTAGCCGGTCTATTCTCACTAATAATTCTCATTTCTGTAAATCTCTATTATAACATATAACAATTGGCATTTATATAGAGACTATAATCTGCAGTGGGATGGGCAGTCCATTGAGCTAGTCCGTCGGTACATATATCTTGGATGTACACTATAATTGAACAGTGAACTGGCCCAGGATTGCACAGAAGTAAGAGAGTAAATTAGATTTTATTTGGGAAGCTGGACTAGGCTTTCAGCAATCTCGAGCTACTGTAGATGATATAGTAGATAGAGCATTAGACCTAGAGTCAGGAAGACCTGAGTTCAAATTCAGCCTCAGAGACTTACTAGCTATGTGATGACCTTGTTAAAGCCATTTAACCTCTGTTTGCCTTAGTGACCAGAGCTCATATAAGTCTTCCTGTCTTTCTACATTCTCCATAGACATCATTCCCTACTAAGGCACGGTTATACTTCATTACATTCATGCATCTGGATTTGTTTCAATCCCCAAATGATAGGCATTTATTTTGTTTCTACTTCTTTGCTGCTACAAAAAGTACTGTTAAAAATATTTTGTTGCTTATGAGACCTTTCAGTCTTTGACCTCCTTTGAGCAATGTGCCTAGGGATCTCTGGGTCAAAGATTATGAACATTTTAATCACTTGCTTAGCGTTATTCCAAATCGCTTTCCAGAATGGTGTCACGGTTCTACCAGCAGTGTCTTCCACAGTCCCTCCAACATTGATTATTCCCACCTTTTGTTATCATTGACAGTTTGCTAGGTATAAAGTGAAAATACCCATCTTTTTAATCCTAGTATTCTCCCAGGCAGGCAATATGGTTACAAATCATAGAATGTCATGAGCTCCAAAGAATCAGAATTGTGCATTACCCAAAGGGCAATAGTGAGTGTAAATAGGCTAGAGCATTCTTTTTGTGTCCTCATCTCCTAGATGATTAATGTTTGCTGAATTGAATTGTCAATAAGGCATCAGCATAAAAAATATGAACCAAGAAACACACAGTTGGAAAAGTTGACGGACTAGTCAGGTCACAAGAGTGAAGGATAATAGATAGAAGGCATGAGTGTTGTTTGCCCTCATACCCTTTCATGTTAAAAGACCTGCAGGAACACTTTGTGGTTCCTTAACAAGGATTTATGAGAGGATGGATGTGGACAGAAATTACGCAAAATGAGATTGTGGGATCCGTGCCCTTGGAAGAAATAATCACATCCGTGGGATTGTGGATGCTCTGAAGTATTAATATTTTCTATAAATGTTTATGGTTTGTAAAAACACTTTTCCTCCCAATAGCCCCAGAGATAGGGAGTACAAGTATTATCTTCCTCATTTGACAGATGGAGAAACCGAGGCTCCGAGAGGTAAAGTGATTTGCCCATTTCACTTAGCTACATTCAGATAAGAAGCATTCCTCTGGGTCCTGATACATGCCAGGCACCGGGGATACGACCACTAGAATGAAACAGTTCCTTACCTCCAAAGAGCTGTTTGATCAGGAGAGAAAGCATCTACATAAATATGTACAAAAGGATCTGTCTAGGTACTGAACCCATGATGTCATTACTAGAGCAAGTATCCAGATGAGGAAATGCAGCCCATGTAGGTCAGCATCTTGTCTGCTAATTATGATATTAGAGAATTGCCTAGAATACTGAGAGGTTATGTGACTTGCCTGATGTCACAGGCAGGTGGGGAAAGGGAACAAGCGGTTGTCACGCCGCTACTATGTGCTTTACCCTGTGCTGAGCACTTTGCAGGTATTATCTCTTGGAGACTTAAACCCAGGCCTTTCTGGTTTGGAGGCCAGATCTCTCTCTCTCTCTACTGTGCCACACTTGCTCCTTTGAATACAAAGTACATGCAAAATAAATACAAGATACATTTACAAGAGGAGGACACTAGTAGCTGAGGACAGGGGAATAAAGAGATCCAGAAAGGAATCATGTAAAAGTTGGCCAGCAATTGGATATGCCAGGGAAGAACAGTGAGGGGTCAAGGATATTGCCAAAGTTGGGAACCCAGAGTTCTGGAAGGATGGTGGTGACAGAAGAAGGGAAGTTCACAAGAGGGGTGGGCTTGTCCTCAGTAGCATTTGAGCCCAAGTCTCCTGGCCCGTGGCCTAGTGCCTTTTCACCATAGCACATTGGCTCTTACCACAGCATGACTCACAGAATCTTCATTTGGTCAAGATAGAGAGCAGTTGAGTGGACAATCATATAATTAGGTACTTTCGTAAGTGTACAGCACTGTCCTGGGCACTGTGACATTGTGATTTTGATAAAATGCCCCAGTGGTTGACCAAACCCAAAGTGTGTTGATAAATAAATTGATGTCACCTTTGCAGGGCCCTTTAGTGAAGTGCCTTCTAGCTTAGTCCTTGACCTTTTCATTTCAGTGTTTTTCTTGTGAACTGATCTAATGGCAATAATGGTATGCTTCAGATAAAATTGGCACAAATAACACGTTGGACACCAGAATCTGGATCTGCAAAGACTTTATGAAAGCCTAAAATGGAGGACTAAAGTGAGCAAGCTGAAATTTAGCAAGATAAATTTAAAGTCCTCCTATGAAATGCAAGGCTCTGACTTCAGGTTTTGAGCCTCACTCATCACAGTCCGCTTTCCCCTCTGATAACTGGTACTTTCAGCCCCAGGGTTCTTTCACCTAGTATTTCATATGAAACTTTCTTGATCCCTGAATTCTGGCTCAAAGAGATCTAAAAACCCTACTTGGCCTTTCTGTCCCTGGAGGAGATTCACCTCTGTAGTAGTAGCTGACATTCTTCTGGAGTGCTTTAATGTTGGCAGAGTGTCTTAGGTACATTATCCTGTGGTCAGTGAACATCTAAAAAGGGAAGTGATGATTCATCCCAAAGAGCTTAGGTCACAGACCACCCTGACTTGCTCTTTTTGTAGAGTTACTAAGCTAGTAGATCAGGGAGGGGTGAAAATATAATTTGCCTAGACTTAAGCAAACATTTGATATAAAGTATTTTATATGATTGTTGTGGGGGAGATGGAGAGAGATATACTAGACAATAATAGAGTTTGATGTATTCTGAGCTGGTTGAGTGGTCAGAGTAGTAGTTAGCAGTGCAGCGTCAGCCTGACAGAATCTTGGGCTTGGTCCTGTGCTGTCGAACCGTTTTTTTCCCAATGATTTGGATAAAGGGATAGATGGCACACTTCACCTTTTCATTGCAACAAAGCTGAGAGGAGAAGGACAGATAGTTAACACACTGGACACTAGAGTCAGGATCCAAAAGAGATCCCTCATGGTGCAGTGGAAAGATCATCAGTTCTGGAGTCAGAGAGCCACGGTGCTACAAGACTATTTCCTCACCAGCCTTTCGGCGTTTGTGTATTGGGCCATATGGAGATTGATGGTACATTCTAGGCCACAGATCTTTCTGTATTGCAAAAGATTCTGCCGACATTATTCCAAAGCACCAAGTCAGTTCATTGCATTGATCACACCAGTTATATGATATGTCAGGTAGAATAAAGAGTCCTGTGAAGGAGTCGAGGCTTATCACTAAGTCTTGATTTCTAAAACCCTACAGAATTCAGTTCACCTTAAAATGCTTGTGTCCATTTTTGGTTTTGTTTCCTAGAACAACATCTTATATTGATCAGCTGAACACCTGGTATGACCTGAAGACTCACCAGGAAGTGACCAGCAGCCAGCTCTTCTCAGAAATCCAAAACACCTTAGGCACCTTTGGGCTGAATGGGTTGGATAGGCTATTGTGTTTTATGATTGTCAAAGAATTGCAGGTGAGACCAACTTAGGATCCCGTTTGTCTTCCTTCCACGTACATCTTATTAGCCTCAAGAGAGAGGAAAGTCAGTGGTGCTCAATGAGTGACTGGAAATTTTTCTTCTAATTTTTTTTTGTATTTGTAAATCCTGGTTCATAGAATTACCCATAAGAACAAATGGATATTTTTGGAACCCATTTCATTACATTTCAGTTCTTACAAATAAAAGCTTTTATCTTGTGGGACATATTAATTTTGTGTTAGAAGCTGGTGAACTCCCCAGCCAGAGATCTTCCTAATGGGAGTTGTTAGTGCCTAGTTTCTTTTGTGTTCCAAACTATAAATGAAAAGCAATGTGGAATAGTAGAAAGAGCAGCTAACTGGATTTGGAGCCAAGCAAGCTCAGCTCAAACCCTGGCTCTGCTTCCTACTCTTTGTGTGGCTTTCAGTGGGTCCTTTCCCCTCTTCAACTGTAAAAAAAAAAAAAAAAATGAAGGTTGTACCAGGTAAATTGGAAGGTCCCTTCAGATTCCAAGTCCAATGATCTGTCATGACAACTACAAGTTTTCTAAGTTTCTCATATACTTTAAGAGCACATTTCAAAATTGAAGTATTTTGCCTTTTTTAAAAAAAGTTTCCATAGTGTTGAGGTTTTTGGTCATTTTCTTTTTTCCATTTTAATTTGCTTTCTGTAGAATTTCCTCAGTATGTTTCAGAAAATTGTCCTCAGAGACAAAGCTGTTCAGGATACCTTAAAAGCCCTTATGACTGTCATCAGTCCCCTAAAAGGCATTGTAGGTAAGTGCCTTTCATCTGATTTGCCAGCAAGTCTAATGTCATCATCTCTTTGATTTACTAACTAGTTGATTGTGTCTTAACTTTCCAGCAAATGCAAATAAAACTTATTTTTCTGCCATTGCCAAAACGCAGAAGATTTGGACACCTTATCTTGAGGCTATCATGAAGGTAAGTATGTTTGTAAGTTAAGCATTAGGTGGCCTTTTTTTCCCCTTTAACATACATGATAGTTTATCCTACACTTGAAGATTCTGTATTCTCACAAATACTTCACTTGCCTGTCATTTAAAGTAAATCAGTGTCACCATCCTTTCTGTATTCATTTGCTTTCTCTGAAGCCATTCTTATAGTTGGCCCACCCGTGCTTTCTTCAGAAAACTTTTTCTCTTGTAAAGAAGAATGTCCCCTTATAGCTGTGATGTCAGAAATGATGGTCATTTCCTTCCCCAGTGAAACACTCCCTTTCCCTCTCTGTTGTAATGAGGTAAAGTTCATCTGGTAAAGAAACACATTAAACCAATCTGCTTGGTTACAGAACCAAACATTTGTAGATTGGAATGGAATATATGGTCCATTGTGTGTGCAGATGTTAGGCCCCTAAGCTGTTTGGAACCTAAACTGTCTTCTGTCTTCTGAATACAGTGTCTTGGGTATGGACTAAGAAAAATAAAAGTGATGAGGATTATTTGGTGTTTCTGAATCTGGCTTATTTTTGAACAGCATTATTAACAACCTCCTTACTTTAGGACTCTGACAGTCAAAAAATGAGGTTCAAGGACTCATCATTCATCTGAGGGGAACAGAGTGTTGTGATGGAAAGAGCCCAGGATTGGGAGGGAGAGCACCAGGCTCAAATTCTAACTCTGCCAATGTACTACATGTGTAGCCTTAGGCAAAGTCGCTTTGTCTCTGGGCCTCTGTTTCCTCATCTTTATAACAAAGAGTTGGTCTAGATACTATTCGTGGCCCACTTTCTAATCTACATACCGTCTTCTGCATTGTAGTCTCGTCTTTTGGGAGAGTCTGCCTTGTAAACATATCTTGTTCTTGACATTTTAACTAAAATAACTTTTTTTCGAAAACATTATTAACTACCCATGTATCATCTCATTGGAGTTTCATATAAAGCAGCATCCTTTTTTTCTGTATGTACATATGTTTTAAAAAAAAAAAGGTTCAACAGTGACTTTGGGGCATTTTTTTCTTTAGAAATGCTTTATAAGGGCAGCTAGGTGGTGCAGTAAGTAGGACACCAGCCCTGGAGTCAGGAGGACCTGAGTTCAGATGTGGCCTCAGATGCTTGACACATGTACTAGCTGTGTGACCTTGGGCAAGTCACTTAACCCCAATTGCCCTGCAAAAAAAAAAACAAAAAAAAATGTTTTAAAAATGCTTTATAAATGATCCAGAGCGGGAGCTAATATGTAGTGATTATCTCTACACTTCAGGTAACAAAACACCAAGTTTTTCCAAGGAGGGAAAAAACAAATCAATAAGTACAAACTACAATCTGATTTTTGTGGGGCTGAGCACTTTGAGTGCATGGAGAAAAATAATCCAAACTCTATTCCTGGATCTGAGATACCAGTTACATGACCCAGGAAAGTGACATGAACATGTCCTCCAAGTATACTCCTCCTACCCTGCTGGATCTTGTGACCGTGACGGGTCATGCCTGGATGCTTGGCAGCTACCTTGGAATCTGGCCCTGTCCTCACTTGGGCTGTCTCTTTCTTGCTTTATTTGTAGGTTGGACAGATGCAGATTTTGAGGCAACAGATTGCCAATGAACTCAATTACTCCTGCAGGTTTGACTCCAAGCACCTGGCAGCAGCTTTGGAAAATCTCAACAAGTAAGAATAAGGATTTGAAAGAGCAGTTTGTGCCCCCGGGGGAAGTTCTTGATTTAAAATCACACTTTTGCTCTTTTCTTAATTGCCCTTGTGGGCATTTTGCCAGCATAAGTTCTCAAAAGTTGGCAATCGTATTTTCATAGAATAATTGCATGTTACCTAGGCAGCAAGGTATATGATGGATGCAGCACTGGACCTGGAGTCAGGAAAACCTGAATTCAAGCCCAGCCTCAGAAACTTACTAGCTGTGTGACCTTGAGCAAGTCACTTCACCTTTGTTCAACCCAGTTTCCTCATTTGTAAAATGGGCGTAGAAATAGCACCTACCTCCCGAGATTGTTGTAAGGATCAACAGAGATGATAATTGTTAAAAGTGCCTAGAACACTGTAGGTGCTATATCAGGGGTGGGGAACTTGTGGCCTCGAGGCCACATGTGGCCCTCTAGGTCTTCAAGCATGGCCCTTTGACAGAATCCAAACCTCACAGAACTGTGAAGTTTGAATTCCATCAAAAGGCCATGCTTGAGGACCTAGAGGGCCACATGTGTCCTCCAGGTCCCAGGTTCCCCACCCATGTGCTGTATAAATGTTAGTTAATATTAATGGTTATCATCACTATTGTTATTATTCTGAAGACTTTCTTTTCCTCAGTATTGTAACTGATTTCTCATGTTTTAAGGACTCTATTAACGGATTCCAAATCAGTGCTTGGTCTCTAAACCAGTGCTTTAGAGAAAGTGGTAATGAAATATAGTTTAGTCAGCCTTTGAAAATGTCAGTAGTTCCTCAGATAGTTTTGGGTCATTTTGACTGAGTTTGATAAAATAACTATGTGGAATTATCCCCTTAAGATGATAGGTGGGGAACACCTACATGGCACAGGGGATAGAGCACCAGCCCTGGTATCAGGAGGGACCTGAGTTCAAATGTGGCCTCAGACCCTTACTAGCTGTGTGACCATGGGCAAGTCACTTAATCCCAGTTGCCTGGGGAAACGAAAAGATGATGGGTGGTCATGAGAAGAAGTTATAGAAATTGAGTACGGGAAGGGATCTTATCTAATCAGGAGATTTCACCTATGTTCCATGGACCCCCATGGAGTGTATGGATATATTTCTGGTGGAGAGAGTATGTAAATTGGGGGAGGGAGGTTATAGTTTGATAACTAATTCAGTATAATTGTTTTCCTTTGTAATCCTATGTAATTCATGCAATTGAAAACATTCTAAGAAGGTATTCCTAGGTTTCATCAGACTGCCAAAGGGGTCTGTGACACAAAAAAGGTTAAGAACCCCACTTCTAGTCTAATCCTTTCCTTTCATAGTCACTTGTGCAAGCTGCTGTATGAACCTTAAATTTTTGATCCCTATTTTTTATGGTTATTTTATGTTCACTTAGGGCTATCTTAGCTGATATTGAAGCTCATTATCAGGACCCTTCACTTCCTTACCCTAAGGAAGATAATACACTGTTATATGAAATCACAGCCTATCTGGAAGCAGCAGGAATTCACAATCCACTGAATAAGGTCAGATTCCCATGTTTTTATCAGCTACTATCAGGACCCTTTCTACACAAAGAGCATTCTTGATAAACTTATATTGAGTCATTATTGCTTCGTAGAGATTCTGTCATTTTGACTAGCTCTATAACTGGGTCTGCTACCTCCTTTAACAAGAGGAAAGCCGTCTTTGGCACTTGAAGCGTTATTGATTGAACTCTCTCCTCCATCCCTCCACACCATATATGTCTCATCCTTTTGTCCTTTTTTCTCTTCCTTCCCTCTAATCCCTCTCCTTCTCGCTTCCCCAGCTTCCATTCCTCTCTGTTTTCTTCCCCCTCTCATTTATCCTTCACCCTTCCCCACACACATCCACTGTCTTAGGTCTGCCAGGGCACTAATGGGATTCATATTCAGTAGGAAAATAGTGGTACATTTCTGGTTCTTGACTGCTGAAGTGGGGAGAGATGTTGATGCTCTGGTCCCAAATGAACCAATCTGTGCATTGAAAGTTACAATTCTTTGAGCCATTCTTTCTGAAGAGCAATCGTAAATAAGATGAGAGCTTGGCACTTGAGAGTACTGGTGAAGTATTCAGGGTGTTTATGTTCTATTAGGGGTATAACTAGTAAAAAGAAAAGTAAAAATGCAGAGCTAAGAAAATGTGATTGTTTTTCTTTCATTTCTATCCCCAGATATACATAACAACAAAGCGTTTACCCTATTTCCCTGTGGTTAACTTCCTGTTCCTGATTGCTCAGCTGCCAAAACTCCAGTACAACAAAAACTTGGGTACTGTATCCATTTATTCTTCAAAGTAGCTCATGTTAGTAATCAGATCAGCAGCTGAAGAAACACATTTGAGAGACAATCCTGACTGTCGTACATGTAAGACCTAAACATGTTTTTATAAGGGAAGTGCCTTTGTTCATGTGAAGTGTGATTTCCCTTCCAAAAATTTGAACTCAGGGTTAAATATAAGCCAGATGATTACAGTCAATTCTCAAGGATCCAGAGATTGATTCGTTTCTTCATCATCTCCCCTTTTGGCCATTTTACTATTTCCAGTACCTCTATCCTAAAGTGGGCTAGGTAAATAAAGGCCGTGAAACTCAAGCCAAATAATTGGACTCTTAGAGGCTTCGTAGTGAGAAGAGGGAGGTGAGAAGGGTGAATCAAGTTCAGTTGAGAAATGGGGGAGTTAGACAAGATAAGTTACTATAGCCACATAAGCACACTTGGTTTTGACTTTAACTGTGAATAAATTTATGGCTTAAAACCATTAGGAAAAGTGAAGAAACATTAAAGCTCATAGCTGCAGATGATTCTGATACCCAAATGAGTCTTTGATCTCACTGATGTTGAGATTCCCTCCAGTGGTGAAGATTGCAGCCCATCCATGACTACCCATCCTTTATAACTTTTATCCGTATCCTCCCATAAGATCAGCACAAAGGGCATACCTAACATACTTCAGATTTTGCTCACTTTCTCTTTGTTCCAAAAAGATGCCAGTGGAGTAAGCAGACTGTCCATTGGTTATCTCTCACTCTTCCCGTATAAGCAGCTCATATTTTTCACCCATAACTCTTTCATGACGCCCTTTACTCCATACTTCATAATTCCTCATCTGTAAATGTGCTGCATCCTGATCATGCCCAGCTTTCACCACACTTTTCTCCTTTGAGTGATCCCAGCATTCAGGTCTGTATTGCCCTTGGGTGATCCTCAATTTTAGATGCAGGTGCAGGATTGTGGCACAGAAATAAACTTTATTTTATAATATCCAAGTCATTTTTCAATAAATGTTTATTGGATAGAACCATCCTAAAGGGAGTTAAGAAGTGGATATGAGACCAACTAGGCAAGGTTTCTATCAACAAAGACCTTACAATCTCATTAAAGAAACAAGAGATGAACATGTAAAATATCTAAATAACCATGAAAGGTACTTTTTGTTGTTGTTATTTTTAATTTATTATTTATTTGTTTTTACCTTGGCTTTTTTTTACATTTTGAGCTCCAATTCCGTCTCTACCTCTTGCCTTTCTCCCACCCACTGAGAAGGCAAGCAAAATGATATCAGCTGTACATGTGAAGTCATGTAAAACATATTTCCATGTTAGCCATGTCCCCCCCCCAAAAAAAAGGCAAGAAAAATAAAGAAAATGGAAAAAGTATGCTTCAGTTTGTGCTCAGAGTTCATCAATTCTCTCTCTGAAAGTAGATAGCAATTTTCATCATGAGTCCTTTGTAATTGTCTTGAATCACTGGATTGATAAGAACAGTTACAGCCTTCGCAGTTGATTATTGTTAAAATTTTGCTGTTACTATATACAGTGATCTCCTGGGTCTGCTCACTTCACTTTGCCTCAGTTCGTATAAGTCTTCCCAGATTTTTCTGAAACCATCCTGCTTGTCACTTCTTGTATTACAATAGTATTCCATCACAGTCATGTACTACAACATGTGCATTCATTCCCCAGTTGATGGGCATCCCCTTAATTTCTGATTCTTTGCCATCAGAAAAGAGTTGCTATAGATATTTTTTGTATATGTGAGTTTTTTTCCTTTTTCTTTGATCTCTTTGGGATATAGATCTAGTAGTGGTATTGCTGGGTCAAATTTTTGCCATTTTATAGCCTGAGAGGCATTATTTGAAAAAGTACCACAATTGGTCTTACAGATAACCAATGGTCTTGGAATTCAATACAATTTTGCCATATCTGAGAATGTAACCCACCTTTTTAGAACTGGAGAGACAGTCTAGTCCAACATACCTATACCTTAAAAACATCTCATCTATACAGTGTTTCTTAAACTGTGGATCAAGACCCCATATGAGGTTGTGACCCACAGTCTAAGAAGTGCTGAAAGGGTCACAAATGGAAAAAGTTTAAGAATTGGTCCTAATTCTAATTTTTCTTTACAACATGACTAATATGAAAATAGGTTTAATATGAATGTATCTGTAGAACCTATATGAAAAATTACACACCATCTTGGGGTGGGGGAAAAGGAGAGATGGGGGGGGAATTTGGAACTCAAAATCTTATGGAAGTGAATGTTGAAAACTCAAATTTATTAATGAAAACAAAAAGTTCAAGAAGCTCTACTCTATAATATATCAGACAAATGATTATTAAGCCTCGGCCTCAAGACCTCCAGTGAAAAGAGTCACTCACTGCCTCCTAAGAAAGCTCTTTCCACTTTTCAGTAGCTTTAAATGTTAGAAGTTTGTCCTTATATCAAGTCTATATTTGCCTCCCAATAACTTCAATCCACTGCTCCAGGTTCTGAATTCTGGGGCTAAAGAGAATAAATCTAATCCATCATTTCATGGGACAGGCCTTCCAGTACTTAAAGACAGCAAGTTTTTTCTTCTCTGGTCTGAATATTCTTATTTTCACCTAATCCTCAGGTGGCATGACTTCTTGGTCCTTCACCATCCTAGTTGCCCAACTTTCTCTTGATCCATTGAAATCTACTTATTTTGTAGAGCCTCACTAATGTGCTAGTCTTTACTCCAGCCAGAATTAAGTAGAGATGGTCACTCTCACCACCCCGTGAAATTCTACAGCACTTTGTTTCTATATCATTCTTATGGTTCTCACTTACTGCCCTGTATTATAGTTATTTGTATAAATATCTTTTCCCCCTACTAGATATGTAACCACCTAAGGGGTAGAAATTATGTCTTTTTCAGATGTGTATGCCCCAGAGCATCTAGCCACATAAGCTTCCAAGAAAAATGTCTTGAATACATGCTAGATTAGGTTTTACTCTGTTGGTCTACATCCATTTGGGAAATGATCTCTGGATTCATTCATTAATATTTCCTTCACATTGCCACAAGTGTTGGCCACAGCACTCTCTTAATGAAGCAACTAATTATTTAAATATGTTGTTTATTTGTGAGTTATTTTCACTGTGTTGAGCAGTCTTTCCTAGGCCTCACACCATTCTCGTAGTTATCCCTTTTGCTTCATGCATCATTTTGATAGCTCTTGCTCATTCCAAATGGTTTCCCTGATAGGGTATTCTTCAGAAGGTGCTTTGGAAGCCTTAAAGTGCTACATGAATGTGAGTTATTACTGTATATGATGATGGAAAGCATGCAGCCATTCCATTGAGTAGCTTCACCTAAATGCTGTGACAGGGAAAATTGTGTGACTGTTTCACATCAGCCTTAAATTTGACCAACATCAAAGAAGTGCAAAATCTGCAGTTCCATGGGACCTCATGTCTTGTTCACCCTGAACATACCAAACACCCATGGCAAGTGGTCACTTCTTCAGGAACCCAGCAGGAGGAGCAGCAGGAACTAACATTATAGAGCTCTTTAAGGTTTGCAGAGCACTTTACATATATTGTCAGCTTTCAGTCGTCTCTAATTTGTGAAATGTTTCCATGCCTAAATCTGCCTGTCTGCAGCATCTCTCAGCATTGCTCTTAGTTGAGCCCTCTGGGGCCAAGCAAGGCCGGGCTAAGCTCTCTTGCACATAACATTAACCAAGTCTTCGCCTCTTCAGTATAAACACCCCCTATCCCTTCATCTGATCCTGGTAATGCCATAGAGCACCAACACCTGGGAATGTAAGCCAGGTATCCCAGAGGCTTTGCCATTTATCCCCTGCTGCTTTGAAATCTGGGGAAGAGATTCTCCTTCAGGCTTTGCTGACTTTCCTCCTATTATGTGACTAAGAGCCCTCAGCCCAGGAGAGAGCCCCAGTCTAACTGTTGAAATATAATATTGAACTGATCGGGAAAAACAAAAGAAGAACCAAAAGGACAATATGCAGTGTCCACAATAATGAAAATTAAGATCCTCTAAATGACAGTAAAATTCAGTTCACACATAGCAGATAACTTTAGATGATTGTGGTTTAAACACATTTCATTTTTCTGTCAAAAATGATAAACTCTAAGAGTGGAAAATTACATATGCCATCAGTCACAGTTTCTGTATGATGGCTTTGCTTAACTTTTTTACAGAAAGGTTCTTGAGAGTATTAGAAGTTATTACTGCATCAAAACAAAAAGTATAAAAAAAATAAAATTAAAATTATAACCTCTAAAAAAAATTTATTAGCGTTGGTACATTCTGTCACAAAGCATCACAGAGTTAGAACTGGAAAAGACCCTCAAGATCATTTAGTTGAATCTCATCGCTTCACAGTTGAGCAGTCCCAAAGAGAAGTGACTTGCCCCCACAAGCTAACAGTATCATTTCATAAACAGCTGGGTGGAGATAAGACATTTTGAGATTCCCACTGGAAGCACTTAACTCAGGTGTTCTATTTTGCTTTCAGGAATGGTCTGCCGAAAGCCCACAGACCCAGTTGACTGGCCTCCCTTGGTCCTAGGACTGCTCACTCTGCTGAAGCAGTTTCATTCCCGATACACCGAACAATTTCTGGCTTTGATTGGCCAGTTTATCCGCTCCACAATGGAGCAATGTACAAGGTAAGAATGGTACTCTTTGTGCAAGCTAGCCTGTTTTACAGAGTACTGACAGAAGGAAAGGGGATCAGTTCTAGAAATATTCCAGGTAAAAAGCTCCAAAAATTTCTTACTGTAGGGGAAGGGAATAAGCATTTTTATGGCACATACTATGTTATAGGCCCTATATTAAGCACTTTGCAATACTAGATCATTTTATTCTCACAATATCCCTGTGAGGCAGGTGTTATTATCCTCATTTTATAGGTGAGGAAACTGAAGTAGACAGAGGTTAAGTGACTTGCCCAGCATCACACAGCTAATAGGTGTCTGAGGTTGGATTTGAACTCAGGTCTTCCTGCCTCCAGACCCAGTACTTTATCCACTGAGCCACCAACTGCTTGCAGAGAACTCTCTAGAGGGAAATCTGAGTGGTTATGTAATCTATATTCTGCTTCCATCTTGAGGCACCCTTGCTTGACAGTACACTGACACTAGGCCAAACAGATGGAAGAAAGGCCAAAAAGATGGCCTTTCCATTTGTTAAGACCAAGGAAGAATACCCTGACCATCCTTGGGAGTGTGCATTTCTTCTCTTGTATTTCTTGAATCTTTCCTTCTTCAATTCAAAGAGGCTACTCCTCCTTATTCTGTCCATAAACAAGATAAGGAAATGCTGGTCACCAAGGTCTCTACAAAGCCCTCTGCTTCAGGCAACTTAAGATGGAGTCTTCCTTAGCCCCTCTAACAGAGAAGGCTAGAGTCAGGCCCCTAGCAGTGAGGAGATAGTAGAAACCTCTCTTGAAATAAGTATGGCCAAATGTCTTTTGGTAATCATTAAGGGTAAGAATGTACAGTGGCATATCATCATTGTTTTCTGGGCATGAATTGGATTCCAGATTATTATTAGACAGTCATTGCACTCTATCTGAGCTATTCCCAAAGACTAAATTGACAGACTTTTGTGGGGGATTAGAAAAGCTAAGGATATCAAGTCCTGGAAGAATTTGAGCCCCTGGTAATATAATGAAGGAGAAGTGATATAGAAATTGCTTCTTGATTTAAAAAAAAAAAACAAAACTTCAAAAACTTCTTAATTCCTTCTGATTCAGTTTTTCTCAGCTTTTCCAGTCAGTCAGTCATTAAACATTTGTTAAGTGCCTACTATGTGCCAGGCATTGTGCTAAGGGCTAGAGATATGAAGAAAATCAGAAGACAGTCCCTGCCCTTAAGGAGCTCACAATCTAATGGGGAGACAAGCCAACAAATACGTACTAACAAGCTCTGTACAGAAAAATTAGGAAGTAAAAAGAGAGGAGAGTCTAGAATTAAGAGGAATTGGGAAGGATTTCCTGTAGCAGATGAAATTTCAGTTGGGACTTGAAGGAAGCCAGGAATCAGAGATGAGGGGGAGAACATCCCAGGCAAGGGGGATAGCTATAGAAAATGTTCTGAACCAAGAGATGCCAAGTTTTTCTCGTGGAATGACCAGAAGGCCAGTGTCACTGAATCAAAGAACATATGATAGGGAATAGATGTAAGATGACTGGGAGTGAGGGGCAGGTTATGAAGGGCTTTAAACAGGAGACTTTGTACTAAATCCTGGAGGTGATAGGGAGACACTGGAGTTTAATGAGTAAGGGGTGAAATGATCTGACTGGCTCTTAAAGAAAATCACTTCGGTAGCTAAATGGAGAGTGAATTGAGAGAGAATTGAGGCAGGCAGACTCATCAGCCGCAATTGCAATTGTCTAGACATGAGGTGATGAGGACCTGCACAAGGGTGGTGGCAATATTAGAGGAGAGAAGGGGGTGTATTCAAGAAGTGTTGCAAAGGTGAAATCAAGAGGCCTTAACCACAGAGAAGGTGAGAGATAGGAGTCAAAGATGACACTCAGGTTGCAAGTGTAGGTTACTAGGAAGGTTACAACACAGGGAAGTTGTTGAGTTTAAGAAGTCTACTTGACTTTCAGTTTGAGAGTCAGCAGAGAAATTAGGGCAAGATCAGTAGATTTGAGAATCTTTGGCGTAGAGATGATAAGCTGATTACCAAGTAAAATAGTCTAGAGGAAGTATGGAAGAGAGCCCAGGGCAAAGCTTACTGTTAGTGCACGTGACCTAGATGAAGATCCAGAGAAGGAGACTGGTCATGTAGATAAGAGAAAATCCCTGGAGAATAGTGTCCTGAGAACCTCCAGAAAAGAGTGTGTCAAGAAGAGGGTGATTAACACTGTCAGAAGGCTGCAGAGCGATCAAGAAGAACATCCAAGCAGGATTGAGACAGAAAGAAATTTACATGATCTAGGGTGTACCTGGGCGCATGTTTCAGACATCATTGCTTCTCTTGGTTTTCCGGGTCCTGAGTAATAGTCACAAAGTCTCCATTTCTCTTTATAGCCAGTATAGATCTAAAACCTAATGGCAGTGGGTGTGAACTCCTCTATCTTACCTACAGAATTATCAAATCTTAGAGTTGGAAAAGTCACTTTAATGGCCTCTTCTCTAGCCTCCAGCCCATGCAGGAATGTCTTCATTGTGCCTGACGTGGTTATCTAGACTTGTTGAGAACACTTCTGATAATTAGGGAAACTCTACCTTGAGGTAGCCCATTAAACTACTGGAAAAAATTTCTAATCATTAAAAAGCTCTTCCTTATATTTGAACCTTCCTATAACCTGGCAGTCGCTATTTACCTCTGGAGCCAAACAATCTAAGCCTTCTTCCATATGGCAGCCCTTAAAATATTTGACACCACCAGTCATGACCCTGCTGAGTCTAATCATCACCTGGTTAAATACTGATTTTCTTGACTACTCATCTTGTCCCACATATTTGCAGATTGGGAATGTCCTCCTAAAATGTATGTCAAATTGGACATAATACTCCAAGTGTATGGCCTGACCAGGGCAGAGTGCAGTGAACTATTGCTTCATCATTCTGGATGAACTGTGTCTTTTAATACAGTCATAAGATCTCATCAGTCAATTAATCATCAAATATTTATTAAGGCTTGCTATGTGCCAGACCCTGTGCTAAGGGCTGGGGACACAAAGAAAAAGTAAAAATAGTCCCTTCCCTCAAGAAATTTTAATGAGGGAGACAACACATACATAAAGAGGTCTATGCAAGACACAGAGCGGCTGGAAGATAACCTGAAAGGAGAAGGCACTAACAGATGACAGTCCAGGAAAGAACTCCTACGGAAGGATGTGTTTGAGCTACATCCTAAAGGAACCTGGAACTCCCTGTAATACCTTTAAGAGGCAGAGACAAAGTGAACCTTTCCTGGCTGGCAACAGCAACTTCAAAGACATAGAGACAGGAGATTGAGCCTCAGGTGTGAAGAACAGGTAGACAGAATGGTTTCTTGACCCAAAAAGGTGAGAAGGTAAGGAAACTAAAGCTTGGAAGGGGTCAAGTTGTAAAGAGCTTTACATACCAGACAGAGGAGTTCAAATTTGAACCGAAAGGTAGTAGGGAGCCACTAGAGGTTATTGAGTGTTCAGACCTGTGCTGTCAGAAGATCACATTGGTATCTGTGAAGGATGGATGAGAGTGGGGAGAGACTCAGTCCAGGAAGACCAATAAGGAAGCTTCTATAGTAGTCCAAGCAAGAGATGATAAGGACCCAAAATAAGATGATGTCTATGGGAGTATTGTGAAGGAGGTGTCAGGGAAAATTTATTAAGTGCCTGCTGTTTGCCAAGCATTGTGCTAAGCACTAAGGATAAAGAAGGGCAAAAGCTCCCTGCCCCCAAGGAGCTTACAGTCTAATGGGGAGACAATGTGTAAACAACTATGTACAAACAAGCTGTGTACAAGATAAATAGGAAATAACCAACAAGGGAAGGCTCAGGAATTTAAAGGGGCTTCTTTTAGAAGACAGGAATTTAATTGGGCCTTGAAGGAAGGAAGGAAGGAGGCAGAGATGAGAAAGGAACACGTTCTGTACATGAGACACAGCAGTGAACATGCCCAGATTGGGGAGATACATCAAGGAGGCCAGAGTCACTAGAGCACAGAGGACGTGGTGGAGGAAGGTGGGATGTAAAGTGGAAGAAGCTTGGAAGGGCAGAGTGGGGCTAAGTTATAAAGGACTTTGAATGAAGAAGGATAAAAAAGACTAGTAACTGATTGGTCATGTAGAGTGAGTGAGAATGAGAAGTCAAGGCCACCACTGAGGTTACAGGCCTCAGGGATGGGAAATGGTGTGGTTAAGTCCGAGTTGCCCAAAGGACAGCCAGGTCAGTTGTTCAATAGGCAGTGATTCAGAGGTGGAGCACAGAGATGAGGACTTCTTCAGCTTTAAGGATCCGGTGCCGCAGATAGCCTTCCCATTGTCACTTAGTAGTCAGTGGTTGAGAGCTTGTTACCCCATGGCCACCCTCGCCATGAGCTAAGGTGGTCCTCAACAAAGAATAAAGTTGCTCATCAGGCCCACACTCAAAGCCTTTCTAGATTGCTAGGACCCGTCATAGTTTACTGAGCCTTTGGGAACCTAGGGTCATCTCCACAGCACCCTGGGGCATTGGAGAGAAACTTGAGTGGGAGCTCTTTGACATCTTAGAGTCATCAATTTAGGGGTAGCTAGATGGCACAGTGGATAAAGCGCCAGGCTTAGAGTCAGGAAGACTCATCTTTGTGAGTTCAATCTGACCCTTACTAGCCGTGTGACCCTGGGCGAGTCACTTCTCCCTGTTTGCCTCAGTTTCCTCATCTCTAAAAAGAGCTGGAGAAGGAAATGGCAAACTACTCCAGTATCTCTGCCAAGAAAACCTCAAATGGGTCTCAAAGAGTCAGACATGACTGAAAAACAACCGAACAAGAACAACGTAGATTTAAAGCTGGAATGTAGAGACCGTTGAATCCATCCCCTTCATTTTACAGTTGAGGAAACAGACAATAAGAAGTTAATTGACTTGCCCAGGGTCACATAGCTAATAAGTATCTGAAGTGGGATTTGAACTCAGGTCATGACTCCAAATCTAGTTCTCTTTGGTCTACTATGCCATCATGCTCATCTCGTAAGAAAAGTCAAGAGGTACATTTGCAGTTGGTTTAATTTATTTAAAAATATGATGTTTACTAAGAGAATGTCTTCCTTCGGTTGCTTACTAATATTTCAGAATGCCATTTGTTGAAGTACTGACCAATCTATCTGTTACAGCCAGAAGATTCCAGAAATGCCTGCTGATGTAGTAGGTGCCCTTCTGTTTCTGGAGGATTATGTTCGTTACACAAAGCTACCAAGGAGGGTAAGAGAATATGTGGAATCACCCAGGACAGGCTGAGTGGCAAGGCTCAGAGGCCAGAGCCCAGGAGCGGAACATGCTCATTATGAGAACCAAGTAGGGGAGAGGATGCCAGCCTTCCACGGGAGGTGGAGAGCTGCTCTATCCTTGGGAGCCACCAGCTTACCCTCCAGTCACTACTGTGGAGTCCTATTTTCTTCTAGGTGCCCCTGCCTTCTCCAGGCAGAGGGCTATTGCCAGGCACTGAGGGAAAGGCATACAGTCCTGTCACTACCCCGGGCCTTCTTCCCTTCTTCTCCCAATAGGAGCTCCCCAAGCTGTGCAGACAAAGATCCAGAACAAAGATCCTCAGACAGGGGGAGAGCAGATATGAAAAGCCCGTCAAGCTTTCTTTCTGTGTAAAGCGTGTGTGTGTGTATATCTACACACAATATGCATCTATATGTATTCTATATACACTCACACACGTATGTGGGAGTCACTGTGGCTTTTGAAATTAATAAGTAAACATATTGGTCCATGGCTATAGTTACCAGAGTTGACACACCTAAGTGATGCGGTGCCTAACTGGCTCTATGTGACTCAATATGGGATGTGTCACAGCTGTGAACTGGGCCAAAGTTCAAAGGAGGAAGACCTCCATGATTGGTAAGGTAAAATACCTGTGTACCTTTAACCTTGGCTAGGGGTAATTGTGACTTTATTTCAGAACCAGAGTCTTAAATGTCTATAAAACATTGGTACCTCTATGCTGAGATTAAAGCTACTATCACTAACTCTTCCTTCTGGAAAAATCTGCTTTTCATCCATGTCAGACACAAGATTCCTTCCTCAAGCAGAGTCTGCCCTCAGCAGTCTTATTAAGTGTCTTCTCAGCACTAGACCCTCTCCCTTGACTCAGACTCAGGCACCTGTCCTTTCCTTCCTGAACCCCATTCCTGCCCTCAGACCTGCTGTCAGACTTATCCCTGCTAAGGTGTGAAATGACCCCTAAGATCTTAACTGGCAAAGGGTTAACATCTCTCAGGGCATTTGAATTCTCATATTAGACTTACACAGATATCCACGATTCAGAGCAGTGAAGCTCCAATGATGAAATCAAGAGCAGAGCCAAGAGCCCTCAGATCACCGTGCTAGAGTCTGGACAGTGAGGGCAAACGTAATCATCTTGTTATCAGGGACAGAACCCCAAATATGTTTACAATATGTACCTCTGCTACGTTTGTCTTATTCTAATGAGAAATAGACTTTCTTTACATTGAATATCCCTTAAACAGGGAAAATGTTATAGGAACTTCTATGTGGACTATTTGGTATTTGCTCTGAATTTGATTACATAATAAATGTTTCATTCTGCTTTCTGGGTTTTAGGTTGCCGAAGCACATGTGCCTAATTTCATTTTTGATGAGTTCAGAACAGTCCTGTGACTTTTTTAAAATAATAAAAGGAAGATCCTTGTAAGTCTCCCACCATCGTTGAATTTGGAACACAGGAACAAAATTCAACAAATCATATACCTGCTTTTTTTTTTCCTTCAGTGTGTGGGAAACAGCAGTCTGAACAAAATGGATCTCACAACATTAATTAATTGTTTAATCATGATATTATATGCAATTTATATCGTGTAAATGCAGAACACTTTTTACTGCATATTATAAATGCTGAATATAATTAATTGCTATGGACAAAAACATTTAGTTTTATGTTCTAAAGAGCTATTTGTGCAACCTTGACTTTTCTATTTCAATAAACAATACACGTACCAAAAATATTTGTCGTGTTTTTAAATGACTCAAAATAATTTATTCCCATATAAATCCTTTTGCAGCAAACAGCACCTCGATCCGTCCTTTTGCATCTTATGGACTAAGAGTTGATGTAGCTCTTTAAGGTTTGCAAAGTGCTTTACAGATATTATTTTATGCTCACAACTCTGGGAAGTATTATTATCCCTATGTTGTAGGTGGGGAAACTGAGGCAGACAAGTTAAGTGACTTGCCCAAGGTCACATAGCAAATAAGGGTCTGAGGTTAGGTTTGGACATTGGTCCTCTTAACTCCAGGCCCAGGGCTCTACCCGCTGCACCATCTATGTACCTACATAATAGTAGTCATAGTAATAACCAGTATTCCTAGAAGACTTTATTTTAATCCAATCCTGTGATTTCATTGGCATAGGGAGCTCCCTGAAGAAACAGCCACCAAAGCACATCAGCAGTTGTGATTTACAGTCTCAGAGAGTTCCCAGGGGCATTGAAGGAGTAAGCAACTTGTCTAGAATCTCACAGCCAGGGTGCGTCAGACCTGGAGTTTGAACCCAGCTCTTCCTGACTCCAAGGCCATAATAAAGACCCAGGGTGTCCCTCTGCCTTTCACCTTAACGCTTCGGTTTATGGAACGTTATACATACATTACGGCAGCGTAACTACTCAGTTACCAAAAGAGCACACTGAAAGTGAAGATGAATCATTGAAGCCACTTTCTGAAAGGGGCCTGAGAAGACAGAGTGAATTCCCCCACTCAAGGCAGATATTCCTGGCTGTTCTCTGATGTCTTAAAACCGTTAAACCGTATACAAGGAACCCCGCAGGCTGTACATTGACTCAGAAAACCACATGTTAATAATACCTATGTTTTATTGTATTTTTATGTATTTTTTCATTAAATATTACCCAATTACATATTAATCTAGTTCTGGTTGCATTCAGGAGAGTTGTGTGCCGTATGTGTGTTTGACTCCTCTGCTTTACAATGCCCCTCATCTTCTTGCATGTTTCTGATGATGGGAGGGGGCTTTTGTTATTTTAGGTTCCATTATAGGATAGAGATTGTTACAGAGCTCTATTATGGGAAAAGTATTCCCATCCAGTTTATGTGATGGGCACTGCTGCCAATTCACATTCACAACATGGAGGTTCCAAGATGAAAACCTCGGTTTTATGATGGTCAAACACAGGTTCAGAGCTCAGAAAAATAACCCAACGCCAATTAGTGTTTTCACGAAGCTTATATAGATCACAGTTATGTCGGACAGAGGAAGAATTTTTGATCATACAACAATCTCCTCCATCCTTGTAGGCCATAAAGGCACATAGACCTAGTCATGTTAAAGTTGTTTCCAAGGTTCAGAATTCACAGCTGGCTAGTTGAGAGATTTAACATGTTACAAAAAAAAAGCACAGGGTTGGAGGCAGGGGTTCCTTCCCCAAATGAAGCAAATTAAAGTATTTTAGGAAGCCCTAACTCCCTTTTGGCTTTTTAGTTGCCTGAGATTAGATTTTAACAATCCTTGGTACAAGTTTCAACCAGCCAAATAACCTAAACAGGAGAAATGGTCCCAAACCCTAAATGATAAAGGGGAATCAAGAATTCTTATGACAGTTCCTGAAGTCTGCCATGTTGGTTAGTTCTAATCCTTTCCTCCAGAGCAAAAGAAGAAATCTGTTCTTATGCCACCTGTTAGGATCCAAGACCACCCCTCTCTTTTCACTCCTCTCTTTTTACTATTAGGAGACATCCTGTATCGTCAATGCAACACAAGCAGCTGTTAAGAATATGTATATATATTTTAAGGATTGAATCACAAGGTATAGTAAGTCCTCTTCACTCAAAACTAAACCAGTACAACATTTATTCGGCATACTAGGACAAGACAAAACATCATTATAGAAATATATAAAAACAAAGCTCAATAGGGCAACCAAAATATTTACACACATCATCAGACCAGGGAGCGCCGACATCTGAGTTCTCATTCACAGCAGGAGGCTCCATGGTAACAGCTACTTACAACCCCTAATTCAGGAAATCAAAAAGGTCTTAAGCATCCTTCCTGAGAGGGAACCCCCTTCCTGTCCTTTTCCAGGATATGTATCTATAGATGTAGACATCTATATGTATGTATCTATATATCTCGATAGATGGATATAGACATACAGAGAGAGAGAGTTTTCAAAGACTCGGCACCTGATTGGCTCAGTGCAGAAAAGCCTAAGTGATGCGGTGCCTAACTGGCTCTATGTGACTCAATATGGGATGTGTCACAGCTGTGAACTGGGCCAAAGTTCAAAGGAGGAAGACCTCCATGATTGGTAAGGTAAAATACCTGTGTACCTTTAACCTTGGGAACACGACCCCTGTTTCAAAGAGAAAAAGGAAATACATACAGTCACATGGGCCTATTATGGATTGGGAAGGTCTTTATATTCCATTAACCCTACACATCCTGAGCTCGGCATAACAACCCCTTGCGCTCACCCTCTGGATGAGCCCAAATCACAGAACCGGTGGTTCCTGAGCTTGGGCAAGCACAAACAGACCCAGACATGAAGCCCTACCATAAATGGATTATTTGGCACTAGACAGCCTTGCCATACTGTTGCTACACTACACTGTTTGATTCTTTATCTAACCACAAATATATAAATCAAGGCTTAGCCTCACTACCTCAGGTCTCCTACTAGAGGAGTCCAGACACATGTGTCTCATTTCTCTCTCTCAATGGAATAAAGCTTTTTGCATTTAACCTGTGTGAGATCTTTGGTATTTTGGGAGTTAACAATGGTTGCAAAACCTCTGTGACTCTGGTCATTTGTTACCAGAGTTGACACACCTAATGACAGCCCCTCAGATGTTTGAAAAATCTCCCCTTAGTCTTCTCTTCTATACCTTTAAGTTCTTAAACTATTTCCCATTTTACATAATTTCTAGAATACTGACTTTTTGTCCAATTGAAGCACTTAGCTACTACCAGATTAAAAAATTCCAAAATTTTAAGGATTTTAAGTTATTTCAAAGTACATTTTTAAAAAAGTACATTCTGAAAATAAATACCACCAATGACCTTGTTCAATTCTATTCATCAAACACTGACATCCTCGGAATTCCTACTTCAATATTTGGTGTTATAGAGATGATCCTCAATTCTCAATGGATAGCAGCAGGAATCAAACCCTCCATCTCCTGACTCACCCTCCTCATCTCCATCTCCTTGCTTCCCTGGCTTTCTTGCAGCATCACCTTTATAGTCCCACCTACTCTAAGGGACCTTTCCTAGTCTTCCTTTATCTTAGTGCCTTCACTCTGAGATCATCTCCAATTTATCCTGTATATATCATCTTTGTTCGTAGTTGTTTGCATGTTGCCTTCCCCACTAATTGGTGCAGCTAGGTGATACAGTGGTTAGAATGTCAGGCTTCAAGTCAGGAAGACTCCTCTTCCTGAGTTCAAATTTGGCCTCAGACACTTAGTACCTGTGTGACCCTGGGCAAGTCATTTAACCCTATTTGCCTCAGTTTCCTTATCTGTAAAATGAGCTAGAGAAGGAAATGGCAAACCACTCCAATATTTTTGCCAAGAAAACCCCAAATGGGGTCATGAAGATTCAGACACAACAACAATGCATATCTGTCACAAGGATTTTGTTTTTCTTTTTCGATGGTAGAAGGGAGAAGAGGTGGGAGGGAGAGAAGATGGATTTTCATTCCCTGAAAAAAACTGAATTACATTTAAAAACAACAAGAACTATTTGTGACTAGTTAAAAAATAGAAAAGCAGAAGAATAGAATAGAGTGGATAACTGAAACGCAGAAGCAAACAGACACAGCCTGAGGTCTCATTAATGCAAGGAAACCACTTGGAAAAGAGCTATTTGACAAAAATTACTGGGAATACTAGCAAACAGTTTGGCAGGAAATAGGTTTAGAGAAGACTGATATCTTATATCCCACAGGATACCCTGAATGGATAAATTATCTAAATATTTTTAAAAATCACATCATTAAAAAAAAAACTTACAGAAGAGTGAAAGTTGTTTTCTTTTTTAAAATGATGGTTAGTGAGAGAATTTATACCCAGACAAGGTATAAAGGAAAAATCAAAAGATTTTGATTACATAAAATTTAAAATATTTGCATGAATGAGTCCATGCATCCAGAATAAAAAGAGAAGTTATGAGGGGGAAAGAATTTTTACATTAAGCATACCTGATAAAAGTAAGACATGCAAAATCTACAGGAAATTGACACAAATCTCTGTCTAAAAGCCATTTCCCCAATAGATAAGGGATAACAAACATTTATTAAGTACCTACTATGTGACAGATACTATGCAAAGTGCTTTACAAATATCCCAGTTGATTCTCATGACAACCCTGGGAGGTAGGTGCTATTATCCCCATTTTTACAGTTGAGGAAACTGAGGCAGACAAGTGACTGACCCAGGGTCACACAGCTGGATAAGTGGTTCAAAGACATGAATGAACAGTTTTCTAAAGAAGAAATGCAAACTGTCAACAATATAAAAAGATACTCCAAATAGTAAGTCTCAATTAAAATCCAACCTTCTATAGCAAACCTTCCCCAATCCCTCTTAAATCTACTGCCTTCCCTCTGTTAATTATTTCCTTTTTATCCTGTATATAATTTTGTTTACATGTTATCTCCTCCATTAGATCGTGAGCTCCTTGAGGGCAGGGACTGTCTTTTGGTTTTTTTTCAGTGTGTTTCTACTGCTTAGCACAGTGCCTGACACATAGTAGGCAATTTATAAATGTTTATCAATTGGTTTTTAATAAAATGAACACAAATTAAACCAATTCTGAGGTATCATCTCATATTCATCAAATTGGAAAAAAAATGGTAAAAGATGGAAATAGTCTCTGGTGGAGAAAGACTATGGGAAAAAGGCATACTAATATAGTCAGTATTCCTGGAAATATGAATTGATAGTGTTGAGGTGGGTTTTAAGGTTGTCTCAAAAGAAGTCACAGATTCAGACCATCTCCAAAACAAGCAAAGGAATTTATTGAGAATTATGCCCCTCAGAAAGTAGGCTGAACTCCAAGAAGGAACAAGCCCCTTGGCAGAACAGGATAAGGATTTTTATAGAGTGAATGAAGCTGATTACATAACAGAGTATATGAATGTGCACTGCAGAATATATGATTGTTAAAATAGAGGAGGAGTTTCCTAAAAGGAGAAGGGATTCTACCTTGGTGAAACCACACGTGCACTTACCCCGAAGGCAAACAGTGTGTGTATGTGTGTGTAGGGGCATTTATGTAAGATAATGATAGTATAATAAGCCTCTCTATGTCATAAGTTCACCTTAGGACAGTTCTTTGCTATTACTGTACGGGCGTCCACTTAGGCTGTAATTTAGTGGTCAAATATCCTGGTCCACGTCCTGTTAGTACTGCTTTCTGATTGGCTGGCTATTATGGTCTTGTCTGAGGCTCAATGGATGATGTGTTTGAGAACATGGACACACCTGCTCTTCTAGTGAGGCATATGAGGAAGTCAGAATATTGAGTCTGGTGGCAGTGGCTAGCTAGGGGCAGTGGCTAGGATTCCATCAATAGAACTCCTGGATAACGATTTATGTTCATTCAAGAAAAGTCACCACATTAGTCATATGTGCATTTAGCTTATGTGAATTCAATATGTGGTTGAAGTATATGTAGTTTAACATATATAATATATAATATATATATAATATAATGTAATATTATATATATATAGAATTCACAAATTCAGCAAAAATAAATGAATGACCCCTGACCTAATTCTTCAGGTGTGCCACACATTCCCAAACCCCAAAGCAGTGTGGTACACAGAACAAGGGGTTAGGAGAGCTAGGTACACAGTAGTCATTCTCCATCATACCACAGAGGTCAAATCTCTGCCCCTTGGGACCCCTGCCCAGAAGGTAGAAATAATAGCATCCACCAGAGCTCTAGAGCTGCAGGAAAATAAAAGAATAAAATGTTTTTACTGACTCAAAATATGCTTTCCATGTTCTACATGTCCATGGAGCAATTTGGAAAGAAAGGGGATGTCTGACAGCAAAAAAACTCCCCTATCAAATATATCCTTTTCATTTTATGTTTTGGCCTTGCCATAGTCATCTTTAACTCCCTCTAGGGAAATTGTCTTTTATGCCAGGGAAATTATCTTTTCTCTATGCTCCTTTTGTACCTGTTTGGTTCTTGTTTGTTCAGTCGCCTTGCCAGGTTTGTCTCCTCCAGGGCCCAAGCCATCAACTTCCAGATGACAGCTCAAGTTATACACCCCTTGAATGGGACCCATTGAGGCAGGAACAGCTCTACACCCCTTGCCAGCAGGAAGCAGTTTCAGAATCCAAGACCTTCACTCCTTACTGCAAAATAATTTGGGTGCCATTTGTTTGAGGGGGGAATGATGGGGTATAGGCTCTGGGAACCCCCTTGAACTCTCCTTGAATCTTCCCACTTGATCTGGCATTCGCTTGAGGCCATAAGCCTTTCATTATTGCTATGCCCAAATCTCTGTTACCTCAGATGGCCTCCTGCTACTTCCCACCCTTGATCCTGTGAAAATCCCATTCTCTTGGTTCCTGGCACCTGACCCCTAGTCACCCCAGCCTACTGGCCACTCCCATCAAGATCTTCCCTAGACCCTTCCTTCAGTCACCCTAGACTACTTGGCCACCTGCTAGATCCCTCCCACAGTCTTTCTGTATATAAGATCCCTCTTGCCCCCATGAAGGGGCTCAGATTCATTCTGGCCCACTTGTCAAAACGAGCGTCACAAAGGCTCAGATTCCTTAAGAGTCTATCCAGTCTGGCGGATCTTTAATAAACTTTATTTTTTCTTTGGCTGAAAAAAAATGATTACATGAATGAACAAGCATTTATTAAGTGCTTACTATACACCAAGCATTGTGCTTAACACTAGTAATACAAATATACAAGCAAAAATAGTGCCTGCCAACTGCAAAATTTATACTCTAATTTGTTAAGTCATTTCAGTCATGATGTCTAACTCTCCGTGACCCAATTTGGAGTTTTCTTGGCAAAGATACTGGAGTGGTTTACCATTTCTTTCTCCAGCTCATTTTATAGACGAGAAAACAGAGTGAAGTAACTTGCTCAGGGTCACACAGCTAGTAAGTGTCTGAGGCCGGATTTGAACTCAAAAAGATGAGTCTTTCTGATTCCAGTCCCAGCGCTCTATCTACTAAGCCACTTAGATGCTCCTCACAGTATAGTGAGGGGAGACAACACAAATATGAGTGTGGTAGCCAGGGAGAGGCCTGTTGAGAAAGTTACAGGGATAGCACTGGGGCCATAAAGGAGTATTCTGACACAGGCCTCCCAGTAGCAATAGCAGAATTGATTTGATCATGTTTTCAGAACCATAAAACCTCATGAGAGGAGCAGTGCAAGATGAGCTGGTGAAAAGATAGGAGAGAACGGGAAGTCAAAGCAAAGGGCTTGCTTGGGAGGGCGAGTCTGGCGAATCACTTGCCAATCAGAACAGCGGGGTCTGCACGGCAAGAGTTTCTCAGTTAAAAGGGTTAAACCCTAATAATTTAAATAGTGAACAGGGACTGCTTTCCACTCAATGCTCCAGACTCAGCCTGAGATGGGAGACATGAATGTGCTTTTTCTTCACTCGATCTCAATTTGCATATTCCTCTTTAAAGGCAATTAGGTAGCTCAGTGATAGTGTTGTTCCAGAAGTCAAAAGACCTGAGTTCAAATTCAGCCTCAGACACGTCTAGCCACGTAACCCTGAGCAAACCACTTTACCCCTCTGTCCGCCTCCGTTTCTTCAGCTGCACAAGGAGGATCATAATAGCTCCTACTTCCTGGAGTTGTTGTATCAAATGAAACAATGTTTGTAAAGTACACTTAGTACAACCTGGCATATAGTCGGTGCTTAATAAATGCTTATTCCCTTCCCCCTTTTAGTATGCTCATCTTACCACAGAATGCAATTCTAGAATCTCTTCTTCATTCTACCCACTGACAGTCTATCCATTCTGCTGAAGTAATGAAAAGGAACAGCCTCAGTTGGCCTTCCTACTATACTTGGTCAGCTAGAAGTCCCCACCCTTGCTTACGTTTCCTTTGACTTCCTCGTGTTCCATCTTGCTTCACTGAGAAGAAAGAAGAAATAGCTCTCCTGCTGTGAACACAGTTTAATATAACCACACATCTTTGTGAAACGCTTTCAAAGACATTTTTTATCTTTTTTTTTTTTAAAGGGGAGGGGAAGAGTTTGGACCAGTCCTGGGATTTCATCAGGTAGGGAGCACCTGAGGCACAGCTTCCTCTCCCAAAGCAGATAATCATTTTCTCTGGGGCTTGTAGTCATAGAGAGCTGCTTGGGGTTTGTGAAAAACAGAATCTACCTTCAGTTGTTTCCCCTGCCATCGTCACAAATCTTCTCTTTTTCCCTTGTAACAGTCCAGTGAGTTTCAGAGCTGAATTGTCAGTTTTTTTGCCAGCTAATTCTTTAACTGCACTGGCTTTCTTCTATGTGAGTAAAAGTTCTGGTTCTCTCCTCTCTCAACAATTTAGTTGCAAATATGAAAAACACATTCAGTTGTTTCTATAGCAACAATCTCAGATCCATCAGCTCTCAGGGTCACATTGCCTTGTTTTAAAGAGTCCCTACCTTTTCAGCTACAGCCGTTTAAAGACTCTGTATGGGCCATTCTACTATAGGAGTTCAGGGATTTTCCAGAGTAATTTTGACTTACTACACAGAGTCAGCTCCTTAGGAACTGACTTTAGAACCTAACTCTTACATAAGATAGGACTCCCCTGGAGCCAGGATGCCACTGCAGAGGATCATGGGAGATAGGATTAGAGCTGAAAGAGATCTTAGAGGTCACTTAATCTACAGATAAGGAAACTGAAGCTCAGAGAGATTGTGATGGTTCAAGGTCATTCAGGTAGTAAACAGCAAAGTCTTGATTTGAACCCAGGTCCTCTGACTTCAAATGCAGCATATTCTCTACTGTTACCACACTGACAGAGAGGTCCCATACATGACAAAATATTCAGAGCAGCTGTCTGGTAGCAAGATTATCAATTGGGGGAATGGCTGATTATGATATAGGAATACAATGCCAATAAGAAATTGTAAGAGGAATTTGTAACAACCTGGGAAGACTATTAAGTAATTCAGGCAGTGAAAGCTGTATCATGGAACCTCTGAAGACATGACTATTTTTTTTAAAGAGCTACTATATGCCAGGCACTATGCTGGGAACGCAAGACACATTTATGTCTTGCAAAAAGAAAAAATAAGCCCCTGTCCTATCCTTCAGGTGTTTATATACTTGTAATATCTAGGGGAGTGGGGGCTAGGGAAGGGAATTTGTGTCTGCAGGGTCTCAGAAAATGAGTAAATAAGCAGGCTATTACATTTATTTTTTTGAGTGAAGATTTTCGTTTAACATATTACGAATTTAAGTTAAAAAATCAACAAAGCTCATGTCATCTGAATCTTCATATTTTTCTTTCTTTTTTCTTGGCAGCTACATTAGCAATCCCCTCAGCAGGGGCAGCACCAGCTGCTAGGCAGGTTTGCAATTTCGATATTACAGATGAGAATTCCAGTGTTAACACTGGACAGAGTCTTTACAAATAAACCAGGTCAGCATGCTTCAACATTTACATCTGCTCCTCTAATAAGGCAATTAATTTTATCCTCCAGGACTGTGACCTCAATGCCAATGTGAAGGATGGGGGCAGAGTAGATTCAGGCCAAGTTTGCCATTTCACAAGCTGGACAAGGGTTGACTGTTGCTTATAATGGTGCTAGTTACCTAGCCCAATGCGACCTTAATTTCCAAGGATGGACTGAGCACCTTGCAGGCAAATGAAAGGAACACATACTCTTTCTAATAGCAATGCTAGACATGATTTGATTACTGTTGCCAAAGCAGGAAGTGGAAAGTGCTTTCTAAAACAGCAAAGAACAAGAAACAAATAGGTGCCCATCAGCTGGAGAATGGCTGGACAAACTGTGAGATATGAATAGTAACATAATTTTACCATACTATAAGGAATATGAAATATGGATTCAGAAAAATAATCGCAAGGCTGATTTAAAAAAAAAATGCCTCCCACATATTGACAGGAAGGTAATGGACTCATGCAGGTCATGAATTATATATATTTTCATATCTGGTCAATATATTGACTTTTCCCCTAGGCTGTATATATTTGTTATACTCTATTGTATGTATTATATTCTATTGTATATATCCTAACCAGAGAAGGCTGAGTGGCATAGATATAGATGGAGATTGGAGTTCAACAGAGAGATCGGGGTTGGAGATATAGATCTGGTGGTCGTACAAATAAAGAGGGTAACTGAATCTTATCATTGAGGGAGAGTGGTTTTAGGGAAAGAACAATACCCAGGAGTGACCCCTACAGCTAAGGGTCATTGATGATGATACGGTGAGAGACTGTGATCGACATGAGTAATCTTAATAATTAGCTTATATAGTGCTTTAAGGTTTACAGAGTACTATATATATATATGCATATATATATATATAATTCTTTTATCATAATTTACTGACCTTCCATCTTTCCTCTGGCTCATTAACCCTCACTGAAGTCTCCAGGCTGTCCACCCCACCCTATTCTTCCAGGCCTTCATTGCTACTCTGATATCATTTTCTTCCCTTAACCCTATAGTTAATAATTTCAATTATATATGTATATGTATATATATGTGTGTGTATAATCTATATAGATATGTGCATCTATATATAGATCTACATATCTACTGATTTGCTAGATTTGCTTGTACTATATAGATTATAGATATATCTGTAAAATTATAATATTCTAAATATCACAGTTATATGGGTATAGATATGGATATATGTAGGGGTCCCCCCAAAACCCTCGGGGACCCCCTGACCCCAATTAGACCAGCTAAAAGGGAAAAACGGGGCAGAAGTCAATAAGCAGATTAACTTCATTTATTGTACTCCCCAGCTCCCCTTTTATACATGAGAAGCTGGTTTGGTTGGTAATAACAACGTTACCCAAACTAATGTAGCAATAGCAAGTAATAATAACAAAGATAAGACCAAACACGTATATTAACCTTGTATGAAAACATATCCTCCTGTCCTTCATCATTCTGACGTGGAGAACAGCATGACTGGGGCATGT
>CM053622.1:99850872-99866299 GCA_028646595.1 Phalanger gymnotis
GGGGGGGGAGGAAATGGGGAGAAAATTTGTAATTCAAACGCCTGTGAAAATCAATGCTGAAAACCAAACATGTCAAAAATAAATTTAAAAAAATAATAATAATAAAAAAGAAATTAAAAAAAAAACCCTCCAGATCAGGAGGCATCCTCATTGCACTGAAAATTGAGAGTATTTATTGCGAGCTCTCTCGTCTCCTCTACTTCACACCTCAAAACTCTTCAACATCTTCGTCTACTCTCCTTTCCTGTTGCCTCTGAGGAACAAATGGCTCCACTCCTGGCACAGGCCGACAAACCCTCTACTTGGGCCTGTATTAGGGGAAGTGCCCAAATTAGCATACTCACTGCTCTCCAAGCTCCACTCCTAACTTCCTGGACTTCTCCCCCTTGCCCTCTTATGGATACCTCCTCCACCCTCCCCTAACTGATCGTCATCTCCATTGATGTGTTGTCTTCCTTGTTAGAACATAAGCTCCTTGAGGGTGGGGGCTAGCTTTCATTCTGCTGGTATTTGTATACCAAGCATTTAGCTCAGTGCCTGGCACAGAGTAAGTAAGCACTTAAATGCATGTGCTCTCTCTTCCTTCCTTTTTTCTTTCCTTCCTTCCTTCCTTCCTTCCTTCCTCTCTCCTTCCCTCCTTTCTTTCTTTCTCTCTTCCTTTCTGTTTCTTTCTTTTTTTGTTCTGTTTCTTTCTTTCTGTTGCTTTCTTTCTCTTCCTTCCTCTCTTCCTTCCTTTCTTTTTCTTTCTTTCTTTTCTTTCTTTCTTTCTTTCCTTTCTTTCTTTTCTTTCTTTCTTTCTTTCTTTCTTTCTTTCTTTCTTTCTTTCTTTCTTTCTTTCTTTCTTTCTTTCTTTCTTTCTTTCTTTCTTTCTTTCTTCTTTTCTTTCCCCTTAATCCCATCCCCTCTCATACCTTCCCATTTCCAAGAACTTGCCCCATTTATCATCTCTTCTTTCTCATTTTTACCCATATCATTATTAATCCCAACTTCTGACAAGTAGGCTAGGCTCATCCTTTAAAAACCTTCACTTGACTTTGCCAGACCCTCAAACTATTACCTTATATGTTTTTCCCTTTTGCTCTTTTCTCTTCTTTCTACAATCCCTTCCTTGATCACCCCTATTCACACACATATACTACCACCACTGCCACCAGCCTTAATCTCTCTCCTGAACTCCAGCTCCATATTGGCATCAACTGCCGAATAGTTCCTCCTGAACATCTTGTCAGAGGTATCTCAAACTCAACATATTCAAAACAACTCATTGTCCTACTTAAATCAACCCCTCGTCCAAATTTACCTTTATCTAATGGGAGTGCCACCTTTCCAGACGCCCATGTTCAGAACCTTGGATTAATCCTTGACTCTTTCTTCTCTTTCACCCACATATCCAATATGTCAGTTTTTTTTGTCAGTTCTACTTCCATAACAAAGATTTCTCACTTCCATCCCTTTCTCTCCACTCAACCATCCACCTTTGTTCATGCCCTCATCACTTTTCCTTTTTTAAATTATTGCTTTGATTTATTCTTTAATTGTGGTTAATTTTTTTAATTTGGAACTTAAACACTCCCCCCAAAAGAGCACCTCCTTAAGTATAGAGGAACACAAAAGAGGATTCTATATAAAACCACGAATCTCCATTTCATAGCACTTGCTTTTAAAAAAATATATGTAATAAATTCTACACATTACTTTCAAAACTATCCTGCTTGTCTTATCACTTTTCACCTGTATAACAGCCTGCTAATTGCTTTCTACTTCTACTGTTTTCTCTCTACAATCTGTCTTCCACACAGGGGCCAAAGTTAACACAGGTCTGACTGTGTCATCCTCCTCCAAAACCTTCAAGAGCTCCCCATTGCCTCAGATAAAATAGACATCTCAGACCAAAATGTAAGAGCTTTCACGATCTCACCACCACATCAGAATTGTTCTATCCATTGTGCCACCTAGCTGCCCAACACTCCTGAGATTCACTGACAAAGAATGTCCAACTGGCTGAACAGTGATAAATAACACTTGTTTTTCCCTCCTTTTATCTTCACCCTAATACTCCATTGGTGTTCCTTTGACCTTCTTTCAGGCTTATGGATTTTGACACAGATAAATATCTTATATCATTGATATGCAATGAGGTGTAAATGTGATAATGTGTGTAATGTGCTTTGCAAACCTTAAAGGATTATGAAAACTTTAGTTATTATTACTATATCACTCTAATGATTTATTTTTCTTTCGAACAAGGTATACCCTTTCCACGGGGGCCATCTCCAGTCGTCCTGATCTCTATCTTGCCATTGGACCCAGATGGCTCTGGAGGAGAAAGTAAGGCTGATGAGTGTGCACAGCCCTCCCTCACTTAAAGCCAATTCACTTTCAAGTCAAGGCATCACCTTCCTGATGTCATGGTCCTCTTCAAGAATGAAGGACAACCACCAACCCTTTCCATTGAGAGGCATTTCCAGTGATCCTGACTTACGTCTTGTCACTGGACTCAAATGACTCTGATGACTTTGCACAGCTCTGCCTCACTTAAATTCTCTTGCAAGTCAAGGCATCACCTTCCTGATGTCATGGTCCTCTTTGAGAATAAGAAAGGACTAACAACAATTTGTGAGTAGTAGTACCTGTCCCCCAGGGACCCAACTGGCCAGTTCCAGTTGGGCAATGCTGCTATCATTTCCTCCTTCTATTCTTATTCCTCTTCTCCTTTTGTCCATATGGGAAGTTGTGCCCTTACAAGCGTGTGCTCTGTTAAAAGGAATATAAATCTTGATTGCTTATACTTTGCAAGGTATCTTGGGGCTTGGGAACTACTTTTTTCCTACTTATTTATGCTATCATTATTCCCCCAAAATTGGGACAATTAACTCTTTTGTTTCATGTAATTTTCATTTATGATTTCTTGAAATATAACTCTGGAAAACCAGGCTTTGATATATCACAGGATTCAAATGAAGCTACTTGACTATGTCTTTAAACCCAAATCACTCTGGTTCTCACTAATTGGCCAATAATATGTCCCAGCCCAAGTCCCACTTGCTTGTTGTGTGGGTTTTGATAGCTCTTCTTCAGTTGGAACTTCAGCTAGGGAGAGACTGACTCCAACCTGAGGTAAATGGTCAATGGCCTCAGCATTGAGGTCTGGTGAGAACACTATGGAAGTGTTCAGCCCATCTCCCTAGGATCATGTCCTTATCACTAATCAACCTGGCTCCATCAGCACTGAGTAGTTGAGATGCACCATAGGTCTTTGGCCCTAAATAGCTTTCAGGGGATCATAAAAGTGCTTTGGATTGCTACTATCAGCATAAAAACAAATTTCATCTGCCTTCTTACTGAGCCATAGGCAAGTCACGAATCACCATTTCACTAACTCTCAGTAATACTTTTCTTTTCCCCATTAAAATCTCGAGTCTACTTCATTTTCCTTATTTTGAATGTAGATATGTATGTACATATACACAAATATACATGTTATATATATGTTATGTGTGTGAATGCATTTAGATCTTGAAATATTGTTCTCATTTAATAAGCACCTACTATGTGCCAGGTACTGTGCTAAGCACCGAGAAGACAAAAGAAAGGTTAAAAAAAAAAAGGCAGCCCTGCCCTGGAGGAGCTAAAAATCTTTGGAGGAAACATGTAAATAACTATGGACATGCGAGCTATACAGAGAATAGATTGGAAATAACCCACATTGAGCAGAACTAGAATTAAGAGAAATCAGGAAAGACTTCTTGTAGAAGACTTCAGGGAAGCCAGGAAGCAGCAATGAGGAGGTAAAGAATTTCATGCAAGGTGGATAGCTGGTCCAGAAGCAGGAGATGGAACATCTTGTTTGAGGAACAGCGAGGAGGCTAGTGCTGCTGAATCAAACATCGTGTAAGGGGGTATAGGGTATAAGAAGGCTGGAATGGTGGGGGCACTAGGTTATGAAGGGCTTTGAACGTCAGATTTTATATTTGATTCTGATAGTGATAGGAAGCTATTGGAGTTTAGGGGAAGGGGTGATAAAGTAAACATGCTCTGTTTGAAGATCACCTTGTCGGCTGAGTGGGGAGAGTCACTTAGAGTCACTTATGGTGGGCAGACTAATTGGCAGGCTACTGCAGTAGCAGTACTACTGTCCAGGCATGGAATGATGAGGGCCTACACCAGGATGGTTTCAGAGAAAAGATGGGAATATACGCGAGGGATATTAGAAAGATAAGACCTGCCAAGATAGGACTCGGCAACAGGTTGGATTTGGGGGTGAGAGCTAATGAGGCGTCAAGGATGACACCTAGGTTGTGAGTGTGGGGAGGACGGTGGTGCCCTTGACAGGTATAGCGAAGTTTGGAAGGAGGGTTTGGGTGGAAAGATAAAGAGCTCAGTTTTGGACATGTTGAGTTTAAAGTGTCTACTGGATATCCAGTTTGAGATATCCAATAGGCAGCTGGAGATGTAAGAATGGAGATCAACAGAGGGGTTAGGGTTGGATTTGAGAATCACTAGCATAGAGATGATAATTGGCTTTTTAAATTTTATTTTTTTTCAATCACATGCAAACAAAAACTTTTAACATTTGTTCCTCAAAATTTTGAGTTCCAAATTCTCTCCCTCCCTGAGAGAGCAAGTAATTTGACATAGATTATACATGTACAGTCACGCAGAACATTTCCATGCCAGTCATGTTGCAAAAGAAAAGTCATACCAAGAAAAAAAGAATAATAAAGTTTTTAAAAGTATGCAGAATCTGCATTCAGACTCCATCAGTTCTATAGAGATAACAATTGAATCCATGAGAGGTGATGAGATCACTAGGTGAAATAGCCATGAGGGAAGAGAGGATCCAGGACAGAGCCCTGTAGGACACTCATGGTACTGGTTGAGACCTAGATGAGGATCCAGGCAAGGAGACTGAGAAGTAATTGTCAGAAGAGTAACAGGAGAGAGTAGTGTCCCAAAGACCCAGGTAGAAGAGAGTATCGATGAGAGTGATCAATGATGTCAAAGGCTGCAGAGAGGTCAAAAAGGATGATGACTGAGAAGGTGCTGAATTTGGCAATTCGGAGATCATTAATGGTTTTGGTGGAACGCCGAGATCAGAAGCAGACTATGGAGTTAAGGAGAGAAGAGAGGAGAGAAGTGGAGACATCTACTGTAGCTGGCTTTCTAAAGTTTAACCACGAAAAGAGAGGCTTGGGTCAAGTCAGTGGAGATGGAAAGATCAAGTGAGGGTTTGTTGAGGGAGGATGGGGGAGATGTTTGTAGGCAGTAGGGAAGGAGCCAAGAGACAGGGAGAGATTGAAGATAAGTGTGAGAGTAGGGATGACAGAGGAGGCAATCTACTGGAGGAGAAAGGATGGAATGGGATCACTTGTGCAGTAAGTGCTGCTATAATGCCAAACTAAATGAAGTGCATTGCAGTCTAATCCTCAAATTGCTTGCTTATCCTTTCTTCAATGTTCTTCTACAAGAGTTTTCAGAGATCTCAAATTTTATACTGTTTAGAGTATATGGAAAACAGTCATTTTTCCATTTTCTTGAGGCTTAGATACAAATGCTAACAAAAGAAGCAAAGCCATAAGATTTCAATCATCATTTACTTTATTTGCATAGTCAACATTTTCACATATTAAACATAATGAATCCCAAAAGAAAACATGTTCTCACTATCAGCACTTAAAACTGACTTGTGATTTAACAACCATTTCTCTTAGATATCTAACAGTATTCATTTTAATCGCAAAGCAAAACATTTATTTACAACTGTTTACACACATAGAAGGTCAAAAACAAATTAATCCCCATCTTGCCCAAGTGTCTGTGTTTTAGCAATAGTATAACATTCAGCAGTACAAATCCTCCCAAAGTCTCTTAAGGCTTGGTGAATTCCATGTATTCATTCTCCAATGGGCTTCCCTTAAGTTTAATGTAAGTATTTAATTTCTGAATAAATGAGAGGAAATATGACACAGCAAGCTTTGTAGAAGACAGCACCACTGCTGAAAAAGGCTCGTGGCTTTGTAATCCAGGGTTCTGTCTTAAAACAAAAGTAAACAGCATACAAAGCAACTGCAAAAAAATGTCCAAGTAGAGTCATGGGATTAGGCGACAATCTATAACAAAAAAAAATTGCATATTAGAAAGAACTAGTCATTTAAGGTTATTAAAAGATTCAATAGGGTACCAATTAGGACTGTATCTTTTAAATTAAACAGCTATTCTCCCAATTTAAAGGATTTTTAGCACTGTGAATTTTTTCCTAGCTTAATGATAGGAACACCTGGTTTGTTTTGGGAAATCTGATTTTAAAAAACACTGTAGCTCTTTTACAATTTAAATAATTCTTTGGTTCCCAACCTCTGTAACCTCTGACCGTTGGATGGAGAACAAAGCCTCCTGAAGACTTGGGCCTAGACCACTTAAGTGGCATAGGACCTCGATAACTAACATATATAAACTCAGACAAACTTTTAAAGCAGTGAAAAAGGGCCAACAGTTTCATTTTCCAGTCAATCTTTTAGAAACATATTCTTAGAAATACCTATACTTTAAATATTCCTAAGGTTTTTCATGATTCCACCCAATTATTAAAATTAACTTTTAAAAATACCTAATTATGATGGTAACAACAGAATGGATAGAACAGATTAAACCACAAATAATCAAAAACTTTCATCTTAGTCATAGGTTTTATTTAAAACCTCTACCACAATAGTAGCTTTCAGATTTTCTCTCAATGTTCTTGCCCATCTTCTAATGAAGATACTAGTGGACAAAAAATACAGCCAAAAGGTATGTATCAGCAAGGAAAACTGGACATTATGAATAATCCATAGTAACCATTACTGTCTAGTCAAACTAGCCATAAAACGTTTGATTAATTTGTGTGATAAGTTTAAATTTATAGAACTTACACAGAGAGTAACCCAACTGGACCAGCAATACATTGTCCACCAAGCTTGAAGTAACAGAAACATGCTCTTCTTAACTGGCACAAGGTCTCTATAATATAATTTTAAAATTATCTTTAATCAAAATATTCATGTATTGATCAACACAATAGAAATATGAACAAGCTAAAGATGAGCCAGAATTACTTATTAGAATGTAATCTAATTATAATTGAGACTTGTAGGTATAAGAAATTTCCTAGTCTCGATTTTACTAACCCGTTCTTCCTGCAAATTTTATAGTCCATATTATGCAGACAAGAATTAGTGAAAAAAGGTGTTTACTATTTGTTCATCAAAATAAACCCTCCTTCCATTCCAAGATCGTTTGAATGTAATCATTATGTAAGAATCCACTTATTTTTCTAAAGAATTATTTGTGAAGTCAATTTTTTTATATAATCCATACAATGCTACACGAAGAAAAAAACTTAGATTTGAGATGTGATATGTCCTGCTGGCAACTGAGAAACCGCGTAAACACTGAGTTGTAGATGTGCTAGTCTATATGTGAATAGTATCTGAGGAAAGACAAGGCCTGGAAACATGACTTCCCCAGAAAGTGGAGACTGACCACGATCTCAGATGGAAGGCTGGCTGCCCCTGCTGGAGTAGCTGAGGGGAAAAGGATGGAGATAAAAGGAAATGGACATCTTCAGAACAGAGAAGAAAATAAGATGAGCAGAAGACTGGAAGGCCTTAAACTAGTGCCTCATAGAAAAGCAGGGAAAGGAAGAACAGAAGAACAACTAGATCTAGAAACTTCTGGGGCTACTATCAAGATTCAGAATAATTTTAACTTGAACCTGAGAAGCAAACTTAGGGTCTAAACTGAAAAGGGCTTTACTCTTCCAAAAGGTGGGGGGGGGGGGAGGAGTGAAACGAGAGAAGAGAGGAGAGACAGACAGACACAGAGACAGAGGAGGAAAATATGCAGCTTTTAAGTGGGCTAACCTACCAAGGAAAGTTGTGACCCCAATAGTGAGGGCAAAAGAAGGAACCAACCATCTGGGAGGACGGTTGAAAATTAGTTTCTGCAGGCAACTGATTAATGTTCTACAACTCGTGCAAATTTATAATATAGAATATTTGTAATTTACCTAATCTGTCTGTAGTTTGTATTCGAAGATTCTTTCTCACTGTAGGTAAAATGTTTATGTGCTTAAATGAAAAGCATTTGCTGTCCTGCAGTGTACAAGGTGGGGAAAAGGTAACCAAGAGAAGGGTGAAAAGTGAAACCCAAAGACTCAGACTTTGAAAGAGAAATTTCCTCTTTTTTCAAATTAGCCAACGTTTTTCAAGTGCCTACTGTATACAAGACACTATGTCAAGTACTTAGGATACAATTACAAAACCAAAAATAGTTCCTGCCCGCAAGAAGCTTACATTCTATCTTACCTCTGAGGATAGTCACAGAGAGTTACAGTAAAGGGGCAGCAATAACACAACACTGGAGCCCTCTACTGAGTCTGCTCTTTAATCACGATCACACAGCACCATTGTATATTAGGATACCTGATTTAGTCCACAATATAGAAGATCTGTAGAATAATAGGGTTTCTCTATATCTCCTATATATTAATCAGAGGACTGGTGCTACTTCCCTGGGAGCTAGTGCTCAGTTGCCATTTCTCAGCTGCATAGCTTCGGACAAGCCATTGAACAGGCGGTCTCTACTTACACATCTGTAAAATGAGGCATACAGTAGAGCTCTAAGGCTCTCTTGCTTCTAACACTCCATGATTACAACCCCTCACTTACCATCTGTGCCAGAAAATAATTCATAAAGAGCCTGAGCAAGAACATTCACAACAAATGAATGGGACTTTCTTCTTGACCGATAGAATGAATTTTGGGCCTAAAAAAAGAAAAAAGTGGATCTTTTATAATTTAAGAATGAAGAAGAAAAGTAAATTTCCTAGTGATTTTTCTCATTTCCCCAAACTGAGGTTACGTTGCTCTTCTCCGACTAACGGCACAAAGGACTCAGCCCCAGGGGCTCTAAGCTGGGGTACGTGGCTCACAGGCTTGATTAGATGAAAGAGCTCCACACAACTCATTCTAAACCCAACGTCCCGACACAGAGTCAAAGGTTACAAACCGAAGCAGCGCTTCAGGACCCTGCACCAGAGCCTACAGCCACTCGTGAGCGGGGCCTCGAGGCAATGCCAGCCCCCTTCGCCAGGAAGCAGAGATCATACGATAGTTCGGAACATCCCTCTGAAGCTAGGATGAAGCGGCTCACCTGCAGGAGGGCACTCTCATCGCGGAGGTCAGGAATGCCCTTTAGCAGGCTCCTCCATATTTTTATGTCATTGAAAACAACAGTCATTCCCCCACCAGTAAGAGGATGTCGTATGTTATAGGCGTCTCCCAAAATCAGAGCACCTGCCCCAAGAAACAAAGAAGGATCATTTGTAGCATCCTGTGACTATCGCTTCTCTGTTCACTTTTATTAACTGCTGTTAGAAGACTACGGAGGAAAAGAATTAAATAAAAATAATTACAAGTGAAATTTTCTTCCAGTGAACCTTCAACGATCTATAATCAGGTTATTATTTTATGCTAAATATTTTATAATCAAGAGAGCAAATTAGAGTAGGATGTCTGTTAAAATTCAATAATGCATTTTAATAAATGAAAATTACCATAATACCTCAAGTCAAGGAATACTAGAGTATTTTGGCTCACTGAAGTTTATTATGAACCCAATTATACAATCAGATTCCTGAACATGAGGATATGCCTGTCCTTGCATATGGGGACCTGGCCTCCTAATAATGACTTTTAATTATAGATGTTTAGAACTAATTATAATAGCACGTTAGCAGCCAAGGATCTTCAAATAATTCAAAGTCAATACTCTTTGAAAGAGGCCTCATAAAAATAGGACACCAAAGCCAGGCATCATGTCCTAAAAGAGGCAAATAAAGTCTCCCCTCAAATCTTTACTCTGATAATAGTAAGCTAACAATATTGTGAGATAAGATGTAATTTTAAAAGTTAAGTTTGATTAGAAATATTGAGTTAGAGAGGAAGTGGTTTGGAAAACAATGGGGTAACTAAAGGTATTTGTTAAATACTTAATAACAAAATTTAAATCAGGTTACCTCTGGAAAACTAAGTGAACAGAATAACCTGGACTGAACCTAAGCTCAATTTTTCTCCTTCCCTGAAAGTTTTTTGATATAGGCTGGAAACCAAAGTAATCCAAACCTGCACTTCCACCTTGCTATACAAAGAGTCCTCTATTAACATTCTTCTTATTTAGGTTAGGGCGCATCCACAACCACTGCTTGCTACTTCTTCTTTTCCTTCTTGACTGCTGCCTAAAATGCCACTCACTTCCGCTTCTCATTTTGCTCTAAGAAAAGGAGGTGGTGGTAAGAAAAGCCATAAGGAGAGTACGCAGTGCTAGCAATGAAGAGAAAAAAGAGAAGGAAGGAGAGAAAGACAAGGTTGGTGGGGCACTGCTGGAGGCCAGACGGCTTTATTTTATCTCCCAATCTCTTACTACTCATTGCTGCTTCCCCTGCAACCTCTTTACTGTATGAACATTAAAACTAATTTTGGAGGTAATGAGTAACTGCAACTCAACAGTACTTAATTACTGAATTATTGAAGAATTTGGTAGATAAACAGGCATTTAATCCCATGTAGTCATCTATTTTCCAAAATCTGTTTTATTAAATTTTACCTCTTTTGTTTACTGGTGAAGGAGGAAGGAAACTTGCAGGCATAGACCTCAAACGATCATTCTGAATTCCCTCTAGGAATGGTTCTTTTATATGATCTGCAATAAAGCAGAGAGAGACATATTTACGTCAGTTTAAAACATTTCATTTTCAAATGATCATACTTCTTATCAAATAATTCCCTAAACCATATGTGACTGTCACAAAGTACCTTGTGTAGACCTCAAAGGAAGAATTAAATCTATCTATAACAAAACACCAGAATCAAAGCTTCAAAAATCCATTCAAACTGGAGCGTTCATGATGATGTAGAACCTGAGAACTATTACATTTTTAAATGCCATTCATGCAAAAAACAGTTTCTAGAGGCTTAGTCCCTCTGAGTTGTCATCTAGCCCTAACTTGAGTCCTAAGATACTTATGTGGTTTTCCCAAGGTGGTAACCAGTTTTCATACCCAGCCCTTAACTCAAACTCCTGTAATAGCCACACCATAATAATAACAATGATCTTTAATACAGAGTGGGGAGGGTAAAGACAGAGCAAGATGCTATAGTACTTGTAGTAAGTATAACAGCAAAGATCAAGGAAGGACAACAGACTGAGTGATAAAGGGGCAATTTTAGAAGAAACTATAGCAGGTGCCTTTTTCATCCCAGGTCAACAAAGGAAGATAGCCAGAGGCCATGAGTAGGGCATCCAAGCTAAATGGGCTCATGCCTGCAACTGGGTACCATGGCAAGGAGCACAGACAAGAAATGAGCCTGTAGGTCTGTTGGTCTGCCTCCACTGTGGGATGAGACCTAACAGTCAGCAGCCTGCAAATGTACCATAGGCAGAGAGCATGAACCAGGGGCTGTGGCCAGTAGCTAGCTATGTTATGCAGATTCTGAACTGGAAAAGGAAGGGTGGAAAGGGGAAGTGATTCCACGAGGTAAGGAACAGTGGAACAAAACCAAAGGGTTGGAAAAAAATGTAAAAAAAAAATAAGGCATTTACGATCACAAACAACTGACCTGGAAAAACAGGACACAAAAAGAAAATCTAAGAATTATTAGAATATCTGAAAACTTTTACAAAAACATCAAAAATAATAACAACCAAAAGCCTGGATACCATATTGAAAAAATCAGGAATGAAAACTGCCTGACCCTATTAGAATCAGAAAGCAAAGTGAAAATAGAAAGAATCTGCTCAACGCTCCTTGAAATCCCACAATGAAAACTTCCAGGAACATTACGGCCAAAATCTAGAGTTTCTAGATCAAAGAAAAGTCACTGTAATCAATCAGAAAAAAAGAGATTGAGTACCAAGGGGCCATAGTCAGGATCCACAAGACTTTGCAGCTACCACTATATAGAAGAGAGCCTAGAATACAATATTCCACAAAGCAAAAGATATACATATATATATATATATATATATATATATATAAATGGACCTTCACTAAAACAAAGGATTTTCAAGCATTACTGATGAAATGATCAGAGCTTAGTAGAAACTTTGAAAAGCAAACAGGAGTCAAGAAAAACACAAAAAGGTAAATACATTTGAGAAATTAGAACTATACAAGAATGAAATATTTAGATTTCAATAAGGGAAGAAGAGATGAATACCTTCCGCAAACCCTGTCATCAAAGGTCACAGAGGGAACTAAATAAAATGGGAAGTCCTGGGTTATGTTTGATGATCTTAAGAGAAAAAAAAAGGGAGGGGGGGAAAAGGAATACACTAGGGAAGGAAGAAGATTGAACTTATTACCTCATATAATAGAGGTGTGCAAGAAGACTTAAAACATGAAAGAAAGGGTAGAGTGAGCAGGTATCACTTGAAACTCATTTTCATTTGAACCAAAGGAATATAGAATAAACATACACAATGGGTTTGGTGTAGAAATACATTCAACTTAAGAAGGAAACAGGAGAGAACTGGGAGAAAGGAGGAAACAGAATAAGAGGGAAGTTAGATTCAGAAAAGGGTTAGTCATAAGCAAAACAAATTTTAGTGTTGGAGGGTGGATCAAGGGAAAAAACAGGCTAAGAACCTATCTATGACTGGGGTCTGGGAAAAGGGGTAACTTGGATGAAGATCGAGCCAAGGAGACTGAGAAGGATTAATATTCTATTAATTTCAGAGAAAACAATGAATTAAAGGCAGCATAATATAGAATAATGAAATGCAAACGATGTCCAAATTCTAGTTTGGCCTCTTCTTCCGGTTAGGTGGCTCCTCCCAGAATCTCCACTTAGAGAGGGTGTCAGGACAGTGAAGTCTCATTCCTCTGAAGGCTGTACTCTGTACCTCCTCTACTATGCCCCAGTTCTTCCCACTGAAGTCTTATTATAGCCATGCTTCTATAACTTCTCTCTTTGATTGAATGCCTCCTCCCAGAACCTCACATTTAAGGAACATGCCCCAGTCAGCCATGTGTTATTACTCTCCAGGCTGTATTGTGGACTTTCTTTACCACCAACCACCATCCTATCCCACCCTTTTCAGCTTCTTCTTATGGGTTATCTTTCCCTATCAGAATGTAAGCTTTTTGAGGGGCAAGGGCTGTCTTTATTTCAACTTGTATTCTCTTAATAAATGATAAATCACTGACTTTTAAAGTTACAAACTTTTCTGGGCTTCAGTTTTCTCATCTATAAAATGAAGGGGAAATCTAGGAGATCCTTAATGACAATATCCAGTTCTATAATTCTGATTCAATTTTAAAAGAATCTCCCTTTTTGGTATGTGCATGAATTCAACCTGAGAATTATGAAAGCCAAATGATCAAAGAGGGAATAGCTCTATCCATATAAGCCAAAGAATTCTTCCCATACCACATAAATCTTATGAAATTACACTTTTCTCTCTATGCATTCATGGTAGACTGCTCTGTGGTTCATGGACAAGAAAAGATTGAGTAATAGGAAAATAGGGCAACTAGATAAACATATTTAAAGAAAAAACTAACTCCAACATAAACTTAAAGTTTAATTGGCTGAGGGCAATCTGACAGAATGAAAGCTCTTTAAGAAGAGGGATTGTTTCACTTTTTGGTCTTCCTGTTTGTTAATATTCAGTGCCTGGCATACTGCCTGATAGGCAGTAGGTACTTAAAACCTTTTGAATGTCTTTTGAGTTGTGGATCTTTAAAAGCCTAGATAATGCTAGCTGTAAAAATAAAACAAGAAAAAGAAACTGAAAGAATATGCATAGGCAAAGAGTAAATAAATTATCACTTTTTTGTAGATGATATGATGGTTGACTTAGAGAACCCTAGAGTCAACTAAAGATTAACTGAAACTTCAGCAAAGTTTAAGGATATAAAATAAACTCACATATATTGTCTGTATATTTCTGTATATTATCAACAAAATCCAGCAGAACAAGATAAAGAAGTGCCATTTAAAATAACCACACAATGTATAAAAATACCTGAGAAACCACATACCAACACACAGGAACTACATGAATACAACTACAAAAACTTCTTTAAAGAAACATAGCCCCAGGGGGTGAAGCCAAGATGGCAGCTGGAAAGCAAGGACTAGCATGAGCTCCCCGCCAAGTCCCTCCAAAAACCTATAAAAAATGGCTCTGAACCAATTCTAAAACTGCAGAACCCACAAAAAAGCAGAGGGAAGCAGGGCTCCAGCCCAGAACAGCCTGGGTGGTTGCTGGGTGAGGTCTTTTGCGCATGGAGCTGGGAGCAGAGCAGAGCCCAGAGTGGGCAGCATGGACCAGCCAGACCAGGAGCCGGGTGGAGTGTGCCCTAGCGCCCTGAATCAGTGAGCTGCAACAGTTACCAGACTTCTCAACACACAGACACCAAAGACAACAGAGAAGAACTGCAGAGCCCACAAAGTGGTGGAAGGAAGCGGGGCTCTAGCCCAGGACAGCCTGACTGGTCTTTGGGTAAGGTCTGTCCCTCACAGAGCTGGGAGTGGAGTAGAGCGGAGCAGAGCCCAGCGTGGGCGGCGTGGACCAACCAGACTAGGAGCCAGGCAGAGCGTGCCCTAGCGCCCTGAATCAGTGAGCTGCAGCAGTTACCAGACTTCTCAATCCACAAACACCAAAGACAACAGAAAAGGTTAGTGGAAAAAGCTGCTGGGGACAGAGTGAAAAAAGGAGTTCTCGTGGTTCAGCTACTGCCCCAGGGGCAGCAGAGGTAGGGCAGCTACAGAACTACAGCTGTAGTTGCTTCTAGCCCCAGGCCCACCTGGTGGGAGGAATTAAGTGGAGTGAAGAGCCTGCTGAAGATCTAAGTTCAGTCCTGGTTGAGGGTTCTTGGGGTAGGAGGAGTTCTGGTGTGCCAGAGCTGGTGCATCCCCCCCAAGCTTGTAACATAGAACTCTATATTTTACAAGCAGTCATACCCTGCTGAAAAACTCAAGGGTCAAGTAAGTTGGCTGGGAATATGGCCAGGCAGCAAAAACAGACTCAGACTCAGATTTTGGAATCTTTCTTTGGTGACAAAGAAGACCAAAACATACAGCCAGAAGAAATCAACAAAGTCAAAGAGCCTACAACAAAAGCCTCCAAGAAAAACATGAACTGGTCTCAGGCCATGGAAGAGCTCAAAAAGGATTTAGAAAAGCAAGTTAGAGAAGGAGAGGAAAAATTGGGAAGAGAAATGAGAAGGATGAGAGAAAAACCATGAAAAACAAGTCAATGACTTGCTAAAGGAAACCCAAAAAAATACTGAAAAATATACTGAAGAAAACATCACCTTAAAAAATAGACTAACTCAAATGGCAAAAGAGCTCCAAAAAGCCAATGAGGAGAAGAATGCCTT
>CM053622.1:99866799-100052404 GCA_028646595.1 Phalanger gymnotis
TTATAAAACAGAACCAAAGGAATGAAAAAATGGAAGACAATGTGAAATATCTCATTGGAAAAACCACTGACCTGGAAAATAGATCCAGGAGAGAGAATTTAAAAATTATTGGACTACCTGAAAGCCATGATCAAAAAAAGAGCCTAGATATCACCTTTCAAGAAATTATCAAGGAGAACTGCCCTGATATTCTAGAACCACAGGGCAAAATAGAAATTGAAAGAATCCACTGATCACCTCCTCAAAGAGATCCCAAAAAGAAATCTCCTAGGAATACTGTTGCCAAATTCCAGAGCTCCCAGGTCAAGAAGAAAATACTGCAAGCAGCCAGAAAGAAACAATTTGAGTATTGTGGAAACACAATCAGAATAACCCAAGATCTAGCAGCTTCTACATTAAGAGATGGAAGGGCTTGGAATACGATATTCTGGAGGTCAATGGCGCTAGGATTAAAACCAAGAGTCACCTATCCAGCAAAACTAAGTATCATGCTCCAAGGCAAAATATGGACTTCCAATAAAATAGAGGACTTTCAAGCTTTCTCAGTGAAAAGACCAGAGCTGAATAGAAAATTTGACTTTCAAACATAAGAATCAAGAGAAGCATGAAAAGGTAATCAAGAAAAAGAACAAGAAAAAGAAATTGCAAGGGACTTACTAAAGTTGAACTGTTTTGTTTACATTCCTACATGGAAGATGATGTGTATGATTCATGAAACCTCAGTATGAGGGTAGCTGAAGGGAATATGCATATATATATGTGTGTATATATATATGTTTATATGTATATGTGAATGTGTATGTGTGTGTATATATATATATAGAGAGAGAGAGAGAATGGGCAAAGGGTGAGTTGAAGATGAAGAGAAGATATCTAAAACAAAATCAAATTAAGGGATGAGAGAGGAATATATCAAGAGAGGGAGAGAGGAAGAGATAGAATGGGGTACATTATCTCACATAAAAGTGGCAAGAAAAAGCAGTTCTGTAGGAAGAGAAGAGAAGGCAGGTGAGGGGGAATGAGTGAATCTTGCTCTCATCAGATTTGAACTGAGGAGGGAATACCATACATACTCAATTGGGTATCTTACCCCACAGGAAAGAAGGAGGAAGAAGATTAAAAAAGGGGGGGATGATAGAAGGGAGGGCAGATGAGAGTGGAAGTAATCAAAAACAAACACTTTCGAAAAGGGACAGGGTCAAGGGAGAAAATTCAATAAAGGGGGACAGGTTAGGAAGAAGCAAAATACAGTTAGTCTTTCACGAGTATTGTGGATGGGTTATACATAATGATACGCATGTGGCCCATGTTGAATTGCTTGACTTCTTAGGGAGGGTGGGTGGGAAGGGAAGAGGGGAGAGAATTTGGAACTCAAAGTTTTAAAAACAGATGTTGAAAAACAAAAAGAAACACAGACCCAAATAATTGGATAAATATTAACTGTTAATGGCCTAGGCTGAGTCAATACAATGAAAATCTTAATACTAACTAAATGAATTTATTTGATGACACACCGATCACAAAATATTACTTTATAAAGCTAGAAAAAATAACAAAATTCATCTGGAGGAAGAAACGCTCAAGAATCTCAATGGAAATAACAGAAACAAAAGTGGTAAAGAAGATGATCTAGCAGTGCCAGATCTCCAGATATACTACATACTACAAAGCAGGAGTCATCAAAATAATTTGATAAAGGTTAAAAAAACAGGTCAATCAGTGGAACAGATTAGGCATAGAACATACAGAAGCAAATGAACATAGTAGTTCAGTGTTTCACGGTACACTATATTTGTACATTTGTGTACAAATATGCCCAAGCTACTAAAGGACTATACAATAAAAACTGCTGGGAAATCAGGAATGAAGTTTAATTGAAATCAAGTATAAACCAGAATTTTATGCCAGATACCAATAGAAGCTCCAAATGGAAATATGACTTGGGCAATAAAGGGTGACAACATGAATGAGAGGAGCAAGGAATAAATTAACCTTTCAGATCTCTGTATAAGGAATAGTTCACAGCTAAACAAGGGCCAGAAAGGATCACGAAAGACAAACCAAACAATTCTGATTATATAAAATTAAGAAGTTTTTGCACAAATAAAACCAATGCAGCTAAAATTAAAAAGGGAAGCAAATGACTAAGAAAAATATTTGCAGAATATTTCTCTGATGAGGATCTCATTTATAAGACGTATAAGGAACTGATTGAAATTTATAGGAATAAAGGCCATTCCTCAATTGAGAAGTGATAAAAGGATATGTATAGGAAGTTTTCTAAGAAAGAAATAGAAGATATCTATAGGTATATGGAAAGAGTGATCCAAATTACTAGTAATTAGGGAAATGCAGATTAAAACAACTCTAAAGTTCCACCTCACACTCACCAAATTGACAAAGCTTGACAAAAAGGAAAAATGCCAAATGCTGGAAGGGCTGTGGGAAAATGGACATATCAGAAGTCTGTTGATACATCTGCAAGATAATCCAGCCATTTTGGATAGCATTTGTGTATATGCCTCCAAAATAACATTACTAAATCGTGCATACCCTTTGATCTAATAATACCACTACAAGGCTTACACCCCAATGCCACCAAAGAAATAAGAAAAGCACTTATGCAGTGGTGGTGTTTAGTCATTTCAGCGTCTGACTCTCTTGTGACACCATTTGGGGTTTTCTTGGAAGAGACACTGCAGGGTTTGCCATTTCCTTCTCCAGCTCATTTTCCAGATGAGGAAACTAAGGAAAAAAGGGTTAAGTGATTTGCCCAGGGTCATACAACTAGTAAGTGTTTGAGGCCAGATCTGAATTCAGGAAGATGAGTTTACCTGACTCTAGGTCCTGCACTTTATCCATGATGCTACCTAGCTGCCAAATTCAGATGTACAAAAAGATTTACAGCAACTCTTTGAGGTAGTAAAGATCTGGAAAGTAAGGGAGTATCTATCACTTGTGGAATGGCTTAATTATGGTATACACCATGAAATACATGGAACAGCAATGGAATTACTCTTGTGCTGTAGGAAATTATGAAATGAGAAGATACAGAAATTCCTGGGAAGACTTTTAATGGATACAGTAAAATAAGTAGGACCAGGACAGCAATTTATACAATAACATTGTAAAGACAAAAAACTATGAAAGATTTAAGAACTTTGATCAATACAATGACCAACCACACATGCTAACCACCTCCTGACAGAGAAGTAATACAATCTGGGTGCAGAACGAGACAGATTTTTTGGTTAATGGCCAATGCTGGAAATTATTTTGCTTAAGTATTCATATTTTAGGTTTTTGGTTTTGTTTTGGATTTTGCCCAAACAATGGGGAGAAGGGAGAGGGAGGAAAAAATGGATTTTTGTTAATTGAAAATGTTCAAATTTTTAAGGCCTATATACACGCATGCATATTTAGAAATGTTTAGAGAATGAGAATTATTACATAATCCTTGGGAAATTATATATGGGCGACAGAAGCACCTCTGACCACCTAAGTAAACAATGTTGTGTCAAGCTTTAAACAGTCCCTATACTGATATAACTGCAAAGGCCACACTACTGAAATGAGATCACTTTTTAAAAAAAGAAAGATATAATCATAGGCTGTGGTCTTTTTATATGTGTAAAAAATATAGGGGGAAAGATGAACATGGCATTTCATGTTTTTTTTTAATGTTAGTAAAAACTATCTGGCAACAGAAGACACTAAAACTAAACTTTTAACACAATAATTAGAACAAGAGTAAATATTATCTACTCGAGATTTTATTTTTATAATAAATGGAAAACATAGGCTCTGGAATCAGACAACCTGGGTGCAAAGCCCAGACCTGTTTCTTGGGTACTGTCACTTTATCCCTCTGATCCCTGGTTTCCTCATCTGTAAAGCAAAACTGGGGATAATCTCTAAGCTTCTTTCAAGCCTTAGATCCTATGAAGAATTTTAAATTCATTCCTTTAATTTTTCCCTAAGGAAACTCATTCCCTTGAAAAGTTTTTGTTTTAAAAGGTAAAGTCACTTTTAGTTAACTAGTTTAAAAAGATTTTTACAAGTGTAAGTATTTATAAAATTGTATTTTTTCCTGCAAAAAAACTCAAAACTAACTGATTTAAAGAACATTTATTCAAAACTAACAACAAATTTAACTTCCATTTCCTGCTTCATAATACCAGAGGTGTGAAATAGATGTTAACCAAGAGTCCTTTCAGGTAAATGTTCTCTGATTTTTTCCCTATGTTTCCCAAATAAAAAACTTTCGAATGAAATATACACTAAATAGGCCTAAGATACAATTTCAAGCAAGCAGAGAAAACAGAGTATTCTGGAGAACTATGAATACTGAGCATGCCTAATAACTTTAATAACATTACCAGTACTAAGTCAGTGAAATAAGAGCAAATGAAAATGACAATTTAATTATAAGACTATTTGTTAGCACCTAGAAATCATTTTTATTACAAACTTTCCTCTAATTACTTGGTTAAACTAGTTTTAAGTTATAGGTTTGGACAAAATAATGAAACGTCTCAACCAATTTTTCACGATTTGCTCATGTGTTTAGCACTGTTTAGACACAACCTGATTAAGAAATGGAGCCAAAGAGTGGGAAAACAACAAACCCAATAATAATGGTAGCTGACATTCATCTAATTCTTTGGTTGTGAGATTTTACTGCCAAACTGTAATAAAAGAAAGAAAATCCTTTTTCTTACCAGGTAACTGCGGATAAATGTTCTCTACCATGTAATCTCTTAAGTCTCTTGGCAGTTCTCCACGAATATCAACAAGAACGCGAGTTTCATTGGATGAAATCTGATAGATAAGAATTGGACTGGGATCTGCTAAAATGAGTTCAGCATGATTTGCTTTAAATTGTGGCACATCCTGGGGAAAACAAACAAATAAATGGTCTTTTAATTATTTTCTAAAACTTCAAACTAGTATTATTTCTCCTCTAGACACATTTTTACATTACCTTCATAAGGAAGCCAACAAAATGGGATGTGACAGACACTGTGCTGGAGACCAGATTTTTCCTGAACTTGGAGAAAAGCCCATCTGCAACAACTGTCAATGGTGCACGGAGTTCCTATAACATAAATTAATGTTTATCAGCTTAAAATGACACCAAATGTACAGTAAACATGTTGAAAATTAAAATGTAAATCCCTATTATTTATATTTGTATATTTCATAAGTGACTTTCATATCTGAAAATACTGCTATCAAAGAAGCTGTTTTGACTAGTTAAAAAGACTGAGGATCTTTCTTTTCTAAGTATTTACCCTATCAAACCATCTTAGAATCCAAAAGTCATGAGGTATTCTGCTTTCTGCAACTGCAACATTTAAACCATGCAGGTTGTAAAACAAATACTGAGGATCTCCAGATTACTGGAAGATACAGGTCAAATTTGGTTACAAATTACACAGAAAATTCATAATTTTTTTCTCCTAAAACTTTGTGTTTCAATAAGCCCACTGTCTATTAACCTTTACTTCTTCCAATATTAGTAGGAAGAACCCTGAGAACTCTCCAAATGAATTCTAATAGTCCTCAGCAAAAAAAAAAAAAAAGGAGACTTGGCAACAAGTACATCTAAAAAGAAGTATGGAAAGGGCTACCAAATCAGTCTTAGGAGCCCTCTCTTTTTCTCTCTCTTCCCAGAGGAACTAACATCAGAGTATTTCAGGACTTACTTAATGGTGTTGTTCTATCAGATTCTTATTATTCTAACATGTAATTATTCATTCTCCCTTCACTTTTTCTTTCCTTGAGCTTTCCTTCTTCTTTTTTCCAACCCGTTCTCTCAACTTCTCTACTACAGTCCATTTCTGATCTCGGATTCACTATCTTCATAAAAATCTTGTTTCAAGAGCTTTTTGAGCCTTGTAATTTTAGAAGGAAAGATACAGATGATACAAGATTAAGATGCTTCAAATTAAAATCTTTTCTTGTGCCTAGCACCATCTAGTGCTCAAAGAACACTACAAGTGAATAATAAAAACCTGAAGTGAAGAAAAAATTAGCTTTTTTATAATAAAAAGTATCTACCATCTTTTGATGAAGAGTTTGATAAATCTCACCTTGATATCTCCAGTTTCTTTGTCTCTGTACTGAACTCCCATCACGACATCATCTTCCTCTAGCAATTTCAACACAACTCCTTCAATGTACTTTGTACTAAAGAAAGAACAGAAAGAGAATAAAAATGAAAAGATTCTTACTGTTTTAAAACAACAAAACTCTAAGAAACTTGGATCGGTCTTGATAAATTCCTTTTTACTTTACCATTCTAACTCGCTAGAACCTGATTTTATTTATATACATGTACTTTGATATGGAATCCTGGACACAAGAAGCAACATAACTTATTTCATTCAACCTTTCTAAAGAAAGATATAAAAATGATGTCCTTTAACCAAAACTGTTTTTCTAACTTAGTATCTAGTTATTAGTAATCTATGATATAGATTATAAAAATTAGTTAAGAGGTTAGTTCAAATGGTTTTTGTCTAATATCCTATATCTCACATTTTCACGCATTTTAAAGTTTCAGATAATGATGCATAGTTAACATTCAAGTTTTTAAGAAAATAATTTATTCTAAAGTTTCAAGATTATCCATACAGACCAGCACCAGCATCTGCCATGTCCTAGAGCCTATTGCTTCAGTGCCGGTCTTAGTCCACAAACAGATGACCTGAGAACCAAGCAGCAAGGACCTTCACCTTCTCCATTACCTTCTCCACCTCCACCTCCAGCCTGCCAACTAGTTGTAGTAGCTCTAGGGAAAGCCTTTTCTTCTCCTTTCTTAGTAGATGCTAATTCCTGCCCCCCCCCCAATCCCTACTTATGCCCAGAGGTAATCCAAAACCCCTCTCTGCTCTGAGTCTTGGAACCTCTTTCCCAACAATCATCCATATATCCTGCCACTTTGTCTACCAGTCCCCAAGTATCAACCTGGCCCTTCCATCTGCCTTGAAGCTGAACCCTCCTTTATGTGTTACCTCCATTAATTAAAATGTGAACTTCCTGACAACAAGGACTGTCTTGCTTTTCTATTTGTATTGCCAGTACTTAGCACAATGCTTGACACACAGTAAAAGCTTTATAAATGCTTTTCCATTACATTTCATAATCAAGGTTTAATTTTTTTTAGATAGCATCTTGGACAAGTGGATCCCTAATATGGTGAGAAAAAACTTCCTCATAATGGTCTGTGACTTAAAAAAGAGTCCAGAGCAAGCAGCCATGGCCAAGTTCATGTTTATCTGTTGAGGGTCAGCAGCGAGGCTGATATACATTGAAGCCCTATAGTCTGTAGATATGTATAGGGTTAGGACTAGACCCATTTCTTTGGTGCTAGGAGTATCTGGGTGAGGCAATGACCTCTACCAATGAAATTCAGCCACTCGGAATCTTAGATAGCTGCCTAGATAGTCACTGAGAAGTTAAGTGACTTGCCCAGGATATGTCAGAGGTGAGACTTGAAGCCAGGTCTTCCTGGCTTCGGGAACAACTCTCTATCCACTACATCATACTCCATGGATGCTGATACTATAACATTCACAAATCTAAGTATCCAACTGAACGCATAATGAATTTGAGCCTTGGTCAAAGCATCATGTAGCAATAAGTGCACAAGAACCTGTAAGAGACTGGAGTTCAAATTCTCATTTCAACATTTACTAGTTGAATGATTATGGATAAGTGACTTAACCTTTCTCAATCTGCTTTCTTACCTATAAAATGGAAATATTGTTACCCATATTACCTTCCTCATAGGTATTTTGGGTAAAAAACCATTGAATTTGAGCTACTGTTGGTCCAAAGAGAGTTCTCTATGCTAGGCCTTCAAAAGCAAGTCACAAACTCCCTGAGTCTCAGTTTCCTCCTCTGTAAAATGAGTCAATTGCATTAAGTAGCCTCTGAGATCCCTTCCACACCTAGATCTACAGGTGAAATGCCCTGAAAATTAAATTGCGCCTTACTTAATGCACTATATATTTTAAGTAGTCTAAATGATACACTGGTAGCTTCCAGATATTAAAAGAACCAAAGGAAGTTCTTTAGCACGCTGGGTAGATGGCTACTCAATAGGGGATTTATAAAAAGACAAAAGAATTGTGCAAGATGAGGAGGTCTAGAAGGGCTGTGGTCTTCGCTCATAGAGGAAATATCCATACTTCTGATATCACAGATCTATTCAATTGTAACATTTGCCCTAGAAATCACTTAGGAAAATTAGCTTAATATTTGTACTAAAGCAAAATGATTGTCAGACATTATTAGCAGCAGCAGGTAGTAGTCTTTATGACCGATATTTAAACACTGTAAGCCATAGTCTCTTACTTGGGTTCTGCCATAGCTGCCCTTCGGAGATTCGTGATGAACCGCCCATGATGAAATGCTCGGCCACTCTGCACCTGACTGTTTGCCGAGTGTGGGAATGGAATTTCGACTTCTTCTGTGCACCCTTGGTTATGAACCACATAGCCGTGTACAACGTGGGCGTCAAGGCCTTCCACTGTACCTACAAAGCAATGCCATTCAATACATTCAATTGTGCCCCCTCTATGCCTACTACCATGTTAAGAACTGTGAGGAGTTTACAAATAAGGCTCAAGACATTTTCTGTCCTCAAAGAGTAGAGCAGAACACAGATCATAATGCTGATGTAACATGTACAAATACTCAAACAGATCGATCGTCTCATCGATTTGGGTGTTTTTTTGAATCGTGCAGACACCTAGATGCATCCAGGTCTGCCTAGTGCGCAGGGGGCCCAACAATGTGCTAGAGATCTTCTCACTTTCTCCTGATGTTTCAATGATACAGTACTGAGGTCATCCACTTACTATGTCTATCTGGTCTTGTGACCTCATGAGCTCACATATTTCTGTAATGACAGTCTTTAATCCCGTTCTTTCCAGCTTCTTTCTTGTTACTACAGGCTACTCAAACCAACCTGAACCTTTCCACTAGTCTCTGTGGGGCACAATTTCTCAGAAACGGTAGTGCTCTAAGATCTTCAGTCACACAATAGCGATGGAACGTGGGCACTTGGCAGCTCGGCCTTTGTTTTTGGAAGAAGTCTTGGATCATTAAAAGAATTTCACCAACTTCTGAGGGCAATGCAGCCCTTTTTTCCTCTTGCATGTTTCAAGGACTAAACTCAATGACCATTTTTACTGTATTTTATACACACGAAGGGCAGCGAGGTGGCGCAGTGGACAGAGTGCTGAGCCTGGAGTCAGGGAGACATCTTACTGAGTTCAAATCAGGTCTCAGACGTTTACTACTTGTAAGGCCCTGGGCAAGTCACTTAAACCTGTTTGCCTTAGTTTCCTCATCTGTAAAATGAGACGGAGAAGGAAAAGGCAAACTTCTTCAGTATCTCTGCCAAGAAAATGCCAAAGAGTTGGACGCAATTGAACAACAACAAATAGACACGAAGGTCGATAAGTTCTAAAAATTGTCAACTAACTACGCTGTCATAATTTGGGCAGAACACTCTTTGTCTACTTGGTTTTTCTTGTGAGGAGTGAGGCCGCATTCTTTTGAGCGATTATAGAGCTCTTCCAGAGACTGCAATATTCCAGGGTTTGATGTAACCAGAATGATGTCATCCACAAAAACAGGAGCTTCTTGAGACACTCACCATCCACAAGGAATTCTTTTCAACTTAAGATTCTGCACAGGATCTCCTCTATCACTGTAATGATCTTTGGCAAACATCTATCTCAATCAATTAATAAACATTTATTAAGCAAAAATTATTTGCCATACATTGGGCTAGGCTGTGGGGATACAAAGACGAAATGGAAACAGTCCCTGACCTTGAGTATCTTTCATTCTGATGAAGAAGACAATATACACATGTTGTATAGGTAAATACAAAACATTGTATAGACAAATACAAATGCTTCTACTGAACAGATATATGGTTACATGGGAGAGGGGGAGGAAGTCTTTTTTTTTTAATTCTTTCTCTGATACTTATGGCAAGGTCAAACAAGATTTCCTGTGTTATACCTTTCAAATAAATTTGAATAACACTAATATGGGAGATACCTTGCTAGAAAACAGTCTTTAAGGTAGCAATCTGCTCTACTGAATTCAGAAGACTTTTAATAATTAGCAAGCACAGTGGGATCTTGTATTCTCCACATGGTACAGTCAATTGTTTAATAATAAAGATGTGGTCTTCTCTATCAATACTCTCACTGAGAATGCCCTCGATGCATGTGCAGATAATTCTCATATTTTATGGGGATGGGAGAAGTGGTATATATGGTTAGCAATTAATGTTTTCTCAGTCACCTATTTTTGGAATTAATAAGGTTCAACATTTTTTCTAGGACTGTGGCATCATTTTCTCCCTTTAAATACTTTGTAAACAAACTCCTCAATGATTTTATAATTGTGCCTCCTCCAGCAAAGATCTGCTCTGTGTACTTGACCTAATGCAGCTCCTTTTTTCCCCCTTCTTCAGTGCCATTTCTACTTGCTCTAAGCAAGTACTTTTGGGACTGTGATGTTAGACTTCAAGTGTGATGGCTCTACCTTCCTTGATGATGAAAAGAGTTTTATTATAAAGATTTTTGCAAATTCTTTCCATTTTTCTTCTAATTTTTTTTCCTTTCAAGTTTCATTTCTCAATGAAGGATGAGTTTTTAGGATGACCTTGCTCATTTCGGTCTCCTGTCAAGCTCTCTTTAAATGTTTTACTCTTCACTACTTTTGTCTTGTTTTATGAGAATATACTGCTCATAATTTTCCATATAGCTCTATAATATTTTCTAAATACATACATATTATTCACTGGTGCTGCTTTTGTGATGTTTTGCAAATCTAAAGTGCTTTTTAGTTTCTTTTAGTATTTTTGTTAATATAAGTGATTTTCATTGGTTAAACTTCTGTATGAAAGGGGTCTCTGCACATGTCCTTCCTTCCATCCTTTACTCAGTTTTTATTATCAATTTGTTCAATTTGGTCAGAATTGAGTTGTTTTGTTTGTATTTTTTTCTCATCAATATTCCGCATGTTAAAAGATACTAGAATAATTCTGGTCTTTGCTTCAAAAAACAGAAGTATGTACATATGCAACATATTCAGGGATGACTCCCTTAGAAGTAACAAAGTTTCCCGCCTATTAAAATATAATCACTTTCAATTTTTGTGATGTTACTCAACGAATACCATGTCTTTCACTATCTATTTTTCTCAGAGAAAGTACTCATTATGCATAGGCATGAGGCTTCTGTGTAACCCACAAGTCTTTGTTCTTTTGTTCCTGGGCAAAAGATGGCTCTACCCTCCAGGAGCTCACAATCTAATGGGGGAGACAGCATGCAAACAACTGTGGACAAACAAACTACATCCAGGATAAACAGCAAACAGTCCACAAAGAGGGAAGGCACTAGAATTAAGAAGACTTGAGAAGACCTTCCTGTAGAAGGTGGGATTTTAGCTGGGACTTATAGGAATGTTGGTTCACAATCTGAAATTATTTTCATGATGGTCAGTTTTTAAATACATATCCTGACCTCTCGCAAATTGTTTTTGGACATATGATAAAACTAATTCCACCAACTCAGAATTATAGAATCTAAGAGTTTAAAGGGACCTCAGCAGTCATCTTACTTTCTCCCCACGGAGAACCTATGACCCCTCCCTCTCATTTAGTTGCAACATCCATCTGTTTGCTTAGTTCATAGAGTGAAAATGTCAAGATTGATTTAATTCAGTTCCCTAGTAGCATGTGCACTCATTTGTCAATGGACAAGGATCTCACATTTAGAGTATCAACGACCAAGTTCAAGTTTACAGACAAACTAAAAATTGAGATTCTTAGCAGCCTCTGCTCCCCTTTCCAGCACTGTGCCACTGTCACTGCAGAAGTGGAAGGGCTGAGTTTTGCATTTTTCTTTATTTCATGGCCCAACAATTTATCACCAAATGGTGAATCTACTGGGGATAAGCCTCTCTGTACTTAGGGTGATCTTCAGAAAGGAGTTGCCAGAACTGTATGCAATTAAATGACAGAATAAACAATGATGGAATACACACACACACACACACACATTAAGTAGCGTAGAAATTACTGCTACATTTTTGTGGAGCAAATTTACTCAATGGAAGATCATAGGTCATTTAATTTCACATTGCTTATCTTTCCAAGCCAACGCATACATTTTCTGGTACCTAAAAAACTACAATGGTTTTAGGTTTCTTTGTTTTTAAATGAAGTGGCTGATTTGCTGAGACAGGCAATGTTCTGTAGGAGGCAAACACATCTGATTCCTGAAGTACCAAAATATAATGCAGTTTAAAATCAAGTAGAAGCAGAAAACAAATAATATGAGGTCTCTATAAACAAGATCAAGTTCAAAAATATTGTCTTCTAATTTTTAACAAACAGGATAAATTTAATTCTTTCTACACAGAAAGACTAAGACTTAACCTTGCAGCAAAAATCTGACACTTTCTACTTTTAATCTGATCCCAAGCATTAACCATTATCCTACCTACTCTCTTACCTTTCAAAGTTCTTGTTCTTTTATGATGCCTGCAGTTAAAATCCTTTCTTAAAGAGGAGGAAATGGTGGCAAAATTCCTGCACTTTGGAGTTAAGGATCTGGTTTTGAATTTGGGCTCTATTACTTACTACCTATGTGACCATGGGCACATTTCTTCACCCTTTGAGGTCTCAGTTTCTTCATGAGGAAGTTTATGAAATAGACAAAACTTTCATGGTCCCTTTCAGATTTCAATCCTATGATTTCAAATTAGTTATTTTTATATTAACTGACCAAAAGATAGCTACCAGGACCCTAAAAATGATCTCTCAGTATTTTATTCAGCCCATTGTGTTCTATGGTAAAATTCTATCATAAATATTCACATCCTTTCTAACATTTCTAAAACTACAGACTGAGAAAACATCTGCAGGAAATTTATTCACTACTCTAGTAAATTTTCAAAATGAGTTTTCCATGTTTTGTATTACATGGCTATTTTAATGCCACAATCAGAGTTGGCTCATTAGCACCTCTTGAAATTCTAAAAAATATGAGTGCAAAAGTTGTCTCTTCAAGACAGGTTATCTCAGGATAAGCATAAAAACAAACTCAGTTTGAGATGTTTTTCAAACTTTTCTTCCTACATCAAAATTGAGTGTCTCCATAAAAATAGATATGATAGATCTTTTTTCTTAAAAGCAGGTACACCAATACTCTCAGATTTCAGTTTCTTCTTCACTTCTGCCTATATTAGTAGTTTTAATGTCCAAATGAGAACTAAAACCATCACCATATACTAATTCTAATTGCTCAGTATCCCTGATGTCTCTTTCTACCCTCCACCACAAAATTTGATAGCCAGCACATTTTTCTACTGAAAAGAAGCTAGATAGTAGTATCTTCAAGTCATTCTATCAAAAACTTCCGGTCATCTACCCAAACTAACAAGCCCTGTTGAGTTACTATTGTGTCCTGCTTTTAGTAAAGCTGGAAGTTAAGCAATTCAGTGAGCTTTCAGAGACGTAAATTGAAATTCCCTCTGAGACATGTAGGTTTAATTGAGTTAAAGAATTTTTGTGTGAAGCAGTTATACACAGAAATTTTGTATGCCACCAAACAGCAATGAAAAAAGCTGGAATCTTGGCATTATATATACCTACCTTCAAGACCCAGGTCTTTAAGAGCACAAAATCCTCCTGGCTGTAACAATTCTCCAAGTATCCTGTCAGGCTCTTTTAAATCTCTCTCAATTACTGTCACTTTTCTTCCATCTCTGGCAAGTACTGTAGCTAAAGCAGACCCAAGTACACCTGATCCCACAATAATAACTTCTGGGTCACACTCAGAAGTCACTAGTGTAGATACAACTGTTCCTAGCAGGGTTGACTCTGGAGCCTCCACTTCCTTTTTGCCCTGTGTAAGAAAAGAGATGACACTGAATTATAATTATTTTTCCCCCTCACTTAAGTCACTCTGATAAAACAACTGGCATTTATATATGTTTCAAAGCACTTGCCTATAAAATAACAGCACTACGTCCTCTAATACTTAAAAACAAAAGGTTTATTGACAATAAATTGCTGGGAGCCATGGGATTTGGATATTAATGCGAAAAATCCGTAAGTTTTCTTTCCTTTCTTTTTTAATACTAGTAAAGCAACTTCCCATCCCTACATGAAATGCTTTTAACTAAAAGAACAAACTTAAGAGTTGCTGCTATTATAAAAAATTATTTTTAGCAAAGCATTAGGTCAATAGAGAAATTTACTACTCAGCTCTAAAATATAAGTAAATAAATAAAAACACATTCTACGTTACAAATTATTTACAAATAAATAAAAACATTCTTTCCTCAAAACACATTTTTGGAAACCATTATGGAGATAGATTAAAGAATTTATATTCCAGGAAAAAGACGATAAACTTCACTTTGAAAGGGATTTGTTTCCAAAACCTAGTAGAGTACAAATCTTATTTATTCATTCATTCATTCAACAAATATTTGAATGCATCCAACATACTAGAGACATGCCAGGCACTGTATTCTAAGAAATGCCATTTGCTTTGAGAAGAAGATCTCCAAACCATAAAATATCAGAATTAGAACGATTAGAATCAGTATTAAGAGTCAGAGAGAACCCTGGAGTCTAAAAGTTATCTACTCTAAATCCACGTGGAATAGATGAACTCCATCCACAGAATCCCTCTTAATGGACATTTTCTGTGACAGGGAACTCACTACTTTTCAAGTCAGTCCATTCAATTTTCAAATAGAAAATGGTATAACATAGTAGAAGACCTCTGACTCTGGGATCAGAAGCCCTGGGTTCCAGTTCCAGTTCTGCCCCTCCCTGTATGCTCAGATTATTTCACCTCTTTGAGACTAATTCTTACAAGTCCTTCTATAGACTGACCCCAAAATTTGCTTCCCTGTAACTCACTCATTGTTGCTTCCATCCTCTGGTGTGACACAGAATGTCAAATCCCTACTTTTACATGAGAAAGACAGCTGAAGGCAACCACCAGGTCCCATCTTTACTTCTTCAACTTAAACATCCCTCATGACATCTTTGACTGAATCTCATCTACATAGTTTCAAATTTCCGCTCTATCTCCCGGATGTGCTATACTTTTGTAACAGCCTCCTTAAAAAAGTCCCACCTAAAAACCAAAGGAGCCGCCCGCCTAGACCGGGTCTGACTGACGATCTCCTCGTTCTCTCTAGTCATGTTTGGGATGAAACTTTCATTGTTGTGGAATCCTTGTGGTTGTGTCTGACTCTCTGTGATCTCATTCGGCGTTTTGTTGACGAAGATACTGGAGTGGTTTGCCATTTCCTTCTCCAGCTCATTATACAGATGAGGAAACTGAGGCAAACAGGGTTAATTGAGGCCAGATTTGAATGCAGAAAGATGAGTCTTCCTTGATTCCAGGCCCAGCCCTCTATCCACCGTGCCACCTAGCTGCCCCCAACTTTTGTTACCACGGGCTAAGCAAACATTGCTCCACTAAAGTCCTATTCAGATGCCTCATTCTAGAGGCATTCTAGAACACTAGATTTGGTAGTTAAGAAATCCTCGGTGACTTTGAAGAGAGCCATTTCATTTGAGTGATGTGGGTAAAAGACAGATTGAGAAGCCTTCATCAGTTGATGGCTAGCCTTTGGAAGGCAAATCTCTTTGATTTCAATAGCCTGGCCTTCTCAAGAGACACAGTTTATTGCTGGGCTTACATGGAAGCATAGACACACTATGTTTTTGTTTTTAATATATGTTTGGTGTGTGGTAGCAGATATAACTAGTATTTGGGGTACATCCTTACATATTCTTTAGTTGAATCTGCCGCAGCTACTATGCAAGGTATGGTTCTGGGAATTAAAGGTATCCAAAATATGAAGTAGAATGTGATTAAGTAACTATGAACTACTTGCACTGGAAGTTCAGAGGAGCAAAAGTCACTTCTGCTTGGGGAAATCGGGAGATAGCTACCTTGGGGGACCTTCTTAAATGGAGGTTTGGGGGAGAATTTTTTTCTCTTCTTTCCACTGTAGTTTTTATTGTCTTTTTAAGGATTCATATAAAGATTAATTTGCTTTTTGTAAGTTCATTATTTAAAATTCCATCCTTCCTCTGGAAAATGAAAATTAATTTATATTTCTTGCTAGAGAATAAATGCATGCTTGCATATATTTGTATATAGCTGTATCAATAATTAAAGTCACTCCCCCTTGTAAAGATCTGTGAGTACTTGGAAGTTTATTCTCCCATTCCCGATAGCTTCTGAGTTAACAATGTTAAGTAAAATCCAAAAAGAAAAGGCAGGGTGTACTGAAGCCAACTCCAACAACTCTCCTTGGTAAATCTGTAATGTGAGCATTTATAGCTTGGCAATCAGCAGCTACAAATTAGGGTATGATATATTATTTTGCTATTTGTTCAGGCTTTAAAAAGTAATGTTTAGTTTTTAAAGCCCTATGTAACCCGGTCCCAATCTATCTTTCCTCACCATATTAACATTACTTCCCTACCCATACTCTGTGATCCAACCTGAATTGCTAATTAATTTACGAAATTATGAAATGAGGCAGGCAAACCCAGTTCTTTGAGCTGGGAAAGACCACAATGGTGGCAGAGAGTGAAATGGCAATCACAGTTTAACAAGACACAGAAGGTACTGGAGAAAATGACATAGACAGTGCAGAGACAAGCAGCCAAAAGGGATACAGAGGCAGACGGTATGAGGGTTGGGGCATAGGGTAATGAAGGCAGGCTGTGGTAGGGAAGAGAATGAGGAAGAGGAGAGGCATAATTAACCATGGGTTGGAAATGGGAGAACTGGTCAGCATGGACCCAGTGGAGATGGAATAGTGCTGTGGGTGGGGTGGGTAGAGTCTGAAGTCTCATTTTTATAGGGTTTTTTTTGGGGGGGGACCAGACTAATTTATCTATTGCTATTCTGGGGATTAGCTTGTTAACATATTTAAATCATCTCAAAGATGTCAGTAAAACTTTAAAGTTAACACATCCATGTTATCTCGGAGTTATCAACATCATTTGGAGCTCTCTGGTCTTACTGTGGATGTCTGGAACTTGCTAGAGATTTACAGATCATAGAACCAAAGGCAGACTAGAACACGATGCAATTCTGACCCACAGCCAAACTGGCTTTCTGGCTGTTTCTCCCTCACAACACCCCATTTTCCATCCCCAAGCCTTGGAACTGGCCGTCCCCTGTGCTTAGAATGCACTCCGCCCTCATTTCCAACTCAAAGAGCCCTTTTTTCTTTAAGATGCAACTTAAGCACCATGGGCTGCATGAAGCCTTTCTGATCTCCCCCACTACTGCTAGTGGCTTCTCCACCACAGCACCTACATCGAACTCCTGTGTCTACGTTTATTAACTTTCGATTTGTACTGTGTATATTTTTATATGTACTTATTGTCTCCCCCATTAATATGTAAGTTTGTTGCAGATCAGGGTAGTTATTTGTAATTGCAGACCCAGGCCTGCACAGTGTTTGATGACACACAGGAAACTCTTAATAAAAACTTCTTATTTGAGTGAACACAAATACTCAAGATCTCCCAAAGCTTGGAAAGTTGTGTTCTCTATCAATGAACAGAGGAACGACAGTGATCTTCTCTTTCTCTATCACACTTAAATTTCTGTTAATTTTACTTTTCTACAACGTAAGTGCCCGCGGAATAGAGGAAGCTTACGTTTTCTAAGTGTTTTTCCTTCTTCATGAATCTGGGCACTCTTTCTAATAAGTACTGCACAAATAAACAATTCTGGATAGCATGATAATTACTGGATTTTAAACGGGATCTTGGAAATAATCTAGTCTAAACCCCATTTTATTATGAATCAATACAATATCAGCATAATCATCACTGTTGTCTCATTCTAGACATCTATATAATCTTCCAGTCTCTTTCCACAGGTCTTCAACAGTTTTCTCAAGTTACTTCTTCCCCAGTGACAGTATTTGACTTTCTTGGACTCCTGTTCTTAGTAGTATTTCTAGATAACTACACCTCTCCTCCCACAGTTATTATTTTGACATTGGTCACAGCTGTGTGTAGGGCCTAAAAATGTTTTAACATTTTGTCAAATATTGAGGGAAAGTATGTTCATTCATAATGGTTACCACCTTTTTAAAAATTAGCCTCTTTTGGTGTGGTTGGTCTATTAGTTGTCTATGTGCCATCAACCTCAAAAAGGACTTTCAAAATTCCAGTCTAACTATTCTCATCTATTTTCCAAACTTGTTCAAGCCATCAGCACGTTTTCTATTTGTGTTATTATTTGGTGGCACTTCTAGAGTTTGTATCAAATGTAAATTTTCAAGGCCTTCAAGTTCCTCAACTTTTCCCTTTTCAGATTTAAGCAATTCCTCAATTCCTACTCTTTTTTTTTTATCTAAACTGGACTTAGAAGTGAAGCTTTTCCTTAGGGTTGCCCTATAATAATCTCTAATACATAGCTGGAAATCTGAAGCTAAGGATACTATTAACAAAGGGCAGTATGAAACCCTTGCCTATATCAAATACGATTTGTTTCCAATTTTGGTATTACGTAGTATAGGCACATAATAAACGATTCATATTTGCAGCTTATTTCACGTACACTCAGTTTGCCTGCTTTGGTGGTCAGCACCATCTAAGAATCTCAGGGGTGGGGGCATGGGGGTGGGAAGGGGGTTGTTGGGCAGTTTGATTTCTTCTGAGGTACTTTGGTTTCTTGTGGTACCACAGCACAAAGGACCACAGCTTATTCTGCTATTCTTCATGGACAGCCTGGTCATCATGACGGCTCCGAGGCAGCCAGCGAGCCTAAGCTGCCCTGTCTATTTCTTAGATTTATAGGAGTGGTTGTATGACTGGCTGGGGAGCTAAACCAATCAGTGGAGTCCCCAGGGTCCAAGAAGACAATGTTTCAGAGTTCTTTACAGGCCTTCACAGCAACTGTGGCAGTCTTATGGCACACAAAGGCATTGCTATCGAGTTAACTTTATCAGTGACTTGGATAAAACTATAGATGGTACACTCAGCAAATTTGCAGACAACACAAAAGCTAGAATGGATAGCTTACACAATTGCTAAAAGATCTTGACAGGACAGATCACTGGGATGAAGCCATTAATATGAAATTCAACAGAAACAAGTGGGAAGCCTTACGTGGGTTAGAAAAATCCATTTTGAAACGGTAAGATGGAGGAGGCATGAATAGTCAGCAGTTCTCCTAAAAAAAAATCTGTGGGCTTTGGAGGCCTGCAACTTCAGTGAGTCAATAGTGTGATATGACAGCCAAAAAAAGTTATTGAGATTTGGGGCTGCATTAAGATGGGCACAGCTTTCAAGAATAGAGAGATGACAGCCTCACTGCTGCTCACGTTAGATTTTATTTGGAGTACTGTGTTCAGTTCTAGAATCAGTTTAAGGAGGGCATTGATAAGCCAGATAGGATCCAGAGGGGGTTGGCACCAGGAAAGCAAAGAGCCTTGAGTCTATGTCATAAGAAGAAAACACACACATTTAGCCTGAAGAAGACTGAGGGAGGACATGAAAGCTGTATTCAAACAGCAAGTACTTGAAGGGCTGTCACATAGAGGAGAGGGTTAGACTTATCTGTCTCAGAGGGCAGAATCAAAAGTAATGGATAGAAGTTGGAAAGGAGCAAATTTAGATTTGATCTCACAAAAAACTCAGTAACAAGTTGAACTGCCCTCAAATGGAATGAGCTGCTACTATGGGCAGGCTTCCTTTCGCTGAGCTCAAGGGCTAGATAACCACTTCTTGGGTATGTTATCATTGTGATTCCTTTTGTGAATGGCTGCTGAGGTCCCTTCCAATACTAAAATTCTATGATTCTGTGAAAGACCGTCTTGTATGACTGCCGCCTCTCCTCATCCTAAATGAAGTAAACAATGGTTTGAGCTTTGAGGGTCACTTTTATCTTAATTTTTTTTTCTCATCTTGTTCAACAGAGTTCAGATAGAAACAGTCCTGAGACAAATGATATCTTATTCTTCTATATTTAATGGTCTGTGGACTTCACATGGAAAAATTAAATGACTGCTATTTGTGGTTGAACTAATTAAGGATCTAAGTTCATCTTCTGTAGGGTCACTGAAATGGCTCCCATTATTACTGTTACTTTTACTTTAAGTAACAAGAAGGTGTAGTGGGCAGCTAGGTGGGCGGTGGACAGATCAGTAGACTGGGAAGCAGAAAGACCCGAGTTTATCCAGTCTTACTAGTTACTGGTTGTGTGATCTTGGGCAAGTTACTCAACCTGTTTTAAGTCTCAATTTCTTCATCTGTAAAAAGGAGATAAGAGCAGGGCTTATCCTCACAGGATGTTGGGGGAACAGATGAGATAAAACAAGCAGAACACTCTGCAAATGTTAAAGCACTATAGGATGTTGGCTATTATCATTATTCAATGTTGTACAGTGGCTAGAGAACCAGCCTAGGAGGGAGAAATTCCCTAAACCCATAATCACAGGTCTAAAGTGGCCAGTTCTCCATCTAGTGCAATGGATCTCCGGGAGCCAAAACGTTCCAAAAAGCAAGTCATTTAATAAAAATATATTTATCGAGGAGATTTAAAGCAACCAGCCAGGGGGGTTCCTGGAGTTTTAGGAGCTTTCTGCCCAAGTCCTAAAAACTGTTTTTATACTCTTCTTCTTTAATCCACCCTTGGGGGCAAGGTTAACCTAAAATGCCCCAGGTCTGCGTCACAACTTGCTGGTTCGCAATAGTCCCAGATGGCGTTGTAGGAGTTGGGGGTGGAAGAGGAAGGAGGGGGATGGCTAATTCACATCTCTCCTAGTCTATCAGTATCCTAGTTCATCCAGTGTTTTAAAAAATAATAGTGGTAATTGTTTTAAGCTTAAAACATGCACCAATGATAATAATGTCAGGAACAACTGGGTAGAAAATGTGGCACTTTTAAGAAAGACTGTTTAAACCCAGTATGATTCTGCCTAGTCTTAAATCCATTACAATCTCAGAACTAAGTAGAATTCCAAGTTAAAGAGGGAATCAAGCCAAAAGATTAGGCTACATTGGCTCTACCAAAACAAACAAAAAACATTTCAAGCAGCTCCTCTATCTCAAAGAATCTTTTTCCAATGACATCCAAGTGTCATTAAGACTGAAAAAGTGTAAAATTCTTCACATAAGTCAACAGTAGACTAGCATCCTAGAATCAGAGCTGAATGTTAAAAACACATTAAAAGCAATTAACGCTATGTAATGTTGATCCATCATATCTCTGGAATGGTAAAATGGCCCATAACAGACCTGAAAGCCATTTTAACAAAAACACATACGGTATCAATGAAATGACGGCTCCTTTCACTCTAGGTCAACTATCACTTTCTTGCCAAAAAAAAAAAAAAAGGAAGAACAGTGATAGTCTTAGAGCACAAGAAAAGCAGGTTAAAAACCTGAAGAAATACTTCTGGAACAAGTAGACCTCACTTCACTAGGCAAGAGAGTAAGGTTGTTTACAGATACACACCACTGGATGTGTCAAATGAAACTGTGATTTACCTCCACAATGGAGCCTATAAAACGAATGGAAGAAAGAAAAAGCATTTATTAAATGCTTACCAAACGTAAAGCACTGTACTGAGATCCAGGAATGGAGTCAAAGGCCCTCCACTGGAGAAATCCAAATCAACTGAGTCAACAATATGCTGACAAACACTGAACAAATGACCGGGTTTGTTTGTGGAAACAGAGGAGAGGAAATTCAGGACCTGCCACTGACATCAAAAATTACAGGAACCCAATTTTAATGAACACTGTAGATTATACAAGGAAATAACCGAAACTATACAACATGCCATTGCACAGTGACATATTTTTACCTAGGAAAACAATCCAGTGGCAAGAATTATACCTCCAAAGCTTAATCTCATTCACGGACTGACAAAATGACAGATACTCACACTACAAACACAGACATGAAAATATCCTGGAGAATTCGACCAATGAACTTCACTGGAACTGGACCACAGACTGGTCCATAAAAACAAGCACGTTTGTAAGTAAATGTCACTGCATTAAATGTTCAATATCCAAACTACATGGATATGGAAATGGAAATGGAAAGCTTTCCAAATTAAACCCTAGAAGTAGGAACAGGATAAGGTTTACTTTCATCCCAGCTGTGCTGTCTGCCACTAGAGTTGTACCAAAGGTGATTTTAGTGTGTCTATCAAGGATGAACTTATCTGAATACTCTTATTCAACTACAAAAAGCAGTTATTTTGTCCATCTGTCCAATAGTCCATAAAATAGAGAAGACTAATGTAGAATAGTGACTTATCCCAGGACTGTTTTTATCTGAACTCCATCCAGAAAGACAGGATGAATGAAATGATAATGAAATACTGGAGTATGGCATAGTGGACGGAAGAACTCCTGCCTCAAACACTAGGCTAGTCACTTAACCAATTAGTGCCTGAAAGAGAGTTTCTACACAGGATTGTTTGAGGGAACTGAGTATTTTCAGCCTGAAGGCAAGACTCAGAGGACACGGACGGACGCTGTCTTCTGGTTGGTCCCAGCAAGCAAAACCAGGAGCAACGGTGGAAGTTACAAAGAAGAAAATGTAGGCTTCGTGTCAGGTAAACTTACTGAATTGTAGAGGGATTCTTCTGGGGTTATGGGCTGGACTGGATTACCTTATATCCCAAATCTGCCTCTCATCACAACTTTCTTTTTCAAAAACTTATTTTTAATCTACAGAATAAAACAAGCACTTCCATAACATAGCATAATAAAAAAAGATGACTGCAAAACAAGGGAGAATGTTTTCCTGACCCTGACCCATCTGACAGGGAGATAACACCTGTCCTCAAAGACCAAGAGATTTAAAAAAAGGAGGAGGGGTAGAAGAGGTATTTTTGAGGTTCCACTACAATGTGATGGCTAGCAATAGAGGGTTTAAGTCACTTGCTTAAATAAACCTATGACCCCTAAGGGAAAAACGTAGGTGACCTGAATGAGCAGGCAGTTGGAGAAGCTTTTACTGAGGACGAGCGACAACCAAAATGACTACGGAAAGATCTGAAACTGAAGCAGCGAGTCAGGGATGAAGAGGAAGCTTACATATGGTAATTCCTTCACTCAGCTGAAACTGCTCTCTCCAAAGTTACCAGTGAACTCTTCATTGTCAAATATGATGGCCTTCTCTTAATCTCCATTCTTCTTAACCTCTGGCTGCATGTGGCACTGCTGACTACTCTACCTCTTTTCCTGGATCTTTTCCTTTTGAGTTTTCATGCTCCCTTCTGGTTCATTCTCAGCCTCCTTTGCTGGTTCAGTAACTCAAGGCTTCTCTGGGTCCCCTTCTGTCTCCCTGTACTTACTTACTGAACTCATTAGTTCTCATAGGTTTTAAAATATCAGCCCTATGCAAATGTCTCAAGGATCTACATATCCACCCTAAGCCTCTTTCCTGAGATCCAGTCCTGCATCACCAAATGTCTACTGAACATTGTAAACTGGATGTCTCTTAAATGTTTCAAATTCGAGCATGCCCAAAACAGAACGCATTACCTTTTCCCCAAAGCTAAGCCCTCTTCCAAAGTTCTCTATTAGTGTCAGAGGTACTTTCTTCCAGTCCTGCAAGTTTGTAGCCTGAGTGTTAGACTCAACTCTTCACTCTCACTCATGCCTCACATCCAATCAGCTGATAAATCCTCTTGTTTCTCCCTCCTCAACATCTCTTGCATTCATTCCCTTCTGACTCCTTATAAAGCCACCACCTTAGTTCAGATCCACATCACTTCTCATCTGGATTACTGCAACAGCCTCTTTCAACTAGTTCAAGCCTCTTTTAGTTCCAATCTGCTATCCACACAACTCTCAAAATGATTTTCCTTAAGCATTGTTCTGACCAGGTCACCTCCCCATTCAATTAATCTCATTGGCTGCAGGATAAAACACAACCTCCTCTGTTTTGCATTTAAAAATCCTTCACAACCTAGCTTCAGCCTTTTTCTGGCCTCATTCCACATTACTCCCCTTCCAGTACAGAATGCTCTTGCTTGCTTTTCCTCACACACAACACTTAGTATCTTCCAGTCTCCATGTCTTTGCATTGGCTGTCCTCTATGGCTGGAATACATTCGCTCCCCTTCCCTTGGGACTCAATGAATTCCTAGGTCCTTCAAGATTCAGCTCAAGCTGAATGTAGGAAGATAGGCAGTTAAGTGGATAGTGATGGGACTGAAGAAAGGAAAACTTGAGTTCAAATCCAGCCTCAGATACTTAACTGCGTCACACTAGGCTACTCATTTAACTTCTCTCAGTCTTAGTTTTTTCATCTGTAAAATGGGGATAATTACAGCACTTATCTCCCAAGGTTGTTGTGAAGATCAAACGAGGTATTTGTAAAACGTTCTCTCGCACAGTGCTTTGACACATAGTAAGTACTTATTAAATGTTTGTTTCCCAACTCTCAGGTTTCCTTTCATACCCTGCAAATTGGCATAGATGACAAAAAAAATGGCAATATTCAGTGTTGGAAGGGTTGTGGGCACACTAATATACTCTTAGTGGAGCTGACGTGGAACAACCATTTTGAAAAGCAATCTGGAATCATGCATATAAAGTTACTCAAATGTCCACACCCTTTGAACCAGAGATGTCATTACCAGGTTGATACCCTAAGGAAGTCACTGGTAAGAAGAAAGTTGCTATATATGCCAAAATATTTATAGCAGCACTTTTTGTGATAGCAAAGAATTAGAAACAAAACTAGATACCCATAGATATATGAATGTAATGTAAAATTACTATGAAGTAACAAATGATGATTGTGATGAATAAAGAGAAGCCGGGATATGTGAACTGATTATGGAGGGAGGTAAGCAGAGTCAAGACTATACACAATGACTACAACAGTGTAAATGGAAAGACCGTAAACAAAAAAATCAAACGTGAATATAGCAAAATTATAAAGATCAAGCATGAATGGAATGAAGAGATGAGAAGATACCACTAATCTACCCCTTCACTGAGGTGGGAGGTCCACAAGCATTGCACATTAAACATATGCAGACTTTTTCAATGTATTGATAGATTGTACTGACTATTTCCTCTTCTTTTTTTCTTTTCTTTGTCTTTAAAAATACTGTTTGTCATATGAGATAAGCCTCTAGAAGGGAGAGAGGGAGGAATACTAGGTAAAAAACAAGCCATTAATAAAAACTTATTTTTAAAAATTCTTATTTCTTTCTTCATGCTCTAGCTTCTACGTGAAGCCTTTCCTTATACTTCCCAGTTACTTGTATCCTCCTCAAATTACCACATATTAACCTTGTATTTATTATCCACATTCTTAGAACTGAATTTTTCAACCATCTTACTTTCAGAAATCTAAATTCAAAGGAGAGGACTTTAAGTCTACTGGGCAGATACTGGAAAAGGAATCAAACGAGTATTCATTACATTTCTACTATGTGTAAAACACTATTGTCGTTCAGTCTAGTCTGACTCTTTGTGACCCCATGTGGGTTTCCTTGGCAAAGATACTGGAGTGGTTTACCATTTCCTTCTCCAGCTCATTTTACAGATGAGGAAAATGAGGCAAACAGGGTTAAGTGACATACCCAGGGTCACAGAGCTAATAAGTTTCTGAAGCCACATTTGGACTCAGAAAGATGAGACTTCCTGACTCTAGACCCAGCATTCTATCCACTGTGCCACCTAACTGCCTCACTATTAGGTCTGTGCCAATTACAAAGAAGCAGAAGATAAAGTCTGGGTTCCTGTCCCCAAAGGACTTACAGTCTGTCTGGTTAGGTAACAGAAGATTTAGAAGCTTATACAACATTTAATTTATTTAAATAAACATTTATTGAATTTCTACTCTTTGTTGTGCTAAGGTAAGGGTGGAAAGGGATACAAATTTTTGTAAGATACGTTTTCACAACTCAGAAAATAAACTAGCAGGAGGAATACAGAAATACGTAATACAAAATGTGAAGAGGCAATGTCATTGGGTTGACAAAGGATAAACCCTGGAGTCACAAAGACCTGGGTTGAGCTCTTGCCTTTTGGTCATACTAGCTCCGCACGACCACGGCCACAATCACTCAACCTCTCACTGTCCCAGGACATTATTTCATACTCTTTAATTTTATGGTTATGCATGAGTTTCCTACAGCACAAGGATGGAAGAAAGGGTCAGGAAATCAGGGACCAGGAATGGAGGTGCATTTGTCCAAGATCATGAAGGATGGATATGATTTCAACTGTTAGAAATGTGGGAGTTGGAGAACTTTAGATAGGAACAGTGTGAACAAAGAGGCAAGAGATGCTGGAATGGGTACAGGGAACAAATTAGCCTACCAATCATTAAGTGACTACTATATAACACGGAGACACAAACGAAAGCAAAAACAAAAGCTCTCAAGGAGCTTATATCCTAATAGGAAAGGTATGTACATAGAACATGTAATGAACAGATAGAAGGTAACCTTAGGGGAAGAAACTAGTAGCTGAAGAGCCCAGAAAAGGACTCATTCAGAAGCTGCACCTTAAAGGAAACCAGGGATTCCAAGAAGTGTAGTGGGAATAAAATGAATTATCTATATGGGCAATACCTGATATAAAGATTCAGAGGGCGTAGATAGCATCATATTTGAGGAACAGAATGGCCCGTCTGGCAGGAGTGTACAGTAATGTGAGGGAAAGGTGCTAACGAGGCTGGAAAGTTAGGATGGGGCCAGCTTGTGAAGGGGTTTAAAAAGCCAAACAGACAATCTATATTGCTCCTATAGGTAAGAAGGAGCCTAGAGAGATCACTGAGCAGATACAGTTAGACTTGTGGCCTACAAAAATCACACCGGTGGCTGGGGGGAGCCCAGTTTGGCTGTAGTACACAGCTAGAGCAGGAGAGAAATAAAGCTGAAAAAAGTAATTTGGAGCCAGACCCAGGCCAAGCTTAAAAAAAAAGAAAAAAAGACCTAATTTATTGAACAGGCAAAGAGTAACTATGACAACTTTTTATCTTGAGAATGTGATTAGACTTACTAGGAAGATAAATATGAAACACTTGATATTTCCTGTAAGTTAGTATATAGCTTTTGGCTAAGTTTTACAAGAAGTTTCCCAACTTCATGTATTCTAGCTCAGCCAAATTCTTTCTCTTACATTAAAAAAGTGGGCCATACACACACTACTGCCCAAGGAAAAGTTGCACAACATATTGGATTTTACCTTCTGTCTCATCTGAGATTTCCGATGTTCAAGTGAAGATTCAGAGACCGAAAGGGAATTTAAGACGATGTGTGGGTTTATGAATAAATCAGGAATGACAGTACTTTCTTTCAAAGAATTTTAAAACTGAAGGAAAAGACCTACTCCATTCCCTATTCCTTATCTCCCATTCCCATTTTAAAGGAGCTAATACCTCCACAAGATGTGTACAAATTATTCGTAGACTTGTTGGAGGTCTACAGGATCGGTGGAACTACTTCTGATGCCCCTTGGAACGGAGAGATTAATTCAGTGAAATTCAGGAATACAAAATAATGGCCTCCTATACAACCTTTAAATCTTTTTATTTCATTCTATTCAATCACTTCATCAGATGAGGTACCAAATGTTCCAAATATCAGTGGTAAGCGAGTAAGCAATATTAATATTTCACTTGCCCCACTTTTCTTAAGTTAATGTATACACACCAGTCCCAGGACTTTTCTGACAAGAACAAACCTTTCTGGCATGTTAAATGACTCAAGATGACTTTGGGATCTCTCCACGGGTTTAGAGTTAAAAAATAGTAAGTGAATAAAAGAGAAAAGAGGTTTGTGTTTGTTTTAAATCACCATCACCAAAATTTCACCAGTATTAGTTTAAAAAAAAACCATACAACCCAAAACATTTCCCTAATTTAAAAATACAGGAAAAAAGGTAAAGTAGCGGTAAAGATACTCGTCCATCTGCCAAACCTGAATTTAACTCACCTTCCTGGATTTGAGTTGCTCCTTCTGCGCGGATCCTGAAGGCGACTTTGTCCAGAAAAAGCCAACAAATGGCAAGGCCGAAAGGATGTCAGACAAAAGCCCGAATTGAGCCTTTTTTTGCTGCTGCCTAAGGAGTCCTCCATTCCGATAATGGTAGCGGTAAGACAGCACCATACCCAAAGAAAAAAACACTAGCACACACAAGAACAGCTCCTTGTTGGCGTAAGTTACAAAGTCCCCACATTTCTTATAAAAGTAGGTGAAAGTGGCAATCCCGAGAAAAGTCCACATGGTAGACGTTGTTTGGGGGGGTCGGCTGGGGAGGGGGGTCTCCGTGGAACTTCTTTATCGCTACAAGCAGCGTGGTCTGCCCATTCAGTTGCCTCTGAAAACGAGGAGCCCCGGCCAAGTATCTTAAAGATACGGGCGCTCCAAATTCCCATCCACAGCTTTACAATTTAGATCAAAGATAACGACGTGAAAGCACACGGAGCCAATAAACTCGCCTCCCGAGAAGCTGGTGGGAAAGTTCCGCACCCCTGCAGGTCACCGGCAGAAGACCGCGGGACTCCTCGGACCGACCCTCGCCTACAGGTGAGGTGTGGGAGGCGGGGGGGGGGGTCCGTGGAGGAGGCGGCGCGGCGTGGGGGCCCCACGCAGTCGCTCTTCGCGGGTTCCGACGGGGAGGAGGCTCCCGAAGCGGCCTGAGCTCAGCGTGCCGGCCACGCACGGGCCGGGCAGGGGCAGCGGGCGCGCGAGGCTGTGGGAGGGAGGACACCGCAGGGACGCAGCCCGAGCATCCCAGCCGGGTCAGACGCTGAGACGGCCACGGGATGTCAACGGTGGAACGGGCGCACCTGGCGGGCTGGGAGCCGCGGGAGTCCTCTCTGATTCAGCCGGGGATCGGCGCACGCCGGACCATCCCGGTCGGAGGCCAAGCTGGTCTGGTGGCGAGGGTGGGGGCAGTTACGAGCCGCCCTTCTTCTTCCCGAGGACCGCGGACGCTCGGGATTGGTCTACGGCAGCGTCGAGGTTGCTGTGGGTCGTCTCTTCCGTCGGCGCGGGCGGAGGCGGCGCAGCCTGGGGGACCGGAGGCGCTTCGCAGTAACCGGAGTAACCGAGGGGTTCGGGGGGCGGGGTCTGGTAGTCGCCTCCGCGCGCCCCCGCCCTCCCTGCTCCCCTCGCGTCCGCCCCACCCTTCTCGTGCCCGCCGAGCTCCTGGAGGGCCAATGGCGAGGCGCAGCGCACGTATGCCGAGATGGGGCTATGGCGGCAGTGGCCAATGAGAGGCACCGGGACTGGTCCGGAGACGCCCGGCGGCGCTAGGGAGAGATGGCGTGTGTGTCTCGGGGCGGGGAGGGATGCAGGCCGCGCGGCGCTTTGAGGCCGGCGAGGCGCTCGCTGGCTGGGAGGGGATGCTCGCCATTGTTTTCCCGGCGCGCTAGCCTCGTCGGTGCTCGGGTTGGGCCTCCTTGTTCTGGGTACACGGGCAGGGGCCGCCTTTTCTGGCTCCTCCCTGAGACCCGAGAGCCCTCCTCCGACCCCGGCTCGCTCCGCCGGCCAGTCCCCTAGTGGGCCGAGCCGGAGCTTGGCGGCGGCGGCGGCGGCGGCGGCGGGACCATTGCCTCTTGGCTCAGCCGTAAAACGAGGCCTGGGCTTGCGCGGCCTCACTGGACCCGCCGAGTTGCCAAACCCACGATCCGGCTTGGGCCAAGAGCAGTTATTTCACACTGGAAGGAACCCATTGATCCGTCAAGTTTATAGTTGAGGAAACTGAAGCGGGTTGACTCGCCCAGAGAAGAGCCTGGATTTCAATCCAGGTTGGACGAGTCATTTAAGAGGTGTTGTCCATTTCCTCATCTGTAATTGCTACTTGAATGATATTAACTACTAACAATCATAATGCCATTTAGTATCTGAAGGTTTGCTGAGATCTTTACAAACATTCTCCCTTTTTATAACACCCTTCGGAGGCAGCCGGCTATATTATTATCCCTATTCAGATAAGGAAACTGAGGCTGAATAAGGTTAAGTGACTTGAAAGAGGCGAAGTAAGGAGGCCAGGTTGAGGAAGGAGAGTATTTCATTCATTAAGGACAGCAAAGGAAAATGCCGCAATTTGGGAGATGGAATGTCTTGCTCGAAGAACAGTATGGCAGTTCCAGTGTTACTAGATGTTAGAACATATGGAGTAGTGATCCTGGAGGCAATGGGGAACCACTAGAGTTGGATGAATGCCGAGTGGGAGGAGGGGATGACACGGTCAAACTTGTTCAATAGGAAAAGCAATTTGACAACTGAGTGTAGGAAAAACTGGTAGGAAGAGATTTGAGGCAAAGAAAACAACCAGCTGGCTATTGCAATAGTCTGGATATAGTGATAAGTGTCTGCAACAGCAGAGTCAGAGAAGGAGGCATAATATGAAAGATGTTTAAAAGACAAAAATAAGAGATCTAGGCAATTGATTAGACATGAGGGATAAGAGAGAGTGAGGGTGTCAAGGAAGACATCTAGGTTTTGAGTCTGAGTGACTCAGTAATAGGGAAGTTAGGAAGGGGAAGGTTTGAGAGAGAAAGGTAACATAAATGGATCAAGTGAGGTTGTTTTTGAGAATAGGTAAAGCTGGAGAAAATCAGGAAACCATGCTGAATGGCTCCACTACACATTTATGAAACATAATCCCAGCTTGGCCCTCACTGTGGCAATGTAATACTTTTACACTGCCTTACTTGATTGACTATCCCACTTTAAAATTTTTTTCTATTTTAAACTTAAATGCAAAAGGAAGGGAAAAAACACTTCCATGTACACAGCAGAACATAAAGCATTCATTATAAAAGCGTGGATTTCCATTTCAGACTGTTTACTTTTTTTAAATTACATAATACTACACTGTTTTCAAAACTACCTAGCTTTTCTGTGCTTCCTTCTAAGTTCTTTTGTTTCTCTGCTGCGTACTTTTTTTCTCCCTCTCATGCTACATGAATATATATAGGTATATATGTATATACACTTAAGTGTTTATGTATGTGTATAAAACCATACTATACCTACGTCTATTTATGAGTTTTTTCTGGAGGAGAATAGTGTCTTCCTTCATAGGTCCAAGTCTTTCCATGTTTTTCTACCAGTGGTTTTTCCAAACCTTTTCATCCCTCCTCAGTATCCCATGGCTCCCTCTTCCTCTTTCATTTGAAAACTTTGCCTTACAGTTCACTGAAAAATAGCTGAATAGAGGTGCCTCTTATCTGCCATTCTTCATTTCACTTAGCAAAGATGCCTTTTACTTTCTCCTTCTTACATGAAGAGGTAACCTTATTTTTTGCCAAGGTAAACCCCTCTATATGCACAAGTGATCCCAATTCCATCCTGTCTTTTACAACAGATGGCCCCCTCTGACATGCCCGTTGTGATGAATTTCTAAGATGTTGGTCAATTCTAAATCTGTGGTACAGTGAACTTTGAAAATCATCTAGTCCATTCCATTACCTGCCCCACCCCCCCGCCCCTCCCCTGCCTTATGGGTGAGAGAATAGATTTGAAAAGGGGACATGGTCACACAGGTAATAAATGGCATAGGCGAAATCTTAATCCTGGTCCTCTGACTCCAATCTTGCATTCTTTCCATTTGCCATACTACCTACTGTCTGAGAATAAACTTTGGAACTGGGGTAGGTAAGGTGCCTTCTAGCTTTACATCCCAAGGTAAGACTCCTTCTTTTAGATACAGTGTTTCCTCTGTGTAGGAGTCTGCCAAGCAAAGTCTGGAGAACCACTTTTGGGGTGTGTGATAATAGGGATTCTTTTTGCATGTATGGGCTGACCACTGAGGACTCATTCACCTCAGAAATTCTTTGACTCTGATCTTCTCCGTGGAAAGGAAGGGAACGACACACGTGATATTGCATGTGCTCTCAGACGCAGGTGCTGCTGTGTTGGTTGTTTTTGCTTCACTCTTGTCTGTGTTACAAAGGAAGGATGGGGAGAGAATCATTTCAAAACACAAGGGAATAATAAAATTTCTTAAGTTAAAAAAATAATCATAATCTTAAGTTAAAAAAAACTTGACATTCACTCCACCTCTCTATGTACTGATTGTGTTGTGAAATATTAGTTCTGTAATTTTGTAATTATGTAGTATACACAGCATTCTACAGGTCTTAGGAAGGATAAAGAGCCCCTCCTATTGCTGATCTTTGCTCCAAACGTTTTCTGGTCCACTTTCATCTTGCCATACCAAAAGAAAAAAGTTTTTCGCCCTAAAACAAAAATAAAGGTTAAAATGATTCCTCGAGATTTTTCCCTAGTTGAATGAACTCTGTGAAAGCTTCAAAGACTCGTCCTGACCTGGTGGATCCATACTGGCCATGGGTTTTCTTGGCAAAGATACTGGAGTGGTTTGCCATTTCCTTCTTTAGTGGATTAAGGCAAACAGAGGTTAAGTGACTTGCCCTGGGTCACGCAGCTAGTGAGTGTCTGAGGCTGGATTTGAACTCAGGTCTTCCTGACTCCAGTCCAAAACTATGCTTCCTCCAACCAATCTAGATCAGACATCTTACCATGTACCATGCTGTAGATGTATCATACCCAGGCCCCTAGCCCCAATCTATTTTTCAACTCTTGCTCAGAGGACAATAATCAAATCATTATTACTGCTACTGTCGACCTGAAAGTTTGGTTAAAGGAGGCAGACAAGCTAGGTGATATGTAAATTCATAATGTTTACTCCCTTAAAGCTAGTGGAGTTAGCTTACTTGTACATACAAGGAGCCACAGCACAAGTTCTGACTGTCTGAACAAAGGAATGAGAAGGTTTAAATACATTTTTAGTCCCAACTCAGCATGTCTGTGTTACTCAATTTATGATCCCCATATCATAAGAAAGGAAGTTCTTATTCTTAGTTGAACAAGACAATTGACAAGGTAGTGTCACTTAGAGTTTATGATCCCAAGATGCAAATGTCTCTAGAATATCAAGATAAGAGAAATCCACTGTTCTGGTTGCACACATCCTGTCACCAACAGGAAAGATGCCCCTAGTCAGTTTTATCTGGTCTTCAAAGTTGCTGACACAGAAAGGGGAAATTTTAGAATAAAGCAAAAGCAGTTTGGATGCTTTGAATGCTACTGAGGTTCAAATAATTTGAAAGTATTGTCATTTCCTCCTTTTGGTCAAAGGTGAGTGAAAGTGACACCTGTAGACCAAGAAAGGTGTGGGAGGAAACTTACTCTTCCTCAGGGAATGGGAAAGGAAGTTCAAGAAATCCTTCCTTTGTTGACCAAGAAGATAGGCTTCTCCCTGTGTCTGGAGTGGGCTCCTCAGACTGAGGGAAAACAACCATGGACAGCATTATTTTGTTCACTAAGGTGGTGGAACATTTGTGGGCCTAAGTCAGCCCTAGTGGGACCCCTAGTAAGAGGAGAGCAAATACAGTAAGCACCCTGGCAGCAGAAAGTAGGAGGGATCTGAGTAAGCTGCTGACCCCAGGGGAGAGGCTTCGGGTGGGGAGTGAGCTTTGCTTCGAGGAGGCCTGGTCTGGACTCTTGAGAAAGCTGTCTACATCTGATGGCGTCTTTTTCAGGCCCCTTGGAAACCAGAGGGCAAGTTCTCCTATGGCCTCAGATGTCTAGTTGGGAGCAGGGGAAATCTTTAGATGTAACAGACCTAACAGGGTCTCCCAGAAAACATGATTTGATAATTGAGAGGAAACTGCACAACATATGCAACATGGCTAAATTCAGTTTCCCAGCCATGCAAGGCTAGGTTCAAACAATACAATGAAGTTTTTCCCACAATTCACAAAATTGCATAATTATATTAAGTCAGATACAGATTAAACTACTTTTGAGAGGGGGAGATTTGCATGTCACATGTTTACATTTACACATTAGATAATCAAGAAAACAAATATGAACCATACAAAACAATGCAATCATTATCAACAATGTTAACTAACATTTAATTTCTTGTATCCCAGTTACTTATTCCCGAATGTCCATTTAAGCAGCATTTTTTTTTTTAATCCCAGATGCCTGATGTAGTTATCTGGTCCCTAGATATCCTTTCTTTGACAATAGTTTTTATTCTTAGGATAGTTCAAAAAGGGAGTTCTGCTTCTGGTTCAGATCTAGAAGTTCCCAGGTAATTCTCACTTAATGTAACTTAGTACAATCACTTAAATTTGATTCTCCGTTTTTGAAACTTCAGAGTATTTCAGATTATATTTTATTAGCTGTTTCTATCCTTACCTAAATTTTGTACCTGGTATAATAATCTTTTAAAATGTGAAGGTCCAACCATAAAATGAGCTCATCTGCCTTTTAAAAGTATCAGACAAATAATAAAGGAGAAATAATTTTACTTTTACCACTGTCTTATACAATTTTTGTGCAAAAATCCAAATTTAAGATCTATTTACCAAAGCATAATAAGTTTTGGAAACCAATCCTATACATCTGTAACATTACATCTTTGTCTTATTACTTTGTCTAATTATTTCCTCCTTTTGGAGGATGTTATCTCTATATTATTTTTATTTTTAACTCACAGGTGTTCCAATTTTCCACCTATTATTTAATAGATTTAGCACTGTGCCTACGAAACTTCTTGATAATATAAATTTGCTATGAAAGAAAAGAGAGACAATGTCCTTGGCTCTGTTTGATTCCAGGCATGAGTCATATCTGACAGCCAATTGTATAGTCACTAGGTGCTGAAAGCAGGGCTTAGGAGTAATCAGGTGGGAAATTTTCCTTTTCAGAAAGGAAATAGCACAATTGGGAAGTAGATAGGAAGAGCCTATTTAGGCCGTATCCAAGGCCGTCTTCAAAACTTTTTCCCAGGCACAGACATCCACCTTTAGAAGTTCTCAGCCTGTAGCACATGCCATTCTACTATTGGCTTTATGACACCTATCCTTGTAATCAAAGCTTAAAACAATATTAAATTTTAGTCCCATAAAATCTTAAATAGCAAATAAATATAGGCTGTTATCCTTCAGATAGGACTGTCCCAAATTTGATTGAGCATTAATTCAAATCAAGCTACATAACTTCTGTCTTCTGAAATACTTCCTCACACTCTTGTAACATACTTAAACCATCTAAAACTAGTACAAAAGTATCCAGAGTAATAATCTAGGGACAAGAGGGACTTGGATAACTCCCATTTGTCCCTGAGCCTTCTATCTGCCTTTCATGTTTCCAAACAAACCTTTATTTATCTTTTCAAATTTCTTGAACCCATTATTCAGCCTTCCTTTACATTGCAACCATAAGACAAGATAACTCACAAGTTATTACTCTTTACTAACATAACTACTGTACTGGAATCCCATTCCAGCTTAAACAAAGCAAAGAAGTTAATGACTAACCCCACAGGTTGATGGGTTTATGTCCTTGTTTCACAAGGTTGTTTATTCTTCCCTAATTATATTCATTCTGGAAGAATGAGGCACTTCAGGAATTAAATCTTATACGTATGATAAGTTCAAACACCAATTTCAACTCTTGCTAAGGCAATGTAATGATTACAAATTCAGAGTTGGCTTTCTAAAAATCACGCGAGATTTTTTTTCAAAACATCTCCTCTAGAAATATTTCCCCTTCTTTAAAAATAGTTTAAAATTTATCCTGATGTTAAGAGGAATAATCACTAAACTTTTCTGAAGAAAATTATTTGGAAAGTTTTAAAATGATAGAAATCTCTTTCTTCTTCCATAAAGCAAAAATAAACCCTTAAACATTGGAATTCATTAAAATTAAGTTGGTGTAAAATATCCTTATTTCCAAACTATTATATAGAATTCCTAGCTATCAACAAAGTTCCTTAGTCTAAAAGGTGTTGTAATGGAGAGGACACTTAGTTTCTATAAGTCAAGAAGAACATTCCCAATTAAATTAGCCTTATCACAATAACAAAGTTTACCAGGACTTTAAAACTTACTTCGTAGGAATTCCTCTACACAGAAGACTTTACACAAGATTGATAAGAATTCATGACTAGATGGTTCCAAAAATCCTTGTTTCAGTTAACAACCTCAATTCTTAATTAAGCACAATTCTTAATCTAACAACATCTAGATTATAAGAGGAATTGCTTTTCTAACAACATAGGTAATGCAATGTTAATCAAGTTGCACAATATGAGAAAATTTAGAAATGTAAGCACACCACAAGCAATTATCATGTATTTAAAACTTGAAACAGAACCAATTAATTACCAATCAGGTGACCGTAACTTAGCTGGATGAGCAAATCAAATCTGGATTCATAATCACTAGAGGTAACATTTTAATTTCTAAGACCCAATACTTTTAGCACTGTAAAAGAAAAGATTATTAAGATTATTATCTATAAATTCACATTTTTTAAACAGTTTACTATTGTAAGAGATGGGGGGGGGGGCGGAGAGTTTCGTTTCCACAGAGTTGAAGGTGTCCCTCAACCTCTTCCCCACCCTATCTTTAGCAGAATGTAAGTCAGGTGATCTAGCAGAAACTAGGCCTCAGGTCAGTTGGGTGAAAGGTCAGAGGCTTGTACGCATGCTTAAAGGAGCCATTTGAGGACGGCATGACGTAGGCACTTAAGGGGTTGTATCTGACCCATGAAGAGGCTGAGGGGAGATTTGAAGAGAAAGCCAATAAAAGGACTGGCGTCCATCTGAGTCGTTTGTACTCTCCTGTAGTCTGTTCAGAGGACATGCCCATTTATTCAGACCGAAAAAATGTAAAACATAACTAAAATGACCCTGCTTGGGTGGCATCCTTTCTCATGAGAAAGCAATAAAATTCCTTTCTACTTTCTACCTTGAGAAGCCTTTGCATTTAATTTGGGGAAGGGTCGCTGTCCCACACACTATGTATCCTGAATTGACAGAAATTACAAGAGGAGATCTCAAACAAGGCCTTTGTATAAATACTTGATTTATAGCAAAAACAATTTTAACTGAACTTCCTTTTAAATAAAGACAAAACTTGGAAGTTTATAATTTCTTAAGTCACAGCAATGGTCCACCTTAACCTATTCATCATTTTCCTCAGACAATAAAATTCTAACAACATTTAGACCACAGAAATTAATAATGCCCTAAATATTATTATGTATGTAAAATTTGAAACTACCCATTATCAAATTAGGTGAATGCATTTCTAAATCACTTTGCACAGAGAATCATTCATCTCATCATTAATATGTTGAAGCTATGACTTTAAACCAACACATATATTCTCATAATAGACAAAATTTCACATGGAAAGTCTGTTCTCATAGTAAATATCAGTATTATTAATTATTACTTGCTATCACCAAATATATCAGTTTCAGATTATCAAATTTTCATCATATCCCTTTAAAAACCCAATGCACACATATCAAAATCAGATTAAAATTGCTATAATATCATTTCTCTCCACACAATGGTCTTCTCAAATTTCACAATCTAAGAGAATTTTAGAAATACAGAAACAATAAACTTCAAATGACAACAATTGCATTTCCAGATTATCACATATAGAAATTATTCAACTTATTACTTTGGGTATTTAAAAACCACTTCAAAAGCCAATGATTACATTAAAAAAAAAATGTAGTTTCTAACATGTACCAGTCATGATGTTAAGCATTTTGAAATCAGTATATCATTTTGATCCCACAACAACAATCATTATTATTTTCCCTTTACAAATCAGGAAACAGGTCAAACAGAGATAAAATACATTTTTGCAACTGAAACAGAGGATTATGGAGTTTACCAAGAGCAGAGGCTAGTTTCTCAGTGATGACAGTTCTTGGAGGCTGGGCTTAGGGAATGCTAGCCACAGGCCCAATCCATGTCTCTCTCCCTTCCCCCACAAATGCAGAATTTACTGAGCCTAGGGCAGTTTGCAGTTATTGGGACAGGATGGGCAGAATGTATAGGACCTGGGTGACATTTCCAAGCTTTGCGAAGAAGGATGGGCTACAAGGGACACAGGGGTACAGGGCTGTCAGAGCTACTGCCAGTCTGCGAATTGCTGTGCCTCCCCTCTTTTTGCCAAGTGGAGAAAGGTGATTTAAGTTTTCCCTATGATTCTCCGACATTCCCTTCTCATAATCTGATCTAGGGATGAGAGGAGTTAACAAGAACCCTTATGGCTCTTAAAAATCCCCACACTGAGATACCCTCTTAACTCTGGGGAGGGAGTGGGGAAGGAGTGATCAGCATTGAGACGAGGTGTTTTAGCATGAGTGAACTCCTGGAGTGATCTGCAATCTCAGGAGTCCTCTGGTAATTCCAACTGATCAGTTTCCAGACTTTTTAATGATTAATCCCACAATCTGCTAATGTGTTTTAGTTTATGTTTCCACTGTAGTTCCAGGTTGGCCAGGCCAGAAATGACAAGGAAAAGAGTCTTTGTTTCCCTAGCTTCAGCCTTTGAAATCTCTGGCTGCCTGCATTTCAGATTTTACAAAGTAATAGACTCATGCACAGCACACACACATTCACACACACACTGACAGACAAATTGACAATTAATGACAGGACAAATACAAACTGAGGTCACAATTTAATGACAGAGAGAAGGAGAATTTGAGGCTTGTTAGAAACTCCCATCGCCAAATGGCTATTATTATTCCAAGGAAACGGGGTTGGGGAATTTGCAAGGATCTAAGACCTGAGAGGGTAGGAGTGGATGAGGGTCAGATCCTGCAACCTTTGCTTGGAGCTCCTCTATGGTCTTTGGTGGAAGCCTTGGTGTCCCTGATTTTTCTGATTCTGCATAACCCACATCCAGAGTGTAGCTGTCCTCCTCAAGAACAGAGCCCTTAAGGGAAGTAGGGAAAGGGAAAACGGAGGAGGTAACACATAGAGCAGAAAGAGTAGAGGAGTAGCTACAGCTGAAGTTGTTGGACAAGAGGGGAGAATGAGGTGGAGGGAATTAGCCGATACTGGGGGAGATGCTAAAGCAGCTTTGCGAGCCTTAAGAGGCTTCTGCCTTTTGTTCTCACTCAGCCATCTCAGCAAAGCCAAGGTGAAAACATCCCCACCCCTGGCTAGATTCTAATTTGGCCTTTAAAATTAATTTGGTTTTAAGGTGAAGTAACTCTGACTGGTCCAAAAGAACCCTATCCTGGCCAACATAATTTGGGCTATCTTTAGTTAAATGACACTAGTGCTGGCAATACTTGTACTAATTTCCAAAGATGAATCTGCAAAGGGGACCTAATTAATCCAAAGCGATTTGACATGAATTGGTCCCCGCCCCCAGAGCTAGCTTTAAAGGGAAATTTCAAACTTCAAACAAACTAGTGGGAGTCCTTTGGAAACTTAGAATAGGGAGAACTTACCCGACCCCATCAAGGCCAAGACTGCAGGAAAAATTGAATCCTGAGGAGCCTGAATCATTATTAGCATTGGCAAGGTTGGGCTACTGTTTTTTGTCCCATTCCATCAGTTCCTATCCGATGTCCACAGCACCATAACTGTCCACCTGAAAGTTGGGTTAAAGGAGACAAACAAGCTAGGTGATACGTAAATTCATAATGTTTATTCCCTTAAAGCTAGTGGAGTTAGCTTACTTGTACATACAAGGAGCCACAGCACAAGTTCTGACTGTCTGAGCAAAGGAATGAGAAGGTTTAAATACATTTTTAGTCCCAACTCAGCATGTCTGTGTTACTCAATTTATGATCCCCATATCATAAGAAAGGAAGTTCTTATTCTTAGTTGAACAAGACAATTGACAAGGTAGTGTCACTTAGAGTTTATGATCCCAAGATGCAAATGTCTCTAGCATATCAAGATAAGAGAAATCCCACTGTTCTGGTTGCAAACATCCTGTCACCAACAGGAAAGATGCCCCTTGTCAGTCTTACTTGGTCTTTGAATTTGCTGACACAGAAAGGGGCATTTTTAGAATAGAGCAAAAGCAGTTTGGATGCTTCGGATATTATTGGGGTTCAAATAATCTGAAAGGATTGTCACTACTAAGTGGGGTTGGTGACATTCTACTACCCTATAGCTACTTCGCTCACCAGTCCTGTGTTTCTGTAAAGCTCCCTTCTTTGGCCACTACGTTCTAATAAGTGCTATAAAATGTAAGCTCATTGAGGGCACAGGCTCTGCTCTTTCTCTCCTTTTTGTATGAGCAGAGTGCTGGGCACATAGAAAACACTTAAGAATAATTCACTGATAGGTTGACTTCCAATACATTAAAATGTGAAAATTATGCTTTTTTGAAGGAAAAAAATGGACAAGAACAAGAGACTGGATCTTTATGGGCAATGTTGGAAAGTTACAAACATCTCTTTCTTTTTCCCATGGATTTATGGCATTGTCTTGTATATTGCAAGTCTCAGTGTTGCATAATTAATCCAGACAAGTGATTAACCATTAAAATGCTTGGTATTCCTCAGAGTTTAAAAAAAAGAAAGAAAAAGCATGCTATTTATAAGCTATGGATAAGCTGAACTGAGAAATGGAGGAAAAGAGGGATGTTCTAAGAATCTGGTGTGTATTGAGAAAAGAGTAAAAGAAGCATTGTAGATTCAGTTTCCTGGCATGGCACCGGGTAATGTTAATCAGCAAAAAATGAGTCTGGCCTTGGTTTGAACCGGGCAATTAAAGTGAGATCTTTTGTCTTGGAGTGCTTCTCAGCACTAAGACAATGGAGAGTCATTGAATTGTATATGATGTGGTGCTTGTGATTGGAGCTTTCCCACACTCTTGGTGTTAGTGATTTCTCATGCTCTAAATGGTGAGCCTTGAGCCCCCAGGGCCCTGAGATGGGTATATAAGATCTGAGGTTGGCATTTGACTTTTGGGGGTACACTCGTTGAAAGCCTATGGGTGATGAGACTCTGGGCAAGCCGTTGAAATAACCCTCTGGCTTTGATAACCCAGACAGATGATTGATGCTTCCCTGGTAACTGTGAATTGTGAGTTGAATCAGACAAGGTCTGTCTGTTGATGTTCATAGTTTCTGTTTGTATTTGCCTTGAAGTTCAGGGGGCTGATCTTTTCCCCCTGAATTAAGTGAATGATATATGTATGTTTAATTAAACTGAGATTATTAACCCCCCTAAAGTTGCTTTCCTTAGAAAAGCAGATCAAAGAACCTGTGCTAGCAGCTTTCTTGTTGTTGGTCTTTCACCCCCACAACAGCTGCTAGCCGCATTGTTGTTACACACCAGTAGACTGTCCAGGTTTCCCAGGCATACAAAAATGAGGTCAGCACATCAGGTCTGTAGACCTTCAGCTTGGTAATAATCAGTCTAATATCTCTTCTCTCCCATACTTTCCTTGGGAGCCTCCGAAACACTGAGCTAGCTCTGGCAATGCATGTATCAACCTCATTATCGATGTGGACATCCCCGGAAAGTACACTGCCACAATGCTCTCGTGCCTTCCCAGTCACCAGTGGAGTGAAACAAGGCTGTGTGCTTGCTCCCATGCTTTTTAGCATGATGTTTTCAGCTCTGTAGATCTTCCCTTTGATAGTCAGTCTATTATCTCCTCTCCCATACTTTCCTTCGGAGCCTCCCAAACACTGAGCTAGCCTGGCAATTTGATGTGAATGGAGTGAAACAAGGCTGTGTGCTTGTGCCCATGCTTTTTAACATGATGTTTTCAGCCATGTTGTCAAATGCTTTCAATGAGGCATTAAAGCATGGCATCAAGGTTAGCTACTGAATCCATGGTAAATTCTTCAACTTGAGTAGGCTACACAAGCCAAGACCAAAGTGGAGGTAGTGTTGGTGCAGGATTTTCTGTTCGCAGATGATTGTGCACTCGATGCAGCCTCTGAAGCTGAGATGCAACAAAGGATGGATCGATTCTCTGCTGCTTGTGTTAATTTTGTGTTAATTTTGGCCTAACAATTAACATCAAGAAAACAAGTGCTCCATCAGCCACCACCACACCATGCATACGTGGAACCATGGGTCACAGCAAACGGAGAAGTTTTGAATTCTGTGGATAAGTTCACTTACCTTAGTAGTGTACTTTCCAGGGACGTACACATTGATAATGAGGTTGATCCCTGGGGTAAGCTAATGATTGTTGTCATTGTTGTTCAACTCTGTCCAACTCTTCATGACCCCATTTGGGGTTTTCTTGGCAAAGATACTAGAGTGGTTTGCCATTTCCTTCTCCAGCTCATTTTTACAGATGAGGAAACTGAGGCAAACAGGGTTAAGTGACTTGCCCAGGGTCACACAGTTAAGTGTGTGAGACTGAATTTGAAATCGTGAAGATGAGACCTCTTGATTCCAAGCCCAGTGCTCTATCCACTGCACCACCTTGCTGCAGAGCTAATGATTATCCAGCCTTTTAACAAAAAGGAATTCTTGTCTTTGCCTTTGGGTACAGACTCTGAGAACTCCCTTGAACTCTCCTCGAATCTTCCCACTTGATCTGGTGTTCTCCTGAAGCTATAAGCCTTTCATTATTGCTATGCCCAATTTTCTGTTACCCTTAAACTAGCCTAGCTCTTCATTGTTCGTTATCTTTGGATGCCTTTGACTACTTCCCACTGCATTCTCTTGGTTCCTGGCTTCTGATCTTTAGTCACCCCAGTCTACTGGCCACTCCCATCAAGATCCTCCCTAGACATCTCCTCCAGTCACCCCAGGCTACTTGGCCACCCCTATATCCCTCTCACAATCTTTCTGTATATGAGACCCATCTTGGCCTCCATGAAAGGGCTCAGATTCAATCTGGCCCAGCTTGCCAATACAAGAGTCACAAATGCTCAGATTCTTTGAGTTTGACCAATATGGCAGATTTTTAATAAATCTTGTTTTTCTTTGGCTGAAAGAAGGCTTGAATTCATTCAGGCAGGACCTGCATGTCGCTATTTCAGGGTCCCAGCACTCTTAAACCTCAACAGTTATATCACTGCTTTGTCTGTCTATATCAAGGTCATCCCAACTACCTGAAAGATTGGCCCTAAGACACCCTTCCACCCCCTTTACCACTGAAAACAATTTATTGAAATCTATCAAATTCCTTGAGGGGAATGATCCAGGAGAATTTTCTTCCTCAGAATTCCTGTTAGGACTACTAACCACGAGTATCCGCAGTGCTATGTCCTGGGTCCTCTTCTCTTTTCCATCTCTACTAATTCACTTGTTGATCTCCCGTGTATTGAATTATCATCTCTACGTGGATAACTGTCAGTCCTCCTCATCCAGCCCTAACCCCTACCTCTCTGCCGACCTCCAGTCTTGCATTTCCAACCGCCTTTTGGCCATCTGAAACTGGATGTTTGAAGGGCAGGCCAGTTTGGACATCTTTTTCTTAAAGCTAGAAATGACTGGATGTTAGATCAATATTAAATAAAATTGTGTTTGGTAAACACCTGGAGTATTAGTATTAATATTTTTTCTTCAACACCGCAGAATTTTAAAATGTATTAGGAATGCCACAGAATATAACTTGTATTTGTGAACTATTTTACATTCTTTCTGAAAATCTAGTTAATTCCCCTTTGAAAATCCCATGCAGTCAACATTTGTCTTCTGTATGAAGCTTTTAAATTTCAATCAGCTCATCACTCCATAGTTTTTCCACTTCTCCACCATTAATATACAGTTTATTCAAAAATATCTGCACTTTTATGTTTTCACTTTTTTTTGTGAATGTGGGCCTAGTCTTCCCACCTCAACTGTAAGGTCCACAACAGAAGTTGGCCATGACATATATCTATTTCTTTCTATAGTGTTTTTCATTTTAATGTAGTACTTTGCACACAATGGATATTCAGTCAGAAAGTTTTTGATTTGGTGATGAGGTGATAATGTACAGCTGGGACAGCCAGGGAATTATTCTTCAGTAGTGTTTGATATGGGCAGCTAGGTGGCACAGTGTCAGGCCTGGAGTCAAGAAGACTCATCTTCCTGAGTTCAAATCTGGCCTCAGATACTATCTGCCTTAGTTTCTTCATCTGTAAAATGAGCTGGAGAAGGAAATAGCAAACTAGTTCAGTATCTCTGCCAAGAAAACCCCCCAAAGGGTTAGGAGGAGTCTGACACAAATGCAAAATGACTAAACAACAACTAAAGTCCTTGGAAATCCTTTTATAATAAACCTCTTTCTTTCAATATACCACTGCTAAGCCAAATATAGCAGCCCTTATCTTATCCAAACCACCCGCTTCTTTAAACCTACTCTCAAGCCTTAGACTCCTCATTTCTCCCAGAACCCTAGAGTTCTCCCTTGAGATATCAGTCCTAAATTGTTACTAAGGCAACAAAAGAACCCAGGGAAGGGAGTTTGCTTGATCCAAAGGGAATCTGAAGTGACCCTACTAAACTAAGGAAGTCTAAGAGAGTATAAAAGTCCCCCATAAGAAATCAGCCATAACAGCTTATTTACATAGTGCCCATTTGTTCTGAACTATTTGATTTTCAAAAATGTGTCATCTTACATTTGTCCCGTCGTTCGTGACTCAGAACTAATCATAATGACCCTAGCCAATGCTGTTCCTGTTCCCAGTCTTCACTTTATGCCAAATCACTGGGGCAATAAAGGTGAAGATATTAACTATTCCAGCTACTGCTTTCTCTCACCTCTCAGCTTGATCTCCGAGCCACCCGCCCACCACTCTCCCGGCAGCCAGGTCCTCTGTTCCAAATTGTGTTTCAGCGACTTAGACTGTACTTTACCAAGACCAGGCTTAGCTGCTCTGGCCCCTGATCTCGGCCTCGTGCCTACTTTAGTAAACTAAAAAAGTGAGAAATAAGCAAAAGAGAAAGCAGGGAGAAGCCTAAGGAAGGTAGAAAAGGTTAATGCTAAGAAAAACCGGATTAAAAACTGAAGAAGAAAAAGACAAATAGAAGGTAAAGAAACATTAAAACATAATCACAATAATTGTTGTTCAGTTGTTTGTTACATCCCACTCTTTGTGATCCCATTTGGGATTTTCTTGGCGTAGACACTGGAGTGGTTTGCCATTTTCTTCTCCAGATCATTTTCCATTGAGGAAACTGAGGCAAACCGGGTTAAGTGACTTGCCCAGGGTCACACAGCTAGGAAGTGTCTGAGACCGAATTTGAACTCAGGTCTTGCTCACTCCAGGTTCAGCATGCTATCTGCTGTACGGCTTACCTGCCCCAGTTACAATAACAGTATCTAGCTTACTATGTTCACCTTTCATGTAAGATTGATTTTGTCATTTAACAAATGTTATTTGTATTGTAATCATAATTTACTATTAATACTAACTACATTATTTGCATATATACTCACTGTGAACAACATGTTCTTGCTGGATGTATCATGTCATCGGTGTGTCCCCTGAGGCTGTTAAACACTCACACCTCTAAATTCATGGTTTTATATTGAATCCATTTTTTATGCTGTCCTGTGTACATGACAATGTTCTTTTATTTTGTCTTTAAGTTCAAAATGAATAAAAATTGAAAAAAGGCAAAGGGAAAAAATGCCACTTCCCTTGAAAAACACATATACTCTTCCTTTGTAATTTGGTGATTTTGGAAGTACCAGAGCCTTTGTGATAGTCCAAAGTCTCACTCCCTCTAGGAAAGAGCCAATTCAGGATCTTCACAGAAACTTCATCATGGACTTATGATTCAAATTAGGATCTTTTACTTTCCTCGACAAACTTGTATCCTTAAGGTAAAGGCAGAATAATCATGAATTTTCAGGGGGCTATTAAGATTACTGAGGTCAAACTAGAGCTAGTTATAATCTTCCCAGGCAGCTCCAACAACTCTAAAATCAATTTAGGCTCTCTGTTCTCGGGCTGAGCATCCCAGTGGCCCTGATATTCACTAGCATTTCCTGGAAGAGCACATTGGGAAATTCCATAGTATATAATATTCATTGAATCCATTTTTACTGAGTGCTTATTTAAATTTTTTTTTATGAAGTGCATTCATGTGGTACCTGAGCTTTCTCTCTGGGTTGGCTCATTAATCTAGTATACATATATACACACATACATATACATACACATGTACATACATACATACATATATATGTATATGTGTACATGTGTATATCTGTCCTCATTCTGACCGGAACAAGTGGCCACTATGCTATAATTCACTTTCAGGGTCCTGGGAGTAGCCCTGGGGTGTAAGGAAGAAAATATACTCCCACTACTCACAACTGTACCTCCTGATTCCCAGCCAGGGTGCTCATTAATCTATAGATCAGCAAAGGTGACTTAATGACTCAAACATAAACACTTATCAAACAGAAAGTAGAGCAACAATAATTAAAACAAAAATTCCACCCACAAACCTACCATATGCTCTCCCACCAGTCCACAGTGTCCTTGGGGGTGAACGAGCAGTCACTTATAAAGTCATAGCATAGAGCCACAGGAATAGAGGACACACGAGTCCAGGGCAACTCACAACGAAGACCTTGATGTCATTAGTCTCCCTCATGGGCAGTCTGTACCACAAATCATTGACAGGCCCAGCTGTTCTCTTTTTAAAAAAAAAAATTAATTTTAGTTTTCACCATTCACTTCCATAGGATTTTGAGTTCCAAATTTTCTACCCATCCCTCCTCTCCCCCACCCCAAGACAGCATGCAATCTGATACAGGCACTACATACATAATACATACATATATACACATATGTACATATATTGCACATGTACACATATGCACATAGATTCATATTAAAGATATTTTCACATTAGTCATGTTGTAAAGAAGAATTAGAACCAATGGAAGAAACTATGAGAAAGAAGAAACAAGAAAAAGAGCAAATAGTATGCTTTGATCAGCATTTAGAGTCTGTAGTTCTTTTTCTGTTTGTGGATAGCATTTTCCATCATGCGTCATTTGGAGTTCTCTTAGATCCTTGCATTGCTAAGCAAAGAGAAGTCTATCAAAGTTAGTCATTGCACAATGTTGCTGTTACTGTGTAAAATGTTCTGTTTCTGCTCACTTCACTTAGCATCAGTTCGTGTTAAGTCTTTCCAGGTTTTTCTGAAGTCTACCTGGTCATCATTTCTTATGGAGCAATAGTATTCCATGACATTCATATACCACAACTTGTTCAGCCATTCCCCAACTTATGGGCATCCCCTCATTTTCCATCTCTTGGCTACCACAAAAAAGAGCTGCTATAAATACTTTTGTACACGTGGATCCTTTTCCCATTTTTATTATCTCTTTGGGTTACAGACCTAGAAATGGTATGGCTGGGTCAAGGGTATGCACATTTTTATAGCCCTTTGGGCATACTTCCAAATTGCTCTCCAGAATGGTTGGATCAGTTCACAACTATACCAACAATGCATTAGTGTTCCAATTTTCCCCATCTTCTCCAACATTTATAATTTTCTTGTTTTGTCATGTTAGCCAATTTGATAGCTGTGATGTGGTATCTGAGAGTTGTTTTGATTTGCATTTCTCTAATCAATAGTGATTTAGAGCATTTTTTCATATGACTATAGATAGCTTTAAGTTATTAAGTTAATCTTGGTTGCATTGGGTTTGTGCAAAAGCTTTTCAATTAAACATAATCAAAATTATCCATTTTGCATTTCATAATGTTCTCTATCTCTTGTTAGGTCATAAATTCTTCTTTTCTCCATAAATCTGACAAGAAAATGATTTCTTTCTCTCCCTGGTCACTTTCTGAGCTTCTCTACTCTCCTCCTTGAGAGGGTCACTTCAACTGGCGCTTTCTTTGGACTCCTCTTCTGGGCTACCATGTCAGTGTGAAGCTTTTCCAACAAAAGTACCTCTAAGGCTGGGATGTGCAGTTTTCCCAGGTTTCCTCCTTTGACTAGACTTTGGGGGGATTTCTATTTCTCAGGCAGGAGAAAATACTGCCAGAGAAAGGTAAAAGTAGATAGCATCTTCCCCCCAAGCAACAAACATTTTCCCTCCAATTTAACTCTTCTAAGCAACAAATGTTTTCTTCTTATCAGCTGGAAACTTGGGTCTTCTCATGACATAGATTTGAGGACTGTTCTCAGACCCACTTGGAGGTCTGGTCTTGACAAACCCTACTAACTTCAAAGCAGTCTCTTATGTGAAAGGACTCACCTTTAACTTATGATAAACAAAAATCCCTATTTCTGTGAGCCAGGACACAAATATTTACATAAGATATACACACATACAAAATTACTCTCTAGACACCAAATTGTTCTAAGTATCAGCATTTCTCAGCTTTTTAATCTTAAAGGTTTCATGTCAGTCATGTTTAAAGTATTTAAAGTATCAGATAGTTTAGCCATCATTACTCTACGTGGCTACTTTTTCAGATTTTCTCATTTAACTATATGTTTCTGTCCTCTTTAAATCAATAATGTCCCAATCAGAAAGGAATATTACTTTATTATGAACTTAATGATCATCAAAAGACAAAAACATTTCAATATATAATAAAGAACGAAAAGCATGTATGTCAAACTGTGAACTTATTGCCACATTTGGTTTCTTTGAGTGCATATTAAATTTAACATCATAGGACAAAACTTTGTTGCTATGTTTGTGTCTCCTTCTGGACTTATTGTTTTCTTCTGTTTATTTTATTAATGTTTTGTTGACTTTTTCCTCCCCTTTTGCATCGGTATCACTATCCACTGTTTTTTCTATGACCATGCCCCATCTGGATCAGCACTGGGTACCTGTCACAAGCAAAGTACGATGCTCACTGATGGACTTGTAATGTCTCATGTAACTGATAATCTTGTTTTAAGTTTTGAAATACATTTTGTTGATATATTTTGTTTTTACATGGCCTAAATTTTTCCCTGTATCTCTCCCTCACCTCTTCCCAGATAGCCATCCAATGTAACAAAGAATACATCATTTTAAACTAAGAAATATTGTGCAATACTTTAATTTACTGTGGCAAATAAAAAAATTGAAGTGTTTATTAATAACAAATACATAAAAATGGAACTACATGAACTTACTAGGCAACTGAAAATTAACAAGATGGAGCAATGGTTTTTTTTTAATAAAAATGAGGTATTATTACACTGTACACTAAAACCAGAGAGAACGTAAACGAAAGCAATGTGTAATTTAGTGATTAAAACAGTTGTATTTTTCATTTTCATAAGACAATTTTTCCAGTTAATTGTATGAGTCATTAAAAACAATGGGTTTGTATATTTCTAAAGTGACATAGCTACTGATACACATAGGCATATCATTAAATGTGCACAAGAAACCATAAATCATCTTTATAAAGTAAGAGCTTTGCATGTATCTTAAACATTCAAACCTCATTACTTACGTAGAATTCTTTTGTGCTTATTAGTTATCAACCTACTTGAAATACTTCATGGTCTACCTCAGGGAGCACTACGGAGAAGTGATTTTATTTGCACATGGATTAACACATTAAACCAGTTAGTCTGCTGCTTTTTCTAGCTTCTATATTTTCTTACTAAAGATATTATTCATTACAGATCGCTTAAGATCCTCAAAGTATTTCAGAGCCGCTTTCAGGAGGAGAGATAAGTACATACAACATATTCTGCCTTAACTCCAAACGCTGGTTGCTTTAAAATCCCAGAAGAGTGAGTTTTTCTTATTCCTTCTTATTTTTATTATTATTCTTGCTGAATTCTACTGCTGGGGTGTAACAAGGAGACGGCAAAACTCAGAAAAAATGGAGGAAAGTGTATCCCAAAAGAGTATTTGCTATGGTAATAAACGCTGGCACCATTTATTGTTATTCCAACAATAACAGCTTCTGAATTTTCAGAAGAAAAGTGAGGAATGTCTCCAGGAAATAAATCTCAATTTAAGAAAAATCTATCACAGGCTAAGAAAACTGCTTCACTTTTGCTAATGCAAAAATGCATCAGTAGCTATGAAAGGAAATGCAGCTCTTTTTTTCATGTACTGCTTTGGACTTTTGTATCATATTGAGAATTTGTTGGGGGAAAAATGAATATTTTGGCCCAAATATCAAAACTATACTACTTTGACACAAATTACTTGATATGTTCACACAATTTTGTCCTGCATTCCAACCAATTTCTCCAGAAGTTGGTTCCAGTACTACTGGCTATTAATAACAAGCCATCAATCACATTTTCAAAGGAAAAGTTCTTTGATTTTGTGCTTTTCTAGGTTTTATTTCATTCATAACTAATTGGATTGTATTTTAATTTGGACCTCCAAGTGATTTTCAAAATATGATTACACAAATCAGAGGGTTTACAAAGTAACTAGTTTTCTGTCAATTTCAATAGGTGAATACCCTTAATACTTAAATATATGTAATCTTATGCCCAGTGAGTTTGAAAAGTTACATTCCTGTACAATCATCCCTGTTGATTTGTAAAAGCTGTATACACATCTAAAACCCTGAATTTATTTTGTAAAACTAAATCTTTAGCAACAAATAGCACAACTTAAAATTTTACCCTCCTAATCTTAATCACATGCTTTTCTAGCTCTATAATTTTTTTGATCATTTGATTGGTGTGGCACTGAATAAATTTAGGTAGAATTTTCATTTTTATTATACTGGCTCAGCCTACCCATGAGCAATTAATATTTTTCTAAATTTTTGTATATCTTTTCCCATGCTATTGACTCTTTTTTCATGATTCTACTGCATTACTCTCATTTTTCTCCCAATTTTTCTTCTTCTCTAATTTGCTTTTTGAAAATCCTTTTTAAGCTCTTCCAGGAATTCCTTTTGGGCCTGAGACCAAATTAGATTTTTCTTTGAGGCTTCACATGTAGCCATTTTGACACTATTGTCCTCTTCTAAGTTTGCTTTGGTCTTCCCTATCAATATAGTAACTTTCTAGTCAGGATCTTTTAGTTTTGTTTTTTGTTCATTTTTTTCTGCGTGTGTGTGTGTGTGATTTGGTGTTTTTATGTGAGAATTAGGCTCTGGTCCTGTACTGTCCCAAGTCTCACTGTTGGTTTTCACTGGGCTTCAGGGCTTAGCTGCTTGCTTTCTCTAGAGGGTATACTTCCCGTCTGGCTTATACTGGGAAGTGGGGTTTAGCTGCTGGCCTGCTCCATGGGTGGGGCCCTCCTGCTGGGTTGCTATAGAAACAAGGTCTGGCTAGTGGCTTGTGCTGGGGGTAGGGTCACTGGGGTGTGGCCTTCCTGCACTACAGACTGCTCACTTCTCTGGGGGCCCTGGTGGCTTGCAGGGCTTCACTGGTGGATTACCTCAGGCTTGGAGCCTTGCTGCAGTCCCCCTGCTATGAGGCTGGCTGCTGCTTTTGGACCTCACTCCCCTCCCACCCCAGTGAGACAGATCTTTCCTGTCAGGCTGGTAAGCTGCTTCCCTGCTCTCAGATCAATTCTGAGGTGGTTTTCTAGTTGTTCTGAGGGGAATTTAGGAGGGCTTCAGAGGGTTCCTTCTTTACTCTGCCATCTTGGCATCAGAAGCCATGATGGGCTTATAAAGCCATGTGTGTACATACTTGTGGGCATGCCCCTGCACATGTTGGGTGGTAGTGATAATTTACCACAGTGGGAAGCTATGAGCCTGCTTTACCTTGGAGCAACTGTCAGCCTTTAGGTCATTAATTCTTCTCTCTCCCTCACCTTTCCTATCTGATCATTTAACAAGTACGGATTTCATTTTTGCCACATCTCTTGCCTCTGTCCTCTTTTCCTACTGCCACTCCTGCACATGTCATTACACCTGCCTGGTATGAACAAACTTAAAAAAAATTGCAAATTATCATCTCATTTTTTTACATTGCATTCAAATACCAATTCTGTCACTTGTTACCTACATGACTTTTACCTCTCTGGGCCTCAGTTGATCCATGATCTCTAAGATCCCTTCCAGTTCTAAATCCATCAGCTAAGCTCTTAGTTCAGCTATTTCACTGTTAGAGTTAGGACTAAGCATTTGTCTGCCCCAAGCAATATTTTCATTGTAGAACCACCATCCATAAACCTCCACTAAAAAGTATATCCCTTGGGTTTCTATATTCTGAAAGCTTTGAGCCTTCACACAAACGCATGCACCTCGATGTATTATAAAATAGGTTTAGTAGAGGACAGAAATATGTATTGCCGTCACAAAGAGCTGCTGTATTTTTGTACAATTAGGTCCTTCCCCGCCTCCCCTGCCTTTTTAAAAATCTCTTTGGGATACAGACCTAGCAGTGTGCAGTTTTGTAGCCTTTGGGGCATACTTCCAAATTGCTCTTCAGAATAGTTGTATCAGTTCACAACTCTACCAACAGAGGATCAATGTCCCAATCTTCCTACATCCCATACAACATTTATCATTTTCTTTTTCTGTCATATCAGCCAGTCTGATAGGTATAAGGTGGTAAAGAGAATCATCTCTATTTTCTAAGTAAGGTATGAAGTCTGATATCTTTTGCTGAGATGGTAGGAAGAGAAGTGTTATTAGAGACTTGAGGAGAGAAGGAAAAGTTTAGGATAACAGTGTAAAATGACACAAAATCAATTGGGGAGGAGTAAGAGAATTATCTTGCTTCAGTAAGGACCAGTTAAAATGAAAAAAAAAAACCCAAAACCATAGGCTTGTAAAGCGGATGGTGGAAGTAAACCAGGGTTGGAGTTTGGCAATGCATGATCAGAAGTAGAACAAAAGAAAAATAGATTCAAAAGTAGAGGACAGTAATGTTCAACTGCTCAACTATAGGGTTAAATGGAAGCAAGGAAAGTTAAAGGCACTAGGGAGTGAATGGACCAGAGATCATTGAAAGTCAAATAATAGATTTAGGAGGGGTGGTGCATAGGGAGAAGGTATTATACCAGGTTATGGTTAGATAAAGGAATTTTAGAATTCTTAAATAATACTAGGTAATAGGTCTGAACAGCCATATGTAAAGATAAGATACAGGGAAGAAGTAGATTATGGGAACTGAGGAGATTGCTCATTTCTACCAATATTCCCCATTCCAGGCAAGGCAGCAAATTTACCAAAAGAAAACCCATGTCTTAAATATTTTGACTGGTTTTTGCTAGTTTTCATCCTTTAATAATAGAAAATCATAATACAGTCAACTACCCGATATCAACTGCATCTCAGTGACAGGGGAAGATGTTAACAATTCCAGTGCAACTCAGTTGCCTCCATGGTACTGCTGCATTTCAACATGGCAAAAGGAACGGTCTCTTTGGGAATTGTACTGTTCAATTCCCTTCTGTCAAATTTTGAATTTTCACCTCAATCTCTTTTAAATATATTTGGAAATCCTAAGATATAAACTGGGACCCCCTCACCTACCTCTCTCTTTTACTCATTTGGAACAGATGAGCAAGAATTTAGGAAAGCGAGTGATTAATAATTTCTACTAAGCCCCTATTTAGGACCTAACCTAAGTAATACTCCAATAACTAATGGAATTCTCTCCATTTGACATTAAGTCATTGCGTTAGCTACATGAACTGTTTCCAATTTCACTGAATCTCGACACAGTAGGAAAGCCAACGCACGCAAATGGGAAAAAGACTAGTTACTAATTGCTTAGTTTACAAGAACAGAATTCAAGTGTCTTAATCTTGCTTCTCTTATGGTAGGGAGGCTGGGACACAGTGCAAGGGGATCTCAACAGATTATAGGTTAATGACCCAATTGACTAAAAATACCCTGGAATATCTTGCCTCAAAATCCACTGTTCTCCAATACACTCTTTCACTGCTGCTCTAGAGTGTTTGATCTAGAAGAGAACAAAATCTTTAGTTCTAGATCTCTTACAGCCTTGTGACAAATCTTTACCGGTCAGATAAGATTTACTTAGTGCTCACTTTTGATTCACTTTGTGCCACACTCTACAAGAGTTAATTTTCAAGGAACAAGACTGCTCAAGTTTAAACCATTATTTTTTGCCTCAGCACTTTCCCCTACAAAAAGCCAGGGAACCACACCGTTCTTCAGCAGAACCACTTTATCAGCAAGCTGTGTGGGACAAATAGCAGTTCGCCTACACCTAAAATGGAAAGAGAAAATTGCAAACTTTAGTAGAAGGTCTAGCTTCAAGATTTCAGGTTTATTTTTTTGTTAAAATTTATTCTTAGGATTAATCTGAACTATTCCTATCTTACCTTAAATGAAAAAAATTCTGCTTTCTTTCCATCCTTGGTGCTGTTTTTCACTGGGAAGAGCCATGACCTGGTTGGTTTGAGTCTTTGCAACTTCTAAGCAGAGTGGCCTTAGCTCTCTTTTCCAGAAGTATTGATGATAGGCCAAAGAAATTCAACAGTAAACTGATTTTACAAGACCTTCATTGTGATGGGTCAATAAAAGGGAACAGATTTGGGAATTGGAAATGAGTAGGTGACATGCCCCTACCCCCACTTCAAGCTTTTCTAGGTTCATTCATGAGTAAACTCTTCCTCAACTTCAGGGAACTGAAAGAGCTTTTCTCTTGTGTGTGTTTTCTGATGCTGACTGAGGTAGGCACTACGACTGAAAGATTTCTCACAGTCAGTACATTTATAAGGTTTTTCTCCTATGTGGGTCCTTTGGTGCCTGATAAGGTTAAAGCTTTGACTGAAACTTTCCCCACAGTCAGGACATTTATATGGTTTCTCTCCTGTGTGAATTCTCTGGTGGATCACCAGTGTGGAGCTTTGACTGAAAGTTTTCCAACACTCAGGACATCTATAGGGTTTTTCTCCTGTGTGTGTTCTCTGGTGCCTAATAAGGTGTGAACTAAGGTTAAAACTTTTCCCACATTCACAACACTTATATGTTTTCTCTCCTGGTTGAGGTCTCTGGTGTTCTGAGTTACAACTGTGATTCAAATTTACTCCAAATTCTGTACTCTCATAGGATTTCTCTGCCATGTGTGTTTTCTGGTGTGTAATAAGGTTTGAGCTGTGGCTAAAATTTTTCCCACATTCTGGGCATTTATATGGTTTTTCTCCTGTGTGAATTCTCTGATGCTTTATGAGGGTAGAGTTACATCCAAAGCTTTTCCCACACTCAAGACATTTGTAGGGTTTCTCACCGGTATGTGTGCGCTGATGGCGAATAAGGCTGGAACTCTGACTAAATCTTTTCCCACAGTTAAGACATTTATAGGGCTTTTCTCCTGTGTGGGTCCTTTGGTGCTCAATTAGGACATAGCTGTGACTGAAGCATTTCCCACACACAGGACATTCATAAGGTTTCTCTCCCGTATGAGATCTGTGATGCTGAATAAGATGCGAACTACTACTGAAACTCTTCCCACATTCTGGACACTTATAGGGCTTCTCTCCTGTGTGTGTTCTTTCATGGATAATGAGGTGTGAGGTATTGCTAAAGTTTTTCCCACATTCATTACATTGATAGGGCTTCTCTCCTGTGTGGGTTCTCTGATGCTGAATCAAATGAGAGCTGTTACTAAAGCATTTCTCACACTCTGAACATTTGTAAGGCTTTTCTCCTGTGTGAATCCTTAGATGAGTTTGAAGGTGAGAGCTATTTTTGAAGTTCTTCTGACATTCAAGACATTTGTGGGATTTTTCTCTTTTGGGTAGTGTCTGACAGACAGTAATGTCAATGTTTTTTCTGGTGCCCCATTCCCAGGAAATAGATTTACTTTGTTCTTTTCCCATAGGTTTCCCCCATAGAGTTTCTGTCTTGCAGTTATTTTCATGAGTATCTTTCCACTCAAGATTCCAGAACATGATCCCTTCATTCTTTCCTAATGGAATTTCTTTAGTATCCTCATGTTCAATGTTTGGGAGAACATCTTTCTCAGACCTCTCTGATGGTATGTCCTTAGGTTCCTCATCCTTAGGGTATTTCTGGTCAAGAGTTTCCAAACTGTTCTTACTCTCTGAAAGAATAAAGAGAAAATATAAAGAGTGTGTCTGTCATGACAATAAAACCACAATAAACATCAATTAAGCACCTGCTGAATGCAGAGCACTGTGCTAAGTGCCAGTGGGGGCTTTGTGTAGAAAATGGTGCTTGAGCTGATTCTTGAAGGAAATGTGAGCTATGGCATAGTAGACAGAGCAGCTTTGGAGTCAGGAAGACCTGGATTCAATTCCTGCCTTGGATATACACTAGCTATATGATATGAGCAATGGGAAATCACTTTTCAGTATTCCAGGGAACTAGGATTAAAAATTACAAAAGTTGCTGACCTGCATGAGTAGGGCATTCCCTACACTGATGAAATCATAGGTCTGGACAAAAAAAGTGCAACAACTCCTACTGGTTCTGTCAGTGTAAAACCAGATTCATACATTGAACGAAAGCACAGACGAGGGACAATATCTATTAGCAACAGGACTAACTGTGAACCCACAGCCATATCTGCTATGAAAATAATAGTCATGCAAGCTATTTAATAGTTTTAGCAAAATTCAAAATAAGAAATCTCAGAGAGGTTGTTCTGGGGACTGAGACCATCCTCTCTGACCCTCACCTGTATAAGAGCTTCTCAAAATCTCTTTCTCCTTGGAGCCCTCAAGATTTGGTACCAACAACTCTTCCCCTTTCTCCATCAGGGAGATCACAACCAGCTGAGAGATCTGAAACCCTGTGAGAGGAGACAGGGAACATCTGCAGAAAATTATGCAAGTTTATCCCTCTACCTTCCCTTCCTCAAAATTGTTGTTTAACATTATCCAGCACTTAAAAGTATATTGTGTCCTACACTGAAATTATCAGAAACACTTTCTCTGCTCCCAGAAGACCACTCAAGAAAGTTCTTAATCTTTCTAAAAATGTTTAGATCCTAATGACGTGATTTTAAAAATTAATTTGAATTACATGGAATGTTCTAGATTTTCATACATGGTACCTGGAATTAGGGACAAAGGGCAGACGTTTTTGTAGTTGTACTTCCTCTAGAAATAGGAGGATTATAAATAGTTCCTTTGGAAATTGGAGGATTGTTAGAGCACAACCAAATCTCAGAGTTGGAAGGGATTTCAGAATCTATCTGGTACAATCTGTAGCTGAACAGGAATCTCTTCTTAAAAGTTTTCAACAAGTGATCATCTAGTCTCTTGCTTGAAGACCACTAGGGTCAAGGAATTCTCTACTTTCCTAAAGCAAGTTATCCTACTTTTGAATTGCACAAATCATAAGGACATTTTTCTATATATTAAAACTAAATCTACTTCTCTAGAAAAAAGTTTAATCTCTACTTCAGATGAGTTTCCCAAAGAACTGAAAACTATAATGTCCCTACTAAGTTAAAAAAAAAAAAACCACACACTTCATATTCCATGGTTTCCTGTCCCCTTACCAAAGTGGTTACCCTGTTCAGGATGCTCTAGCTTATCATTGGCCTTACTATAACACAGTACCTAGAACTAGATACAGTACTCCAGATATGGTCTGTCTCAAGTTGGATTACCTGTCCAGACCTCTATGTTTATTGCAGCCTAATGTTATATTTTTAGCTTTTCTGACTGCCATGTAGTACCCTTGCCTTCTATTGATTTTGTATTCTGCTAAAACTCAGGTTTTTCACATGAACTTTTTTGTCTGTTTTTTTCCTTTCTTTGTACTTATTAAAATGACGCAAGCTTTGACATTTATTTCTATGAAATTAAGCCCACTGTTTTGGCATGTCAAGATGTTTTTGGATCAAAGGAAGTTTTCTCATTTTCCCTCTGTGACCTAAATTGTGTGTCATTATAATGGTCCATCAAAGTTCTACTTCAAAATCTGAACATGGCATGGAAGTGCCTCCAGATTCTCAAAGGCCATGCCAGCACAGCGTGACATCTGGCATGTTTTAGGAGAGAAAAGATTTGAGAGTGGGCCAGAGGACCAATTGTACAATTATCTTCCAGAGAGCCAGCTTTCTATCCACTATACCTCCTAGCTGCCCTAAGCTATCCCTTGATGAGCTGTTAAATGGAAAGCTAAGAAGTACAACAGTTTATGCATTGATTCATTTATTCAATAAACATTTATTCAGCACCTAGCCATGCAAGGTGGAAATATAGACAATCAAAACTTCGGCCAAGTCACTTAAGCGTTCTAGATCTTAGTTTCCTCATCAGTAAAATTAGGGGTTTGGCCTAGACCGCTCTTTATGGTTCATATGAAGTTACAGCCTGTTGTGTTGTGCCACTCAGTTGAAAATGGCCTCAGAGATTATTTAGAACTGGTTCATTTGAGGTCTAAAATTGTAGGATTCTAGATCTAAATCTGACAGAGTTCCCACCGTCAAGAGCATAGGATTGTACATTCAGTTTAGCCAGGCACTCTATTTGGGTCCACAGCCTCAGCCTACAGGGAAGGAAACCGGGCGACTTGCTAGGGGTCTGTGTCCTAGCTGCAGAGGATCTGGGTAGTAACCCCGGGAACGCGGCGCGTGTGTGTGGGCGCACACAGGTTAGGGCCAGTCACAATCACAAGGACCTTCCACAGCCTGTATCCAGCAGTACCGTAGCTGCCCACAGGATCCTAAAGGCTGGTTTCCAGGGCTGCGCTGCTGGGGAGGAGGATGTGGCGGCATTACATCTCCGTGGTAGTCTGGGCCCTGAGACTGAAACAAGCACCACCACCTAAAATCGATTTAAACTCTCCGGGCGTAAAGCGATGGCCGGGCGCCGCCTGGCCCCGATGCCAGCTCAATGCCAGTGGGCTGGCTAGTGGCCGTGGGGTGCTACAGCCAGGGCAAAGACAAAAATCAAGTCCCGACTCCACGCCTGCCCTCGGGGCCACCCCAGAAGCTTCGGCCAGCCCGCGGGCTCCCCGGGGGCCGTCTCCCGCTGCCATCCCTTTACCCCGATCCAGAACTCACTGCTCTAGGGGCAGCGCGCTGGGCTCTGTGTTGCCCCGCCAGGTGCGCGGACATCGCGGGGGGAAGGGGACGGAGAGCATGGATTGAGCCCACCACCCCCGAGCACTTCCAAACCCAGGATATTGAGCGGGCAGAGGCGCGGACAGGAACCGGAAGTGAAGGTCGGGCCCCGCCCCCGGCGTTATTTTGACGGAGCCTCTCTAGGAGGCCGGGAGGGTTCCGGTCTCGTTGTCACTGCTCTGCACCCGTGCGATCTCGGGCTGCTTCAGGCTCGGTCTGTGGCTGGCCTCTGCGGAGCCTGAGCTGGGCGGTCATAGCCGATTACCAAGCGATTATCAGTGCGTCAGAGTCCGTGTACCTTTTGCCAAACTAGACCAAACCCGGGGATATCAGGCGGCCTGCCCAGCGTCACGAGACGCACAAGTATCAGTCCCATGAATAAACAGACGTTATCATGATAGTACTGTCTCTTGATTCAACCCCACCTGTTCCTTCTCAGGCCTTTCTCACTAATCCTCAACTCCCACCTCCCTTTCAGTCCCCCCAGCCCCCATATCCAATCCAGACCAAGTCCTATGGATTCTACCTTTGCAACATCTTTCCCATAGGCCTCTTTCTCTTCTCTGCCGGCGCCACCACCCAGGTGCAGGCCCTCATCGGCTCACAGTGGGACTATGGCAGTACCTTCTGATGGGTCTGCCCACTGCGAGTCTCTCCCCGCTCCGGTCCACCCTCTCTTCGGTCATTGCAGTGAAGTGCTCCCAAGGCTCTGTTCTGGGTCATCTTGTCTTCTTCCTTTATACTGTTTCACATGGTGATCTCATCAACTCTCAGAGATTCAACTCTGAGGCCCCAATCTGAGCCAATCGTGAATCTTTTGAAGAAGTCTTGATGGGGTGCTTGGGTGCTTGTGCTTGGACCCCAATTCCAAGATCACATTTCTCCTGAGCTTCAAAAAACACTATCCTTGACAGTTTTCTCCCCAGTTCAAGGACACTATGCCTAGCAATAACTCATGAGTGGGCACCAGTAAGACAAACTACCTTTCCCCACAATTACTCTTGAGTGGGCCCAGTAAAACAAACTATCTTTCCCCATCACAACAAGAACAAGCTGACCTCTGAAGAAATTCTCTTGCAAAACAGGACTATCTTGTAACCACAGAATTATCATGTATTGATACCCAAAGTTATCATATACAATCCAGAGGTCAAGCTATAGACATCAACTCTCAAAGCTATCTTGCTACAGACATAACCGACCAAAAATACACCCCCTGAGAAACCCCTTCCCCTGGTTTCCAGTAGCAAATGACTCCAATGACCAAGGTTGTAAGTTATCACCTAATTAGCATATCTGCCAGATAATCCACTACTTTTCCTACATAAGCTTTAGCATCATCATTCCTGTAGGTTGCAGTTTCCTTAAGAACTCTTGCCTGCTGAAAAGCCTAACAATAAATCTTTGCCACCTTGACTTAAAGAATGCTTGAGTCTGTGAATTCATTCCAGACCACCCTCTCTTATACTACTTCAGTCCTCAAGGGGTCGCTGTACCTCTAAAACCTCCCTCAAACCTCATCAATCTCATTATTCAAATTCACACTGAATTTTTTTTGGACTAGAACCAATTATCACTTCAAATAGTACAAATTTGAAGAAATGCATCTACTTTAGGAGCCTCCTTATTTGCACTGATTGGGATCTTGGAACTCATACCTCATCAGTACGCTCAGTACCTTCTGCCTCTCTAGAGGAGGGACCAAAAAAAAAACCAAAAACCTCTCCAAACCTCTATCCTGGCCAGCCACCTCTTCATTTCCTACCTGGCTGCTCTCCCATCCAGTGGATCAGTTCCCTCCCCCTTATCAGCACACAGAAGGCCCTTGACAAATATTTATTAACCAACTGACTTAATGCCTTCCCTCTGTTGGTTATGTCCAAATTATCCTTTTTATGTCTTGTTTGTACATATGTGAGCTCTCCCACTAGTCTGTGAGGTTTTTTGACAGCAGGGATCTTTTTTGCCTGTCTTTATATCCTCAGAACTTAGCACAGTGACTGGAACATAGAAGGTGCATGCAGTTCCATATCCTCTTCAAGGAGAGGTATCTGACTAGAGAGAAGAAGCCATCACATAGAGGATCTGACACCTTGTTCATATCCGTATGCCCAACTTGCTATATTAGAGCTATCAGGGAGTTTCTTTTGGGGGGAGATGTGGTACTCTGTCTCTGTCTTTCTTCCTCTCTCTCATTCTTTCTCTCTGTTGATCTGAGATAGGTTGTAATGGGAGAGCTCATTCACTCTGTATTGTCTGGTGTGCTCTCTTCTGTATAATTTTACTGATTTCTGTTTGCTATCAGCTTGGATAATGGGTTTATTTACTATTTGCTCTGCGTGGTCTTTGTTTAATTGACATTTGGTGGGAAAAGATTCAAGCCTTGTATATATAGCTTCTGATACTGCTTCCCCGTAAGGAATAGAGATCGGGAGTATAGCTCGAAACTAAAAATGATTTTCCCTAGACTAATAATATTGGAGGTAGGAGGCAGAGCTCTGAGAAGAGCAAAGTGACTAGCCTCGGGGACACAATCTCCTGTTTCCTGCTTGGGAGTAATCAAAGTCTTTCTTGGAAAAGGGTGGGTGAAGGAGATTCTAAAGATATCCATCCTTGCTTCCCTCGGAGCCATATCTAGACAGACAAATATAGGTACATATAACCTACATGGACAAAAAACACACATACACTACATTGACTAAACTTGACCAACCTAGATACCTCTGTAGTATAAAAAGAAGAAAATTGGCAGAATTCATGAGTAAAAATTGAAAAAAGGTGCCCAAGATAGAACCACTAGCTTGAGACAGCTTAATAAAAATGTGCAAAGTATGAGTAACAAGCAAAATCAATCAATTGATAAGTATTTATTAAGTGCCTACTATGCACCAGGCACTATGCTAAGCTCTGGGGACACAAAAAAGAGGAAAAGATGCCCTGCCCCCAAGGAGTTTACAATGTAATGGAGGAGATAACATGCAAATAAATACATACAATATACAGACAGCATGCAAATACATACAAAGCTATATACAGGATGAATAAAAAATAATCACCAAAGGGAAGGCATTAGAATTAAGAGAGTTTGAGGGAGGCTTCCAGTAAAAGATGGGATTTGAGACTTAAAGGAAATTTGGACTGAAAGGAAGCCAGGGAGGTCTGTTGGTGGAGTAGAAGAGGGAAAGCATTCCTAATAGAAGGATACACATTTGACCACAGAGGTATTAGTGAGATATGATGATATGAAACTGTCTTAATACAGACTTAGGAAGATTTGGAATGGCAAGGTCCAGGAAAAGGAAACATGGTGCTCACAACAAGACAGTAAAGCAATCCAGCTTTGTTGAGGGGTGATACTCACAAAATAAAGGCAGGATGGACCTAGGGCAGTCCGCTGGTGTTCTAGGTGGACTTGGACACCCTGGAAAGAATAGAATAGAGTACCCTTTCCCCACAAGCCAGTAAAATTTGGTGAGTTTTCATAGAGTTTTTATCTGGTTTTAGTAGGACTAGGCATTGGGGAAAGGGAGCAAGGCACCTATACTTGGACACTACTGGTGTGGAGTCATGCTAGTTGGGGGAGGCTGGGATAATTGGCAGCTAGTTGATATACTCCCCGATAAGGGGAAAGAGGCCACTGGATATTACTGCTGGTCTTTTTTTGGACTTGGTGGTTCAGGGGGTTTTGATCTTTCCCAAAGCCTTCTTCATTTAGCAGGTGAGGGAAGCTATTGTATCACCGACAATAAAGACCCATGACCATATTATGGTGCTGAGAGTGTATGCCTTAGTAAACAAACAAACAATCCAAGATAGGTAGAAGTGTAGGGAATGGAAAAAAAAGGTGAGATTATATATTATGAAGAGGAAATTCATAATTATATATTATGTGAGGAAATCCAGGAACCAGAGCAAGAAGCATGGTAGATGACATATGGGTAAAGAGTATACTATATAGACCAGGGGTCAGCAAACTCAGAGAGCCAAATCCCACCAACCTGTCTGATTTTGTAAGGCCAGCAGGCTAAGAATGTCTTTTACTTTTAAAATAAAATTGTATTTTAAAATGTAAAAACCATTCTTGGCTGAGGGGCATACAAAAACAGGTGATGGGTTGGCTTTGCCCCACAGACTAGTTTGCCAACACCTGTGATATGGACCATTGGAATGGAAAGGAAATAGAAGAAGAGTAAGGAAATAGATCATTAGGTTGTCATAATATAGTAGTGAGAAGGGACTTCACTTGCCTTTACACTTTCTGGGGCTCTTTCTCTGCCAAAAACCCAAGAATTAATAATTTCTTAGCTTACTAAAAATTAATATGATTTATTGTTATATAAATTTCATTTCTGGGAGAGGATTCTGGGAAGATGGTTGAGTAGGTCAAGAAAATTTTGGCTCTCCAAATTTCCTCCACAAAAAAAGACAGAATATCACCTTAGAGCAGCAGAAATAAATGCAGGGTAAAGCAGTTGTCCTTTTAAGACAATTCGAGAAGACCCCAGGAAAGAGCAGGGAGTAGGTTTGGCCTGAGTGAAGTGTGAACACCTCCAGGCCAACTCCTCAGCATGGACAAACAACAAGGTCTGGGGGCAGCTGGGTTGAGAGGCAGCCTCAGCCTTAGAAACTTTCATCTCCAAGACTGTGGTGGGGGGGGGGTCTGATGGCTGAGTACAAGAAGTTTGAAGGATCTTCCACTGTTGAGGGACGCCAAGTACAACTGTGCTGACCATTCGCATCCTAGGCTGTGGCTGCAGGGAAGAAGGAGCTAGCACAGACCTTGGGAGGGCAGTGGCAGCGGGGCGGGGACCCTGCTGGCTGTGGGTACTTGCAGGACAATCAAGTCCCTGGTTTCAGTGCCATTGCAGAGAGGACAGCTGTAATTTGCAGCCACTGGAGGGACCACAGGGAACAGAATCATTTGTGGGACAGTGTGGCTGAGGGTACTAGCCATGGCTTAGGAGTGGAGAGGAGAACCCAAGACTGGGCCCCCAAGACAGACCTCAGAAAATAACAGTAAGCAGTACCTGAGGCATGGAGTATCATTCTGATACCTCTGGACTAGAACTTGATTATACTATTAGCTGCTAAAAACAAAATAAAAGAAAAATAAATAAATAAAAATAAGTAAGCAAAGGAGAAAGAACCCAATCATAGATAGCTACTATGGGGACCAGAGAAGATCTGGCTTTATATTCAGAGGAAAATAATGGCAAAAAAGCCACTCCTTTTTCAATGAGAAACAAGTGGTCCCGAGCACAAAGAGTTCTTGGAAGAACTTTACAAAGACTTTAAAAATCAAATAAGAGAGATTGAGGAAAAATTAGAAAAAAATAAGGGCAATCCAAGAAAATCAAGAAAATTATGAAAAAAGGTCAACCAACTTGAAATAGACAATCAAAAAACTTAAAGAAGAAAATTATTCCTTGAAAACTAGAATTGGGCAAGGGGAAGTCAATGACATTCTAAGACCCTAAGAAATAATAAAACAAAATCAAAAGAATGAAAAAAATAAAAGAGAAAATGAAATATCTCATCAGAAAACAACTGAACTAGAGAACAGATCAAGGAAAAATAATGAGAGAATATTTGGACTACCTGAAAATTGTGATTAAAAAAAAGAATCTTGATACAATATTACAAGAATTTATCAAAGAAAATTGCCCTGAAATTCTAGAGCAAGAAGGCAAAGCAGAACTAGAAAAAATCTACTGATCACCTGAAAGAGATCCCAAGAAGAGAACTTACCGGAATATCATAGCCAAGTTTCAAAGCTCCCAGGTTAAGGAGAAAATGTTGCAAGCAACAAGAAAAAACAATTTAAGTATCATGGAGCTACAATAAGGATTACACAAGACCTAGCAGCTACTATGTAGAAGGACCACAGGTCTTGGAATACTATATTCCATGATTTATCCAGTGAAGTTAGCTATAATCCTGAATGAAAAGAATGGACATTTAACTAATGGAAAGATTTTCAGGTTTTTGTGATAAAACCCCTGAATTAAAGGAAAATTTGACATATAACAACGAGGAGAAGTATAAGGTAAACATTAAAGACCAATTATAAGGGACTCAATAATGTTAAATTGATTACTTCTTATTTGTGAAAATATTATCAATACCTTCATGACTGTCATGGTTATTTGATTAGGCTTGGAATAAGCTGAGTATGATGTGGTGATTCTAAAACAAATAAGTGTGTTGGGAGAGATAAAAAGGAATAATCATCTCATACTAATGAGGCATAAAAGGAAAAATTGATACAGAAAAAGCTAATAAGGGGGAGGTCTGGTAGTGCTGGAAACCTGCTCTCATCGGGATGGGTTAAAGAGGGAACATATATATATATATATATGTGCGTGTGTGTATCTATATATGTATATATAAATATAGATACACATACATACATACATATGTGTGTATATATACGTAATGTATGTATATATATGTAATGTATGTATATATAAAAGTGTTCTAAATTCAGAAAGAAATAAGAAGGCAAGGGGATAGAGTAGGTGGAGAGAATAAGGGAGGGACTCTTGGAGGGGTGGGTAAGTTAAAAGGAAGGTAAGGTAGCGGATAGAAATAAAACAGAGGAGTGAGGAGGTATAGGGTAAATAGAGCAAGAGAGATAGTGAGGAAAAATAAGGAGGGGGAAAATACACAAGTAATTGTAGCTTAGAATGTGAATGGAATGAATTTATCCATAAAATGGAAATGGATAGCAGATTAAAAATTTGAATTCAACAATATGTACATATACATGTATGAGTATATATGTATATATTTGTATGTTTATAGATATCTGTGTATATGTATATATATCCGCATTTAATTGTAACCTTCTTTAGGGTGGGGATTGGGGAAGGAGAAGAAAAAAAAAGTAAAAAGTACACAGCAGAGAACAAAAGAAAACCAACAAGGAAGCAAAGCTGGGTAGCTTTGAAAACAATGTGTAGTATTTATTATATAGGTTTTCTTGAAATGGAAATTTATTATTCTGTATTGAATCTTATCTTTAATTCTTCTGTGTGCATGGCAAAAATTTTTCTTTTCTCATTTTTAATTTACAAATACACCTAAAATTTATAAGAAAAGAAAAAACCTATATATATATTAAAAATAGCTAAATTTAATTTCTGAATATATCTCTACTCCTTCCCCTACTTGTATAATTATCCTTTGTATCAAGAAATTAAAAAAAAGAAAGAAAACATTTTAGCAAAATCAACCTATACATTGGCTGAATCTGACAGCATATGCAATAGTCTCTACCCTTTGTTCCCCCATCTCTGCAAGAAAGGAAGAAAAATATATTTTCTCAGCACTTTTCCAGGGTCAAGGTTCTTGTTCATTATACCACATCACCCAAATTTGTTGTTTTTGTTCTTTTCATCTATGTTCGTTTTTTTTTTTTTTACTCAGTGATATTTTCAAAAGTCAGTTCTCTCTCTGGAAGTGGATAGCATTTTTCATTGTGAGTCCTTTGGAATTGTCTTGGAACATTGCCTTGATGAGAGTAGCTAAGTCTTTCACAATTGATCATTGTTACAGCATTGCTGTTACAGTGTACAATGTTTTCCTGGTTCTGCTCACTTAACTTTGCATGAGTTCATATAAGTCTTCCCAGGTTTTTCTGAAACGATCCTGCTCATCGTTTTATAGCACAATAGTTGTTCATTCTTTTTTCAGTTGTGTCTAACTCTTCTTTGTGACCCCATTTGGGATTTTCTTTGCAAAGATACTGGAGTGGTTTCCCATTTCCTTCTCCAGCTCATTTTACAGATGAGGAAGCTGAGGCAAACAGGGATAAGTGACTTGCCCAAAGTCACGCAACTAGTAGAGGCCAGATTTGAACTCATGAGGTTGATTCTTCCTGATTCCAGGCCTGGCACTCTATCCACTGTGCCATACAGCTGCCCATTCATAATATTCCATCGCAATCATATACAACTTGTTCAGTCATTCCCCAACTGATGGGCATCCCTCTAATTTCTAATTCTTAGCCAACACAGAAAGAGCTGCTATAAATATTTTTGTGAAATGAGTCCTTTTCCATTTTCGTTGATCTCCTTGGGATACAGACCTAGTAGTTGTGTTGCATTGGGCATGGTTCCAAATTATTCTCCAGAATAGTTAGATTAGTTCACAATTCCACCAATAGTTCATTAAGTGTTTGTCACCTGGATCAGATGAATTACATTCTTAGATGGACTGAAAGAACTGGAAGATGTCATTGCTGAGCCACTGTAAGTGATATTTGAAAGCTCAAACACAGCAGGAGATGTATAGACAGGATTAGAGATGAGTAAAATGTCCTGGTTTAGAAAAAAGAAAAATAATGGAGTCTACCAACTATAGGCCAGTGAACTTGCCCTAAATTCCTGGCATGATAAGTGAATGTCTAGAAAAAGAAACTAATCACAAAGGTAAATAGATTATGTCGAACTAAATTCAGTTCCTTCTTCGACAGATTTACTAGGTGGGTATATCAGGAGAATGCTATAGACCTAGTTTACCTAGATTTTATTTTTGTTTATTTGTTTTTAAGACTGCATCTCCCTATTTCACCCACGCTGGAAGTGCAAGGGCTACTCACAAGCCCATTTGCCTTCTATTTAGTATATGAACCTGTGCTGTTTCTGACCTTGGCCAGATTGCCCCTCCTTAGGGCACACCAAATTAATGTTGTACTTATGGCTCAGCCCACTGTAGCTCACAATGCCTAAGCATCAGCCAGCAACATTTCCCTGCCAGCAGGAATTAAAGGTGTGGCCCCCTCCTTGGCTCACTTAAGATTTTAGCAAAAGGTTTAATAATATTTCTCACTGTTCTTGTGGTAAAAAGGATGAGATAGGGACTGGATGATAGATCAGCATGGTAGATTTGGAAATGACTGAATGGCTGGACCCCAACAAATCAGTCACCAATGATTCCATATGATTTTTGAAAGGAAGTCTCCAGAGGATGTACCAGTGGGATCTGTGCATGGTCCCTATGCTTACATCTTTGTTTATAACTTGGATAAAGGCGTGGATGGAATACTTATCAAATTTGTAGATGACACAGAGCTAAGGAGAGCTCAGATAGTGGATGATACGATTTAAAAGTACTCTAACAGGTTAAAGCATTGGTTCAAATGTAATAGGATGGACTTTAATAGAATCAGTGTAAAGTCTTTCTTATACTTGGGTTAAAAAGTATCTGCTTCGCAACAAAATGGGGGAGATGTGGCTTGATAGCAATAATTTTGAAGAGATCTGGAGGGGTCTGCCAGCAATGTGATATTTTAGCTCAGAAAGCTAATGTGACTTTAGGCTACATTAATGTTCTCTTTTCTGTCCGATTTATTTGGTTATCTCATCTGGTTCCATGAGTTCAGTTAGCATCTCTCAGTACATGCTTCCCCAGTCCAGTCTGGCATGTCCCAATCAGCATGTTCAACACTAAATTAATTCTCCTCCTTTATTTCCCTCCAATCTGTCCCTTTTGTCCTAACTTTCTTACAGACTTTGAGGGAAGGGAAGCATTTATTAAGCCAGGAACTGTAATAACCACTTTATGAATATTATCTCCTTCTAGCCTCGTAACAACTCTGGCAAGTAGGTGAACTTATTATCACCCACCCCCATTTACAGGTTGAAGAAACTGACACAGAGAGAAGTTAAATGCCTTACTCTTGGATTACACAGCTGATAAATGTCTGAGGTTGAATTTGAATTCAGGGCTTTCAGACTCCAAGCCCAGTGTCCTATCCACTGCACCCCCTAGCTACCTCAAAAATTCAGAGAGAGGAAACAACCTCAAAGGGATTCAAGTCCTCTATCTTCTGATTTGAAGTCAGATACCTTATTCATTGGGTAGCCCTTTTTTCTTCCTTGTCCCTACCTCTGCCCCCTCTCTAAATCCTAATTCTACAACATATTTCATACTCATATCCTTTTCTCTACTCATGGCAAATATCTTAACCCAGTCTCCCTTTCACCTCTCTCCTAATATCTATCGTAATGGCTTCTTAATGGGTCTCTCTGACTCATCCCCCCACCCCCAATCCATCCTCCTACTCTTTGGCATAGTTGCCAAATTAATAATCCTTAAGCACTCTTCTGACCATGATAATCCCCTACTCACAAAGTTTCAGTGGCTTCCTCTTGCCTTTAAGATAAAATTCGGAATTAAATAATTTGGAATTAAAAGCCATTCTCCAACAAGTCTTTCTACACTGACTTTTCCACCCTCAGTCCAGCATCCTTCTCACACTGGAGATACCTCTACCCCTGTGGCCCACTCCTCTGACAGGTGGGTTCCTTCCTGGGACTTCCCTTTGAGGAAGTTCCCAGGCCAGCCATGGTCACTTCTTTCCTGTTTCTGATGCTGATTTTCAAGACTTTTCTGCCTTGCCTCCACTAGATATCTCCCCACCAACCCTGCTTTCTTCCTCTCCCAGCACTGTTCCTGGCTTCTGGACTTCAAAATCATATTCTCATACTGAGGACCTTCATTTCCTCCCCTTTCCTTCAGCTCCCTTTTGTGCGTTGTCCTTCCCTCATCAGAATGTAAGCAAGGCAGGGACTGTCTTTCTTTTTGTGTTGTATTTGTATTCCCAGTGCTTGGCACAGTGCCTGGCACATTTTGGGGTTGTTGTTGTCCAGTCCTGTCCGACTCTTCCTGATCCTGTGGACCATAGCATGTCAGAACTGTATATGGGGTTTTCTTGGCAAATATTCTGGAGTGGTTTGCCATTTCCTTCTCCAGTGAATTAAGGCAAAGAGGTTAAGTGACTTGCCCAGGGTCACACAGATAGTAAGTGTCTGAGGCTGGTTTTGAACTCTAGGCCCAGTGGAGTTATTAGGAAAGAGGTAAAAGGGAGCCTGGGCTAAGATATTTGCCATGAGTAGAGAAAAGGATATGAGTATGAAATATGTTACAGAATTAGAATTTAGATAGGGCGCAGAGGTAGGGACAAGGAAGAGAAAAGAGCTACCTAATGGATAAGGTATCTGACGTCACATCAGAAGATAGAGGACTTGAATCCCTTTGGGGTTGTTTCCTCTGTCTCACCTTCTGAGGGAGCTAAGTGGTGCAGTGGATAGAACACTGTTCTTGGATCCTGAAAGCCCTGAGTCCAAATTCAGCCTCAGACATTTATCAGATATGTAATCCAGGAGTAAGGCATTTCAACTTGTCTGTCTCAGTTTCTTCAACCTGTAAATGAGGGTGGATGATAATAATATTACCTCCCTCCCATCCACTGAGCCACCCAGCTTGCCTTGCCTGACACATAATAAATGCTAGTTTTTCTTTCATTTCTTCCCTCTCTTCTTTCCTCGTTCCCTCCTTCCTCCCTCCCTCTGTCCCTACTTCTTCCTTCCTTCCATCCTCCTTTCTCCATGTAAGTCCCTTGGAGATAGGATTTATATTTCTTTTTTGCTTATATTTTTTATTCCCAGTAATTAGTACAAGGCTTGGAACATAGTAAGTATATAATAAATACCTGTCCCCCTGCTCGCTCGCTCGCTCTCTCTCTCTCTCTCTCTCTCTCTCTCTCTCTCTCTCTGTCTCTCTGTCTCTGTCTCTCTGTCTCTCTCTCTCTTTCTCTCTCTCTCTCTCCCACTCTGATGCATTCTACATTCTAGATAAACTGGCTTAATTGCTGTCCTTAAGCTCATGCCATTTAAGGATCATTTGAAGGAACCAGGTTCCTTAGCCCTGAGATGAGATGACTTAGACAGGGCATGATCACTTTCAAACATTTGAAAAGCTGCCATGTAGAGCAGCAATTAGATGTGTTCTGCTTGGCCCCACAGAGGGCACAACTTGGTTTCTCAATGAAAGTTGCGAAGAAGCAAATTTGGAGTCGATAAGGGGAAAATTTTGCTAACAGAGCTTTTCAAAGTTGTAATCAGAGGTGTGCTGGTAAATATTTAACAAGTGTCTCAGGAAATACATATGCATGATATACATTTACATTTAATCTGCATTATTAATGTCTTCTCCATCACTCTCTTAAGTCTAGCTGATCAACAAAACAATCTAGCCCTGATTTGTAGCATTTGAAGATTTTTGAAGTGCACATTCTCACACCGAAAATTTAATAATCTTTTCTCATAGTCAGATCAGGTGACTCCAGCCCAGCCCTAAGTGTAATAGGCTGCTTCTGGTGCCAATGGGTTTAAGGCCCTTCACAAAGCGACTCCAGCCTACATCTTTTCAGGCATATTCCATATCGCTCTTCTTGACTTGCTGCTGGCCAGCCAAACTGAGGAGGCATTTTGTTCTTCCTTATGCAAGACATTCCATGACTAAGTAACTTGGCTTGAGGGGAGAAACAACAATAATGTCTTTCTATTTTCTGTTCTTGCTCTTGACCAGGTATTTTAAGAAACAGATAGGTAACTCATCTTTCTTTGAAAAAAAGGTAACATTTATTAAAATTACTTCTTAGTGAAAGAAGAGATTTTTTTTTATTTAATAAAAAGTTGGGATTTTTGTTTTTTAAGATGTGAGCTTCAATTGTAATATAAGAGATTTAGGTTGGGTATGATGTAAGGAGATCAGGTCAAGTTGTTAAAAGATAACAGGAATTCCCCAATGGTGGGGAATCAATCTTAGAGTAGGAATTCTTAACATTTGTTGTGTCTTGGCCCTCTTTAGCAATCTGATGAAGCCATTGATCCCTTCTCAGAATAATGGCTTTAAATGTATAAAATTAAATACTGAACATTACAAAGGAAGGCAAAGACTAATAAAAATAAAGGTGTATTTTTTTTCTATCCAAGTCCTTGAATTCTGTGAAATCTGTCATGAGTAGTCCATGTACCACAGGTTAAGAAATGCTAATTTAGAGGTTTCCTTGTATTTTAAAGAGTTCATAAATAAAGAACAAGAGTGAGGGGAAGGAAAGAAACAAGAATTTATTAAGTACATACTGAGTTCCAGGCACTGCACTAAGCACTTAATAAATATTATCTTCTTTAATACTCATAAACACCCTGGGAGGTAGGTGCTATTATTACCCCCATTTTATAGATAAGGAAACTGAGGCAAACAGAAGTTAAGTGGCTTGCCCAGAGTTATACAGCTAAGAAATGTCTGAAGCTGGATTTGAATTCAGGTATTCCTGACTCCAGGCCCAGGGCTCTGTCTATTGTGCCACCTAGGGAAGTGGGGAAGGGAAAAAGAGGAAGAGGGGTTGTCTTCTGACTCCTATTTTTCTCTTCTTTCTCCATTTTTTTTTAGTATCCTGTCTCTTTTGCTCCCATACTTTTCCCAGAGTGTTAGAGATAGGGATGGAAGGGGATGGCCCTGGACTGAACGTAAAAGACTGAACTAGAGAGACTGTTCTGATTTGGGTGAGGCCATTTGCCACCTTTCAAGTTTATCTTGTTTTCTCCAGTAGGTAACAGCCTCTAGAATGTGTTCAGCCAGAGGAAAGCTTTTGAACTACATGCCAAGCTCCACCTTTACCCTAGGCAAGGATGGCAAAGTGGCCAGAGTTTGCAGAGCCAACCTACCCCTACCTTACACATCTACCTAAGAGGCTTATTGCTTCCCCATGGTCCTCCTCAGTGCCTGCACACTACTGAACTCCAGATGTCTAGTATTCTTCAATCTGCCCTTGCCTGTGCTCTCTCTAAAATTACCTCTTCTTCCTTCTTAAAGTCAAGAAAATGCCCCTTTCCTGAAGACTGCCAATTGATTTTGTTAATTAACTCAATCAATAAATATTTAGTAAGCTCATAGCGGGGCAGGAAGGTGGCACAGTGGATACGGTGCAGGACCTGGAGTCAGAAAGACTCATTTTATCGAGTTCAGATCGGGCCTCAGACTCTTACCAGCTGAGTGATCCTAGGTGAATCACTTAACTCTGTTTGCCTCAGTTTCCTCATCTGTAAAATGAGCTGGAGAAGGAAATGGCAAACCACTCCAGCATCTCTGCCAAGAAAACCTCAAATGGGGTCGCAAAGAGTCGGACATGACTGAAACAACTCAACAACAGCAGCAGCAGGCTCCTACTCTGTGCCAGGCACGGTGCTAAGAGCTACAGGTACTCTGTTAAGCAATTAGGTGTGACTAGGTTTCTTCCTGGTGAAATATTTAGATTTAAAAAGGACAGTGGCTCAACCCAAAGTGAATCTCTAACTGGTGAAATGCAGGAGGTATATTTTTGAGTAAAGGTCCTAATATTTCAGATTTCACCAGCCTCTGGAATGAGTGCAACTAGGAAAAGATTCTTCTTACCTCTTGATGTTCCTTGTGTTCTGCACATTTCTCCTCCTCCGTCTAACTTAACTAGTCTGCCAAGGGGGCAAAATATATGTCCTCAGTTTTGCAGTTCCATTTCATCCACTACTCATCTGTCTGTCTCTTCTTTACAATGAGTTCTGCACCCCATAGGACTTAATAAAGCAAAAAGTTATGCTTAAGGAGATGAGAGGGGTTGGTTAATTCATTTCCTACCAGAGTCCTAGAAACCACAGAATCATGACTCCACAAATATAAATTAAAAGAGCTGGAACTAGGGATGGGGAAGTTGGGCAGTCACCTAAGGTGCACTGAGGGATATTTGTTAATAAACTTTTTATAACACATATTTTTTATTTTTTATAATGCACAAATTTTTGAAGTCAGATAATTCTACTCTTTACTAAACCTATTTTGTAATATATCAAGGTGCATGTGTTTCTGTGAAGATTCAAAGCTTCCAGAGGATAGAAACCCAAGGGACATACTTTTTAGTGAGGTTTTAGGGATGGTGGTTCTACAATGAAAAAAAATGCCCGGGGCAGACAAATGCTTTGTCCTAACTCTAACAGAAGGTATTTCCACAATTTGTCGGTGGAGAGAGTTGAACTAAGATCATAGCTGATTGATTTAGAACTGAAAGGGACCTTAAAGATCATGGACTAACTGAGGCCCAGAAAGGTAAAAGTCATACAGGTAATAAATGACAGAGTTGATATTTGAATACAGGGCTTTAACTATAAGTTCGGTGTTTTCTCCATGCCACCACAATGCAGCTATTGCTAATTAACTCTAATGATTGCACCAGTCTCTCTCCTATACTAAGGCTACCAAAAGGAGATAAATAGTATAAAACAATAGATAAAATAGTAGATAAAGCAAGGACAGTCCAAGCTTTTGGGCAGGTATCTAGGTTGACCCTTTATATTCTAGTAGTAATGAGATTAGAGTTGTGTGTTTTAGAAAGAAGAAAAGCAAGAGAGACCTATGAGAACTTTTAGCTAAGCATTTCAGTTCTGGGAAGAATAATTACCTGGACAGTTTTCTCTGTCTACTTTTATTTATGTTCTCCTGTGTTATACATGTTTCTGGGAAAAGTCTTGTGTGCGAGATTATACAGTGAAACTATTCAAGGTCTTAGTCAACAGACACACCAAAAGGCTGGCGGCGACGTGTCAAAGTTATGCAGTACAAGCTTTACAAATTCATCCATGTGTCTTGAATGTGTCTTCTATAAGCCTGCAGAAAGACAGCGTGTCACTGAATAAATTATCCGGAGAGGGAATGCCAGCCCAGTGGCTTTGTCAGTTGTTCTTCGTTATTCCTAAAGGACTGTAGTATCCCTGTTGGCCACCAGGGGGATCTCAGCCAGTAGTTGCCTAAACAGTTTCTTGCACTAACTATGGCAATGAGAAATTGGTTGGCCTGACTATTCCGGCTGGGTTCAGGTTTGACCAAGAAGACAATGGAATATTGTTTAAAATGTAACATATGAAATATGCTATCTCTATATCGTCTCTCAGTTCATGACGGGCAGGATCAACCTGGCAATGTGATCGTATTGCATTATTACAGGGCGTCCAAAATGCGGCCCGTGGCCGCATATGCTACCCCCAGGGCGGTTTTATGAAGCCTGCCTGTGGGTTTTAATTTTCACGAACGAAAAAATAAAATAATAATTTGCAAGGAATGTGTATTAGATTTTTTAATTCTGTCACTAATAAATAATCTTGTTGATGTTAATTTTCTTTGGTGTTTTTAAGCAGTGTTATGGATGGAATGTATCGCACAGAATTTTCAATCCATCTATGGGATGCGTTCAGTCTATACAATGCAGACTAGCCAATATGCACCTACCCTTATACTGTTGTGTTGTCGCTTCGTTGTTTTGCTTTTGCTGTAGAGCTTTGCGCCTTTGCCTGTCGTATTGATGATGCGCATTCCCCCACTTTCTATTAGTGCACTGTATTTTTTATTTTGGGTGCAGCCCTTGAATAATTATTTTATTTTTAATGTGGCCCTAAGATAACCTAAGGTTAGACAGCCCTGTTGTATTATATTATATGTGTATTGTATTGTAAAAGAAAGAACCCTGGATTTAGAGATAAAGGAACTTGAGTTCAAATACCAACTCTCCTACTTATTACTTGGATAACTTTGGGAAAATCACTTTGCCTCTCTGGGCCTCAGTTTTTTAATCTGTAAAATGAGAAGGCTGGATCTATAGACCTCTAAGTTCCCTTCTAACGCTAGCTGCATGATCCTATAAGTTGTCACACTATAATCAGATAATTATTCATAGCATAAAGTGAAAGGAAAATAGATCGAGTGTACCTATGTGGTTACATCTGCCCCTGGCTTGCCCTCCCTTTGGGTGTGGTTCCCAACCATACACACCAATAACTCATGGAAAGGAGCAATGAAAGGGAATGACTGTATAACATCTCTATGTAACAGACCATAAATTAGGGAAAATGGAAAGGGATCAGGGTAGAAATGGCACTGGAAGCGAGTCTTTCATTCCCAGACCAATGGGATTTCCAGTAGTTGGAAGTCTCACAAAAAAGCTCTTCCTCAGAGCGAGTCTCTGGTTATCTAGATTACATGATTACCACAGCAGTAGCAGAGTGACTCTGACCCTTCCATCTAGGTCATGGAAGCCTAGGAGTCCAAATCCACTGGCAGCAGCTGCTTCCTCACCCCCACCTGCCCTTGCCCTTATGGTACTCGGAAGTTCTAATCTGAGGTCAGTTGAAGGTAAAGAAGATGAAGCCAACCCTGGCTGCCTTACCCACGCACCCCTGACCTATATCAGAGGCTTCTGACCTGTCATAAGTGAATGTTTCCTTGACCCCTGTTGAATGGAGAAGGAACACTTTCTTTTCATTCATGCCTGGACTCTTCTCTTGCTCCTTGCCTGCTGCCTGTCACTCTGTTAAAACCTCTGGAGGCCCTTTCTTGATTAATGACTCCCTCCACAAAACACTATTTTAGGAAAGATACTGGCCATGCTTCCTCTCACTCATACCTAGAATCTTTCTTTGGATTCTTCCTTGCCACCAATTAGGTCTGCTTCCTCCCCGTCCCACTCAGCTTTACAATTCCCCTTTCTATGTTATTTTCCTCCATTAGAATATAGGTTCATTGAGGGTAGGGAATACTTTTTGCTTGTATGTGTATCCCCAGTGTTTAGTGCAGAGCTTGGCACACTGAGTACCTTCTGCCCCTTCTTCTTATGTGTTGTCTCCCTCCTGTAAAATGGAAGCTCCTTGATGGCAAGGACCTATTTTTCTTTTTCTTGTATTTGTATTCCTGGCACTTGGCATGTGTCTGGCACATAGCAAACATTTGATAAGTGCTTGTTGACTACTGAATGACAAGCATCACCAGGAACAATTCTACCTTTCTTTTGCTTGCTGGATCATTGTCATCCAAGGCCCTAGAAGTAAACAGTAATTCAGAAAATAGAGCAGAGCCAGGACACAAACAACAAAAGGTTTTATTTCACAAGGCCAACAATAGCTGCATCCCTGACATCTTCTGAACCTTTCCGCCTTCTCTTAAGTGTGTCTCTGTCAAAAGTCATGAAATCCTGGCAGTCGGGGATCTTGGGACCTTGATAGAAGGTCTTTTATACTTTTACAGTTAGGCATATGTGACTGCCAAATATCTTCTGAGGAAGAGCAGGTCCATAAAAATGGACTAGATTCATGTATTTGAGATCATTTAAGTTTGATCTTGCTTGAAGGTGGAAGGATAGACTGGATCATTTATTCAAAACCATATAATTCTATTATTATTAGATATCATTTCTAGTTATATCAGAGCCCCCCCAAATGCTAAACTGTGCCAGCAGATGGCTCCACAGACAACAGTATGCTTCACTATCTCCAAAATGGCCCCCAAATAGAACCAAAACTGTATGCCCCAAAGGGTGTTTCCTGTGAGCCTAAGGTTTTTTGTAGTGTGAACGTATTCTTAGTACATAATAAGTTTGAGAAAGAATAATGAACTAAATTATGTAAACCATTTTGAATTATGTAAAAAACAAACAGGGGCCAGTCATTTCTACCTGAAAGATGTTCCTTCTCCATTTTGGCCTTTAAAGTCGTTGTTCTTAAACTTGTTTGTTATTGAATTCCCCATGCCTCATGGCACCCCCTCCAGCAAAATTATCAACAACACCACTGAACAGATATCTTCCAGAGTTATATTTCCAAGTATTTCAGTCTTCTTGTGTCTCATGAAGGCATAAATATTTCTGGTTCTTTGGATCCACAAGCAATAAAATAAAACAAAAAACCCCAAACTGCAAACTATGGAATCAAGTCAGCTTTCTTCTCCAGCCTAGTCTTGTTTCTGTCAGAGGACTGGGATATTGGAGGCTCAGTAACCTGATGGAAGGAGTTGAGGGTAGTGAACCAGGTCATATGGAGATGGAAAATTCTGGGATTTGCGTCCAGAAACAAAGGTTAAAAATGCTCTGTTTATTTCTGAAATACATACTCAAAATCAGAACAGCCATGGTTAGAATTAATAAAGCATTGGTACCTTCACGTTAGCCCTTCACGGCGTCTCTTCTATGAACTTCTTGTCTTACATGCATATCCCAGATATCACTCATTCTCAGCTGTCAGGTCAAAGATTAACCATAGAAATTTAAAACTTTAGAACTCACGTAGTCCAGTCCCATCTTGTGTGGGAATTTTTTCTTCAACATCTATAGTAGGAAAAATACCTCCTAAGAACCTGCCATGAAGGCTTGGGCCAACTTTTTCCCTTATGGGCTAGGGCTGTCGAATTTCCTTAAAAGGTGTTAGAACTATCCCCGAGGCCTAATTGACCCAAAGGACAAGGCTTGAATCACTTAATGTAGTTTCCTGGTGGCCAGAGGGCAAATACTAGAAAAATAAGAATCCATGGCTTTCCCTTAGACCAGACACCATCACCAATCCATTCAGAGAAACTGTTCAACTGGATCAGTGTTATGGCCTTGCTGTGTATGATTCCCATGCTGTGGCTAAATAAACCTCGTTTTGTTCGCTGTTAGAAGGTTTACAGTTTTCTCATTTCGTTCTGCTTCCAAATGAAGCCAGCCTAGATCAGACCTGTCCTTCCACCACATCCCTGCCATTTGTTCATCTACCCTCTGCTGGTAGACTGAAAGTGACAGAGCTCACTCCTTTGTGAATGAGAGCTCTCTGTTAATAAGTGACTCAAATTATAAAAAGTTTCTATTTTACATTGAGTGAAACAAAATCTGTAGCTTTCACCTATTGATTCTTATTAGGTAGAAGTCTGCTAGATCTGTGCTCTGATAAGTGAGGCTATTCTGACCAACAGTGCAGATTGCAACCCATCCTCACCTGTCCATCTTGTGTGACTCTAGTCCTTGCTCAACTCATGTTTACTCCAAGGAGTCTACTGGAAACCTTCTTCACATTCACTTGACATTCTGTGGATGCCGATGGAGCATGAAGTCTGTTTAATGATTATGCCTTGGTCTCTATAAGTTATAGGTGCATCTTTTTAAAAGTCATATACCTCTCTGATAACGTCTTTTATACCACTTCTATGAAATTCCACATTTGTAATAGGTTGTATTTTGCTTACACTTATCATATTTCTAGCCATTGCCCTTTAGGCAATGTTGAACATGGTAGTATCTCATTATTAGATCTGTACAACATCAATGGAAGACCATTGTCATTAAAAAGATGGGCTCTTATTTCAGGGAGAAGCATGGGGCCATTTTGTATTTTTCTCTGTTGCATAACTTCATTAAGTGGCTCGGTGACTTGGTTATGACCTGCTCTACTTTGTTAATCTAGCATTTGGAAAGCAGGTTCCCTTTTGAAGGAAATATGCTTGGAACCTTTCCAGCCTGGTTGAATCTGCCAGGATTTGTTCTTAAGAACAAGTTCACTTGTGAGAATCCAGTGTCACCTACTTGCTACCAAGAAGCATCAGATTGCCCCGAATAGATGAAGGGAGATATCACATCTCCTTTAAGTCTTCTCTTCTCCAGGCTAAAAATTCTCAGTTTCTTCAACTATTCTTCATACTACATTATAGCTAATTTATATTATTAATGTCCCTCAAAATATGCTGCCTAGATTTGAGCATAGTACTCGACATACAGGTTTGATAAATTCAAAATACAGTAGAGCTTTCCTTGTTCTAGATGCTACATTTCTTGCTAATTTAAGCAGTTACAAAAGTCCTACTGTGATGCTTCATTGTGGTGTAAAGGTGACCTGATATCCTCAAAGACTGTGCCATAAGAGCACAAGCTCTTATAGATTCTACTAAGCTGGAGGTCACTGAATACAAGCCAAGTGACAGACTGCGTCAGCTATCTGAGGACTAGCCAAGCCAAGTTCAGAGGGGCTTATCAACAGAAGGTCGGCCACCAGGTGATGAATTTTTCTGGCCGTAGCAACCCATAAAACAAACATTAATACAAAATACTTCTCAGTCTTGTGCAGCATTGATATACTAAACAGTGAAGTATTGGAATAGTAGAAACTAGGGCAGAGGATACTAAAAATCAGTTTGTAGGCCATGGATTTATAAACCATAGACTAGAACCACAGCTCTGGACTTACACAAACTATATTCAGTCTTGGAGGATTCTTAATAAATGACTTTGTGGCTCACAGCTTTATCTAGGGAATATCAGATCACGATTAGTTCTCTCCCAAGGATAAAAGGACCTTCATTTCCCAAGTAAAGACCTGAGCTAACTAAATATCTGAATATTGGATAGGTTTCCAACATAAAACAGAAAGGATTCCTAATAAACCCATAAATAGTCAGTATATTAATTGACTCAGTCAATAAGCATTTGTTAACCATTTACTACATATACGGCACTGTACTAAGCACTAGGGATTAAGAGAAGGGCAAAAGACAGCCCCTGACCTCAAGGAGCTTATAATCTCCAGAAACCCATTATTCCACATGATTCACCAGCAAAGAGAGAGATTTGGGTTATTCTTCCTCTAGGCCTTGGCATCTTCTTTCCTAAGGGGCTGTATGGAAGTATAAGCTTCTCTCCAGGGGCATAGTCTATCCTGGCTCTTTACCGCTGTTCCTGGGGGCTCTTAGGATGTCTGTTTCTGTTGGTCTGACTCTCTCTCTCTGGAAGAAATGTCCGTTTTCCCTTGTATCTCTTCTGGTAAGATGGATGGATGGATGTCCCTTTCAAAGTGACAGTCCCAGGGCCAGCTTGTGTGTGTGTATGTGTGTGTGTGTGTGTGTGTGTGTGTGTGTGTGTATGTAAAATCACTATTATTGCCGAAAAGGGCCACAAAAGCCAGTATGAGCTCACACCCTGTCAGAGTTCACCTCATCCGGGAAAGAATATAGTTTGTTCAGGAGATAATAGAATGAAGCAAGGCTTACCCAATTCTTCTGGGGCAGCCCGGGCATTTCGCTGTAAGCAAACATTGAAGGAGGTGGTGTGGACTGGTGGGAAGGGCACTAGCTCTGGCAACAGAGGTCCTGGGATCAAACTCCCAGATTTGACACTGATTACCTGTGTGATCTCGAGCAAATCAATTGACCTCCCTGGGCCAAGGTTTCCTCCTCTGTGAAATCAGAGGGTTGGACTAGCTGTCCCCAGAGGCTTTTTCCAGCTCTAATAACATAACGATAGGTGGTATTTATTCTGTATTCTGAGATTCGCAAAGCACTTTACATTGGTTAACTCATCTGATCCTCCTAACAATCCTGTGAGAGAGGTGCTATTATCCCCATTTTTACAGATGGGGAAACAGAGGTTAAAAGAGCTTGTGTTCTATGATCCTATGAACACATGGTCTTAGTCCAGTAGCCAATGAGCTGCCACACTACTGGAGAAAATGACCACATCCATCTTGACAGGCTTACCATGAATAAAGCCAGAAGACAAAGGGGTAGCTACATGGTTCAGTGAAAATGGTTCAGTGGTAAGGAGAGTAGAAAAGATGCTTTCATTTCACACCCAAAAGCAACAATAAGAACTAATATTTGCATGACATTTTAAAGGCTTGCAGAATACTTTCCATATATCATCTCATTTAATCTTCACAACAACTCCATGAAGTAAATGTTACTCTTCTCCCTGTTTTTCAGGTAGGGAAAATGAAGCCGAGAGAGATTAAATGGCTCGCTTGTCCAGGGTCGCACAGCTGGGAAACGTCTGAGGCAAGGTTTGAACTGCGCGGTATCTACCATGACACCTGGATGGCTCACTTCATGGATTTCATGGGGCATTCGGGTACCTCCGATGCTTCCGTGTTTACATACAAGCAAACAGATTGCAATGAAGATAATTACTTATTTCTAAGGTACATTTAGAGCTCAAAGGGACCTTAGAGGTACCTCATTTAGTCCAACCCATTTCTTTTATAAATGAAGAAATTGAGGCCCAAGCGACTTGCTCAAGGCTGCACAGTTTGAAAATGGCAGAGCCCGAATTCAAATTTTCTCTGATTCCAAATTCACAGTTATTACTGTTGTAGATCTCCTCCAGCTCAAGCATTCATGATTCACTGATTCCACTATTGTTGTCACACACATCTGGGACTGACATGGAAGTAGTGGTTATCGTCTCCCCTTCTCTTGGTTGAAAAGACTAGTACAATGCCAGTAATTGCTTCTGCACTGTATGTATGAAATCACTATGGTCCTATAAGCAGAACAGGTGGTCGCCTAGGTGGTGTGATTTAAGAACTAAGACAAAGGTACTCCCTTTCCCTACCCTGCCCTTCAGGTATCTTCTCCATTAGTCTATACCGGGGGTGGGGAACTTGCTGGGTCAGGGCTACATGTGACCCTCTAGGTCTTCAAGTGCAGCCCTTTGACCGAATCCAAACTTCATAGAACAAATCCCCTTAATAAAAGGATTTGTTCTGTAAAACTTAGATACAGTCAATAGGCCATATGCAAGGACTTAGAAGGCTACATGTGGCCTTGAGGCTGCAGGTTCCCTAACCTTGGTCTATACTGATATCTGAAGCTCTCTTACTAGAATTTTATTCCTTTGACTACCCTTTGACTAAATATTTATTAAGTGGCTACTATATGCCAGGCACTATGTGCCAGTTTTCCATTAATTCTAGCAGCTTCTTGGCTTGTTCATCATAATCTCTCTTGACTATAATCACAACCATGCCAGATAATTGTAAGATTATACTAGGGATAAAAATTTAAAAAGAAAAGCAGTTCCTGCCCTCAAGGAGCTTATGATCTAATGGGGAAAACACACAAAAGGAAGCTAAAAAGGCAGGGTGTGAGAGAAGGTATTCTGTGTGGGGTAATGATGAGGAAGTCCGAAGGAGATGGGATTGCTGGCTCGAGTGCCCTCCTTCAATGGAGGATCTGGTAGGAGTTTATCACTGCACCCTTCAATCAGTGAAACAAGGTACTGATGACAAATGACCACCGAGGCTGATTCCATCTTGCAGAATGATGAGGTTCTTATATGAAGTCCTACTGACGAGGTTCCTTGGGGGAATGGTGGAAAAATCCAAAGCAGGTCTTGGCAGGATGGGAAATTACTGAAAAATCACCCCCCGTTAATATAACAGATTACTGTGGTCCTCACTATTTGAAGGCCAGCTAGGTTAGATTTTTTTCCTGTCTTAGGGTTCTCTGGTACTCTAAGGGAATTGGGGGTGGTAGTGTTTAGGCTCTCTGCAAATGGTTCCAGCCCATACCAACAATGTTCCCAAGTGTAGAGGGGTCCTCTGTATCTCAGTTCCAGTTAGCCGCTAACAGCGGGATTAATTTTTTAAAAGAAATATTTAGTTTAGAAGTTATCATCACAAATATACAGACTTACTTCCTCTACTCCTGGGAGGCATAATCTACCTCCCCCTCTGCACCACCTCAGTCTCTGAGGAGAGAAAGAGGATCAGGTTTATAGTTTAGCTTGGGTCCAATAGAAGACAGTCCTAGTTCCAAATTCAAAAGCCCCCTCAGGGTCAAGTTCCAGGTTTCTCAGGGCTTCCTTGCCAGCCCGGCCAGTTGCATCATCCCATGGGGCAATCCTGGCTCCAAGGTTGCCATGGTTCAAACTCCCTCGAGAATCACCTCGGACATTTGAAAAAGAGGAGGACAAACAAAACAGAACAGAACAGAAACCAATACCTCAGGTCCATTTCTTGGAGCTAGGGTTACAGAGAGGAGCAAGGGAGGGGGTCCTGTCTTTCTCACCAGTTCTCAGCTTCCTAGCTATGGTGAACTGGGATCTTCACTTTCTAGAGGGAGCAGATAAGAGTTGTGTGAAAATAACAGCCAAAAAGAGAGGGGGGCAGAAAACAGAGAGAGCAGTTTTAAAGACACTGGTAGACAACCAAAGGAGGCTATTTCTACCCATGAACAAATCAGGCTCTATGTTAGGCAAACTGAGCATGCTCAGAAGGCTCCTCAAGGACATCTCCACATTAGAACTAGATATGCCCAGAGAAGCCCAAGTTTCATTAAAATAAAAGTACTCCTGTGAGGCGTGACACATCGTTGTTGTTAATTCAGTTGTTTCAATTGTTCAATTTGGTTTTTCGTGACCCCTTTTGGGGTTTACTTGGTAGAAATACTGGAGTGGTTTGCCATTTCCTTCTCCAGCTCATTTGACAGATGAGGAAACTAAGGCAAACAGGGTTAAGTGACTTTCCCAGGGTCACACAGGTAATAAGTGTCTGAGGTCAAATTTGACCTCAGGTTCTCCTGACTCTAGACCCGTGCTTTGAACCACTGAACCACCTAACTGCCCCAAAGAGTGACATATTAAGGATCAAATCATTAACATTTTACTACGAATTAGTTAATATACTTTCTGATGTTACACTTCCCAGAGAGTGGGGCTTTTGAGAGAAGGGGAAAAAATAGATCCAAAATATAGGGTATTGCCCAGAGAAGAGAGGCTTGGTTGGGAGGCTCTGGAAATCCAGGGGTTAGCAGGACAATACCGGGAGCTGTGAGAAGTGGGAAAGACAGATGACAACCCTTGTCTATTTAAAGTTTTGTCTTGTTTATTAGTGTCCTTCCTCAAATATGACACCCAGAACTGAACACAATATTGCATGTGTGGTCTGATCAGGGAAAACATGGCAAATCTTTCAGCCTCTTACCTCTGGATGTTCTACCTCTCTTGAGGAAGCCAAATATTGCATTAGGGTTTTGTTGTTTTTTGTTTTTGGCTTTATCATACTATTGACTCATTCTGAACTTCTGGCCCACTAAATCTCACAAATCTTTTTCAAATGAATTGCTGTCCAGTTACGCCTCTCCATTCCTATACTAACGAAGCTGATTTTTTTTTAAATGCATATACAACTTTACTATTATTCTGATTAGATTTTGTCTTATTCAGTTCAGCCCAACATCAAGATCTTTTTTGTATCCCATCAGCTACTATCCCATCAGCTATCCCATCTTTGTGTCACTGGAAATGTGATAAGCCTTTGTCCAAGTTAGGTACAGATCTCTGGTATTCCAGTGGAGGCTTCCTTCTACATTGACATTGACCCTCTGATGACTGGGAGCAACAGTGGATGTTTCAATGAAGTAAATTCTGGTTCAATTCCAGGAAAAGTTTTTTTTTTTTTAAAGTGGAGCTATCTGGGAGTAGAACAAGATGCTTTAAGAAAATGCATTTTCTGCATCAATGAACATACTCAATAGATGAACACTTCTGAGAAATGCTATAGAGGGAATTTCTGTACACTCACGAGTTAGACTATATTATTTCTAAAGTACTTTACATCTCTCAATTTCATATTCTCGATTTCATTGAATACAGAGCAGAAAGAAGGCAGTAACTGTTTCCTATTGAGTAGTGGCAAAATCACAGTTTCAAAATTGTAAAGGACCACCTCAGTACAACCTATAGCTGAACAGGTCTTCAGTCCCACTCCCACTGCTAGGGCTTTTCTGGTGAGGTGACTTCCCATTTGTAATGTATATATCTTATATGTAAATAGTTGTTTGAGAATGTGAGCTCCTTGAGGGCAGGGGAGGTGTTTTTGCCTTCCTTTATATCCTTGTTTGCTTAACACATAGTAAGTGTAACAGCAGAGTGGGCCCCATTAGTCTAGCAAGGCAAGCACACTGTCCTTGTGTAGCTCAAAGAGAGGCAGAATAGACATCTGTAACTTCTTTCCCCCCTACCATTCTTCAAACAATACTTTGATTCCTGCCAGGAGAGCTACCAAAAAGTTGGGGCCAAAGCCACTCCACTCTCCTCAGAGAGAGGAGGTACCTGGCTAGAATTTTATCTACCTCTTCCCTTAAATATTGTTTGTTTAGGGGATATTATTGGGTCTGAGCTAACTTCTGATCACTTTATTTTTGGGGGTGAGGAGGACCCCAAATTCTATATCTAAGGCTTGACCTCTTTCCCATCAAATATCGAGTTCACAATGAACACATATAGAAAATAGCAAACAAATCCAAATCATAGCAAAACAGAAATCAAAGAAGGTATACAATAGGCAATGTACACCAGGCAATATGGAGTGAAGGAGCTTTCCCAATGGGAGCAATATAACTCAGCTCAACCAAGAGAGGGTGTTCTGGATTTTACCCAAGCAGAAACTCCCCAAAGTCTCTAGGGTAGCAATCTGGAAATAAGGACACGTTAGAGACCGATAGCCCTTCTCATGTCTTCTCAGTCTTTTCCTTCAGCAACTTGAAATAGAGCTGGCCTCTTCCATCTACTATCTGAAAGTCGGAAGCCAGAAGCCTGAAGTGACTCGTTGCTTGAAGAATCCTGAAGAAGACTAGTGCTATAAGACTTCTAAAAGGGACTGGCCCTGAAGGTATCCCTAGGCTAGAGCTCACTGGCCTTCTGCTACCTCCATCTCACGCAGGACAGGGCATCCATCTCTGCCAATAAAGAGAGAGTCCCATACCAATGGGTTTTGGAAAAGTGGTTACATTCCTCCACTCAGCCAAAACTCTTTAGATCCCTTGCAAAGATCAGCTGGGGCTGTCCCAAACTTATATCTATACAGTATAAACACGAATACCAGTACTTTAAAACAACAAGGATGATGTTCCTGGCATCACAAGTAACCAACTTTCAGTACCATTGAAATGCAAATAAACAAATGCACCTGGACAATGTATATAGTAGACCTGTGAGGATTCTCCAGTGACAACATGCCTAACTACATGCAGCATATATTACAATACATATTTCAAAAGTACATATCCATAATACACAGCAATCCATCAAAAACAATAAGCATGGCTAGCCAACAAAACTAGCCAGATGCAATAATAACAATATCAATAGCCTACATATAAAATTAATGTTTTTCAGTCATGTCTGACTCTTTATGGCCCCACTTGGGGTTTTCTTGGCAAAGATACTAAAGTAGTTAGCCATTTTCTTCTCCAGCTCATTTTCCAGATGAGGAAACTGAGGCAAACAGGGTTGAGTGACTTACCCAGGGTCACACAGCTAGTAAGTGTCTGAGGCCAGACCTGAACTCAGGAAGATGAGTCTTCCTGACTCCAGGCCTGGTGCTCTATCCACTGTGCCACCCAGTTATCATATATATGGCAGCCATATAGGTGTATATGTATACATATATATATGTAATATGTATATATATATAAAATACAATTTAACTAAAAGCATTATCATATATGTGTAACAGTTAACAGACATTGCTATATTATGAACAAAACACAAACAATAGTCAAGTGAATATAACAGCAAAACAAAAAACCAAGCATATTCAACATGCAATAATTCACATATACAGCAGTAAACATACGCAGTTACACACAAGATGCTTTTCACATGGGCAATCTCTAGTATTATTGTCCAGAGACATGTAACTATATCTTTAAATTTACCTGTAACATCATAACTTAACCTAGTGACTGGTCTAATAGGCCTAGTTCTTCTGATGTCTCTGCTCCTACACCAGAGCTAGTAGTTGGTATAGACTAACGATCAGGATCAATACAGACTTGTATGTCTTCACCTGGGCTGGCAACCATTCCATGTTGGCTATCAGTGTTTTCAAGCTCTGTAGGTTGAATTTGTACCCTGGCAGTCTCTGTAGCAGTTTGGGCCAGGAAAGGAGTTGTCTCTGGGCTCAGTTCTCCTGCCTGGTAATAATACTATTATTATAATACTATAGTATACGATACTATTATGTAATAATGCTATAATAATAATAATAATAATGATAATTTCCTTCACCAGATGCACCACTTTCAGTGCCCATATCTTTGTCGGAAAGTCTTTGTACAGCTGGTGGATAGTCTCTTTTCCTCAGCCTTGCTTTCATGAGCGTCCATCACTTCTTTCCATCTGCTAATTAGAAAGTCCAACTAACTTTCCTATGGGCAATAAGTAGTTATGGTTGGTAGTCCTGAAAGAGCCCCCACCATTCTCTGGGACTATACAGGCAAATTTCTCGTCTCTCAATTACTTCACGTGGATTAGCTTTCCTTCAACCAGTTGACTTGAATTCCAAGGTTACTTAACAGAACTCTGTTACCTTGTTAAAGGTCTTGGCACCTCACTCTAGCATTATAATGTTTTTTGTTTCTGTCACAGATCTGAGCTGTGGCTGTAGCTAGTTGGTAGGCATCTCTCGGTTTCTCCTTCAATTGAGAGACATACTGAATGTGAGTAGTTATACCAATCCCTTCATCTGAGGTACCAAAACACAAGTATGAGCAAGTATAGTGCAAAACCTGTAAGGTAATATTCTTTGTGGAATTGTATGCATATGGCAGTAATGAGACATATCGATTCCACTGAGCCTTGTGCCGCGGTCTCAAAGTTCCCAGCATATTCAACAGCGTGTGAAATGTTTAAGCTGTAGGTCTCCTTGAGGTGAATGAGGAGTAATCCTAGACTTTTTGATACGTGATAGCAGTTTGCTCTCAAACACCCCATCTTGGTCAGAATGGCGCCTAGCTGGGAAGCCATCTACTGAAAAATAGTTTTCCAATGACACTCTAGTTACCATAGATACTTTCTGGTTTCTGGTTGGATATGCTTATGCATACCTGATGAAATGGTCAGTCACCATCAGGATATGACAAGGTATATTTTTGCTGTCTTCTTTCAGGGACAGAAAGTCGATACAGACAAGTTCCAAAAGCTTGCTGGTACTTATGCGCTCCAAATAGGCAGAATGAGTTGGTAACATTTTCCTTTGTACGCGTCTGGCGTAAGTCTCACGCTTTTTGGTGATGTCAGCAGCCATCTTAGACCAGTAAAATAGATTTCTTACCAGCTCTAGTGTCTTTTCTTGACCCATTTGGCTAAACTCATCACTGGTCGTGGATATCATCAGTAGTCATGGATGACAAAGCATCCATGGCCATTGAGCAGTATGCTTTGGATAGCACCAGTTCCTTCCTGGCCCTATAACTGGAATCAGTCACAGTCTGATACAGACAGAATTCCATTGCGTTGCTCCAACTTGGGCCATTGCCTCAGCAATAAGTATTTTGTGCTGTTTGGAATTTCAGATGAGCAAAATCATTACCCTGCTTTTTGACTTGTATCACTTCTCTTAGTCCTTCATCAGACATCTGTTCTCGCTTCTAGTCATCTGCACACAACTGTGGCAAGGAAGATTGTCACGAGTCTCAAACTCTCAGCTAAACTTCTACCCCATCGTAGCCCAGTACCCTGAGTATCATAGATTGCTCTCATATCTTCTGGTATCGCCCCAGTTCTAGTGTTCATGGCATTGTATTCCTATGGACCTCCCATGTGCAGCAGAAGTGGATTGAGCCCCACGTGTGTAGTGAAGTCCTGCATAGTGAGGAGGCTGTTGTTGTATGGATGGAAGGGAGGCAGAATAGACAGCTCTATTCTCCTCCTACTCTTCTCCAAGCGAGACTTTCATTCCTGCCAGGAGGGATACCAAAAAGTTGATACCAAAGCCACTCCACTCTCCACGGAGAGAGGAGATACCAGGCTAGAATTAGATCTGCCTGTTCTCTTAAATGTTGTTCACTTAGAGGATATGAGTGTGTTCAAGCTAACTTATGATCACTTGGTCATTTTTTGGGGGGGAAGAGAACCCCAAGCTCCATATCCAAGGCTTCACCCTTTTCCATCAAATACTGGTTCTACAATTAACATATAGCAAATAGCATAGAAACCCATTTATCCAAATCATAGTAAAACAGAAATCAGAGAGGGTATATATAAGACAATATATACCAGACAACATAGAGTGAAAGAGCTCTCTCACTGGGAGCAAGACCACTTGGCTTCTTCAAGAGAAAGTGTCCTGGATCCTACCTGAGGGGAAACTCTCCAAAGCAGCTGGAAATGGAGACCTAATGGAAGCTGCCAGCTCCTCTCGTGTCTTCTCAGAGTCATTTCCTTCAGCAGCCTGAAGCGGAGCTGGCCTCTTCCATCTTCCCTCTTGAAGCTGGAAGCCAGAAGCCTAAAGTGAATCATTGCTTGAAGAGACTTGATGATCCAAGAGTCTTCAAGGGGGACTGGCAAAGGCTGGAGCCCTCTGGCCTCTCACTGACTCCCCGCTCTCCCTCCTATAGAGCAGATCGCGGTTAGTTGAGGTCAAAATCCAGAACTGAAATAGTTTAGGAAGAAGTTTTCTAAATCATCCAGCAGAGGGGAGTGCCCAAAAAGGGGTGGCCCACTCTTCCTCATGTCTATAAGTTACACGTTATACAGGAAGCAAACAAAGCAACAAGGAAACGGTAGCTGAACGGCCAGTGTGGCGGCAGTTTCCAGATCAAACACGTGGGTTGGTCGAGATATATGGCCCGAGAAAACCCCTCGAAATTCTTGCATCAATCTTCAGATTTGACTGGATTACTGGCCAGCACATCCCAGGTCTGGAGGTAACCATTAAATGAAGGGTCTTTAAGCAACAGGTCTGGTTTCTCAGCCACGAAAGGCTAGGTTCAAACAATGCGATGAAGTTTTCCCACAGCATTCATCTCTACTAATAAGGAGAGAGTCTCATCCAATGGGCTTTGGGACAGCAGTACATAAGCACTAGGTAAATGCTTTCTGACTGACTGCTTGTTAACTGACTGACTCTACAATTCAAGTAACAATTGGTCATCCAATGTTTGTGTGAAGGTTTCTCTTGAGGGGGAATCCACACACTTCTGAGGCAACACCCCTCCACCTTTACAGAGTTCTAATTGTAATCCTAAATTTGCCTCTGAAACTTCCACCCATTGCTCCTGGTTCTGACCTCTGGGGCCAGAAAGAACAAGTCTCATCCCTTTTCCACATGACAGACTTTAAGTCCTTGAAGATGGCTATAATATCTCCCCTGAACCTTCTCTTCTACTGTTCTGGATGCTTTCCAGCTTATTAATGTCCTTCATGGAATGTGGCACCCCAAATCCTCCAGATGTGGTCTGAGTAGGGCAGAGTTCAGTAAGACTGTCACCTGATTCTTAGAAGCCATGTCCCTCTTAAGGCAGCCCAAGATGGCATTATCTTTCCCGATGGCCATATCACACTCACCTCCCATTGAGGCTGCAGTCCACTAAAACCCTGAGATCTTTATCATGAAAACTGCTATACTGCCCCTCTCTTCTACTTACCCCAGAAGTCAATTTCTTGACCCCATGTATAATTGTATTGCTATGAAATTTTACCTAATTTAGCTCACTGGTCTAGCCTATCAAAATCTTTTTGGATTTTGATCGACATTTAATGTATTAGCTATCTCTATCAGCTTTATGCCGAATATACAATAAACAGAAGTTAGGGAGAGGGACAGGTTTTGAGATTAAGATGAGAAGTTTTGAACAAGTTGAGTTAGAGGTGCTTCTGGAACATCAAGATGGAAATGTCCAGCAGGCAGTTGGAGATAAGGGATTGAAATTCAAGGAATAGGTTGGAGCTAAAGGTATAGACTTAAGAGTCATCTGCAGAAAAATGACAACTGAAGATATGGGAGCAGATAAGATCATTAAGATTTCCAAGACCTTTGTCCTTTTTGGGCCTTAGTTTCTTTATTTGTAAAACCAGGGGGTATGACTACATGCTATAAAATGCAATTTTTCTTCTTTACTCAACATTAGCTTCTGCTTCCTCTCTAGTCATCACTATCTTTCTCTATGACTGGATCTATTATCTATTTTCATTTATTAATAAGATCATTCTGCAAGTCATTTTTAAAAAAATTTTAAGCTCTTATTTAATATTTTATTTTTCCCCAGTTGCATATAAAAACAATTTTTGACATTTGATTTTAAAACTTTGAGTTCCAAATTTTCTCCCTTTCTCCCTCCTCACACCTCCCCCCCATTTAGAAGACAAGCAAGTCAATATAGATTATACATGTGTAGTAATGCAAAATATATTCATATTAGTCATGTTGTGAAAGAAAACATAGACAAGAAAAATAATGTTTAAAAAAAGCATGCTTTGATCTGTGTTCAGACACCATCAGTTCTGTCTCTGGGGATGGATAACATTTTTCGTCATAAATCTTTCAGAGTTGTCTTGGATCATTGTTTTGCTGAGAATAGCTAAGTCATTCACAGCTGATCATCTTACAATATTGCTAGTACTTTGTACTCAGTACATTTCATTTTGCATCAACCCATGCAAGTCTTTTCATGTTTTTCTGAGAGCATCCCTACAAGTCATTTTTTGAGTGTGTTTTGCACATTGCCAGATATTATAGGGGATATAGAAGAAGTATAAGACATTGCTCCTACCCTCAAGGAGTTTATAATCTAAAGGAAGAGATAAGAATACTTTACATTAGTGGTATCAAACTCGAATAAAAGCGGATCTCTGTGGGCTGCATATTGTCTCAGAAAACCACAAATTAATGTTACCTATACTTCATTGTATTTTTATTTATTTTGTTAAACATTTCCCAATTACATTTTAATCTGGTTCAGGCCACTCCTGTGAATTCTCAGGTCACTAGTTTGACACTTCTGGTTTACATGACAGTTAAGAAGGCCAAGCATCATATAATTAAGCGTCCCAAAAGAGTGTTATAGCAGTTATCAGTAAATCGGTAGCAATAATACTTTTTCACTGCTTCTTAGTTAAACAAAGACCTTTCCTCACAACAAACCTGTGAGACGGCCGCGTAGGAATTATTATCCTCCACTTACAAATGAAAGAAGGAGACTCAGAGTAGTTCAGTGACTTGCTCACAGCCACACAGCTAATGAATCATAGGATGAGAACTCAGAACCAGGGCTTCCCACTCTAAGTCTACTATTCTTTCCACTAGGCACACCATCTCCACATCCATTAAAGAGATAAGGAAAGGCCGTATGCAGAAAGTGGCCTTGAGTTGGGTCTTTATGTATGAGAAAGATTTTCATCAGCAGAGGGCCATAGAAGGCATACCCCATGTAGTGAAAATAACACAGGCAAAGGTGTTGAGTTGGGTTTGAACATGACCAGTGCATAGCTGTGACTATAAGTTCTGGCTCTTGGGACAAATTCATCTGGTTAGGGAGGTGGGGGTAAGGAGTATAGTCTTTTCCAGTTAGGTTGTGTGGTTTGTCCTTTGTTCTTGAAGAGGACCATGACATCAGGAAGGTGATGCCATGACTTGCAACTAAATTGGATTTGAGTGAGGGGAGCCTGTGCAGAGTCACCAGCCTCACTTTCTCCTCCAGAGCCATCTGGGTCCAGTCACACTGGAACAGGACACAGCCCATTCCTTAAAGAGCCGGCCCAAACCCCCATATTTATGACCTTCCACATCTCAGGAAGTGGCTGAAGGTTGATGGGGAAGGAGAAGGTGGCAGGCAAGGGCCATGGTGGTAGAGGAAGGTAGAAGCTTCTCTCCTTTGAAGGAGATGTATGTCTCTAAAACTGTAATTTACTTCCTAAAGAAGTAAACTAAATCTTAGCATTCTGAAAGATACATTGTTTGTATTGATATGAGTGAGAATGCATGTGGAATTTGTCAATAAAATGCTTTCTAGCCTTATATGGCATTCATAATGCTTTCTTCCTTTACAAAGGTTGCCAATAATAAAGGGATATATATTGTTCCTTCAGTGTATGTCATTAGTTTTTAAATTGTTTGTGTTCTAATAGCCCCTACAGCTGATACAGCTTTTTAGATGTGTGGTCATCAAAAAAAAATCAATTGTATTTTGGCCTAAAAGCAAAATCAAAGAAAATTTAGACTCAGTTACTTAGGAACATTGCTCTTTCAGAGAAGCTACCACACTTACTATTGGGAAATGATAACCAATAGCTATCCAATGAGTGATTAATTGTACATTGTAAAATATAAAATATGATATAAAATAAAATGTAAAATATGAAAAATATAAATCATAAATAGGAGGTAAAGAGAGTTATTTGGACAATTTGCTAGTCAGGTAGATCTGTGATTAGACTGGTGTGATAAAATAATACAGATGTTTTCAAAACCTCTATGTCTTCTTATCTGTGATATTCTCAAGCATCTATATTTTCCTATAAATTCAATTCATTTTCGTTTTTGAGACTATCTCCCTATCTCACCTAGATCGGCATGAAAACTTCAACCTGCTCTGTTTCTGACCTGGGCTTTGTGGCCTCTCGAATCCTAGAGGTACTATTGGTGCCGGCCTTAGTATGGACACTCAATAGGCTTAGCCTAGTTCAGAACTCCCAAACTCAAGCAATTCATCAGCCTCCCAGTAGCAGGTATTACAGGCATGTACCACCATGCCTGAAAAATTAATTCAATTTGAAAAAGTTTATTATCTATTAGGTTCAAGGTAGGGCCAGCTAGGTGGCACAGTGGATACAGTGCCAGATCTGGAGTCAGGAAGGCTCATCTTTCTGAGTTCAAATCTGGCCTCTGACACTTACTTAGCTATGTGACCCTGAGCAAGTCACTTAACCCTGTTTGCTTCAGTTTCCTCATCTGTCAAATGAGCTAGAGAAGGAAATGGCAAACTGCTCCAGTATCTTTGCCAAGGATCACAAAGAGTAAAACATGACTGAACAAATGTGCTAATCTCTGGGAATACAAGGACATGAGGCAACATCTACTACCCTCAAAGAAACTTCTGTCCTACTGAGGAGATACAACCTGTAAACAAATAAATATAATCCAAGGAAATTGTAAGAACATTTACTTGTACTAGCATATGGAAGGATAGAGGAAAGCTTGACAGAGGAAGTGGTACCTGGAGTGGTGCCTGAAGGAAGACAACGATTGGGTTGAGGAAGGAGTGTATTCCAGATAAGAGGATGGCTTGTGGGAACACATGGAAGGAGATGGAATGTTGAGTCCACAGAATAGTTAGTAGTCCAGTTTGGCAAGAACGTGAAGCCCATCAGGGAGAGTATGATGGAATTAACTGGGAAGGTAGGTGGGAGCCAAATGCAGAATGCCTTAAATGGCAGGATGAGGAGTTTCTCTTTTATCTGAGAGGCAATGGGAAGACCGAAAGATTTTGAGCTAAGAAGTGAAAAAGGTTAGTACTGTGCCTCCATAGAGGTCTGCCCAAAGTATTAGAGTCTTTCTCTTGCTCTTTTAATATAAAAACATGGACTCACATTTATATAACACATTAAAATTTGTTTTTTTTGTTGTTCATTTGTTTCAGTAATGTCCGACTCTTCAAAATCCCATTTGGGTTTTCTTGGCAAAGACACTAGAGTGGTTTGCCATTTCCTTCTCCAGTTCATTTTTACAGATGAGGAAACTGAGGCACATAGGTCAAAGTGACTTGTCCAGAGTCCCACAGCTAGTTAGTTAGTGTCTGAGGCCAGATTTGAACTCAGGAAGGTGAGTCTAGGCTTAGCATTCTATCCACTGCACCACCTACCAGCCCAAAAAGTTTGCTGAGTTTTCCTCTAACAATTCTAGTGTATTGTAATATCAATTAAGGTGGGACTTTCTTACTGTTTTAAAATGATTAATTAAGTGTCTTTGATTGAGCCTTACTAGGTGCAAAGCCCCAGGCCCAAACCCCTATCTACTAGGTGCTAAGCCTATGTGGGCATGAAGCCCCCAGGGTCCTAAGGAGAGTTGTTAAGACCAGAGCCAATAGTAGGAGCCTGAGTTCTGGTGGCTCAGATGACGTTTGATGACGACTAAAGAGGGTATAAAAAGCTGGAACAGAGCTATTTGTGGGGGGCTCTCACTCTTGGAGGTATGTTGAAGTGGAGACTCTGGGCAGCTGTAGTTAAGAGCCCTCTAGCTTATAAACCCGGGTGTTCAGACTTTGTTAAACTCTGGTAACTATGCATTGAGATTTAAATCAGACAAGGTCTGTCTGTTGATGTTTGTAACTTGTATTTGCTCTAAAGTTGAGGGTGCTGGCTTTTTCCCCTGAACTAAGTGAATGATATTTGTAGGCTGGTTTAAAGTAAGATTGTTAACCCCTCAACGTTGCTTTCCTTGGTAAAGCAGATCAAAAGAGCCTGTGCTGGCAGCTTTCTGTGCGCTGGTTGTTGGTGAGTCTTACATCCCTACAGCAGCTCCTAGCAGATTGTTGCAACATGTATGTATTATTATTTCTACTTTATACATGAGGGGAAATTGAGCTTAAGAGAGGCAAGGTTACTGGCCAGTGGTCACACAGCATGTAAGTTTTGGTGTTGAGATTTGAACCTGTATTTTTAGATTCCAAGTGCAGTATTCTTTCTATTGTAACACATATGCCACTAACATCTTGAGGATACCAATGTAGTACTTAGACCATATATCTTTTATCTTGTATTCTTGATACATGACTGGCCCACCTCCTTTCCTGGGTGTCCATGATCAAGTGGTCTTATTGAACACAAGTCAGAGTTGATCTACTTATTATGCCCACCATATGTTTTTGCCATTGCCCTTTGGCATACTTTCTTTTTGTACTTTCAAGATCATGGTCGTCCAAGCTTCCAGTCACATGTAACAACAGTGTTGCTAGAAGCTGCTGTGGAGGCGAGAGGCCAACAACAAGAGCACACAGGAGGGCTGCTAGCACAGGCTCTTTGATCTGCTTTTCTAAGGAAAGCAATTTTAAGGGGTTAATAATCTTACTTTAATTAAACATACATATACCGTTCACTTAGTTAAGGGGGAAAAGCCAGCACCCTGAACTTCAGAGAGTGTACAAACAGAAATTACAAGCATACAGAACAAACACAAATCAGTAGACAGACATCTGTCCATATCTGTCCATAGCAATATGTACCAGAGAGAGAAGCACCAACATCTGGGTTTTCAAAGCCAGGAGGTTCCTACAGCTACCCAGAGTCTCATCCGGCCAAATCACCAACATTTTTCCAATGAGTGTGCCCCCAAAGGCAAACTGCTAACCTCTGAGTATACATGCACTTCTTCAGGGTCAAAAGGATGTCTCAACCATGCAACTCAAACCCAGGTGACCTAGGTCTTCCCATGACATAAGCAGTCTCAAAGACTTCTGATTCAATCAAAGATTCCTAATTGAAACAAAGGCAAGACTCACTAAAGGCACTTGACTGCCTTAGCATTCCAAAAGAGAAGACAACAAAAAAGCCCCACCCTAATTACCATTACACCACATTATACCTGTGGGCTAGAATTTTAGAGTTACAAAGGAACTTAAAGATTATTTAGTCCAGCCTCTCTGAACAGATAAGGAAACTGAGACTCATAGAAGTAAAGAGGCTTGCCCAAAGTCACACGTGTAGTGTGTGGCAGAGCCAAGATTTGAACCCAGGTTCTCTGACTCCAAATCTCATGCCATTTCCACTATGCTAGTAAATCCTTATAAAAGATTGGTGGAAAGGAAAAAGCACCTTTATGTACAAAAATATTTATAGCAGCTCTTTTTATGGTAGCAAAGAATTGGAAATTGAGGGAATGCCCATCAATTGGGGAATGACCAAACAAGTTGTGATACATAATTGTGATGGAATACTATTGTGCTATAAGAAATGACAAGCAGGATAATTTCAGAAAAAAACCTGGGAAGACATATACAAACTCATTCAAAGCAAAGTGAGCAGAACCAGGAGAATACTATACACAGTAGTAGCAATATCATAATGAGGATCGGGGGGAAAAACTTAGCCACTCTGATCAAAGCAATGATGAAAGACAATTCCAAAGGACTCATGATGAAAAAAGTTGCTAACCCCCAGAGAGAAGTGATGAATCCTGAGTACAGATTAAGCAGCCCTTTTTCACTTTCTTTATTTCTGTTGCTTTCTTTTTTGTTTTGCAACATGGCTAATATGGAAACGTTTTGATGTCACATGAATAATTGATATCATATTGCTTGCCTTTTCAAGGAGCTGAGGACAGGCAGGAGACAGGGAGAGAATTTGGAACTCAAAATTTTTAAAAAATGAATGTTATGAAAGGGGTAAAAGGATTGGTGGTTTGGACAAGACTTTCATTTGGTAGCCTGAGACCAAGAAATACTGTTTGCTTGTTCACAGCGCTAAACACCACTTCTTCCTTCTTCCCCCTACTTCCTCAAATGCAGCTAGTAAAATTAAATTATTTGGATTTGGAATAATAGGCAAAGAAGGGATCCTTCTAAACTCTTTTTATGAAAAAAATATGATACTGCTACCTAGACCAGGAACAATAAAAATAGAGAAAGAAAATTATAGACCAATTTCATTAATGAATATGGATGCAAAAATCCTAAATAAAATATTAGCTAAAAGATTATAATAATATATTACAAAGATTATACATTATGATCAAGTGAGATTTATACCGGGAATGCAGGGATGGTTTAGCCAAGAACTATTTTCACATTTTAAAATATCATTAGTTAGCCTGCAAAAATCTTATTTTTTTTTTCTGTGGCTCAGTGGAAATAGTGGATTTGGGGTCAGAAGAACCAGGTTTGTGATATTTAACCTCTATGAGACTTAGTTTTCTCCATCTGTTAAATCTAATATCTTAAGGACAAAACAGCACTGTGCAGATCGTGGAATCAGACAGAAAGAGGAAAAGGGGTGGGTCACCTACAGCTCTGAAGGTGAGTGTGGGGAGGGGGAGGAGACCTAGGCTAAAGTTAGAGCTGTAGCCTCTTTTTCCCGTCCACGTAGTTCCTTCTCAAGGCTTTAGCTGGAATACCACATTTGCGTCAATCTCTGGAGCACCCTTGGCTCTCAACTCACTTAATAGTCTTAGAGTCTACTCTTTGAACAAAGAATTTGACTAAGTTTCTTTAATCTGTTTGAAATGCTCTCCTTATGCAAGAGCACTTAAGATCCAAGTGCTTTGCGTCCTTGGTCTAAAGCCTCTGATTGATTGATTGAGATTTATTCTTACTTCTTATTTACTTTAAGAGGCGTGGGATGACTTGATTGAGTAAACCATTCAGCCCTTGAGATATTTATTATATTTCACTCTCACGCTCTGGAAAGTAAAGGAAGTCCACCCTGGAGTGGAGCAAGATGAAGAACATGCCATGGAAAGAGACTGTGAGCTCAAGCATTTCTAGGCAGCATAAAGACACCAAAATAAGGATGTCCAGAATCTGAGAGTTGAAAGAAACATCAGAGATCATCTAATTCAATGGGGGACTATACTAGGGATTCCCTCTACAATATGGTGGAAAAATGTCTATCAACCCTCTGCTTGAAAACTTCTGGTGAGGGGGAAATCACTACCTAGCAGAGCAGGCCACTTTCAAACAGCTCGAATTATCAAGAATTTTTTTCTTTCTTTCTTTAGATCCTGGATCTGTCTCTGTAATTTTTATTCATTTGTCCGATTTCTGTCCTCTGGGGCAAAGCCAAACAAGTGTGATCCCTTCTGAATACTTACCCTTTCAAATACTTGAAGACAGCTATTATGCCATGCCATGTCATATCATATCATTCATTCACCAAATATGTGTTTTATCTGTAAGGTCCTGTGCTGAGAACTGGAGGGAGCCTGGATGAAGCAGACAGCCTTCGTGAAGCAAACCATAATGAGAAGTGATAATTATTTGACATTTATTAAATGCCAGAAGTATTTACTGTACAGACCATGGGAAAGACAGAGACATAATTTCAAGAGTGCAAGTTAATAATTGTTTACTTTTATAAAGTGCTGAGTTGTGTGTTTTTTTTAATCTTTGTTAGACCTGTGATTTCATTGGCATAGGGGGTTCTCGATGAGGAATCTCCCTTCGCCAGGGCAGATCAGCCCTTTAAATCTGTAACTTAAAATATTGAAGATTTGCTTAGAGCGTTCTGAGGTTTGGAAAATACTACTCACGGCAGCACTTTGAAGCAGGTCGTGTAAATGTTATTATTCCCATTTTTTAGATGAGAAAATTGTGGCTCCCAAGAAATAAATAACTTTCATTATCATATTATGGTCGTATAGCTAGTAAATATCTAAGAAAGGATTTGAACCCAGGCCTCTTGATTCCAGGTCCAGCATTTTTTTCATATTGCCACATTGTCTCTTTAAGGAAAAACAGATTAGAAAAGACATCGTAGACACTAAAAATATCCTGTTTTGATGACTGTACTGGGGCCTGCTGCATATCAGCCAACCTGCTACTCTTCTTCTCCTCCCCACCCAAATCTAATTTAGCCTTAAAAATTTCTGCAGTCACCACCTGGATTTCTTTGCCTAGCACAGGAAATCCAGGATGGTGACCACATAGTGTAGAGATAAAGACCTCATAAAATGGCATCCAGAAAGATCTAAGGGACAGACTCATCAGTGAGCCTTTGTTCTTTCGCTTCTGTTTGTATTTCACGGAAGTGCTCCATGTAGTCTCCTTATATAAGAGATGCTTGATATAATCTCTTGAAAGATAAACTAACTTCCTTAATGGCATTGGGCCAGCCATTGTACAAAAAAAGCACCCATAGAGAAGATGGAGACAGTAACCCAGGTGTTCTTCTGTCTCTTCTCAGACCCGGGGATGATTTATGATAGAAGGAACCCTTTTTCTTATTAAAGGAACCTTCGGGAGCTGAGCCTCAGTGGAATGATTATGGAAAGTCCCCGAGGGAAGTGATAGTTCCCTCTTGTCATTTATCTCTGCAGGAAGCACATTAGGGTGAAAAGGCAGAGACAAAATTTTGAACCGGAAACAGCAGGGGCAGGAAATCCTGAGGACTCAGATGCCTGAGGTTCTGGCAAATGACACTGTGGCTTGACTCTGCCCCAGTAGGATACTGGGCCTTGGGAGAAACCCCAGGACCAAGTGATTAAGAACATGCTTCTTCACAGAGGACATGAAGTGTAGGACTTTACCGTTTATCCAGCCTCCAATAAAGATCAGTGGCAGCCTCCTGTAGGCTCGATGACAATGTGGGGCCAAAGGAAGGGCATGTGTACATAACTGAAAGATGCTGGAGTTTACAACTGGCACCATGATAAGTTTGAACTAGAATCATTTGTTAAACATGACAGTCTTCATTTTGGAATGGACTTTTAAAAAAATCTTCATAAAGGAAGAATTTGCATAAAACTGTCACATTTCAAAGATCCATTATTTCAACCATTGGGTACATCTGCCCCAACCCATCCCCTACTATCCTTCATAGACAATTTTCATGAATGGATTTGACCAAAAAAAAAAAAGTAAAAGTCTCAAACCACATCTGCTAGAGAATAACCTTCTGGTGATAAGCCTCTCTACCCTCAGGTAGGCTGATCTTTGTACAGGAGACAGAAACATATAGATTTAGAGCTGGAAGGGACCTCCGAGATTGTTTGACCCACCTCCCTGCCCAAGGTCTAGCTCCTGTTTGAGTTTATGCTATGCTCACAGCTGATCCTGGTCTGTGAAATGCTTAAAGTGCTACATGAATGTGAGCTGCTTTTAATTTTTTTTTCTTCATGAAAGTTCTCATCTTTTTTGATAGAGTTCAGATAGAAAGGGTCCAGGGACAAGGACAAATCACAATCTTACTATTATTATTCTATATTTAGTGTTTTACAGAAGAACTCACAGATGGATGAAATAACTGTTTTTTATAGTTTAAAAACATTATTAGGATGTAAGCTACAGTGTGTAGGTTCAGTGAAATCATCTTAGATTCACCTCCAGCAGCAGACAGGATGATGGTGATGATATACACCTCATTTTATTCCCACATGCTTATGATTTCCTTTGCTGGGTTTCTATATTTTGAAAGATTATTATGATCATGTAGGCTCCCTGAAAGCATTCCTGGTACAACCAGTGACAGATAGGACAAAAGGGATGGTATGCCCCTTATCCTATTCCCACATGGTCTTGGTGTCAACAGCTAGATAAAAGCTTTTTGTTCTATGGAGCTTGAAGATTACAAGCATTTGGTAGGAAAATACCTATTAAAATGTTCTTAAGTTTTTTTTATGGATCAATTTAATGTTGGGGAAATTGCAGGTCAGTCTATGGTAATGGCCTGGTTCTAATATAGTTTATTAGTTAAGTTCTCTAGGATATTTTGAGGTCTATAATTGTGGTAAAGAGATTTGTTGTCTTTGGTTCATGAAGGATATCTGCTTCTAATGTATAATTTTAGCCACTAGGTCATGTCTTGATAAGTATTTGGTAGGTGCTAAATTTTTACAACTTGTAGAGACCAGCCAAGATGGTGGAATAGCAAGAAAAAATACAGTTGAGCTCTCTCCAACAACTAGTCCACAAGGATCTAGAAATTTCACTAATTCTGGGTCTTGATGGGGAAATCCAAGGAAAAATCACAGTGAATCATTTTATGATATTTTATAATAAAATACATGCCCAGGTCAGCATACAGAGGCAGAGAGGTATGTGGATATTGGGGACAGGGTCTAGTGAAAAACAGATTGGGGGATGAATGAGGACCTTCTTGTGGCTGTTCACCAAGAAGAAGGCCTGGATCCATCACAGAGGAGCCTGAACTTGTGAGTAGCACCTGGGAGCAGAGCAGGATCTCAGCTCTAGCTCCAAGCCCATTCTGAAGCCTGCAGTGGAATATGAAGGCAGAAAGCCTAAGCTAAAGGGGACCCTGTAGTTCTGTCACTCTGAATCCGCAGGGTTTTTTGAGCTGGCTGGCAGTTGCTGAGTTCAACAGCAGTCTACTGGACCTCTGTGTTGGCAAGTAAATTGGGCTTCTTAGCACTTAGTTCAACCAAGTGCCCTGGAAGAGTTTGGCTTTTGTTCCCTTTGAGTTATTCAGTGTGTTTCATTGAGCCTTACTAGGTGCTAAGCCCCAGGCCCAAACCCCTATTAGGTGTAAAACCTATGTGGGTGTGGATTGGCAACTAAGGTGGGGCCCAAGGTGGGGCTAACTCCAGGGAGGGCCTAGTTTACATATCTGGGACAGCAGAGGCTCTTAGACCATGCGGGTTTAAGTCGCCTCTTTGTGACGATTCTAGGTCACATGGGTGAGTTGCATGTGTGACTCACCACTGATGCTGAAAAAGATATAAAACCAGGGGTTGGACTTCTCTTTTTTGAAGCTCTACCTGCAGCAGTGGTGGCATGCATGACTCTGGGCCAGCCTTTGTTCCGAGCTCCCAGGCTGAACCTAGATGTTGGTAACTATGAATCTGTATTGGGTCTGTCTGTTGATGTTTGTAATTTGTTTGTAATTTGCTCTGAAGTTCAGGGTGCTGGCTTTTTCCCCTGAACTAAGTGAATGATATTTGTGTGCTGAATTAAAGTAAGCGTGTCAGCCCTTTCACCTTGCTTTCCTTAGTTAAGCAGATCAAAAGAACATGTGCTGTTGGCAGTTTTCTGGGTGCTGGCTGTGGGTAGATCTTATACCCCCACAGAAGCTGCTAGCCTGGTTGTTGAAACAACCTCCAGACTTGGGCAACCCTGCAGTCAAATTGCTCAGACCTAAACTCATGTCAGAAACTTGCAGAGTTCAGACCAGGGAGGGAGTGCTTAGACTTCTTCTTGGATCGTATTGATTTGGATACCCTGAAAGCTACAGGTGCGCAGCCTGAGTGGCTCTTGACTTCCTGGAATAATATAAAATTCAATACCAAAATAATGCAGCAGCTGGACTCAAGAGGACACAAAGTAGTAGCAAGCATGACCCAGCTATTCTCTCCAGAAGTGTGTAGAACCTGGCCTTAACACAAATTCTGAAGGCAGGAAGTAAGGCTGGAAGAATGAGAAACAAACAAAAAAATCCTACCGTAAAAAACTTTTATGGTGATAAGGATGCTCAAGCTCAAAGCTGGAAGAGAAAGACTCCAAAAAAACTACAAGCAAAGCTACAAGCAAATCACAACTTGGGTACAAATTCCCCTAGAATTCCTGGGGTACATGAAACGAGAGTTTTTGGTTTTCAAAGCTAAAAATGATTTGTAAATGACATAAGTGCACTAGAGGAAATATTTGGGGAAAAATGAGAGCACTAGAGAGAAAAGTGAAAAAGAAGTGAAAGCCATAGGAGAAAGACTTGTAAAGAGAATTAACTACTTATAAGAAGAGATAGAAAACCTTACCCAAGTCACAGATTCCCTGAAAATGAGAATGAATCAAACAGAAATTAAAAATTCCATGAGACAATAAAAACATTGTAGTGAAAAGAATGATGTGCAAAGTGTCTCATATGAAAATACCTGTCATATGATCAAAGAGAGGTGATTTAAGAATAACTGAACTACCTGAAATCTGTGACAACCCCCACCCCTAAAAAAAAGCCTAAGCATAATATTTAAAGAAGTTGTAAAAGAAAACTTCCCAGATCTCTTAGAGCCAGAGGGCAAAATGGAAATACAAAGAAAACACTGATCACCTCCTGAAAGAAACCCCCAAATAAAAAATTCCAGAAACATTATAGCCAAAATCCATAGCTTTCTAAGAACAAAAATAATGAAAGCAGCCAGAAAGAAAGGCTTCAAATACTGAGGAGTCAATCAGAATGACACACAATTTAGCAGCCAACACCGTAGTATTTTAGAGGACAAAATACATGGGCTTATAGACAATTATAGCTCACCTAGAAAAACTGACTGAGATATTACTAGGAGCCAGGTCCTCTGATTTCAAGTCCAGGGCTCTTTCTTTTATACCATCCTGTCCAAAGTACCATGATAAGTTATAAAAGGAAATTATGTTGGAGGGTTTTTGCAGTAGATGCTACTCGATTTTGCAGCAGGTCAAATGAAATACCTTGTATCTCATTTGCATATGAGATATATATGTTTTCTGCATGGGAGATGTAAGAAAGATGTCAGTTATAGTATCAATATTCCTGTTCTGCATTTTTTGGCCTCGCCAAAGTGACTAATGCCATTAGCAAATTTGGGTTGGGAGAATGGCTTCACGAACATCATGAACATTCCACTAGGGATTGGTCGACCGTCAGAGTGAATGGCGTTATGTCTGGCTCATTCCAGACACCAATGGATTGGACCTGAATAATGGAACAAGTCTAGGCTTCTTGAATTTATTCTAAATGGCCGAGTTTGAAGGGACAACAAGGGTCACAGAAGCTGGGGTCAGGAATGCTTTTGGTTGCTATCAGTGCTAGTTATCTTTTTTTTACATCAATCAATCAAGTATATATTAAGTACCTACTATGTGCCGAGCACTGTTTTAGGTGCTAGGGATACAAATGAAAAAAAGTCCTACTCATAAGCTTGCATTCTAGTGCAGGAGACAACAAGCATATATAAGTATTTATTATATTACATAATATTATATGTAAACATCCTTAAAAATTAATAAATATAATTATATAAATATATACAAAGTAGTTCAGCATAGTTTGGGAGGGAGGGTACTAGCAGTTGGGGGAAAAGGAAAGGCCATATGCAGAAGATGGGGCCTGAATTATATCTTTTTTTAAAAAATTATTTTCAGTTCTGAATTCTCTCCCTTCCTCCAACCCTCCCACCACCCATTGAGAAGGCAAGAAATATGATACCCATTATACATATGAAGTCGTGCGAAACTATTTCCACGTTAGCCATATTGTAAAAAGAAAAATGCAAGAAAAATGAAGAAAGTGAAAGAAAATATGTTTCAATCTGCATTCAGAGTTCATCAGTTCTCTCTCTGGAGGGCGATAACATTTTTCATTATAAGTCCTTTGGAATTGGTCTTGGATCATTGAATTGATCAGAGTAGCTAAGTCTTACAATATTGCTGTTATTGTGTACAATGTTTTCTTGGTTCTGCTCACTTTACTTTGCATAAGTTCATCTATGTTCCCAAATTTTTTGGAAACCATATCCTTCATTATTACTTACAGAGCAATAGCATTCCCATCACAATCACATCATAACTTGTTCAGCCATTCCCCAATTAATGGGAATCCCCTTAGCTTCCAATTCTTTGCCCCCACAAAAAGAGCTGCTATAAATATTTTTGTACAATGTGGTGCTTTTCCCTTTTTTTTCATCTCTGCAGGGTACAGACCTAATAGTGGCATTGATGGGTCAAAGGGTATATGCATGGTTTTATAGCCCTTTGGGCATTGTTCCAAATTGTTCTCTAGAATGGTTGGACCAATTCACAACTCCACTAACAGTACATTAGTATACCTATTTTTCCACATCCCTGCCAACATTTGTCGTTTTTCTTTTCTGTCACGTTAGCCAAACTGATGGGTGTGAGGTGGTACTTCAGAATTGTTTTAATTTGCATTTCTCCAATTATTCATGATTTAGGGCATTTTAATATGACCATTGATAGTTTTGATTTCTTCCGAAAAATGTCTATTCGTATCTTTTGACCTTTTATCAATTGGGGAATGCTCTTGTTTTTATAATTTGGCTCAGTTCCTTGTATATTTGAGAAATAAGGCCCTTATTGGAGAAACTTGCATAAAATTTCTCTCTAGTTTCCTGCTTTCCCTCTATCTGTATTAGTTTTGTTTGTACAAGAACTTTGTAATTTAATGTCATAAAAATTATCTATGACCTTTTGTGACCCTCTCTGTCTTTTGTTTGGTCATAAACTCTTCCTTTACCCACAGATCTGACAGGAATTTTTTTTCATGCTCCCCTAATTTGCTTATGATTTCACTCTTTATGTTTAAATCATGTACCCATTTTGAGCCTATCTTGGTATATTGTGTGAGATGTTGGTCTATGCCTAGTTTCTGCCAGACTGCTTTCCAGTTTTCCTAGCAGTTTTTGTCAAGCAAGTTAACTGTTGAAATTCAACAAGTTAAGATCATCATTAAAAATGTGGGTCCTTTGCATAGTAGGTACTTAACTAATGCATGTTGAATTGTTGTTAATTATAATAATTAGCAGTTATATATTACTTTAAGGTTTGCAAAGTTTTCTACAAATATTTTCTCATCTGATCTTCACAACAACCCTAGTAAGTAGATGTTATTGTCCCATTTTGCAGATAAGAAAACTAAGGAAGACAGAGATTAAGTGACTTGCCGAAGGTCACAGAACTAGTAAGTACCTGAGGCCAGATTTGGATGGGCTGCTAAGTGGTTAGAGCTCTGGGCCTGGAATGAGGAAGACTCATCTTCCTGAGTTCAAAATCTTCTTGACTCCTGGTCTGATACTCAATCCACTGTGTCAACTAGCTGTTTCTGGACTTCAGAGGATCTTGAGATAACTTGCATGAATTGATGCTGAGTTGAATAAGCAGAACTAAGACAACATTGACCACAATGATGTAAAAGAAAACAACACTGAAAGACTTCAGCATTCTGATCAACGCAGTAATAAAAGGTAACTTCAGAGAACTGATAATGAAGCATGGTTCTGACATTTTAGCAGAGAAGTGATATACTATTGGTATGAAGTCAGGAATACATTGTGAGACATCATCATCATCACCATCATTGCTAACACTTATTAATCACCTACTGTGTACCAGGCACTGTGCTAAGCACTTAAAATTATCGTCTCATTTGATCTTCACAACAACCCTAGGAGGTAGGTGCTATTATGATCTCCATACAAATGAGGAAACTGAGGCTAACAGAGGTTAAGCGACTCGCCTAGGGTCACAATCTAGTAAGTGGCTATGCCTAGAATTGAACTCAAGTCTTTCCGACTCCAAGTCCAGACCTGAGCCACCTAGCTGCTAATATGACTGATCAGTTTACTCAGTTGTACTTCTGTGTTATAAAAAGGAGAGTTCTTTTGGAGAAGATGTCTCTGGGAATTGGCAGTAATACAAAAAAGGTCATCAACAAAACTTTTTTAAAAAGAATAGTAAGAAATGCTTTATATGAAAAATTCACAGAGGCATCAGAAGATTTTTGGGAACTGATGCAAGGAGAATTGAGTGTTATTGTGGGGACCATCTTTTGGGAACTCTCACATACTTATGAAAAGGCGATGGGCCAATAAGTTCAGTCCTTAGGAGTGTATGTGGAGTGGTCAGCTGATGTAAGCTCCATGTGGACTTTGGAGCAGGCACAGGCATTCTGTAACTGATCCTGGTCTGCTAACCATGTAATGAAGAGACAGACTATTGATTGGCATTGGGACAGACCTGGGGTGGGGCATTCAAAAGTTATTATTCGACCAGAGGCTGTTCCCTTTTGGTTGGACTCCTTCCTGCTTGGTAGCGAGTCAAGAGAGCCAAGGCTGTAAGGGAAACCAAAATGTGGCCCTGGCCTCAGTACTCTGCCTCACTGTTCTAAGAGAAGGAGATTGGGGACTGTAACCTTGTGAGTTTCGAATGGTAAAGGAGAGTAAGCCATCCACTGTTCAGGAAGTGGAGTCGATGACCGGATTTTCTGCCAGCCAGTCCAGCTGTGAAGCCTCTGGGACAATTTTCAGGACCCAGATCAGTTGGGAGTGGGGTAGCTGAGATGAGGGCTTATCCTGTGGTGATGCCAGATTGGGATGTAAATTTGATAGGACCAATGCTTTATAGGAACTGTGTTGTCTGAGCCCTCTCTCTAGAGATTTAGGAGAGAGAGCGCACCTCAGAAATTGGAGGAAAGTATTTGTAGTTCTGCTTTTGTTGTACTTTCAAAGTAAAAACCCCTTTGTAAAACCTAGTTCAGGTTAACTGGTCAAATGGAACTGGAGTGCTAATCACTGGGCCCTAGCAGAGGGAGTGGGGAATACACTGATAGCATTAGAGGAAAAAATTCTGACCCCTGGGGTACCCCTAGAAAAAAAATTCTGACCACTGGGGTCCCCCTAGGAAAAATTCTGACTGCTGAGGTACCCTTAGAAAAAATTCTGACCCATCAGGGTACCCCTAGAAAAAATTCTGACCGTTGGGGTACCCCTAAAAAAATTCTGACCGTGGGGGTACCACTGGAAAAAATTCTGACAGTCAGGTTACCCCTAGGACCCTGAAGGCTATTAGAAGCCGAGTTGCTACATGCTAATTACTGAATGGTAATTTTTGACGTACTTGTGGATTGTGAGCTGAAATGTTTGTGGCACTTTTAGGTTTATAAAGTTCATTATATACATTTTATTTGTTTCTCACAAAAATGCATTTTATGCACAAGGAAACTGAATCTCAGAGAAATTAGGTGACTTGCCCCAAGGCATCCAGCTAATTAGTGAGGGAAGAAGCACTTGGATGAAGCTATTCTGAATAACATCGCACACAGTCTCCAGTACCTGTTTTTTTTTTAAATGATGAAATTAGATTTATTCTGACCCACTGCAAGTTAATCGTACCCGTACCTTACCAACTCAATGTGGAGATGAAGGAAATAGCTTTTAAAGAAAGTCTCTTCTTGTTCTTACATGTTTCACGTCATGACCAAAGCCTGTTTTGATGGAATCAGTGAGTAAGAGCTGAGCCAAGCACAGCATCTGCAAAGCCAGAGGCAGTGAACAGACTGATGGGGAGGGTTTCAAAGCAGGCCACAGTGAGTGGGAATCCTCCTTGAGGCTGAGCCACAGTGACAGAAGGGTAGATAGAGCTGGAAAGCACCAGATGCAGCTTGAAAGCTGTCTCTTTTCCTGGCTGTCTCACTCTTAGTTTTTCTGTTGGAAGAATAGTACCACATGATGATACAGAGTCTGAGGTGAGATAGTCATCCTGTTAAAGAAACATAAGCATGAGCTGGGCTGGCCTTTCCCACTTGAAATTCTTGTCTCTATGAAACAGGCACTCCCGGAATATTTATATCCTTAAGGGACTACTGTTGAATTCTTCATTAACCATAATAACAACAACAGATTAGGCGCTCGGTGTGGTGCTGTGTGAGACACTCTATAAAGTGACCGTATTTATGACATAGTGACTAGAGAACTAGCCTGAAGCCAGGATGATCTAGATTCAAGCCCTACCTTGGAATCATGCTGATTGAGTGAACCTGGGCAGGTCACTTAACCTCTTAATACCCTAGGCAACTCTCTGAGAATATAAATTATAGAGAAGATAGCATCCTGCATTGATAGAGGAAATTTCTGCATTAAGTTCCCTGTACCAATGAAATTAGTTTCAATCCCTACCCCTATTTCTGTCCTTGTCTTTCTCTCTGTCCCTGTCCCTATCCATATCTCTGTCCCTATCCCTCTCTGTATCCCTGTCCCTTTCTCCCCATCCATGTTTCTGTCCCCGTCCCTATCTCTATCCCCGTCCCTGTTTACATCCGTATCCCTATTCTTGTCCCCGTCCCTAACCTTATCTTTGTCCCTGTCCCTATCCCTATCTCTTTCCCTGTCCCTGTCCCTGTTCCAAAACCTATCTCTGTCTCTGTCCCTATCCCTAGAGGTTTCTACCTCAGAAAAGGTAAGACCAATTGAGGCAAACATATGTAGGTAGCCGAACAGACATTAAAGGAGCATACCAAACAAGAGACGTCTACAATTGAGTAAGTAGGGCTTATAGGTCTGTTTTCATTTTTGTTGTTGTTTTAGGATAGTATGAGTCCTGCTTCTTCCTCTTGTTAGTCAAGGAAAGCTTCCTAATGGAGGTGGGCTTTCAGAAGCTGCTTAAATAGAAAGAAAGGGCTTGTGGATCCTTTCTGGTTGTTCTTCTCAAGGCATTTTGTCTATATGCTTTGTGTCCCCCAGCTCGATTATGAAAGGCGCTGTCTCCTAATTACTCTATGTAACATTCCCTCCCCATATTTTGTAAATGAGTTAATGGAAAAAACATTTATTAAGCACTTACTATATGCCAGGCACTGTGCTAAACATCCGGGATATAAACACAAGCAAGCAAGACGATTCCTGCCCTCAAGGAGCTTTCATTCTACTGAGGTTGGGGGAGACGACCCATAAAGGGGAGCTACGAGGGTAGGGGATGGCTACTTGTTTGTGGTACTGTGCTTTGGAGATGGGTGAGAAGTGGTACCGAGGACTGGTTCCCAACAAGTTAAGACAAAAAGCTCACCTTTTGGAATCCAGGGTTCCAGGGTCAAACCTCCCATTTCCCCCCAGCCAATACTTTTAAAAGCAAAAAATATAATGGGCGAAGTATGGGATTTGGAACCTTTGACTGCAGAAGACTGATGGTGAATCCTGTTTCCCACCACTTGACAGGCATGATGGACTAAAGGTGCAGAATGAGACAGACATTTTCAGACATGGACAAATAAAGCTTTTTTTTCATGAATATACTTACTTGTTATAAGAGAGATTTTGAGGGAGAGGGAGGCGGAGAGAAAGGCTGGGAGGGAGTAAGGGGAGTAATGTTGATGCAAAAAAAGGAATAAGAGAGTATCAGTGAAACACTGAAAACATTTCAGAAAGAGGCGCAGAGAAGCAGGAGAGTTTTGGAATGATTGTGTGAAATTGAATAGACACAAAATAAGTCACAGATAAATAGGGATTTACAGTTTCATGTATAATCCTCTTTTTCTGTTCTCTTTGTATATTGAAATAATCATGTGTGTTGGTGTTTGTCAAGTTCATACCAATAAAAAAGAGAAAATTTTAAAAAGAAGAGGCAGCCCAAATGGTTGATGGAAAGCTCTAAGTTTTTATGCCGAATATACTGCATTGGGACTCTTGGATTTAGGAGTAGTAAGAACAGCCTCTGTTTCTTTTTTAAAAAATTTTTTGAGGGGGAAAGGCAGGGCAATTGGGGTTAAGTGACTTACCCAGCATCATACATCTCGTAAGTGTGTAAGTTGTCTGAGGTCAGATTTGAACTCAGGTCCTCTTGACTCCAGGGCCGGTCCTCACTGCACCACCTAGCTGCCCCTAGCCTCTGTTTCTATAGTGCTCCCCACTTTATAAAGTGCTTTACAAACATTATCAAGCAAGTTAACATAAGGATAAGCTTTTTGCAAACCTTTAAAGGGGTATATAAATGCTATTATTGTTATTATTATTATTATTATATTTATTGATGTCTGGGATTTGGAGCCAGAGGCCCTCGGTTTAAATCCTCAGGCAATTACTTAATCCATCAGTAAACCTTTGTTAAGCACTTACTACGTGCCAGGCATTGTGTTAAGCCCTGAGGATACAAAAAGTGGCAAACGACAGTTTCTGTCCTCAAGGAGCTTACAAAGCACTTCTCATCTCTGGGCCTCAGTTTCCTTATCTTTAAAATGGGCTGATTGAGCTATATTTTCTTCTAAGGTTCCTTCCAGCTATAAAATTATGATCATCAAGGCAGCCCTTCAAAGTAGGCCAGGGATTTTTGGATGGGAAAAATGATTTTGATCGCTGTGTTTCAGTATAATTGGTTTCCTTTGTAATTTTATGGATTTTATTTGGTGCATTTAAAACCATTATTCTGAGACTGGTTTGTAGGTTTCACCTAGCCAGTGCACTACACCAAAATAGAAGGGTTGTCTTCAGATAACAGAGGAAAGAATGGTTTCCAACGTGGCTGGACTTGCCCATGAGTGCATAATAACAATAGGTAACATTTATATAGAGCTTTGCAAGATGCTTTGCAGCTATTCCCTCATTTGAGATCATCTGTGACGTGACAGGTAAGTGGGAGCCAGACTTTCTGAGGCCAAGTCCATTGTACCACATTGCCTCCCAGTATCCATCACTCCAACCACACAGAGACCTTGGTGCCTCAGCATGCTAACAGCCTGTCACATAGCGTAGCCTCAGTGACGCTTGTTGGTTCTTTTTTGAGTGGAATCTTGTTTGTTTTCTCCCTCAGCTTCTTTTAAGTGGGCATTCTCCGCGCTATAGTTCAAACCCTTTTTATCCAAAGAAAGAAAGAAGAGATTTATAGCCAAACTTCATCATCTGTAAACAGCGCGCCTTCCTGCGATACCCTGCAATCCTTCAAAGCAGACGTTTGCCATATTTAGGAAAACAATAGGAGGAATAATTTTTTTTTCTTGAGACTATTCCAGAAAGTGGAGCAACTGTTTTAATCCTCCCCTAGTATTGCTTAAATCCAGAGAAGGGCTGTTTGCTTGCTGGGAGGCACTTGAGTCAGAATCTCTGCTAGCATTTACTAACTAGTACACTCATTCTCACATCACACCCTATCCGTGCTTCATTGTAGGAGACTTCTTCCCATACAGGGCTTCACACTGCATCCTGCTGTTGTGAAAGGGAGGACTAGAAAAGACAAATGGAGAAGTACAAGAAACACTGGCATTGACCTCAGGATGTTGTGGTCCAGGTCCTGGTTTTGCCACCTAGAGAAAATTCATGGGATTTAGATCTGGAAAGGACCTTCCAGGTGAACATATATGTAGACAACTGAATAAACATTAAGCAAGAACACCAAACAAGTAATAGTCACAAGTTGAGTAAGTGGGGCTTATAGGATCTACCTACCTTCCTCCCTCCTTCTTTCTTTTCTTTCTTTCTTTCTTTCTTTCCTTCTTTCTTTCTTTCCTTCTTTCCTTCTTTTTCTTTCTTTCTTTCTCTCTTTCTTTCCTTCTTTCCTTCTTTTTCTTTCTTTCTTTCTCTCTTTCTTTCTTTTTCTTTCTTTTTTTTCTTTCTTTCTTTCCTTCTTTCCTTCTTTTTCTTTCTCTTTCTTTCTTTCTTTTTCTTTCTTTCTTTCTTTCTTTTTTCTTTCTTTCATTCTTTCCTTCTTTCCTTCTTTTTCTTTCTTTCTCTCTTTCTTTCTCTCTTTCTTTCTCTCTTCCTTCCTTCCTTCCTTCCTTTTTCCTTCCTTCCTTATTTTTTTTCTTCCTAGATATCTCAGGCCTCTAGGTGGCACAATGGATAGAATTCCAGGCCCGAAGTCAGGAAGACTCCTCTTTCTGAGTTCAAATCTGGCCTCAAACACTTACTAGCTATGGGACCCTGGGCAAGTCGCTTAACCCTGTTTGCCTCAGTTTCCTCATCTGTCAAATGAGCTGGACAAGGAAATGGCAAACCACTCCAGTATCTATGCCAAGAAAACCCCAAATGGAGTCACAAAAAGTTGGACATGACTGAAATGACTCAGCAACAATAAAATGGGGATCTCAAAGGTCATTTATTTAAATTCCTTCATTTTACAGATCTGTGGATCATAGTATCTAGAACTGGAAGGAACCATAGAAGCCATCTGGTCCAATCCCTTTGTTTTATTGATGAGGAAACTGAGGCTCAGAGAAGTTAAGTGACTTTCCTAAGACCAAACAGGGAGTAAATGGTGGAGTTGGGGTTCAAACCCAGGTCTGATCACCTCAAATCCAGCATTCTTCCCTGGTTGCATGGTGTTGGGAAAGTAATAACCTATTTGAGCTTCATTATTCTAATTTGTATAATAGAAATAATCATACTTAACCTATTCCAAAAGAACATTTGGAGTGATTTATATACTATAAATGTGGGGTGCCATCATTATTATCAATCTTGCGTATCATGTCATATAATAATATAGGATAATATTATTAGTGATGATGATAATAATAATTTTGAGCAGCTCTGGGAAAACACAGAGTATTAGGATTAAAAGAAACCTCCCAGGATATCTAGTACAATCCATATTTGAACAAGTGCCCCTCCTATGCTACTGCTGATAAGTGGTCATCCAGTGTTCCCTTGAATATCTCCAGTGAGGTGGAAACCATCACCTACCTCCTCTTTTCGGATAAATCCAATTTCAGGATGTTTCCTTAACATTAATCCCAGAGTTACTTGCTTGAAACCTCCATTTGCTGCTTTTAGTTCTTCCTGTTGGGTCCAAGAGAAATAAACTCCATCCTCCCCCATGACAGCCTTTCAAGTCCTCAAACATGGTTCTCATGTCTTTCCTAAGTCTTCTCTTCTCCAGATTAAGTACTGCCAGGCCCTACACTGGGTCTTTTTATACCAGATTCCTGTTCATTGACCTGGCAATTGTCTGTTTCTGTTCTACCTCCTCTTTGCTCCATTGCCCCCATTATTTCCAACTCTCCATTATATTTTGTCTTCCCCTAACAGAATGTGTCTGTTCTATCTCCATATTTTGCTCCCTTCCCCCATTCTTTCCAACTCTCCATTATATTTTGTTTTCCGTTATCAGAATGTAATCACTTCAAGAGAAAGAACCGTCTTATTCTTAAATCCCCCGTGCTTAACAGTGTCTGCACAAAGGAGATGTTTAATGAATGCTCTGTCTGCCTATCTCTCTTCTATTTTTTCCCTCTTGGCTGTGCTTCTGATTTTCTGGACTTCAGCATCATGCCTCAGTTGCCATCTCATCATGGAACATCCCTCTGACATCATCTCTTCTTCTATTAGTGAGCTCCATTGGTGGGCTCTGTCTTGGGGAGGACTCAGGCTGAACAAGTTTCATTCCCCTGCTGGTGGTGCCTTCAACACCATACCTCAGCTACAATCTCCCCCTGGAAGCTCCCTCAGCCCCTGAAGCCTCCTTACCCTAGAATATCCATCATTCTCTGTGGCCTTTGACAGTGGAATATCCCTCAGCCATGATGGGCCCTCTTTCCAATTGGTGAGTTCATCCTGGAGCCTCCATTTTGAGAAGAGACAAACATCCACCAACCTTCATTTACTCACTAGGTATCTCTCACACTCCCTTCCCCCTTGCTTTCCAGTTCTGTTTTGTGCTGTCTTCCCCCATTAAAGTTATCCGACGTCAGAGACTATCTTTTTTTTTCTTATTTGTATCCCCAGGGCTTGGCATATGTGCCTGGCACATAGTAAGTGCTTAATAAATGTATCTATGTTGCCTGTACGTATGTATGTATGTATTTATGTATGTATGTATCTTCCCATCTATCTGTGTCTTTATCACTCTCTACTTGGGTAGCATAGGGAACAGGGAATTTGTCAAATAATTTATTTGGAAAGACAAGGTGGAACAAAGGACACCTCTCAGTTTCCCTAAGCAGTAAGCACTCTCTGACCCAGGACAATGGAATTGTATGTGACACCTGCCCAGCCTGGTAATGCATAACTAGATTCATACATGACTCTTTTCGCATACAGGGGTCCACTGAAAGCAGCTCGAATCAGCTCAGGACAGACACTTGTTATATTTTCAGTGAGCATTTACATCTCAGAAATTGGCAAACACTACAAATCAGGGCTTAATTTATTGTTTTGCTGGTTGTCTAGATTGAGGAAGGTTAGGGAGAAAATGTTAATAATGCAACTTAATTTTAAAAAGTGTGTCATGCACATGTACCCCCCAAGAAATCATTGTAAAACCACTGTTTGCATGCCCTGGAGTGCTCTGTATAAAGCAGCACCCTAATTAAGTTAGTTGAAATCCTACTCAAATTTAGCCAGTCATGCTGGAAGATTTCCCCAACTGCCAATTCACAAGGTCTCTATGGGGCTTCCACCTGCTGCTGCAAACAGGGTCTTAGCCCCATTCAATTAAAGTTCTTTTGTTACCACATTGTGGTTCTTACCATCATAGGGCCCCCACAATTGCAATCCAAGCCCTTTATTTCACCTCAACAGTCACTTATTTTAACCCAAGTGTAGCACTTTATAGTGGTATCTATTAGGTCCCTAATATATTCAGCACATTATTTGAGATCTTTTTGGAGCCTCTCATCTCTCATCCAGTATGTTAGCTGTCTACTAGGTTTGTGTCATCTACAGATTTGCTGAGCTTGTAACAGCTAATGTGTTTGATACATTTATATGTGTGTGTCTGTGTGTATGTGTGTATAATACATAGCCATAGATATACAGTTATCCCTTCCACATCACAACTTCCCCCATCGAGGTTTCAATATAGTGCAGGTTGGCATAAGAAATTAGATGGAAATTTTGGGGGAGTTTTGCAGAAGCTGCTGATGACATGCAAAGGCCGGCAGATGACAGAGGCTATGACCAAAAACTAACCCACATTTTACAGTAAGGTACTGTAAACACATCATAAAAGAAGAAGAAAAAATTCAGACGTCTTTGGTACAAAGGGAGGGCCAAAAAAATTTTACACAGATTTTCCAGATTGCAGGGGCCTGTGCCCCTAACTCCAGCAATGTGGAAGGGATAGCTGTATTTGAGATCTTTTTGTGTCATCTGAAACTTGCTGAGCACGCCTTTCTCAAAGTCACCGATAATCGCTAACAACTAGTGTGTTTGATGCGCGTGCACACACACACACACACACACACATAACACACAAATGTTTCCAAATGGTTCATGGGAGACTACGGAGGCTTCTTACTCTTCTCCTCTCCCTGTGCTTTGGACAGAAATGTATTTTTTGTTCAAGAGTTGTACCCTCATGTCAACCATCATTGTCAGAGAAATCCAAAAGAACCCTCAAGAGATTGTTTCTCAGCTGCAGGAAGCTATGAATCTTGGTTATCATCATTCAGTTTGCTGAGCATACCCCTACTGCCCGAGCTCCAGGTTGCTGTGGCGTAGTTGTTTTGTGATCTCCTGGTAGATGGTTCATGTGACCAGAGGACAGAACAAGACTAAGGAATGGATGGATCCTAGAACTTCAGAAACCTTTGCGGTCACTCAATCCATTTCTTCCCTGAAACATGAACCCCCTCTAAAAACCCCTAAGTGGTCCTGACGCCTCTGCTTAATCTCCCGCGGTGAGGAACTTGCTACCTCCTGAGATAGTAGAGCCTGTAGAAGGTGGTAGGACGTGGTGTGTGGCATTGGTCATGGAGCCAGAGGATCTGGGCTTGACTCTTTTACATACTGTCTGTATGACTCTGGGCAGGACTTTTAACCTCTTAGTGCCTGATTTCTCATCTGTAAAATGAGTGGGTCACAATAGTGACCTTTAAGGTCCCTCCCACATCTATGATCCTAGGAGAGGATGAATATCCCCATCAGCACAAATGGCACTTTTCTCTTTCTGTCTCCTAGAATTAAATTCTTGCTAGTTCTGACTTCATTCTTCACCCGCACATCACAGCCATCCTTTGTACTCAAACGTCAACCAATAATGGATTACTCCAGCTGAGTACTTTTCCATGATGTCTCTCAGATCCACCCCTTCCTATCTTTTCTGCACATTCACTACCCCAGTCCAGACCTCTGTCACCTTAATTAAGCCTACTGCAATGGCACTAGTCTCCTACTTCTGTTCCTGCCCTTACCACTCAGTTCCCTCCTGACTCCTGTTCACCATCCAGCTCCATCACTGTGGCTATGCTCACATCTTGCTAGAGCCTGACCCTGGCACTCCCGCCTTTGGCCTCCTTCACTTGTGCAGCTGCAGAACTGGAGGAAGTCATACAATCATACTGACTGGGTCTACTATAAATCTGTTGCCTGATCTCCACTAGGTCCTCCTACAGGCCTTTTACTCCTCCCCAAATGGCTTTCCATACCTCTCCCCACTCTTCTTTCTTTAGGACTCACACAACACTCCCTTTGCCCACCCTCTGAGAAGACTTTGCCTCAAACTCAACCCAGACAATATAGACTGGTCAATGTTAAGCTCCCTCTTTCCTCATCTTTACATCTCCAATGCCTCGGACATCATCATTTGTCCTCTCCTCCTTCACTACAGTCTCCTCATTAAAGTCAACCCCTTTCCTATACCCGTGACCATAATAATAGTGATGACAGCTAACATTTGCATAGTGCCTACTATGTGTTAAACACTTTACAATGATTATCTCATTCAAGTCTCACAGCAACCCTGGGGGGTAGGTGCTATTATCCCATTTTATAGAGGAAGGAACTGTGGCATAATCTGGCTCCTTCCACTCTTTCAGGTCTTCTCACATTTGCTCTCTACCATACACGCCATCGTCCAGAATCACCGGCCTTCTTGTGATTCCTCACACAGGACATGCTATCTCCACACTCCATGCATTTTTGTTGACCATCTCCCATGCCAGGAAAGTTCTCCCTCCTTGTCTCCAGCTCCTGGTTTCCTTCAAGTCTCAGATAAGATTCCACATTCTTCAAGAGGCCTTTCTGGACATGCCTCCACCAGCTAAGAGCACCTTCCCCCACTTCCACTGCTTGTGTCCTGTGTTCTCTCTGCCATTGGCATGGCAGCTCCTTGAGGGGCTCCTCAAGCCCACATTTTGGCCTTTGTATCTGTGGCATTGACCATGGCGCCTGGTACATAAGTGCTTGTTGATTACTTGATCTGTAAAAGGGCATGACAACACCCGTGTTTTAAGGCTTAAAAGAGGTATCATGTGGAAAGTGCTTGGTAGTAATGATGTCTAGCATTTAGATAGGGCTTTATGGTTTGCCTGGGGAGGGAGGTAGCTCAGGAGCTCTGGAGTCAGGAAGGCTCATCTTTCTGAGTTCAAGTCTGGCCTGAGACACTTAGTAGCTGTGTGACTGTGGATAAGCTCCCTGTCAGGTCATTAGCTAATCTCATCCTATTTGAGTAAATGGATTCTCTTTGGCCAGTATAACTACATGAAGAAACACTCAGTTGTTCTGTTCCTCCCCTCTTCATGTTCCAATCTACTTTCTTCAGTGGTTGGTGATTGTTACGTGCACATTCTATTCATGCTCAATTTGGAGAAGGTTTGCAACCTGCACAGAGCCACCTATCAAATACAAAGAGGAAGATAGCAATGCACACGCTCTAATTTTGAAGGGGCTGCTTTTGTCTATCCACTTAGTCACTAACACCTCAGGCCTTTCAAGTCCACTCCTATTTCTTGTCAATCAGCTTAGCTGACATCGCGGAATGTTTATGTAACAGAACTGCTACATTTTGCCACTTGCACTGTCACACCCATTGAGGAAGATGACACTTTTTTTCTAATTATACACATGATTCAATTCAATAAATATTTATTGAGGATTTAAGAAAAATAAAAAAAAAACTGTAAAATGAGCTGGAGAAGGAAATGGCAAACCACTCCAGTATCCCTGTCAAGAAAATCCCAAATAGGTCATGAAGAGTCAGATACAACTGAAACGACTGAACAACAACTTAAGGTTTGTATGAGCCTCACAACAATCTTAGGAGAAGGGTTCTATACTATTCCCATTTTACAGTTGAGGAAACTGAGGCAGAGGTTAACTGACTTGCTCAGGATCACACAGCTAGGAAGTAGCTGATTCCAGGTCCGGTGTTTTCTCCAATATGCTATCTTACTGCCAAATGAGATGTCAACTTTTATTATTATATGAAAGAGGCAGAGTCTGAGGGACAGAATCCAAACCTTTATCTCAACCCTTCCAAACATGGGGAACAGGTGAAATTTGCCTAGACAGAATGCCTTCCAAGAAACCAACGCAATGCGAGCTGTATCTGAGGAGAACAGAAGCCTACTTGTGGTAGGGACTATCAGGAGGCTCAAAGGCCGAGGAATAAGGCTGTGCAACTGGAGATCCTGAGAAGGGAATGCTGGGATTGACCATTTGGGAGAGAAAGGGCCCAGGATGGAGGGCCGCCTCCGCCTGGTTGGTCAGCAGCAGGCAGAGCTGATACATGTTGTGATTTAGGAGACGGATGCCCGGGATCAGCTGCTCCTGCTGGTACTGGAGGGCTTTGGCAATGTACATGTTGACCACAGACATCTCCTGCTGGGTTCGGGACAGGTTTTTCACTGTGGGATGAGAAGGAATACATCCATCATCAGTGGTCTAGACAGGGGGAGTCTCCGAAAAAGAAGAAAAAAAGAAAAGAAAACTACCACTGCCGTCGCTTACTTACATTCCTCCAGCATGGCCTCCCCAATCTGCTGGTATCTGGGATCACAGGGGACCTCAGGAGTCTCTTGCTGAAGAGCTAAGACAAAACACGGACACTGAGATAATAAGCATGAAGAGAGAGAAGAGTTCTTGCTGTGCCAGCCAACCACCCCACTCCCCACCAACCCCTGACCAAGGACCTAGTCCTCCCATCTCTGGCCTTGACCAGGGTATCTAGGGTGAAGGAAAGGGACAAAAGGGAAGAGAGAGAGCATCCTGGGCCTTCTAGGACATAGTGGATAAAAAGAAACAAGCCAGAGCATCCTCCTTTTCAGTTTTCTCTTCCATCTCATGGACTGGGGTGCTGTCTTTTTACCTGAAGCCTGCATGAGCTCAGCCACTCAACTGAAGCTGCAAGCTCATCAATCTGTAAGTGCCCTCCACAAGGACAGAGATCACAGGCAGCCATGCCTACTCCTTTCTGGGTAATTCTTATTCAGGTCTTCCTATGAGTTAGCCACAATATGCTGGGGGCCTCCCTTCCTTTCTCCTGACTTTGTAAGGATTCCACTGGAGCACTTGGCCTATCCCCTTGTCATCCTTCCATCTCACCCCATGACTAGCCCACCATCCTTTGTCCATCATCTATTTCTCTGATGACATTCTTAACTTTTGTTCTTCAACGGAGTTCTTCATTCATTAGACACGGAAGCCTGCTCACTAACACCTACCATATGCCTTTCCATTGACTATAGAGTGTTTTGTTACCCATGAAACAAAGTGTGTGTGTGTGTGTGTGAGAGAGAGGGGGGGGGAAGAGAGAGGTGGGGTTGGGTGGGGGTATGGGGTTTAGAGAATGAATCTTTTCTTTTTGCCAGAAGAGTGCATGTGTCCTTGGACTATTAAGTCACTTTCCTGAGTTTAAATTCTATCACTTAAATGGAGAGAATCCCTCCTCCCTACCTGTTTAAAAAGGATGAAACAAAGGTGATGCACATGGAAAAATCAATGAGTGCTTAATAGGAAAGGTACCATATTCACCTAAGGATTAAGAAAACAATTTAAACATAGATCATGGGATATGGGGCATCTGGGCAGAGCACTGGACTTCTGAGTCAGAAAGACCTCAGTTCAAATCAAACAGTTATTAGCTGGGTGGCCCTGGGCAAAGCACTTAACCTCTCTCAATCTGTTTCCCATTCGTAAAATAAGGATGATAATGTCACCCACCTGACAGGATTGCTGTGAGATCAAATTAGATGAGAAATCACTTTGCACAAGAGTAAAACAATTTAAATATGATGGAGGCACAACTAGAATCACACAAGACCTAGCAGCCAAAACATTAAAGGACTGCAGGTCTTGGAACAGTATAATACACTGAAGAGCAAAGGAACTGGGGCTGTGGCCAAAAATATTACACTCAGCAAAGTTAAGCATAATCTTGAATGAAAAAATGGGCATTTGATCAACTGTCAGTCTTGCAAGACTTTGTTAAAAAAAAACCTTAACTTAATAGAAGATTTGATATACAAGAGCCAAAAGAAACAAAAGGTACATACCAAAGACTGATTACAATGGATTCAATAAGGACAGACCGTTTACTTTTTATATATGTAAAATATAAAACATATGTCTAAGATTCTTACTAATAATTGGTGAGCTCATAAGAAAGACTGAGATGAACCTGAGTATGATATGAATTTAAAAATAAAACCATTTAGGAACAGCTAAAATGAGTAATTATTTCATAGAAATGAGGTACAACAGGAAGAATGGGTACAGAGGAATTAGATAGGGAAGGAGGGCTTGTAGTTCTTGTAACCTACTTTTGTCAGGAATGGGTTTAAGAGGGAACAATACATATATATTTAGAAGAGTACAAAAGTCTTCTAAATTCAGAAGAAATGAAACAGTAGGGTATAGGGAGGGGGAGAGGACAAGGGAGGGATCTTTAGAAGGGAGGGTGAGGGATAAGTAAAAAGGTGGGGTATAGAATGGTGTTTAGATCAATGGGAATGAGAGAATAAGGCAGAGATCTCTAGAGGAGAGGGTGAGGGAGTAGGTTATGGGAGTTGTACAAGGGTGTTTAGATTTATGAGAATTGAAAAATAGGGGAGGAATCCTTGGTGGGGTGGGCAAGTAATAGGAGGGCAAGGTAGCAGGTGGAAGTAAAGTAGAAAAGGCAGGAGGGATAGGAAACCAGAGATATGCACAAACATAAAAACAAAGCTCAGGAGTAGCACTTGTTTGGGAAAGTACATGTCTATATACGTATGCATATATCTATACCTCTAGAGAAATATATCCACACTTAATTGTAGCCTTCTAGGAGAAAGAGAGAGGAAAAAAAAAAGAACAAAGTAAAAAGTGCCCATCAGAGAACAAAAGAAAACTTACAAGGAAGCAAAGAAAAGATGGCCAGCTCTCAACACAACGATCATGCAGGCTTTCTTGAAATGAAAATTTATTGTTACATATTTTGAATCCCCTTTTATGTTCTGCTATATACGTGACATGCTTTTTTCTCCCTTTCTTACTCTGAATTTAAGTTCCAATATTTAAGTTTATGATATGTTTTTGTTTCTTTTCCCTATTCTGTATTTGTGTTCTGGTGTTTGAGTCTAAAATAAAATTTTAAAAAATTTTAAAAATCACTTTGCAAACCTTAAAGAGACAGATAAGTCTTAGCTATAGAGACTAGGTAGTATAGTAGATAGAATGACAGAAAGGCCTCTAGGCAAGGTACCTAACCTCTCTCAAACTCAGTATACTGTTCTATAAAATGGGGATAATAAAACACCTCGGGGTTGTGAGAATTCCAATGAGATTATCTATGTAAAGTACTCTGCACTTTTTAAAGTGCTACTACACAAATGCTAGCTGTTTACAATTACAGCTGGAGGGAACCTGGGGGTATATTTAGTCTAACCCTCTCATTCCACAGATGAAGACACTGTGACCCACAGAGGGGACATTATTTTCAAGGTTACCCAGGGACTGAGTAGCGGAGCCAGTTAATGGAGGAAAAGATCATCAAATCGTATCATAATCGTATCATTTCCCATAGAATGTGAGAGCCGCACTGGGTGAGGCCAAGTGATCTCACTGGTGGCTCATTCCCTGTGGGAGTCATTAAATCCAATAACCACAAACTCAGTGTTTGTGGATTTAACCAGGCAATCAGTTGGGCAACTGCTACGACAGAGAGGGGAAAGACTCAGGAGGTCTGGGCTCCAGGGCCAGTTCTTGTCACTCTTCCCCTGGGCAAGTCATTCTCAGCCTGTTTTCTCTGCTGTTAAGTGGGATAATAATCCCACCCAGAATGACCTTCCTGGTATGGTAGCTAGGAGGAAAGCACTCTGTTAACTTTAAAGTGTAAATCAATATGAGTTACTGTGAAGGGGCATGCTGGTGAATGTTTAATAATCAGCTCTGGGGGAGAAGGGGAAGCTTAAGTTTAATCTGCATTATTAACATTTTCCACATTAATTTCTTGTCTAGATAATCAACTAAACAATAAACACAGTCCTGACTTGTAGCATTTGCTGATTCTGTGGTGTAAATGCACTCACGCTGAAAATTTAACAAGTAGCTCTCACAGAGCTGGTGCCAGCATATCCCTGGTACTATTATTATAAATAATTTACCCATTTGGCAAGTGGAGAACCACGTCAAAGACTGGCTCTCTAGAGAAGCTCGGCAGCTGCTAGATGGTCAAAGAGACCTGAGATCCTGCCTCAGACACTCACTAGTTGTGTGACTCTGGGCACGTCACTTAATGTCTTTGTCTCAATTTTCTCATCTGTAAAATGGGGATAATAACAGTGGCATTGGCCTCAGAAGGTTATCTTGAGGACCAAGTGAAAAAAGCTATGTAAAGTGCTTTGCAAACCTTGATGTGCCGTAAAAAAGGTCAACTAGCATCATTATTACTTCCACTCACTAGACTATGAGCTCCTTGGAAGCAGGGACTGATTTTAGCCTCTTCTGTTTATTTCAGTACGTAGTAGGCCAATCAAAACCAGTGGAATCTCCATCGCTGAAGACCATTTAGAAAAGAAGAAATCAGTTGTTGACTGACTGAAGGACTAAGACCTTCACCTGCCCAAAGGCAGAGTATCGGGCCATTTCTTACATCCCTTACGACTCTTCTACTCTAGACTTTGGTCCTTTCTGGCTCTTTGACTCTACGGAGGACCCTTGAAAGTATAAAGCATCTTTCTTTGAAACCTTTTACCCATATCATGCAATTCCTAATGGGAGCCAGGGATCAGGCACCATTTCTCAATTGTCTCCTGATGAGGAAATAAGCCACAGCCAAGGCCACAGTGTGACTTGAGAATCTAGGCCTTCAGATCAGAGATTGAGAGCCGGTGGAGATTAAACAACAACACCCTCCTGCTCCTCTAATCCACAGAACTCACATGAATGATATCAGATACTTCCAGCAAATGCTAAAAACCGTCATACAGTTTTGTACATCATATACTTTCTTAGTAGAGGAAGTCTGCTTTCTTAGTATGATGGTTTCTTAGTACAGGAGATGGTATGCTTTTATATAAAACAGAATTCTTTCAAGCATGAAAAATGGTTGTTAGCAGCTACAATTACTTTTCAAAAGTCGGAGATTTTTAATTTTGACTCTTTTTTTTAGACATTTCAAAGCTTAATTTTGCCCATCCCCTTCCAAAGTATCAAATCAAGACAAGCAAAAATGGCTTGTGAATGAGTACTTAACAAGCGGCAACAAGCCACATCCCATTCATTTTCCAGACAAGAGAGGCTCACTTGCCTATCACACAGGTAGTAACAGAGCTGAGATTTGAACCTAGGTCCTTTGAATTCCATTCAAGTGATGCTGCCTCCTAAGCTTATCAACCAGGCCAGTATAAAATCTTCCTCAGGCGACTTATCAGGCTATGACGGTGATCCTGGGTTCTCGAACGCTGCACCAGTTGAATTTAAGCCCTAAGGAGCCTCACTAGGCTGGCACAGCACATAATACGGTCCCAGTTACAGATTTTTGTATCCCCAGCACTTAGCACACTGCCAGGTGCATAGCAGGCGCTTAATAAATGTTTATTGACCGAGTGACTGACTGCTGTCTGAAAACTAGCCTAGCTAAGTCTGAGGTGGCTTAACAAAAGACATCCAGTGATGACTTTTTCTGTCCATTTTTTAAGGTGAGCACAGGTAGGCATATGCCTCGATGAGGGAGATACTTTCACTATTAGTTTTTTCAAAGGCTGAAGAACACAGTTAAGAAGCCCAATATTGCCTTTCAATGCCACAAACCCAAACTGAGATCAGATAATTCAGACCTCAGCAAAAAGGAGCTAAAAGAGTGTCTAAAATGCTGTTGCAGTAGCAGGAACACTCCTTCCCACCCAAGGACCATGCTGCAGTACTGCATCGACCAAAGATGCCAGGTGAGGGGTGGATGAAGCAACTAGGAAGTTTAGCCTGGAGAAAGGAAGACTTGGCGGAGGGGTGAGGGAAGGAGCATGAGAGCTGTCTTAAGTTATTAGAAAAGCTGTCATATGAAAAGAGGATTAAATCTGTTCTGTATGGCCCCAGAGGGCACAACTAAAAAGAGGCAGATTCAGGCTTGAAGGAAGAACTAACAATCAGAGGGGCCCCCAAAGTGGATTAGGTGACCTCTGGGGGGCAAGTCAATCCAACAAACATTTGTTTGTTTGTGCTAATCACTGCAGATTCAAAGAAAGGCCAAATGGGCCCTGCCCTCAGAGAGTTGCCAATCTAACGAAGGTGACAAAGTGCAAGCAACTATGTAAGAACAAGTCGTATGCAGGATAAACTGGGGATAATAAACAGAGGGAAGGCACTAGCAATAAGGGAGACCAGGAAAGGCGTCCTACCAAAGATGGGATTTTAGCTGGGACTTGAATAGTCAGGACACAGAAACAAAGAGGGAGAGCATCCCAGAAATGGGGGGCAGCTAGGGAAAATGCCCGGAGTTGGGAGATGAAGGGTGCTGTGTTCAAGACCCAGCAAGAAGAACTGTATCACTGACCTCAGAGTATATAGCAGTGTGAGAAGACGGGAAGAGAGGTGGTGGGAATGGTTGGTCATTCACACCGGAAGTCTTTAGAGAGAGGCTGGATGACCACTGGGCATGTTGTAGCGGGGCACTTTTCCAGAGGTAGGTCCGACGTTGTTCAGTCATTGCCGTTGTTGATGTGCAGTCACTTCAGTCCTGACTCTTTGTGACCCCGTTTTGGGGTTTTCTTGGCAAAGATGCTGGAGCACAGTTTGCCATTTCCTTCTCCAGCTCATTTTACAGGTGAGGAAGTGGCTTGTCCAGGGTCACACAGCTAGTAAATGTTTGAGGCCAGATTTGAACTCAGGAAGATGAGCCTTCCTGACTCTAGGCCTGGTGCTTTGTGCACTATGGTGCCACCTAGCTGCCCTTAGGGCAAATTAGATAGCTCTATAGTGCCCTTCCAACCCTGGGATTAAATGATCCTTGTGAGAAGAAAAACTGCCAGGTTAGCAGCTGATCTGAATTCTCTGGCTTCTTAGATGTACTCTAACAGGGAGTGCATGGTTGAGGTTTGGCTGGTTAAGTACATGGACGGACTCATACCTTCAACTGTCTCCCTGATAGCTATTTCCTGTTGAGTTTTATGCGTTTTTCTTCCCTGTTTTGACGTATGTCTTTGTGTCAGGCTCTGGTTAGGAGGAATATCGAATGAAAATTTTGCTAGCAACCCAGACATGCGACTCATCAAGGCCACAAACGGCAAGGTACAGACAAGACGTTTTGATGGTGTTCAGGTGTGTGTGATGTAGGAGCCAGGGAACAGATGGGGAGGAGGAGGCTGCTAAGATGTACAGGAATCAGAGGTGTCAGATGTAATTAGGTGAGCAAGCAGCTGCACCGAGGATGAAACCAGGAGTTTAGAGTAATAGCTGAGTGAGCATGGGCAGGGGCAGATAAGGAATTCACATCTGCTGCAGCCAGGAGGTTTGGGCCCATGCTATTGCCCTGTTGGTCTGTTGGCCTTGGGCAGAGGAGGGCCAAGAGCAGGAGGCAGAAGAGCACCAGGGCGGCCAGCAGAGAAGATTAATTATGCACCTTCCCCTACCATCTCATCCCTCTCAGCTGTTCCTCCACCATTAGACACTGCCAGACGCTGCTCTGATGGCTGATGACTTCCGGGATGACCCCAAATGGGGAGGAAGAGCTTGGGAAGGAGCTTTGAGATTCCATTCTCCCAGCATCCTTTGAATTCAATCCACACTATTCTCTGCTTCACCCTTAGAGGATATGGACCCTTGCGCCACCAAAGCACTGGCGAAGGTGGAGGAGGGAGGTAGTGGGATTGTTACTACTTAGTATTTCAATAGTAGCAGAAAGAATTCAGTAATCACAGGCACAAGATTCCTAGCTTGAAGGAACTGGTTTTCTAATCCAATCCCTTCATTTTACAGATGAGGAATCAGAAGTTTGGAGAGGCAACGTGCCCTGCCCATGCCTATAGGTAAGAAGTGACAGAGCTGGGGTCCTTGGGGTCACTATTCTCCACCATCAAGAAAATGCAGCAAGTTGGTGTTGTTTTTCCAGTTGCAGAGTTGAGGGCCAGGGAGGTTAAGTAATCACATGCACTTTGTACAGCAAAGCAAAGAATGGGAAACAGAGCATAGGCAGATAGCAATAGGCCAACAGACTGTTAGGAACATAAGGACCTAAAGGGTCACTGAGTGAAATCTGCTCATTTTGCAGATGAATAAACTAAGGCCCAGGAGAGTGAAGTAACTTGCCCAAAGTCACACAGGGAGCCAGCAGGACATGTTGACAAGCAGATCAGCTGCCTTGACTCTGGGCCACATTCTGATCAGAGTCCAACGTTTTTCATCATAAAATGTCACAAGGCTGGGTTTTGTTTCCCATTACTTCACGAGACTGGTGCACACAGAATGAAATCTGTTGACAACAGCTGCTTGTGACGCTTAGAAACTGGTAATTATCTGTGTGATAGAAGCTGTGTTCACTCTCACTGAGCCTGAGTGTGACCGGCAGCCACGTCAATCAAACCCTGTGAGGTGCTGACAGTCAGTGTTTACCCAGGAGCAGATGTGCCCTGACAAAGGAATGAGAGGAGGGCTGGGGGTCTGAGTGGTTCCTGAGGGAGGAGCCAATGTTCCTTCATCTGGTAAGAGAGGAACGGATATGATCAGAATGATCCTCGAATTAAAAAAAAAAAAGAAAAAAAGATTTATCGTGCAGGAGCTTGAATGGATTTTGAATTGATGGCATAATAGTCCAAAAGAGAATAACTAATAATTAAAGGGATGGAAAATAGTTTCCTAAGAGAGAGGAAAAGTACAGGGACAATGGCTAATCTGAAAAAAGCTTATAGGAAGTTTAGCTGGTAAAGAGTGCTGAAATCACCCCTACAGACCCACCAACTTCCTCAAACCTCTCCTACATTTCCAACTTCTCTTTTTCACCACACTCAAGTTAATCAGATCTTCAAAGGACACATAACACACATTATTTTTTTAAATGCCACATTATTTCAATATACTTAAGAATTTGATATAATACATTGGTTCCATGGAAACATACGGCCGTTAATTACAAAATTTGCCCATCTCATTATTTCCTCATCCCTCTGCTTACCTGTTTCCTCTGGTGCCTGTTGTTCTAAAGCTGTTTGATTTTCTGCATATCCATCCACTTCATTGGTCACTTATTTTGAAAAATATCACACTCATGAGTTAGAAAGCAGAAAATAACACAGTATGTTCTTAAATGAGACTTTGAACTACTCCCTTGACAAGTCAACACTAATCCTCAGTGTAGGTGGGGTCACAAAGCTCTTTTATGTCTACACTTAGATGCCTACCATGGTCTACTTGGTCATTTGACTCCTGGAAGAGAAAAATAGTCATTCCTGGTAGGTAGAATCTCCTCTCTGATTCTGGGAGATGGGGTCGTTAGCAAGCTTTCAGCATTGTGTAGTGAGAATGCCCTGGCTTGGGCATCAGGAGACCTGGGTCCTGGGCCTGGCTCTGACATTAACTGATTGTACGATCTTAGAAGACATTATGTTTCTCGATTAAAGTTAGTGCATTGGGGAAGGAAATCAATCAACTTCAGGCATATGCCTAAAAGCAGAGTGGGAAATTCAGAAATAGGCACAGAATTTCAGTTAGAAGGGACTTCATAAGTTTCCTGCATCCAACTTCAACTTGAGCAGGAACCCCTTCTGGACAAGTGGTCTTCCAGCCTCCCCCTGAATGACTCCAACAAGGGGGAAGCCACTCCTTCCTGAGGGAACCCACCACACTGTCAGCTCTGTTCTTTCAGAAACCACCATCCTTTGCTTCTGGTTCTGCCCCATAGAGACAAGTGGAACTCTTGACTATGCTGTTTTCTGAGACAATAAGCCTTTGGAAAATCATCCATTCCCCACAATTGGAGGTCTTCAAGGAAAGGCTGGGTGATCACCGCTAAGGTCCCTTCTGTCTCTGAGATTCTGACTCAGTCTCTGCTCCTACGCTCACAAAGCCCAGAGCAGAGATAACCTGGGCTACATGTGCTTTGGGGTGGGGGTTTGGGGAACCTTATTTTCCAACACAGGTTCATTCCCCAAGTTGCTGATGGGGAAGGTGAAGCCCAAAGTAGTCTAGAACACTCCATGCCAGGCCACATAGGGCCTACAACACCCCCAAGTACAATGCTAATCAGATGTAGTTCCTATCTGGTTTTAATGTGTTACCATACCAATAAAAAAAGGAAACATATACATGTGGTTTTCTAAGTTAATATGCAACCCCTAGGGATCCTTGCGTATAGTTTAATTACCTCCATTTCTATTTTAGTTTGACAGCACCGTTCTAAAGCACCCCCACCCCATAATCCAAGAGAACCCAGAATTGGCAAGCCAGATGGCGCTGCTGGACCTGGTGTCAGGAAGATCCAAGTTCAAATCCTGCCTAGACACTTAGCTCTGTGACCCTGGGCAAGTCAACATAACCTCTGTTTGTCTCAGTTTCCTCAACTGTGAAATGGGGATAATAATAGCACCTATCTCCCAGGGTTATTGTGATGATCAAATTAGAATATGTATGTATGTATGTATTATGCATATGCATATACACACACATACATGTAGATGTATATATTTGTAAAGCTATATGTGTGTATATGCACATACATACATGACTTTGCAAACCTTAAAGCACTATATAAATGCTATTATTATCAATTATTAATTGGGCTATGGCCCTTGGGTATCTACCAAACTCCTAGAAAGTAAGAGAAACTCACAAGTGAGAAGACCCAGCATGGCATGGGCTGTGCTGAGCCACTGATCTTAGACAGCCATGGTGCCATGCCCCCGTGTGATTTCATCCCTCTTGGATGCTGGACTTACCATTGCTCGTTTCACTGTCTTCAGATTTATGCTCTCCGATGGAAATCACTGCCTGTGGAGGCTGTGACCACGTTTCAGGTAATACTTCTTGGGCTTGGAAGAAAGAATGGATTATTTCAATCATCTATCACCAATTATAGTAAAAGGTGACAGGAAACCTCTATGTGCAAAAAAAAAAAAGCCTACTTCTTTATGAAAAGAAAGTGAGGAGGGTGGTTTTCCCATCTTTCTCCTTTTTGGACTCAAAGCCCCTCCAGTTTCTTTCAGGGCATAAGGAATGAGGCTTTTTTTATGAAAAACTCTAGCCATATGTGCACAGGCAAGTTGATGTGGTCAATTAAGGCAATTAACTGAATTACTTAGGCCCCCAAAAACCTACTAAAGAGCCAAAAGTAAGAAATTTTGTCCCAGTTCCTTTTCTGAACTCGATTCAACAAATGTGTTAAATGCTTACCATGTGCCAGGCACTGTGTTAGGCACTAGGAACCCAATAACAAAAATGAAACAATCACAGCCCTCCAGGAATTTACATCCTTTTGGGGAGGAGAAGTGAGTAGATAAACACACAAGGAAGAGAGAGTACTGTCTGGACAGTTAATGACTCAACTTTCCACTTCACCTCTGTAGACACTGCCTCTAGTCAGAAAAATTCTCAGCCACCAAAGTCTACCAAATAACTTTCCCATGGAGCTGTGATGCACCCTTCCCCTTCGACACCAAGTGTAAGTTTATTGGTCAGATCTCCCTAAGTTTCTGTGTCTTGGGTGAGGGAGTGGGTGGCTAAGAGGGCTGACTCAGTTCAGACAGAGATTCCTGTCGAGAATGTTATCTAGCTTGTTGGGGCCAGGATCATAAGGATGCTTCATAGGGAGCGGAGCAGGCATTTCTGAAAGTTAGAAAGGGAAGCGATAGCATCGTTTAGGCAGTGCCCATAGGTGTTGAGCCAGGGTGTTAAGGTGTTAAGCCACCAGAACCTGTGCAAATAGGACTTGGACAAACCTCCCAGGCAGCATATTATGCAGAGCTCACTGCCCGAGATTCGTCTGTTGGCTAAACACATACAGATTGATTCACTGAAATTTTAAATGAGCAGAAGATCAAAGAGCTGCTTATTCCTCCAGAGTAAAACATACACTCCTTTGTTTAGCTTTTAAAGTTCTACACAACCTGGCCCCAACCTATCACTGCAGATTCACCGGACGTCATCCCCATCTCCACCCCCCACCCTCCATAGTCCGATCCAACCCAACTGGCCTTCTCTAGGTTCCTCACTCGAGACATTTCATTTTCTACCTTCAAACCTCTGTAATGGCTTTCTCTAATGCCTGGAATGGACTCCTACCTTATATCCACCACAGAGACATTCTAGGCAGTGCAGGCACTACTCACTTTCCGCATGAAGCTTTTGCCAAAGGCCCCCTAACTGCTGGTGTCTTCCCTGTCAAACTACATTGTATTCAATTACTTTGTATAGATTTATATTTATTAACTTTATATTTACTTTTATATATGTTTAATATATTTATATTAACTTTATTATATATGTGTACATATATATGTATCTCCCCTATTAGCCAGTGAACTTCTATATGTCTCCCCTATAACACTGTGAGCTTACGTAGTCTTCCCTAATAGACAACAAGGACTGGGGTTTTTTTGTATCCCTAGTTCCTTCTATGATGCTTGGCACATAGTAGGTGCTTAATAAATACTTGTTGACTGATTTCTGGTAATTCTCTGGCCCTCAATCCAACCCTCCTAAAATTAATTATAAACATTAAATAAAGGTGTGTTTTTTCCAAAGCCAAAATCAATTAGATTAGATTAAATGAGCAATCATTAAGCACCTACTATGTACCAGGGCCTGGGGATACAAAACCAAAGAAGTTCTATTACTTTTCCTTAAGGAGCTTCCTACCCCCCTTACCTTCTTCCTCACTCTGCTCCTGGAGTTCCAGGGCTATCTTTTCTCTGGCAGGTCTTTTTGGTCCTGTTGGGGAACAGAGAAATAGTCTGCTTCATCCAGAACAGCTAATATGAAACAACAGATGAGAAGGTAAAGGTAAGGGTATCTGTTTTCCTCAGAGTTGGTGCTTCCCCAGCACTTACTAAGTTGTGGGAGATAGTCCTGAAAAAGCACCGGCCTCGAGCTGTACAGCTTCTGCCAGAAGGGACTTAACTCTACGGGTGTGAATGGATCCCTCAGCCAGGGATGATACCCCTTCTCCTACTTCCTAGGGGTGTCCACTGTGAGACAGTGAATAGGAAAACTGATGCAAGGCTCCTTAAGAGCTGGGATTGAATTTGCATCCCCAGCACCTAGCACAGTGCCTGACACATAGTAGGCACTTAATGAATACTGTCTGACTGAACAAGCACTTATTAAGTGCCTGCTGTATGCCAGACCATGTGCAAGGAACTGGGGATCCAGATAATGAAATATAATCCCTCCTATCCATATATAATGGGGTAATAATGGCACCCACATCACAGGGTCGTTGTGAGGGTCAAATGAAATAGTAAAGAACTTAGTACAATGTCAGGCACATAGTAGGTGCTTAATAAACACTTCTTTATTTTTTCCTTTTTATTTTTTTCTTCTCTATTGTTTTAGCGGCACAGTGGATAGAGCACCAGTCCTTGAGTCAGAAATACCCGAGTTCAAATGCACTAGCCATGTGGCCTTGGGGAAGTCCGTTAACCTCTGTTTGCCTCAGTTTCCTCCTCTGTAAAATCAGGGGATAATAACGTCACTTACCCCCTTTGGTGATAAGGCCCTAATGAGATAATAAGGTGAGGCGCTTAGTGCAGGTCTGCCAACATAAATGCTGCGCAGTGTTTGTGTCTAACCCTCCGAGGCCCCGCGTGAGGTTTCCTCGGCAAAGATTCTGGAGTGGTTTGCTGCGTCCTTTTGCAGCTCGTCTTACAAATAAGGAAACTGAGGCAAACACGGTAAATGACTCCCCCAGGGTCACGCGGCTGGTAGATGTCTGAGGCAGATTTGACTCTGGAAGCCGAGCCTGCCTGACTCTTCGGGCTGTGTATGTTAATTACCATTATTACTATTTTGGGGAGCAGCCAGGTGATGCGGCGGTTACGGGGCTAGGCCCGGCATCGAGAAGAGCTGAGTTCAAATGCGGCCTCAGACAGCTCCTAGCCGTGGCCCGGGCAAATCACTTCTAAACAATTCTGTCCGCCAGCATTAGTATTATTATCTATCAGCTGCCCTCGCGTCACTGGCGCTAAAGCTCTCTGACCGGCGGGAGGGCCCCCCCCCCCCCACGCCCGGCCGAGGCAGGTGCGGGTGACGTCACCCTCGTCCCGGACTCACGCTTGCGGGCCCCGGCCTTGGGCGAGACCCGGGCCGCCATCTTCCAGAGCGCCGTCATCTTCTCGTAGAAGTGCGGCATGGGGTCCGAGGGGGCCCCGGCGCTGAGGCAGCGCGCCTGCTCGCCGCGGAACTGCGTCTTGAGGTGCTTCCACTTGGTGCGGCACTGCTCCGCCGTGTAGTTGATGTGCCACCCGGCCAGGATGTCGGCGATCTCCCTCCACAGCTTGCTTTTGCGCTGGCTGGAGCCCGAGATGATGCGGTGCGCCTTGCCCGTCTTGCAGATGGCCTCCAGCAGCAGGTCGATCTCGTGGCGGCCCCAGCTGGCCCTCCACGAGCCCTTGTACGGCTTCTTTAGAGCGCTCCGGGTCCTGCCGAGGAGAGGCAAGTGGCGGCGTTACAGAGGGGCTCTGGCCCTGGCCCGGCCCCGGCCTGGCAGCAAGCAGCGTGCACTCGCGTTCAGAAACTTGGAGTTCTAAAGGCTCTCCCTCCCTCCGGACCCGCCGACCCACTGAGAAAGCGAGCCACGGGGGAAGTCATGCAGATATTAAAAATAACCGTGTCACCCTATCGAAGCTAATGGAACCATTTTGTTTCTCACGGCCATACTCGGGCAAGCTCCAGAATTTATTTCCTTATTTTCACACAGTGCCTTGGCACACAGTGAGCACTTAATAAATGCCTGGGGAAGTAAGTACACAGCAGAGAACAAAAAACTCAAAGGGACGCAAAGAAAAGATGGACAGCTCTGAACACGATGTGCAGTATTTTATATAGGCTTTCTTGAAATGGAAATTTATTTCTGTATATTTTGAATCTTCTCACGTTCTGCTGTGTGCGTGGAGATCGTTTTTTCCCTGTTATTTTGTATTTACGTTTATAACATGTTTCTTTTTCTTCTCTTATTGTGTATTTAAGTTTAAAATAAATTAATAAAATTTTTAAAAATGCTTGGAGACTTGGCTTATCTAAAGAGAGGAGCACAGGGAAATTGAGGGATTTAGAAGACTGGGAATCCTTGCTTTACAAGGTTTAAGGTCTTTTGAGCATGATATCTGTTGGACAAACAGCTTTGCAGCTGGGGAGAGAGGATGTTGACAAAGCAGAACGGGACTCATAGAGTCCATCCACCTCATTTCATAGATAAGGACATTGAGACTCTGAGGTCTCAACTTCACAGTAAGTGACCTGCCCAAGTTAAAACAAGTGGCAAGTGGTGGATCTCATATCTGAACCCCGGTCCTAATCCCCATTCAACATTCTTTTCACGGTACCAGTCAGAAACGATTGACTTTCACCCTCAAAGCTCTAGACTTATTGTCGCCAATCAATCAGGCAATATATACATACACACACATACAGAGAGAGACAGAGAGGCAGAGAGACACAGACGTAGACAGAGACAGAAGAAGACAAAGAGAGAGACAGAAAGAGAGATGGACAGAGACAGAGACAGCATGAGGATAAATGGAAAGCACTCTAAGAGGAAGTAAAGCCGGCATAGTAGTAAGGAGAGAGATCATCTCAGGGACTGGGGGCAGCCAGTGAAAATGAGAGGAGTCAAAAGATGGAATGTTGCTCTCACAGAACGGCAAAAGACCAGCGTCGTGGGCCAGGTTCAGCCCTACCCGCTGCAAAGGCAGGAATATGGACCCGGCTGAGGAGGAGGCTTCCAACCCAAACAGAAGCCTTTGTATTTGATCTGGAGGCAAGAGAAAGCCACTGGAGCTTCCTGAGTTTTCGTCACCCGATAGACCCCAACTTGTAGAGTAGATAGGCTGGTACCAGGCATTGGAACAGTGCCGGGTAGAGGAAGGCGGACAGACCCTCTGCTCTTCCCAGATCCCTGGGTCCCTAGGTAATCATGCCACTAGGAGAGTGGAGAGCCCTAGACCTGGCTTCAGGAAGACCTGAGTTCAAATATAACCTGAGATACTTGCTAGCTGTATGACCCCGAGGGTCACTTAACCTCTGCCTGTCTCAGTTTCCTCATCTATGAAATGAGGAAGATAACACTAGCACCTATTTCCCAGTGTTTTGGTGAGGGTAAATGAGATATTTGTAATGACCTTTGCAGACCTTAAAGTGTTATGAGTGCTAGCGTTAGCTATTTTTTGGAGTAATTTATGACTTACTAACATTTCCACTCAGAGGGTGAGCCAAGAAAGACAAATATTAGACCGAAATATACTCTTAGAGAGTTGCCAGGGACGTTGAGAGATTAAATGACTCACATAGGATTATATGGACAGAATGTATCAGAAGTCGAGGCATTGCGAGGTTAAGCAACTTACCCGGGGTCACAAGCTAGGAAGCGTCTGAGGCTGAATTTGAACTTGGGTCTTCCGGACTCCTGGCCCGGTGCTTCGTGTACTATGGCACCACCTAGCACCGAGGGAGTGAAGAGCGGTGGACGATAAGGTTATGAACTCGAAGGGCAGGGACGATGGTACTGCCAATGCCAAGTAATAGGGAAATTCAGAAGAGGAGAGAGTTTGGGGTGGGAGACAGAAGGGAGTAGTGATTTATTACTGTCTGCTGAGTTAAATTAAACTGACTTGAACCAGAGTTCCTATTATTAGCATCCACTGAAGAAATATTTGACTGGAACAGAGAACGGTGTTGTTAATGAAAATAAGGTTTGGGGATTTTCTTAAGATTTCACCAAAAATGCCTATTATCAGAGAAAATTCAAGAGTCGTCCCTTCCTATTTGTACTGATCAGAAAGCTCTCCACCAAATCAAAGTATTTGAGGAAGGGAAGGTAAAGAGAAATAGAAGCTTCTTTCGCTGCCCCCCCAAAGTAACTAAAAATAAAAGTTTTGATACTATTAGTACCACCTGGTAGAACCCACAGCAAAGTGGTCTACGTTTACATGGCAACGTTGGGCTAATACATCCATCTGAGGGGAGGAAGAAGTTGTAGTCTGCATTTATTGATACCATGGAGCCAGTCTGTATACATAAAGCAATCAGAAAGAAATTCAAAGGCAAAGTTGTTTTCTGCTTGTAACACCCAATATTCATTTCAAGACACGTGACAAGGATTCAGCAAACAGATTAAATTAAGGGGGAACAATACTGAGTTAGGATGTGAGCTTCACAGAATAGCAGCTTAAGAAATTACAGAGAATCCAATCTAGCTCCCCACCCCAAATGCCAGATCAAGAAACTCATGTTGGTGAAATGAGGTGGAGTCTGAAGTCCTGGGCTCAAGTGTTGGCTCTGACACTCACTAGGTGGTCCGGTGGACAGAGGGCCGGGCCTGGAGTCAGGAGGACCTGAATTCAAATTCAGCTTCTGACACTTACTATGTGATCCCATTTGGGATTTTCTTGGCAAAGATATGTGGAGTGGTTTGCCATTTCCTTCTCTTGAGAAACTTGCTAGCTGTATGACCCTGAGTGTCACTTAACCTCTGCCTGTCTCAGTTTCCTCATCTGTAAAATGGGGATGATAATACTAGCACCTACTGGCCAGGGTTATAGTGACAGTCACATGAGATATTTATAATGAGCTTTGCAAACCTTAAAGTGCTATATGAGTACTAGATGAGGACACTGAGGCAAACAGGGCTAAATGACTTGCCCAGGTTCACACAGCTAGGATTGTCTGAGGCTAGATTTGAACCTGGTAAGAGGAGTCTTCCGGACTCCAGGCCTACCACTCTATCCACTGTAAAATGAGGAAGTTGGCTAAATGAATCTAAGACCCCTTCCAGTTCTAAATTCACAGCCTTAAGACAAAAGAGCTCTTGAGTCAGAAGTTCTGGTTCAAATATAGAAAATATGAATATTTACTATGTCTCTAACTTTAGAAATCACGTCACCTCTTTCCATCTTCCGCATCTGGGAGGGAGATGGCCTAGATCAGGGGTTCTTGACCTTGTCAGTGTCTCAGACCATTTTGGCAATCTGTGGATCCCTTTTCAGAATATTTGTTGCCTTTGCTGATAAAGGAAAGAAATGCTAAACTTTAATAATTAGAAGTTAATCAGAGATGTAATTTTTTTCCACTGAAGTTCACAGACTCCCTAAAATTTATCTGTGAGACCCTAGTTTAAGAACTCCAATCCTACATAATCGCTAAGGTCTCTACTATGATTTATCTGTTTTTCCTAAGGCCACATGGCTAATTAGTGACATACCTAGGACCAGAACCCTGACCCCTAAATTGAATGTACTATTAATATAGTCACTTATGGATCCTTTCAGTGGCAAGCTCTCCTAGTCTATTTTGAATATAACTTGATTTGCAAAAATCTATTTTAGATCAGCTTTTCCATTGATTACAGACTTCTTTTTTCTTTTTTTAAAGGCTGAAGTTTTAAGGCCTTCTAATTAGGCGATGGATTGTATGGGAGTAACTCCCGCCAAGAGAATTGCAGTTTCTTGCTGTCTAAAATAGTGTTGATGATAATGATTGGGTGCGAAATTAATGGTGTGTGTTGTAAAGGCAACATATAAGTGTTAGGCTCCATTGGGATGGAATTCGAGGGAAATGTGCCTGGGAAGGTACATGAGGCCGGCTGAGTTTTTGAGTCAGAGGGGAAGAGAGGTTATGTACTGAGGAAGAAGGAACATCATGGAGGCCAATCAGAAAGAACTCACGGGGAAATTGCAGGGATGCTAGGGAAGGCATTTGATTCCAAATTTCCAAATAAAACAAGGCCCTCTTGGGGGTTGGGGAAAGGGCAGTGGGGTTCACTAGAAAATGCTGGATGTAGATGCCTGGATAGGAAACCCAACTCTGTCTAGCCTCTCTAGATAATCTATGATCCAATTCATTCATTCATTCACTCATTCATTCATTCATTCATTCATGTGTTCATTCTTCCACTCACTGTGCTAGGTTCTTATGGCTACAAATACAAGAAACTGTCCTTACCTTCAATAAACTTACATTCTCTTACATAAAAGCAAAAGCTAATATAAAATACAATCAATTCTCAATTTTCACGGGGGCAATGTTCTTAGGAAATGGAGCAAAAGTCATATGAATGTTGATATATTAAACTTATGGGAAATAGGGGTTTAGGTTCCCTCGACCACCAAAACCAGTCATCTTTCGCTAGGGATTGCTGAAAAATACACTTTTCTGCACACAATTCTTTATAACAAAATATTAATTCTGATAATATTCACTTTTCCTAACACAGTAACCATAAAACAAACTGATAAAATGTAGTACACAGAATGAAACCAGCAATGTGCAAAACATTTTTCTTGCTAATAATTCCTCAAAATTCTGTAACCTTTTGTGCTAACATCTCACAATATTCACTTTTCATAACTCATGAAATCTACAGCACCATAAATGCTTTCCTCCTTTTTGCAGATATAATGAATCGTGGATTCCTTAACACCAAACTCGGGGACAACAGCGGCTGCAGACAGACATTCCAGCACGAAGTTTCTCTAATACCTTTATTTTCTCACTAAGCCACGTTACAGATGCAAGCCCCTGGGCATGAAGGACTTGGATAATTTGGGGCATAACTGCAACACAAAATTTGAGTTTTAAAGGCAAACGATGAAAATATGCCACGAATGCACAGAGAGCTCTTTACTTTGGTAGGGTAAACAAGACCAGTGAAGCACCTAATAGGACACTAGCCACTCCACAAATTTGTGCACAGAGTGCCTCTCACTTTTTTCAACTAGAAAGTGAAAATGAGGTTACTAATAAAATCACCCAAATGCCCACAGTCCCAAGAGTTAAAATTGCAAATGCTGAGGATTCACTGCATATCCAAAATATATACTATGGTGATTTATAAAAATATTGAATAAAAGGCACTCAAGAGTGGAATTTATTAAGTGCCTATAAAGATTTAAAAAGAAAAAAAGGCCCTCTAGATGGCACAGTGGATAGACTGCTTGGTCTGGACTCAGGAAAAGCTGAGTTCAAATCCAGCCTCAGACACTGACTAGCTGTGTGACCCTGGGCAAGCCACTTAATCCTGTTTGCCTCAGTTTCTCATCTGTAAAATGAGCTAGAGAAGGAAACGGCAAACCATTCCAGTATCTTTACTAAGAAAACTCCAAATCGGGTCACAAAGAAATTTGACCCACCACCTTCCCATTCTCCTGGCTGGGAAATGCTCCTTCATATGCCACTAAAAATTCCACGTGGTTTGGCGACTTGGCCTCAGATCTTGAATAAGACCCTGACTTAACCTGTGACTTTTGGAATTTGGGAAGCATCTATGATTACCAATAAAAATAATCAGGCTGTGTGTGGGGGGGGCAGAGTGGAAGGAGAGCTATTCATTGGGTGGGGTGGCAGAGGGAGTGATAACTAGAAGCCAGTCTAGTAAGGACTGTGGTATAAGTTCATACCTTTATGGTGCTCTAAGATCGGCAAGGGTGCTTTTCCTCTAACACCTCACAACCACTCTCTGGGCTAGGTGCTATTATCATTCTCATTTTATATCAGATCAGACTGAGGCTCAGAGGCATTAAGTGACTGGCCCAGGTGCTTCAGGTGGAATTAAAACTATCAGGTCACTCTGACTTTTCCTGTTAATTCATGGGGTTCATCTTAGCCTTTGGTCTCTAAAGAATCAAAAACATTCCTAGAGAGGAAAGGGCCCTTTGAGATCATTCCAAGGTCAAATGATCTCCTTCCTTCTCTCTCCCTGGCTTTTGAGGAGGCCCCAACATGGGCAATAGAGCCCCCCGGGGGGGAGGGGCGCTGGAACGATGGGGGAGGGGTTTTAATAAAAATATGGAGGCGATGGAAGCATAAAGAAAAAATTTAAGAAAAACCTAAAAAACCAATCATACCTGTTTTGTCTGTTGTGTACCAGAGTTAAAATCAGAGAGATTGCATTATTTTCCAAATAACCATAACGGGTCAGCGGTCAAATCCACCGACAAGGCTTAACAAGCAAGTGTTGGCAGGCCGACCGTGGAGCACTGTCAGGAAGTCCACCGTGCCTCCCGCATGCCTGGGATGCCTGGTTTACAACACGACACTACAGTTACACAGTGCAATATTGTCATCGAAATTTCAATGCCGGGAAAAACCCACACATTTACAGTAAATTATTAAATTTAAGATACATCATTTTAAAAAATTTTATAATTTTTTAAATGATGCAATTTTTAAAAAACCGTTAAAGGGTTAAAGAAAGTAGACTTTTAGATGGCGTTGAGTAATTTTTTAAAGGGGGCGATAGGTCAAATAAGCTTGGGAACCTCTGCTTTAAAAGAACCCCAGCCTTGGGATTCGGAGGATCTGGGTTTGAAACCTGCCCTGGCTACTTACTACAGGTGGCCTTTTACGAAACCCCCAACCCCTCTGAGCCTCGGCTTCATCATCTAGTCCAGGGAAGGTGGAGGAGGTGTCCCCCACGGCGCTTCCGGCTCTCACTCCCACAGCCAGGTACCCGAAGCCCCGCTCAGCTAGCTGACCCCAACTGGCTGTGTGACCGCGGTAAACCACGCACCGTCTCTGGGCTCCTCTGCATTCTCTCAGCTCTCGGAAGCCCCTTTCCCACGCTAAGTCTGGGGGCCTAGGTGCACCTCGGCCACGTCTCTCTCCACCCAGTGGAGCCGCCTGAGGAAAGCCGGAGAACGCTGGCATTTAAGAGGCCCTCCTGAGGGGAAGCCTTTGCGTGGCCCCCGCCCCCCGCCCCCTCCTGGGGTACCCGGGACTCACGGGTCCGGAGAGCCGCCTTCCTCCATGCCTCCCCTCCCGGTGTCTTCCTGAGAATGAGCAGCCACGTGTGTCAGCTCCCAGCCCGGACCGCTAGGGGGAGGCAGCGCCCTCGCATCAACGCCTCTGATTGGCTGCTTTGCACTAGCCCCGCCCCTTGCCTCCAGTTCCCACTGATGCCGGCACGTGTGGACCCGGGAAGGGACCTCAAAGGCCGTCGGGGCCGCCACCTCTTGACACAAAGTCAACAGATAAAAATAAAGATAACATTTAGAAGGCGCTTCAGCGTCTGCAAAGTGCTTTACGCAGATTCATTACAACACTGCTGGGACATGGGCCCTATGGTAATCCCCACTGTACAGACGAGGCAACTGAGGCAAACAAGGGAAGGGATTTGCCCAGGGTCACACAGCCTAGGAAGTGTCTGGGTCTGCATTTAAACTCAGGTCCCCCTAACTCCAGGACCAATGTTCTATCCACTGCGCCACCTAGCTACCCATATGTGTAAATACACATGGATGTATTATATATATGCATCGCTATGTATGTATATGTATGCATACACAATGTATGTTTATAACGTACACACATATAAACATAATATATTATGTATGTACATGTCACATATCCCTGTGCATATTTATATGTATTAGTACACATATACATGCATGTGTATATACATATACATGTGTATAAATGCATTTATATATTATGTACACCGCATATATCTCTGTGTATGTATATGCGTAAATACACATGTATATCTTATATGCCCTATAGCTATATAATTATATACTTATAGGCATATCTCTTCTGTGTACAAAGTTGTTTACGTGTTTCCATCATTAGAATGTGAGGTAGGTGCTATTTACTAGCCCTCTTTTACAGATGAGGAAACTGAAACAAACTGGGTGAAGTGACTTGCCCAGGGTCACACAGCGACTGATTCAGGAAGATGAGTTTTCCTGACTACAGGCCCAGCATGCTCGCTGTTACACCACCTAGCCAGCTGCCTATAAGGAGCCCTGCAGACTACATACTGACAGTTTTAAAAATATAATGTTATCTATGTTTTATTGTATTTTTATTTATTTTGTTAAATATTTCTGAATTACATTTTAATCTGGTTCAGCAGCCCTCCCAAATGTGGCTCTGCCTGCCAAATATGACACTGTGCCCTGGAATGGGGTTAAACAAGGTATTTGTTGTTGTTCAGTCATTTTCAGCTGTATCTGACTCTTTGTGGCCCCATTTGGGATTTTCTTGGCAGAGAAACTGAAGTGGTTTGCCATTTCCTTCTCTCGTTCATTTTACGAATAAGGAAACTCAAGCAAAGAGAGTTCAGTGACTTGCCCAGGGTCACACAGCTAGTAAGTGTCTGAGGCTGGATGTGAATCAGGTCTTCCTGATCAGGCCTGGCGCTCCATCCCCACCCAACACACATTTGTGTTATTAGGCAGGTATGTTTCTGTGAGGATCTGCGTTGATTGTATTCTAGAAGTCATACAGCTATGAGCGGGTAGCACCCCACAAACTTCGAGACAGCATGAGAGCAGGAAGCACTAGGAGGTGGGATCGCAGGATATGGAACTAGCAGGGTGATTTGACACCACTATTCCACCTTCCTCATTTCACAGATAAGGAAACTGAGCTCTGTTAAGGGGACTCAAATCCCACAGGAGAAAGTTGAAAGTGGAATGGAAGGGACCTGTGGGAAACTCCCAACTCCCTTCTGGCTTTGCAATCGCAGCCAACATTACAGACGTCTCTGATTCATCAGCTGAAGTACCCTTTCCAGGGACGCAGATTGCAATCCCTATTTGCCTCAGTCGATGGCATTTGTGACTTCCTGTAGCTAACCCAGATCCTCACAGAAACATACCTGCCTGATGACATTGCAGCTAAAATCCATTACTTGTTGTGGGCCACCCTTTGGTGATGAGTCTAACCTTTTGTTCTCAGGGTCATCGATCTACAGGCAGAAGTAGTCTCTGAAGTGCAGCTCTCTTAAAGATGAGGAGGCTGAAGCCCCAGGACGTTTAGTGACTCGCCCAGGGTCACACACATAGTAAGAAGCACCAGAGGGGGTTTGGAAACCAGTCTTTTTTTCTGAGGTCCATGTTAGCTTAGCTCAGTTGGTCTTCAGATAGAGAGGCAGCTTTGGACGTTTGCTACTATGTGACCTTGGGTAAGTCACTCCACTTCTCTATCTGTTTCCTCATCTCTAAAATGGGGATAATAATATATGTAACACTTTACTCACAGGATTGTGAGGCTTAGATTAGACAAAACATGTAGTGAGATTTACAAACCTTAAAGTGTTATATAAATGCAATTATTATTATTAATTACTATCACTATCATCATTATTATTATTACTATAGACATTATGACATAGTGGATAGAGACCTGGCCTCAGAACCAGGAAGACCTGGGTTCAACTCTATCAGACATACACTGGCAGTGTGACCCTGGGCAAGTCACTTAATCTCTCAGAGCTCTAAGTAATCCTCTAGGGCTCTAAATTGCAGATTAGGTGATAACTTGAATTGGTAGAGAGAACAGCCTTACCTGGGAGTTCTCTAGACTAATGAAATCACAGGTTCAGTCTAAGCCCCAATATTGTTTGTCCGTTATTGGGCCTGTCCTTGAAGCTGTATCAACTTAGCAGAAACCTCTAGAGCTTGTGTTCTGCTTCTAGAGCCTTTTAGAACCCCGGGTCACCTCAAGGACACAGTCAGACACAGGAGGAAGGAGACTTTGTGATGTGCCAGGATATTGCCCCAGATGCCTCCTGACCCTGGCATCTAGTGCAGCCCTGTGGCTCAGGCCTTCTCAAGTTGGTGTGAGAATTTGAACCCATTCCCTTCTCCCTTCCTCCCAGACCTACAGAAATAACACAACGGTGAGGCTAGGAATCACTCTTTCCCCTTCTTTCTCCTTCCTCCCTTTTCCAGCAGATGGTGTCCTGCTTTTGAAGAATAAATGCTTTGCTGTCCTGCACAGAACTTCAGAAGCAATGAGGGGAAGATGGAAACAGGAAACAGGCTAAAATAAAGAAAAAAAAAACTTCACAACAATGAGAGCTATGGATAAGAGCAAAGGGCTGCTGAGGGGGAGGCTTCTCCCACTGAAGGTCTTTAAGCATAGGCTGGATGGCCACTCGTAAACTGTAAAGAAGTCAGGAATATTTTGGAGAGCGGTGTGGGTGTGGAAAGACATTCTGAAGTCAGAGGATGTGGCTTCAAATCCTGTCTCAGGTACTTATTTATTGTCCCAGTGACCTTGAGGAAATCACTGAACCTCCCTGGGTCCTCTGTTTCTGAGGAGTTTGGACTAGGTACTCTCTGAGGTCCCTTCCAGATCTCAGTCAATAGATCCTCTGAGGTCCCTCCCAATCTCAATGGATTGATCCTCTGAGGTCCCTCCCACCTCTGACATTCTATGAGTCTGACTCAGTCACTCTAACCCTGGGCTCCCGAAGGGAGATCAATTTTATTCCCAGAGCTCGGTGAACATTCAGGAGTTCGATGTTCTCAGGTTTAGGCGCAAGCTGACCAGCTCTTCTAGGGGACTGATATTACCACTGACATTGTTATTCATTTATTATGGACAGATTATTATATTATTGTGTTATATTATATTAAAATATTATCATATTATATTATTATTGACTGACATTGTTAGTCATTTATTAAGTGCCTACTATGTGCCAAGCACTGTGCTAAGGGATGGGGACACAAAGAAATGCAAAAGAAAGTTCATGCTCTAAAGGATCTTACTTCCTTACAAGTTCCTGCCAATCTAATTATCAACCAATCAGTCAACAAATACAAATCCATCCGTCTCAGATATCTGCAAGGATTGAGGGCTACATGTAGTAAGGGACATGGTCTCTACTCTCAAAGGGCTTACAATTTAGTTGGGAAGAAGAGGCAAAATACTTACATGAAAAGTTAATTAACAAGACAGGACAAGCAATTGAGAAATGTCCAGGCGCAGGGCGTGACTAAATGCTCAAGAAGTCCAGGGAATAAGTGCCTGGAATAAGAGGGAAGAGAGAAGCTGGATTAGGCCTGGGAGGGCTGCATGGGGGAGGAAAGGCTTCAGGGGAGCTTCCCAAGATGGAGGAGGGTTTGGATAGCATATATATTGCTGCTAATTTTTTGCTGCTAATGATGAACAGGAAGCCAATTACTGGCTACAGAGGTGGTAGCAGAACCACAAAAAAAGACAGACAGATGCCCACTCATCCTCCCTGATTACATATTTGTCCCTCATCTAATGACCGCTCCAGCTGCTGCTGGGTCTGTGCATCCTGTCTGTCGGCCCTTGGTTTTGGCATCCTGTTCAGCTGGATGTTTCCATTTCAGCCCAAGTGCTCTCCCCTCTTTCCTCTCCTTCCTCCCCGCCCCCCCATCTCTGCTCCCACCAAGGCTGTCCATGAGCCAATTCCCAGCTCTTAATGAGCCCCTGCCATGAGCCAATTCCCCAAGACAAGAATAACTCCCATTTCTACAGCACCTTATGCCCTTTCCTCCCAACGACCTTGCGAGGTAGGCTGTGTAAGTGTGGCCATCCCCATTTTGGGAGGAGGAAACCAACACCAAGACTGGCTAAGTTACTGGCTCAAGGTTGTGTGGGTGTGGGTAGCAAGGAGCTCACATCCTCTGGCTCTAAATCCAGGGTGCTGCTTCTTCCAAGGTTTCCTTCTTCCGGTCTCCGAAGTCAAGCCTTACTAAGCGCCTACCACGTTCCAGGCACTGTGCCAAGCACAGGGGATACAAAGAAAAGCCAAAAGTCTGTGCCTTCAAGGAGCTCACAATCTAACGTTGGAGACGATATGCAAACAACTAAGTACAAACAAGATGCGTACAGGATAACTTAGAGGCCATCTCAGAGGGACGCACTAGCATGAAAGGGGATTGGAAAAGGTTTCCTGCGAAGGTTGGACTTTAGCTGAGACTTGAAGGAAGCCAGGGAAGTTAGGAGGTGGAGATGAGGAGGGACAAAATCCCAGGCATGTGGGACAGCCAGGGGAAATGTTCAGAATCAGGACCTGGAGTGATGTGTGTGAGGAACGGCAAGGAGGCCAATGTCACTGGACCTTAAGTACATGGGGAGGGTTACATTGTAAGAAGATTGGAAAGGTAGAAAGGGGCCTGGTTAAATGCCAAAAAAAGAGATTTTATATTTGATCCTAGATATAATAGGGAGTCACTGGCATTTGTTGAAGCGAGGAGTAAGATGGGCAGGCCTGAATTTTAAAGAAGATAACTTTCAGCAAATGAGTCAAAGATGGACAGGAATGGGGAGAGACTAGGCCGACCAGCTAGCTATTCCAACAGTCCATGTTTGAGATAACAAGGCTGTACACTATGGTGGTGGTTATGCCAGAGTAGGGGCTGAATATGAGAAATGTCTTTCTCTCCTTATAGTTACATATCATTTCCAGCCTCATCAGCTTTCAGAACTTGGTCAACCCATCCCAAACCCGGCTTTTGGGCCTTTGCAGTCAGTTGGTTTACATAAGTACCTACTATGTGCTTGGCACTGTCCTAAGTGCTGGAATAAATGGTCTACCCAACCTCCTTCCCAGACCATTTTATTCCGGCATCATACTTGCTTTTCCTGAGATAGGCAGGAGACAGAATTGACTGAATCAGATAACCATTCCAGCTCTGAGATCCTATAATTGAATAGGGAGTGATGAAGAAACTCAGAAAGAACTAGAATATATTTATCGAGTATCCCTTACGTATAAGGCTATGCTAGGCCCTTGTCGGGGCTGGGAGAGAGATTCACAGGCCTATGGAACGTTAGACCTGGACCCTAAAGAGTATATAATGTGGCTGAGAGGGCAACACACGACAGAATAAGAAATTAGAGAGGTTGTGTGGTAGAATGGGTAGAGACTGCTCTGGGATTTAAAAGACCTGAGCTTAAGCCCTAATTCTGCCACACGCTGGTTGAGTGACTCTGGGCTAGTCATCTTTGTCCCCCCCCCCCTCCCAAAGTGACTTCCTAAGACTAGAAATTGCCCAGCATTTGCTGTTCTGCATCAGTAAAGGGAGTTTCTTTATTGGAATTTCCCTACGCCAACAAAATTATGGGTCTAGACCATCCCATCCCCGCCCCTAAAAAAGAAACAAAAAGTTAAATAGTAGTAAACTGTATAAATAGCGGTTCTGGATGAATCTCTGTGCCTAGAATTTTTCCAAATTTCCAAAGAAAAAGACTTGAAATTGCCAAAATAGATGTTATCTACCAGTTGGAGCAAAGGGCTTTTTCCACCATACTTTTTACCACGTACTCTACCATCCAGTGACATTGGCCTCTTTGCTATTCTTTACACACAACACTTCCATCTCCTGACTAGGCATTTTCACTGGCTGTCCCCTATGCCCAGAGCTCTCTTCCACTTCCTCCTCATCTCTGCCTGGACTTCTCTGGCCTCCTTCAAGTCTCAAGTAAAATTCCATCTTCTATAAGAAGCCTTTTCCAATCGCCCTTAATGCTAGTACCTTCCTTCTGAGATTATCTCCAATTTATCCTGGCTATCTTGTTTATATATAATTATTTACACCCTCTCCTCCCCGTTGGACTGTGAGCTCCTCAAAGGTACAGACTGTTTTTTGCCTTTCGTTATATCACCAGCGTTTAGGATAGTGCCTGGCACCGTTGGCCAGGCTTAATAAATGAGTTTTGACTTTTAAAAATCTCAATGTTATTGATATCTTTTGCTTTTATATCTCCCCCATTTCCAAATATATCCTCTTCTCCCAACAAGCCATCCCGAATAACAAAGATTAAAAAGGAAAGAGAAAAAAGTCATTCTGCAAAAATAGCCGACACATCAATCCTATTAGATACGAACTATCCCATTTCCATAGGTTCTGAGCAAGAGGTAAAACTTGAGGGTTGTAGTGATTCACATTTCTGTCACTATTAGTACTTTGGAGTAATCTTCTTTGTAGATACTGAGAGTTCCTACTTCTTTTTGAGAAATTTTTATTCATATCTTTTTATCACTACATCAGATAGATTTGTGTTAATTGGATATCAGACCCTTATCAGAGAAACTTGATGCAAATAATTACCCTTCTCCCCCTAACTCCCCTCCCCACCCCATGCTTTGCCTTCTTGTCTTTTCTTATTATTACTGCAATAATCTTGTTCCTGTTGAAAGCATTTCAATTTCAGGTAATTAAAATAGTCCATTTTCTCTTTGGTGATCTCTACTCTCCCTCACTTGGTTAACAATGTCCCCGCCCCAGCCTCCAAGGTACTTGATCTCCATCTCTTCTAATTATTTTATAGTGACCTTTTACATTCGAGTTGTGTATCTATTTGAATTTATTGTGGTATATTGTGCAAGATATTAGTCTAAACCTAATTATTGCCAAACTCCTTTCCAGCTTTCCCAGCATTTCTTGTCCAATAGGGAGTTGTTTCCCAAAGAAAAAAGAAACAAGCATTTATTATGTGCTAGGCACATAGTAAGTTATGTTCTTAGGTTTATCAAATACTGAGATTATTGAGTCCAATTTTTTCAGATTCTTCTTTATCTTTGTATTCTCAGTGCCTATCCTAGTCTGGTCCACTGATCTCCTCTTCTAGTTTTTAAAATCATTTACAGATAGTTATGAATATTATTGCTTTAGAACATAAGGTGGCACAGTAGATAGAGTACTGGGCCTGGAGTCAGGAAAACTCATCTCCCTAAGTTCAAATCTGACCTCAGACACATACTAGCTGGGTGGCCCTGGGCTAGTCACCTAACCCTATTTGCCTCAGTTTCCTCATCTGTCAAATGCACCAGAGAAGGAAGTGGCAAATGACTCTAGTATCTTTTCCAAGAAAACCCCAAAAGGGTTCATGGAGAGTTGGAAATGACTGAGCAACAAGTTTTTTCCTAACTTTCTCCCCGTTATTTACATTGAGATTCTCGACGTTTTCTTTTTCCAAATGAATTTTGTTCTGATTTGGTTTACTCCTATAAAGAATCCCCTTTGTCATTTGACATAGCAGTAAATGTGTAAATTAATTTACACCTAGAGGCAGCTAGGGGGTGCGGTGGATAGAGCACTATGTTTGGAATCAGGAAGACATCAGTTCCAATACAGACTCAGATACTTACTAATTGTGCGATCTTGGACAAATCTTTTAATCTCTGTCTGCCTCAGTTTCACCTGAGAGTAATAATACCACCTACTTCCCAAGGTTGTTGTGAGGATCGACAGAGATAATATTTCTAAAGTACTTTGCAAATGTTAAAGTGATATATTAGTGCTAATTACCCTTTAGACAATATCATTTTTCATTAAATAACTCAATCCTCATATTTTAATATTTCAAAAGACACATGATCTCATAGATGCGGCTGTCTTTCAAAGGTTACAGCTGTGCCTTCTCATCCTTGTTTGTGAGGCTTCAATCTGGGGACCCTGCCAAAATGCTGGTGTTCTTCTCCTGGATCTCTTGACCTTGGACAGATAGCAGTGGGTAGACTATCCATTTTTTTCTCCTTGGTCTCACTACATGAGTGGCCTGCTTTTTTTCTGGTTGTACTCTCTGCTGATATACTTGACTGCACTTCTCCTATGTAGTTATTTATTGGTAATGAACATGAAATGGCCCGATGCAACAGCAACAGGAATACTTTCTATAGAATTTTTAGGTTTACAACCCTATAAGGTCTGTAGACTTTTTGTTTGATTGCTTCTTTGTTTGGGGTGACAGGTCTGGTCCTGTGATTACAATGGTCTAGGGAACTCCCAGGGAGGAGATTCCCTCTGCCAATGCAGATTGGCAACCATTTTGCAAATTACAGTTTTAAAGAATCATTGGGGGTCACTAAGAGATTAAGTGACTTGCCCAGGGTCACCCTACCTATCATCAAAGGCTGGTTTGAATCCAGGTATTTCTTAATACTAGACTGGTTGTCTACTACACCTATGGTTCTCAAACATTTTGATCTCAGAACCTTTTCACACTCTTAAAAATTATTGAGGACTCCCCACAGAGTTTTTGTTGAAATAGGTTATATTTATTGATATTTAACCATATTTGACACTAATTGTTGTTCAGTTGTTTCAGTCAAGTCTGACTCTTTGTGACCCCATTTAGGTTTCTTTGGGGTTTTTTTTTTGGCAAAGATATTGGAGTCATTTGCCATTTCCTTCTCCAGTTCATTTGACAGATAAAGAACTGAGGCAAACAGGGATAAATAGCTTGCCCAGGGTCACTCGGCTAGGAGATATCTGAGGCCAGATTTGAACTCAAGGAGAAGAGTCTTTTTAACTTCAGGCCTAGTACTCTATCTGCTGGGCTACCTAGCAAACCATTAGAAATTAATACATCAATAGTATTATTAAGAAAAGAGTTTCGATCTTACTGACCTCCTGAAAGGGTTTTAGGGATAGTCCTCAGACCATAATTTGAGAGCAGTTATACTATATCATAGAAGATGGTGCTTGAATTGAATCTTGAAGAAAAGAAGGATTCCATGAAGTGTCGATGACATGAGAGTACATTTTAAGAATGGGGGAGGGGGCAGTTAGTGTAAAAACAAAGAGAGATGGGAGATGAAATGCCAAAATTTAGGAAAGAAGGCCAATTTGGGTGGTTTACAGAGTTCAGAAGGGGTAGTACTATGCACTAGTAGTAATATACACTCCCTTCTTCCTGTTCTGTATCTAGTTATATAGTTGTGTACCTGGTTCATTGCTCTGGGGCTGCCTGACATCTCAGTCTAGGGAGCAGTCTCACCAATTCTCATATTCAATGACTCATTACTCCAACATTGGCTACTCAGGGGACAATTCTAATTTTGCTTTAGTCTAGGGTTTCCTAGGAGGCAGCCAGGTGGTTCAGTGGATAGAGTGTTGGGCCTGGAGTTAGGAAGACCTGAATTCAAATCCAGCCTCAGATATTCACTAGCTATATGACCCTGGGTAAGTCACTTAATCTATGTTTTGCTCTAATTCACCAGAGAAGGAAATGGCAAACCACTCTAGTATCTTTGCCAAGAAAATGCAGGATCATGAAGATTTGGACATGACTGAACAATTAAACTGTTTTCTCAAAAAAGCAAAGAGTGTAAAAGAGGTACCCAATACATCATTTGAAACAAGTATAGGACATGTCATTTTATTTGCACGTAGAAAGCAAGGATAGATATAAAGTATTGTCTCTTTAAGGATTATTGCTGAGTTGAATGTACTCAGAGCTCTATGAAAAACAGTAGGTTTCCAGTGGCCCTTCTCAACTCAATGCTGACTTTTTCCTTGGTCTACTTCTACTGGTAGTGACTGCTCCCATGGCCGCTGCAATGGCTGCCTTGCTAACCTCCTAGGACCTCATTATCTTCTGAAACTCACAAGGTCACCTAGCCTCAATTGCTGTTCAGTTATCTTCTTGGGGAAAGAAACATAAGAAAAGAGAGGTGGTCAGGCTCAACTAGGTAGGCCAACTGCTCTCGTCCACCTGATACTGTATAGCACATTTTGCCACCAGGCTCTCCTGGACACAGCTCTGAATAGTCACCATACTTCAGTGACATGAAGGAAGAACACTGAGGGGTAGGTTGCCTCTTTAGCATAATCAAGGAGATCTATTTTAGCATTCAATTGAAAGAGTTTTCATCATCACACCCTAGTACAAACTCTGAGTCATCCTGACCAACAAGAAGCAGTCAGATTTCTACACAGGCTCTGAAGGGGCAAAAATCCATGGGTTTGACTGCAATACCACCTGACTAAACCTAAAAGGGGGCACCACTAGGGGCTATAATACAATGAGGTTGGAAAGTTAGATGGAAGGCAAATCTTTGAAGGACTTTAAAAGCTAAATAGTAGAGTTTATATTGGGACAATTAGTCTCTTCAGTGAATCAAAAAGGGTTCATCCAGAAGGGCAACATTTTCACAGTTTAACATCTTATTATTGGAACTCTTTTATATGATGAGGTCTATGAAAGTCCTTCTCCTTTACGCATATTTTTTTTTGGAGGGGGAAAGCCAGGGCAATTGAGGTTAAGTGACTTGCCCAAGGTCACATAGCTAGTAAGTGTGTCAAGTGTCTGAGGCTGGATTTGAACTCAGGCCCTCCTGACTCCAGGGCTGATGCCTTACTCACTGTGCCACCTAGCTGCCTCTCCTTTACACATATTTTACCCTAAAGGTTGTATAGAGCCACTAGAATTTAATGAGGAAGGGAGTGATATGGTCAGATTTATGATTAGGGAAGTCATATTGGCAACTACGTGGAAAATAGATTGGAGTGGGGAGAGCTTTGAGGCAGAGGGACCAATTAGGAAGCTATCCCAATAATGTAAGCCTAAGGTGATGAGGAAAAATAAATAGAGAAGCTATAAAATATTTGGGAACGTACATACCAAGATTCACCCAATGATTCTATAGATACATAGAAAACATTCTTTGCAGAAATAAAAATAGGCCTGATTAATTGGAGAAATGTTAATTGCTCATGGGTAGGCCAGATCAATATAATAAAAATGACAGTACTACCTAAATTTATTTATTCATTGATGTACCAAACTCCCCAAACAATATTTTATTGACCTAGAAAAGTGATAATGAAACTCACACAGAGGCAAAAAGGGCAATAAATATGAAGGTAATAATGAAGAAAAGTTGGAAGGGAGCCTATTGGTACCTGTAGGGAGAATAAGTTTTATTGCCTTAATAAGACAGTTTGTCAACTTAGCATAACTGATTCTATTTTAAGTCTCCATTTTATGATTAAGCTATTTTGAATAAATTGTTTTTCCATAAGTTGTTTTACAATAATTAGAAAAGTACCTGTGTGGTATGATATAGTAAACAACATATGTATTTTCTTAAACAACTAATAAACATATGTAGACCCTCTGATAAATTAAACCACCAATGAATAAACATTATAAACTACTTTATCAGTAAATTTGAAGTAAACTACCAATCAAATTATGTGGTAAACAACTTAGGGATCTCCATAGCTAAAAGTATAAAGATCCTACCTGAGGCTTCAGCCATCAGCCTGTTCCTAGAGCAGTCCTAAGCCTGGGTCCCACGTTCTCCACACCTGAGATTTGAGCAAGCTCGAGAGAAGTGCTGATTTATTGACAGAGACTTGCCAAATGACCATGTTGGAAAGAGATACACAGCCTCCAGCTGGGCAGAGAGGGAACCTTGCCACAAATATGGTATGAAAGAATCTCATTGGAACATCTAAGACTCATGTTGGTGGTTTGTTCTTAGAGAAGAGTATTATTTGTATGCTTTGATTAATAACATTTGATGGCACGCATTGAAAAGTGTATATCTTAATCAGCATTTTCATCCACTAAGTAGCATATGTGTACAGTACATTACAGTACCAGATATCTAACTGTATTAACTGTACTACAAAGCAGTAATCTTTCACACATTTTGTCACTGGTTAAAAAATAGACAAATCAATGGAATAGATTAGGCACAAAATACAAAGAAGCAAACACATTGGAGACTGTTACTCAAACACAAAGACCCTAGTTACTGGGAGAAGGATTATTTGACAAAAAAAAAACTGCTGAGAAAACTAGACAGAAGTCTGGTAGAAATCACGTTTAGATCAACACATCACAACATACATCAAGATGAGCTCCAAATGGATGTATGACCTAGCTATGAAAGGTCACATCATAAACAAATTACAGGAATGAAGAAGAAGTTAACTTTCAGATCTATGGTTAGGGAAGAATCTATGACCGAACCAATGATAGAATCACATAAGATCAAATGGACAATTTTGATTTCTAGAACATGAAAAGTTTTTGTACAAAAAATCTAATGTGGATTAATGTAATCTAAGTAATTAAGAGGAAAACAGGTAACTGGGAAAATGTTTACAGCAAGTTTCTCTTATAAAGGTTGAAGATATATGAGGAACTGGTTGAACTTTTAAGACAGTTACTCCTCTATAGATAAATGGTCAAAGGATATAGACAGGAAGTTTTCAAAAGAAGAACTCTAAGTTGTTAACAATCATAAGAAAAAATGTCCTACATCACCGATAATTAGAGAAATGCAAATTAAAGCAATTTTGAGGTTTTATCTTATACCTTTGACAGTCATGGCAAAGATGACAAAAGAGGAAAATTATAAATGTTAAAGGTATTGCAAGAAAACAAGTACAACATGGTGCTGTTGGAGCTATGAAGTGGTCCAGCCATTCTAGAAAGCAATTTGGAACTATGTTCACAAGGTTAATAAATTTTGCATACCATTTGACATAGCTACACCACTATTAGGCCTAGACCCCAAATAAATCAAAGAAATAGGAAAAAATATTTATATCAGCTCTTTTCATGGTAGTCAAAAATTGGAAGCTAAGGGGGGTATCCTTCTCTTGGGGAGTGGCTAAATAAATTGTAGCATAAGAATGTAATGGAATACTATTGTACCATAATAAATAGTGAAACTTCTGCCCCTGGGACCCCTACTTTTAATTGGACAATTCTTCCCAGAACTTCCATTTAAGCAATTCACCAAGGCCATCCATCTCTTCATTTTCCACCAGCCTGCATTCCCTTAGACTTCTCTATCATGTCCCATGCCTCCCTTTTCTTTCACCTTCTTTTTATATATTATCTTCCCCCATTAGAATATAAACTTCTTGAAGGCAGGGACTGTCTTTATCTTTTACTGGTATTTGTATTCCCAGTATTTAGCACAGTGCCTGGCACATAGTAAGCTCTTAATAAATGCTTGTTGACTGACATATTGAAATGGACAGTTTCATAGGAAACTGGGAAGACCCCTGTGAACTGATGCAAAAAGAAGATGCACACCTAGCAGAACAATTTGTGCCATCATAACTTTATAGAGAAAACAATTTGGAAAGCCTTTAAAATTCTGATCATCATAATGATAAACCAGGAATCTGAAAGAATGAAGATAAAACACAATAATGATAACAGTAATTATTATAGCTAACACTTATATTGTTGTTATTCTGTCATTTCAGTTGTGCCCAATTCTCTGCGACCCCATCTGGAGATTTTCTTGGCAAAGATACTGGAGTGGTTTTCCATTTCCAATTCATTTTACAGATGAGGAAACTAGGACAAACAGAATTGAGTGACTTGTTCAGGGTCTTACAACTAGTAAATGTCTGAGGCCAGATTTGAACCCAAGAAAATGAATCTTCTTGACTCTAGTAGCACCTACTATATGCTTTAAAGTACTCTACAAATATTTTCTCATTTGATTCTCACAACAACTGTGTGAGACAGATGTTATAATTGCCACTAACCTCTTGACAGAGAAATGATTAACTTAAATGGCAAAAGAGACATATGTATTTGGATGTGGTCAATGCAGAAATTTGTTTTGACAGAGTATGAAGCATATTAATTAAAATGTTTGTTGATTGAAAAAATAAAAATAAAATAACAATTTTTTTTAAATCGGGGAAAAAAAGATGTGATGAGCGCCTGAACTAAGATGGAGGTAGCCGTGTGATAAAGAGGTCAGATTAGAGAGCTATTGTAGTGTTCTAGAAAAGGCAGGATATGGCAGTTGATTAGATACATAGGTAGAGAGAGATGAAGTCCAGGATAACAGCAAGGTTACAACTTTGGGATGCTGGAACAATGGTGATGCTTTGAATAGAAATAGGGAGGTTTGAAAGAGGGAAAGGTCTTTTGGGGGCTTGGTTGGACTGGATGGCTTCTGAGCTCCCTTCCAGCTTTGAGGCCCTGCTAAATAAATGCTTTTTAAATAAGTATTATTTGAGTTGAATGAAACTGAAAATTTTCCAATCCCCACATCATATTTCTTTTCAATAGTTTCTCCAGTACCAGGTAGTGGAAGAGGTTCACCTGACCTCCTTTGCATATGCCTCTAAGGGTGAACCAGAGCAGAAAGCCTCTTTCTCTTTGAAATATACAAATGATCATCCCTAGTCCAGGAAGGAAGCACATGCAGCTTGGGAGTCTGGCTTTCTGAATAAGCTATTGTCCAGACTCCGTAAGCATGCTAAGATGCCCTAAAAGGTTGGCATTCTGCAGAAGCAATGCACAAGGACACTTTCTCATGGCGAAGCAGGACAGGTTGGCCATAGGGACACTCCAAATGAGAAATATTGAAAGCTCAGCATCTAGGGGCAGGAGAAATGAGGGAGAATCTATCTTTGAATCTTTTCCTGTTTCTTCATCCTGGATTCTGCTCCAGTTTGCTAGCTATTTGGTGCCGGTCAGCATAGCCCTCCAAAGCTTTTAGTTCATATCCCCACAGTTCCTGTCACAAACCTGATAGATTTTCTGAGTCTGGTTTACTCAGCTGCTGTTTCAAAGCAGCATTAGGTCCACTACCAGTCTGCAGAGAACTCTCAGAGTCTCCAGGGGCCTTCAATAGTAGCATTTACAGCCACAAGCTCACCAGGCAGGCTGCTGACCCTCAAGTTTGCTCTGCAGTTAGTAAACAGCTTTAGGTTCCCTCTGGAAAGAAGGTGCCATGAGCAAAAGAAGTAATTTTCCTGACCTGAAAATAATCCTTCATGTATTAATGATGTGATGTGGCTTTTAGCTGAAAACTTGGGTCCCTTCCCCCGACCCAAGCTAAATTGAAATAGACCGTGATATTTTTAGCAAAAAGACCACAATTGAACTTCCATTCATTAATTATCTCTCTGTCTGTTTGTCTGTCTGTCTGTCTATCTGTCCGTCTGTCTGTCTGTCTGTCTGTCTATCTATCTATCTATCTGGCAAGATTGCCTCAGAAATTCCAAATCTGTGGAAAAAACAAAGATGGGACTCTCACTGAGCAGAAACACAGCACTTTCTGTTTCCTGCTGGTTGAATTCAAGGTGAAGGACCACTAGAGATATAACTTACATTAAAATAAAACAGATCCTCAGAGAAGAAACTCCTAGCTTTATTAAAACTCAGCCCATTAACAAAAAGTAACAGCAACAACCCAAGTCAAAACAATTTTCTTTGGGTCACAATCTAACTGCTCTCTAAATAAGCAGGGAGTAATCTGAGCTAGGTTTTCCTCAAAGTTAGAAGCTGCTTCCTTGTGTCTATTTTGAATTTCCTTTCCTTTAAGAATCTTGCATTTATACCTTTTCATAATAGTCTCAGGCAAACAATTTCTTCTTGCATTATCTGTTCCTTTTAGAAGTGGGTGAAAAGAGGCTACATGACCTGATGGGGTCAAAGTGGGAGGTGGGGTGAAGGAAAAAGAGTTTCTAAAACACAAGATGCAAAACATAGATTTGGTTAAATCAGTTGGTTGGTTGTTGTCCTTTGTCCTTGAAGAGGATCAAAATGACATCACTGCATTGGATTCAAAGTACAGTGTGTTCACCTGTGGCTGATCAGACCAATACGAGCTCAGAAGGCTCTACTACAGGTCAGGTACAAATAGTCTATATGAACATTTGGGGGCAGAGATGTCTCTAAATTTGTTCATCTCACATTTCTTTTGAGCTACTCCTTTGCTCATGGAGTGTAGCACCTTCTCTGATGTGGGCACACCGTGGCAGGCAGTCCTTTGCCAGAATCTCCCGTGTCATGCAATCAATTCCATGGTTTTTCAAAGAGACCTTGAAAATGTCCTTGTATCGCTTTTTCTCACCTCCATGTGAGCGCTTGTCTTGTGTGAGTTCTCTGTAAAATAGTCTCTTAGCAAACACATGCTGGGTATTCAGACAACATGGCCAGCCCATCAGAGTTGCACTCTCTTCAGTAGAGTTTGATTGCTTGGTAGTTTAGCTCAAGAAAGGCTCTCAGTGTCTGGTCTTGCCAGGTGATCCTCAGAATCTTCCTCAGACAATTCAAATGGAAATGATTCAGTTTTCTGGCATAGTGCTGGTAGACTATCCAGGTTTCACAATGAGGTCAAAACAACGACTCTGTAGAATTTCAGTTTGGTAGGCAGTCTAATACCTCTTCTCTCCCACCCTTTCCTTCAGAGCCTCCCAAACAAGGAGCTAGCTCTGGCAGTGCAGAGGTCAACCTCTTTATCACTCTTTTGCTCAAAACCCTTCCATGGCTCCCCATTGCCTACTAGTTCCAACTTCTTAGCTTGGTGTTCAAAGGGGCCATAATCTGTCACTACCCTGTCTTTCCAGCCTTATATCCCCCTATTACGCTTCATGTACTCTTAGATCTAGCCAAACTGATTATTCATTTTCCTCTCTACGCACCCAGAATTCTTTTGTTTCTTCACCTTTGCTCATTCTGTTTTCTATGCCTGGTAGGATCTCCTCTGCCTCTGTCCCTGGTGAGTTCCTTTTTATCTTTTAAAATACAGCTGAAATGCTACCTCCTCAAGGAAACTTCTCTCTGATGTTCTCAAGGCAAGGAAATATTTCCACCTTTGGACTTCAGATAGCACTTTGCACCATTCTTACGTATTTTTTTACATATGTAACCCAGGTCTCATTCCTGAAGCATTTGCATAAGACTCTTTTCATTAGTAGAAAGAATGATGACTATACTGTAGGCCCATGTGAGAGGAGAAGTTGGGACTAAAGTTTGGGGAGGAAAGACCTTCTTTCTTTCTTTAAAAGAAGATACACATGCGTCCAGATCTTATTTGGGACTGCCTCTGGGGAGAGAGGCTTTGGAAGGAAGACATGTAGGGAAAACCCAACTCTTTAATCTATTCTTGATTGTCAATTTGCTCCCCAGAAACTTTGAGGAATTTCCCCTTGGGTAAGATTGAAACTTCTTTCTCCCTTGGTTGAGCTGCGATATCTTACTTCCAGGGGGAGATCTCATTTACTCTGTGTATTGTTTGGTATATTCTAAGCTATGTGACTTCTCTTATTTCTGTTTTCTGTATGTTTGAATAAATGGATTTATACATTCACTATTTGTGATAGTCTTTGGTATAACTGGCATTTGGTGGGAATAGGTTGAACCTTCAGATACGACCTTGGGGCACCTCTTCCTCATTAAAGGATAGTGACCAGGAAAGAACTTTGAAACTAAGGGGAAATATCCTTCCCCTAGACTAGCAGTATTTATGTATAGATAGATATAATTTTTGTCTGGTCCCTCTCTGAAGACAGCAGAGTGGCCAGCTTTGTGGCCCCTTCTCCTACTGTTCCCTTCAGGCAGAAATCACTATTTCCCTTGGAGAGGAGTAGAAAATATTCTTGAAATGTCTATCACAAAATTCCTGAGAACTGCATCTAGATAAATCGAATATTCATTTATATAACCTAAATAGACAGTATACACATTTTACATGTGTTACTGTGCATTATAAGTAGTATGTGTGGTCATCCCAGCTTGCATAGCAATCCCTCCCAGACAAAGCTACCCTTGGTTCAAACTATTTTATGGAACTATATTTACTCAAAACCATAGATTATGAGCCCCCATTAACGTGTTTATTTTTTCTAGTCAGTCAGAGGATACAATTAGTTTAAAGAAAAGGTATTTTGTGTATCAGCATAACAAGAGAAGTAAAAATAAAACATATCTCCTATAAAAGGAAAGTAAGAGATCCTGGGAACATGCTCTTAAGCTATCATATGGATCTGATCGTGTTGGAAGGGAGGAAAGCAAGAAAGCCAGTTGAGTCCTGGGTTCTAGACTTGATTCTGTGAATGATTAACTGTGTGTCCTTGGGCACATCATTTCATTTCTCTGGGTCTCAGTTTCCTATCTGTGGTATTAGAGGACTTAGCCACTGGATGATTTCCAAGATAACTCAAACATTCTTTTTAAATTTCTTTGTCCTTGGACTTTGTCCTTTGTCCAAAGGACTTTGTTCTTTGTCCTTGGACTTCTTTAAAAGTAGAGTTGGAGAGGTAGAGACTGGAATAATACAGAAAAGACAGGGATTATTCAAAGACAGCAAAGTGGGATCCTTGGCAGAAAGCCTGAGTATCCATGAGGCACCTTGAGCTCACCATATGACCCCAGGAAAAGAAGAAGCATGTGACCCCAGCAATGGCAGTGGACAGGGACAGTGGGCAAATCATTGAGTTTGTGGGCCAAGGTGAGAGTAGAAAAAGATGCAAACTGATGGCAGTAGTGCGTAAGTGGCAGAATGACAGAAGAGTTCCTAGACCCAGCTTCCCAGATCCAGCTGAACAGTTCCTGTGTAATACTGAATTCCTAGACCAAGCAGAAGAGTTTTTATACAAAATGGGACCTAGAGCTAAGCAAGGGAACAAATCACAATGTGGAAGAACAAATGTAGATCTTGTTCTTCATTAATACTGTGTGTATACATATTGGAGATGTGTATATATATATATATATATATATATATATACATACCTGTCCTTTGTAATCCAAAGATCATTCTCCTTGCAGAGACAAAAGTAAAACAATTTGTACCCTTTCTCAATCACTGTCAGTTACCACTGCTCCATCTATCCTAAGAAGTGATGCTGATATTCCTTTGAGCCTTCTCATATGCCCAATGGAGCTAAAAATTCCCTCCTTCCCCCACTTATTTTGTCCTTAGCTTTCCTCCTTAACTTCAGGTCTTTCTGATCTGTAGAACTTCTACACTATTCTTAAAAGACCCTCCCAGAATTTTGTACTCTTACTCAGTTACCTGCCTTTGCCTTTATCTTCTGTACCCATCTTTAAAAAAATCTAGCCTAGTTGATCAACTCCTTATGCATTCAGATTAATCTCTTTAGACTTGAGGTGTTCAAACCTGTAGTCTGTGGGCCTCTGCAAAATGTAATTAGGGAGTGGCAGCTAGGTGGTGCACTGGATCACCCCTGGAGTCAGGAGGACCTGAGTTCAAATTGGGGTCAGACACTTACTAGCCATGTGATCCTGGGCAAGTAACCCTGAGTGCCTCAAAAAAAAAGGTAATTGGAGAATATTTAACAAAACAGATAAAGCAAAAGAAAAAAGATAATGCTACGATGTGGTTTTCTTGGTCAATATGCTGCTAGCAGGGATCTTTATGTGTAGTTTAGTGGTCTCCTTTTCTAGTTGAGTTTGATACCACTGAGCCAGACAACCATCTCATTGGAATTTTTTCTCCTTTGGAATTTCACTCCTATGAAATTTTTTAACAGACTTTTACACAGCCTCTCTCTCATATTTTCATAGCATCATTGGGACCTTAAACTTTATCTCACTAAAGACAAAAACTCTTTATGGCTGCCAGATGTCACTGTTCATTCAAACCTATATTGTACCAAACATATTGTAATAGAGGAGTGGTGGCAAGGTTTCTGTCTCTTGATCCATCCCTGCCCCATCCTCCCAAGGCTGCCTACCTCTTATCCTCCATCATCAGTCCCTGCTGTCCATCTCTAGCCATTGAGCCATATGGGTGGTACTCTTTCTCCAAGAGACTTGATCCTGAGGAACTCCCTTTCTCTCCCTAGAAGGTCAATTCTCCAAATTCTTGAACTTGATGTTACCCTCAAAGCCACACCCAGGCCTCCAAAAATCTCCCTTGTCTGCTAGAAGAGGTTGTCTAGGAAAGTAGGCCAAGGGGAACTCCAGAGCTTCTGAGCGTTCTAAGTTCACAAGGCTGTCACCTGGTCAATGGGAAGGGGAGTACAATGCTACTTCTGTCTTCACTCCCCTAATCTCCTTGCTGGCACTTTGGTCTAGACACAAGGAACTACCTCTTTGGGTGTTTGTGAGCCTAGAAGCCCCAAAGGCTTAACTGTTTTGCTTCTCAATTGGGTATTTCTGAACTGGCTTCCTTTGTTATATTTGACCTCACAAGGCATGGCTGATTCTCTTCAACCAACTGTTTAAAATATTACCTACGGGGTGTCACCCCTAATGTGGGGAAAGATTGAAGGCAAAAAGAAAAGAGGACAGCAGAGGATGAGATGGATAGAGTATGTCGTGGAAACAATGAACATGAACTGGGACAGACTTTGAGACATAGTGGAGGACAGAAGGGCCTGGTGTGCCATGGTCCACAGGACCACGATGACTGAATAACAACAAGGTGTCTTCTGATTTCATCTAATGATCAAAGCATTTCCTTCCTCCCAAATTAATGAAGGACTTGTTTATACCTTTGATCAATTCAGCTGAGAAGTCTGGGTCTTCCATGTTTACATTAATTGTGGTTGGGGTATATATCCCCTCTTTTACACACATGGTATTAACTATGCTAAGCTTTCCTCTCCTTTTCATTCACAAATTCTACAGTAGAATGATCACTGTCCTCCAAGGTTTTCTTATTTCCAATGAAACAAACTTCCTCTTTGTTAATAAGAATCAGTCCCGAGTAGGATTTCCCATCATTTTGCCCACCTTTTGAAGCATGGTGTCATCATTAGGGCAAGCACTCAAAGCTATGTGTAGAACTGGCCTTTAACAAATGTTTGTTAAACTGAATTAACAACATCATGGAATATAAAATCCCAGTTAGCCTTTGAGAATTCTTCTGATTATGATCAGCTAATATTTATTAACTATTTACCTCAGCACTAGGGACACAAATGCAGTGAATGAAACAAACCCTTTTCTCAGGGAGCTTCCGTTCTAACGTACTACAAGCCCAGAACTCTTGAGGTCCCTCTCCCATGGTGACAAAGAAGAAATCCAATGACAAAACAGGTGGTTTGGGGTTTGGTGGGGTTTTTTGGTTGGCCTTTTCTGGCCAAAAAGCATCCATGTGAAGGAGCAAGAAAGCCACAGGTAGAGTCTTCTGCTGGGATCAATAGGGAACTACAGAACCTTGGGAAGGAACTTTGCCCGGAGCCCAGCATGGAACTAACTGAAGAAAAAGCCGACAAAGAACACAGAGCAACAAAGTCTGGGAAACAAGGGGGTGAGGGTTGTGGAGGTTGTCAGAAGAGCTCAGATCACTCAAACCGGATCAGAGAATGAAAGTCCCATAACTGTAAGAACAACTCAAAAAACCCCAAACCATCCTCATGTTTCAGACTATGACTAGCCATTGACATCAGTCTTTTCTGAGAAGGTGGGTGACTCATGGGAGGGTTCTATTTCTTTTCCAAGAGTTTTATTTTGCTTGCCTTATTTTTTTCAACATAAGGGCATTGTAGAGAGAGGGATGATTTTGAAGCCAGGAAGACCTCAGTTCAAGTCCTGGTACCTATTTATTGGCTGTATGATTTTTGGCAAGAAACTTAACTCTCAATGCCCTAGGCAATTCTTTAAGTCTACAGGTGTCAGAAAAGCTGCCAACCTGCATTGATAGAAGGAGTTTCTTCACTGGGGAGTTCCCCATAATCAATGAAATCATAGGTCTAGTCTCAATTCCTATATTTTCAATAAAGCTAGACCTCTCTTCAAAAATACTTTTATTGATACCTTTTGACATTGCCTTCATTTTCAAACACATCCCTCTCTCCTCCCCTCCCCCAGGGCCATTTCTTACAGGTAAGTATTTTAGGTAGCTGCTCCCAACCCCGCCCCAAAAAGCAGCTCAGAAAAACTAACCAACAACAACAAGCCTACCAGTATATGCAATGTTTTACCCGTAATCTCCCACCACTTCTGTAAAAGAGGTAGGGAAGTTCATTTGTTCATCCTTTCTCTGGGCCTAATGTTTGACTTCTTTTTATATCATAAACTGTATGCTTTGGAGGGAGTTGGCATCAGTCATATAGGGTGGCGTCAGATATGATTTCACCAGATTTTCTGGGTAAAGCCTATGAATAAGAGAAGTGAGAAATTCCCCACAAGTGTTGGGCCCCTTAATGCCATGACAGTCTCTGACCCAACGGTCAGCAGTGCTCTATTTAGAGATTAAAGGAGAAAGGAATCCCAGGAATCAAGTAGGGAGGAAAGATAGATAGCAAATATTTTGGAAATAGGAAATACTCTAATTTGTCTAGTACCACATTACAAACTGCCTCCCCTGCCTAACTCTTAAGCACAGGCAGGTGATGGAATTCCCCTGGGAAGCTCAAATGAGGGCAGCTGAGCCAAAAGTAGCATTTTTTGATGACAACCAGCTGGGGCCCCAAGAGAATGGTAATAGGAGCATGGGCCAAAGGAGGGTATGAACTATGAAGGGCCTAGATTCCATGTTGTTCCAAGCCCCACCCACGCAGACCTGGGGAGCAGAGGGAGTTCTCAAAGAAGGCAGGGCCTCACTATTAAGAGACTATGCTACCAGTGCACTCTTATCCTGGAAGAACCTGGAGCAGAATCAGAAACCAGAGTTGCACGAAGTTGTTCTCTGTGAACTCAGCTCAGCCTAAATGCAGGACCACTCATCTGTCTACCTCTCCTATCTGGAGAAAAGGGAGTCATCAGGCTAGATGTCACAAAAGTCCTCCAGATAAACCCCATGTTCTTTAGTCATAGGTGAGGCCCCTCAAGCCTTCATACTTTAGATGTATTATACTCTTATTTTAAATATGATTCTAATAAGCCTAATGAGATCTGGTTTTCCAGTCCATAGGAGGTAAGAGGAGGCAGGTTGGAAAAGAGAGGGGGAGAAGCTGACTCAGACTGGCATTCTGACTACTCTAAGAAGTGACTACTGAAAGTGTAAGGAGAGAGATACCAAGGTGTAGAGAAGAAAGTGCCAGAGAAGGAAAAGGCAAACCACTCCACTATCTTTGCCAAGAAAACCTCAAATGGGGTCACAAAGAGTCAGACATGACTGAAACGATGAAGCAACAGCAGCAGCAGAAAAAACAGGAATTTAGAAACAGAGGATCAGGGTTCAAATCCCACCTCCTTTATTTACTGTTGCAAGAACTTTGGGAGACATTATGACTATTCCAGGCCTCAGTTTCCTTACCTATAAAATGAAGGGCAAGGTGGAATAGTAGATAGTAGGCTGATTCAGAGTCAGGATGTTCCAGTTCTTCCCTCTGACTAGTTCTAGATGTGACACTTTGGCCAAGTAATTTAATTCCTTAATATCCCAAGCAACTATTTAAGATGGAGTAACTTTTTTTTTTTAATGTCAAAGTCCCATCCCTTTGTTAGTCAAGTGAACCTTTGAGCCCCTTCTCAGAATAATGGTTCTAAATGCATAAAACAAAATACATAGGATTGCAAAGGAAAGCAATTATATTGAAAAACAGTCATATATATGTATATGTATACATATACACACACATATATATACACACACCTATATATACATACATATATATTTTAAGTTCATAGACCCCAAGTTAAGAACCTGTACTCTGAGACATGTTTCCCATCTGCATCAAGTTTCTATACTGAGAATTTCCAATACAGATGAAATGTCAAGTTGTAGAGAAAATGAGGTTGGATCACATGATCTCTGAAGGTCCTTCCAGCTCTAAATTCTATATGGGAGTGTCTTGTATGGGTGGAAAGGAGGCAGAATAGACATCTCTAGCTCTTCTCTTCCCCCGTTCCCCTTTTCCAAGGGAGACTTTATTTTCTGCCAGGATGAGAAACAGGTGTCACACCTAGGTGTCACTCAGTCTCCTCAGAGAGAGGGGACACTGGCCTAGAATGATATCTATCTACTCCCTTAAATATTGTTACACTAGGCTAGAGGATATGATTTTAAGATTCAAGCTAAACTTCTGATCACTATTTCTTAATGGAGAAAGGAGAACCTCAAACTTCGTATCTAAAGCTTGACTTCTTTCCCACCAAATACCAGTTCCACAATGAACAAACACATAGCAGGTAGCAAAGAAACCCATTTGTCCAAGCCAGTACTAAAACAGAAATAATAGAAATCAGAGAAAGTATACATAGGAGAAGGAGGTAACTCAGTTAAACAGAGAGAGACAGAGAGAGAGAGAGAGAGACAGAGAGACAGAGAGAGAGACAGAGACAGAGAGAGAGACAGAGAGTTCCAGACCTCATCTGGGGGGAAAGTCTCTCATGTAGCAAGCAGAGGGCTAGGAACATGATGAAGGATTCCAACCACTCTCTGGTCAGCTTCTCAGAGTCTCATTGTCTCTACAGCAACCTGTAGTAAGGTGGGCATTATTCATCTTCTCTCTGGAAAATGGAAGCCAGAAGTACATGAAGCAGCTCAGGAGACCTGAAGAAAAAAAGAAGAAACTGAAGACTCCTCTTTCTCACTCCTGGCAACTCCACCCCTTCCCTTCACAAGGTTACAGGGCATTAGTCTTCACCAAGGAGGAGTTCCATACCAATGGGCTTTGGGACTTGGATTATGGATCTTGACATTGAGGGAGTAGATAGGAAAACTGGAGAGACTCAAAAAGAACAGCAGCCTGGGGCCAATGAGTCTAAGGTCAAATGTTCCTATAGATTTCCATAAGCCCCCAAAGTGTTACTGTACTAGAGCAGGGAGCAGTGACTTATGTTCATAATAATGACCTGTAGTTCTTAAGGGAAGGTCAAATTATGTAGGCTCAGTGGACTCTATTTAGGAAGGGAGGGAAGGGCGGAAGATATTTAGAACATTTTCTATCAAGAATCATGGGAATAAAAAAGAAGTTGGTTCTTAAATTTTCAGTTATTAGAAGAATTCGTTTATGTGAGTCATGAAACCTACCATGATACCAGGTCTGTGAGGTGTTGCTGTCCCAGGAACTGATTCACGTACTTTCTCATCCAAATACTCAGTGAAGCGGCTGAAAAAAAAAAGCCAATCGTTAGCCTTCCTGTCTCCAAAAATACTATGTTTTCTAAAACTACTGAATACTCATCAAATTTTTCCAGACTAAGACAGAGCTGAAATAATATTTTGTTCAGTCTGATTTTTTTCCCTTATAAGCTTTAAATGGAAAGATTTCCATTTATCTAGGCTACTAAGTGATGGCATAACAGAGAGTCCTGAGTTTGGGGTTAGAAAGGGTTGGGTTCAACTCCTGTCCCTGACACAGGCTGTATGGTTCTAGATAAATCATTTAACCTCTGGGTACCTCCAACAGCTCCCTAAGCTGCTAGGTAGTACAGTGGATAAAGGGTCTGAAGTCAGCAAGACCCCCAATTCAAATCTAGTCTCAGGCATTACTTAGATGTGTGACCCTGGGTTAGTCACTTAACCTCTGCTTACCTCAGATTACTCAACTATAAAATGGGGATAATAATACCACCTACCTCTCAGGATTATTGTGAGGATCCAGTGAGAGAATCGATTTGTAAAGTACTTGGCACAGTTTCTGGCACACAGTAGATACTCACTTAATAAATGATTGTTCTCTTTCCTCCTTTTCCTTGCCCTAGGACTTCTATTTGAAGTCATAGACAGTTGCTATCTGTACTAGTGGAAGGGGTGCCTACCTAGGGAATTCCATAACTGTTGAAATCACAGCTTCTTTGTGTATTTGAGTAAGTCTTCCACCTCAGTAGCAATCTCTGGGCCTCCAGTTTCCTCATCCACAGAATGAGGAGGTTGGCAAGATAAACTTTAAAGTCTCTAGGGGCCCTCACTTTCCATTTTAAGTGACAGGGCTGTTTCCTAATATTTTGCTTTGTTGATTAAATTCTGTCCTAACCCAAGAGCTGGAAGTTAGATTTCCTTATTTCAGAGATGATGAAACTGAGACACAGGAAGGTCAAGGGAGCCTACATTATATAGGTCCAGAATTTGAACCCAGGCTCTCTTACTTCAAATCCAGTATGCTTCCCACTGTACCACATGGCCTACCATGTTATACTCCCAACTATGTTCTTTAACCTTGAGATTTCAGTTCTACCAATAAACTAATTCTGTAAGTTTAAAGTTAAATACATCAAATCTGCCTCTTATTTGTGGAGAATGATAGCCGGAGGAGAAAATGATCGGCTTGGGAATGAGAAAGACCCGAGCTCATCCCCAGATCGACCATAAACTAGCTGTGTGGCCCTGAGCAAGTCACGTTAACCTTCCTGAAACCATTTTCTCATCTAAAAATGAGGCTAATTCTATCTGTACCACCTAGAAGGGCTCTATGGAAATTCAAATTATTATCTTAGGACAAAGGATGACTACCTGCCTTGGAGGGTTATTGAGAGGAAAAAAACTTTGTAAACCTAAGAGTGTTATATAAATGTGAGCTATTATTAGATTAGGGAAATCGTTTTCTCCATGTAGCTTCAGGCTGTGTTCATATTGGTAGAGACTTGGAGAGTTAAGGAAATAAGCCAGATAAATCAGGCCCAGAAAATCCTGTTGTAGGGGGGGAGAGGAGAAGGAGGGGTAAAGACCAGCTTTTTTTGGGGGGGATTGAATTATCTAGATTGGTTCTCTTAATTAATTAAATTTCGATAGCATGTTATACTCAGGCTAAGTCACTTTTTATATAGACAGCGAGAAAAACAACTGAATCGCTCTGCTGGGTTGTATAGTTGAGAGGAGACTGTTGTTTCTCTTTTTAAAACTCATTTAATTCTGAGCAGGGGAGATACGTCTGGCCAAGAAAGACTTTGAAATCACACCTACAACTAGAGGAATCGGGTCGCAAGTCTGCTTGTCCTTTCCTTGCCCTGAAGAGGTTTGGACAGGTTGGCCTTGAGAATCAGGAGGGGGGTCTGTGCGGTCATCTCGGTTGTATTAAGCAATGACGCCATTTACCATTTTACCGGAGAGAGACAGGACCAGGTGGAGAACAATACCTTCAGTGGGCTCCTGGTGGAGGTAGCTGGGTCAGAAAGACAATTCTAGGGAGATGCTCTGTCTCCACAGAGAACAGCCCCATGCAAAGATTCAGAGGCTGGAGATGGAATGTTCTGTTCGGTGAATAGCATGTAGGTCAATTTGGTCTACACATAAGGTCAATCAGTCAACCAGCATTTATTAAGTGAGTATCTACTATGTGCCAAGCACTTTGTTAAGTGTTGGGGGATCCAAAGAAAGGCAAGAAAAGGAGAAAAAGAACCAGTCCTTGTTTTCAAGGAGCTCACTGTCTAATGGAGGAGATAATATGTAAACAATTACGTACAAACAAGATGTATACAGTTGGGATTATATCTCAATCTGTAGGATTAGGAAAGGCTTTTCTTTCTTTCTTTTTTTTTTTTTTTTTGTAGAAGATGAAGCTCAAAAGAAGCCGGATACATGAAGGGGAATCATGTACAAAAACAGTGAGAATGTGAGATAGATTAAGATTATGAAGGGCTATAAATGCCAAACGAAAGAGCTGTATTATATCCTATGGGCAAATGGGAGCCACTGGGACTTTTGGTGATGGTGGGGTGAGAAGATTTTATCTGTGCTTTAGGAAAAACCATTTTGGCAACTGTGTGGCTGGTGGTGTGCAAATGGGGAGAGAATGAAGGTAAGGGGACCAATTAGAAGGTTATTGCAGTGATGAAGGCCTGAAATGGGGTGGTGATTATGTGGATGGAGAGAAGGGGAACAGATAGGAGAAAGGTTTCCTCCTTGACTCGCTCCGCCCCATCCTAGAATTCAACATTTAGATCTCAGGCAGGGTCCCTGGGGTTAGAACCTGACCTTTCTGCACCCCAGGAGCTATCTCCCAGCCTAGTGAGTCAGCAGGCCTTAAATCTCACAAGGAAGATGAATAGGCGTATATATCACTGAACCCTAATCAGAAAAGCTGTGTCAGGGAACTTTCCCTTCCTTTCAGTGGAAGGATTTATTTCTTCACTCTGAACCACCTTCTTTCTTCTCACAAACTCAAGAAATCCCCTGGCCCCACCTATCCACTGCTTCCTTTCTACCTCCCTTTCCTATCTCCCTTTGAGCAGGGCTAAATAGGTTGGAATTAGGCCTTTATTATGGCTCTGACAGTCCAGGGTGCAATTTGGCCTGTCCCCAGCGAAGCAAACACATTTTACAGCTTTTTATGATATTTCACGTGATCGTCTGTAAGGATGCCTGCTGCGATGATGTTAGCAGAGTTATTTCCACTGCCTCTCCTGATACAAATGCAATAATAATAATAATAATAATAATAATTCACTTTTAGAAAGTGCTTGCTTCATGAGGGTGCATTTTTTTCACCTGCATCCCGTCTTTTGAGCTTCACAGGCACAGGGGTGTTGTGAGATAGGCAGCACCAATATTATTAATCCTGTTTCATAGAGGAAGAAACTGAGACCCCAGGGGTTAAGTGATTTACTGACTTAGGTTGATAGAGTTTGATGTCTCCGGGCCTTCATCTTCTCACCTTTTAAAATAAGAGGGTTAGATGACTTCAGAGGGTGAACTCTTGAAGTCCCTCCTGACTCTCCATCTGTGATCCTATCTTCCTATGTCTAGCCTGACCTTCTGATTTACAGGTGAGGAAACCAAAGCCTGGAGGTAAGAAGGGACTTGTCTCAGGTCACGCAGCCAAGAAGCGATTACAATTGAGACCAGGCTTTAGGTCTTCTGATGACTAATCCTGGGCTGGGTCAAGAAGCAACAGGATTGGAAGATTTAGAGCAGACTTGGCTTTCACCGAAGTAGGGAACAACTAAACCAGTAAGGAAACTCCCGCTTCCAAGGCAGATTACACACACTCTAGAGTGTTCCCTGGGGCACCTGTCCACAGTCACTCAGTCCTGGTAGCTTAAGTGTCAGAGGCTGGACTATAACACCCTGTCTTCCTGACTCCATGGCTGGTTCTCTATTCATTCTATACCCAGGCCTTCCTCGTTGCAATTGGCCTGTGGAGGATGGGAGAGACCCAGAAACTCCATTCATACGCTTGTGTTGGACTGACCTCATTGAGAAGAAGCGTGGTCAGTGGAGGTTAGGATAGTGTAGCAGCAGCAAGGAACTTGGATTCAAATCCCAGCTCTAGCATTTTGTGCTGTGTGACGTGTGAGACGAGTCAGTGAACTTTTCTGAAATCCCATTTTCCCGACCTACGGAGGGCGCCCCAGAAGTCTAAGTGCAGTTTTAGGCTGTGAAAACTTATATTCCATTTAAGCTACAAAAACTGAAAAGTATGCTAAAATTGCTATGAAATGAAGGAGTTGGAGTAGTTGGGTTATGAGGTCCCTTGCATGTCCATGTTTAGGATCCTATGATTCTATCATCTGTAAAATGGAGATAAGACTTGGAGGACCTACCTTACCTGGTCCTTGTAAGCCTCAGAGCACCATGTTTATTATTAACTTATTGTTTATTATTTGTAATAAACATAATTATATTTTATATAATGTAATTTATAATAAATATAATGAAATTATATTTTATTATATCATAATAATTTATCAAATATATGTTATAATAATTTACTATTGGTTATTACTAATATTGAGGGTAGAGAATTATTAGGGGCTACCTTCCCCTCGGGGCTATCAAGAACAAACTGTTTTGCTCACTTTAAAGGATTGCTTTGAATATATATGTTATCTTTGTGCTGAATTCTATATATGTATACATATACATATGTATACACACACAGATTGGTTTGGAATAGAGGGCAGGAACACTTGGAGGTCATTGGTTAAAAAGCACAGCTGAGAAAGGCAGGGGCCAGAGTGTAGGGGAAGGGACAGTAGGGAAGCTGTTTCTGCCAGGGGCATGGGTTGGCTTTTGGAACCTAGTGGTGGGTGAAAGCAGAGTCCAAACAAGCCTGTGAGGAGGGAGGAGGAGGAGGAGAAAGAGGAGGAGGAGGAAGAAGACGAGAAACAAGTCAGGGCTGGGATGGGAAGAAGCAAGAGTGAGGATTTCACCAGGTTGCGTGAGTCCAACAGTTGACAGAAATGAGACAGAGGTGTGGCCAGTAGGTAAACTGGTTGTGATGAGATAAGTGGGGAGTGGCAGGGCAGTGCCCTTTTTAGGTCAATAACCACAGTAGGGAGCTCCAGGAGGAGGGATGAGGTAGGTAGTTACAACCTGGTGAAAGTTCTTTTGGGCCTACCCTGTTCTTAAAGGAACCCTAACTCATAAGGGCTTTGCGACTATTTGAAGGGTGGCTAAAGCTTCCTAGCCCTTGGCTTCCTAGCCCCAAGGGCCTGAGTCAATATGTACAGACAGATGAGGTGTTGGCCTCTAACTCCTAACCTTCTCTGCTTCAGAATCAATCAATAAACATTTATTAAGCACCTACTGTATGCCAGGCACTGTGCTAAGCACTTTACAATTTTATCTCATTCGATTCTCAACAATAACCCTGAGAGGTAACTGCTATTATGATGCCCATTTTACAGCTGAGGAAACTGAGGTAAATGGGTTAAATGACTTGCCTAAGGTCATGGTAAATGTCCGAGGTCAGATTTGAACTCAAGTCTTTCTGACTTCAGGCCTAGAGCTCTGTCCAATTGTGCCACCTAGCTGCCCCATAGAGCTGGAAGGAACCTTAGAGTTCATGGATTAATACTCCCTCATTTTACAGATGAGAAATGAAGCACGAAGAGATAAGTGACTTGCCTAGGCTTACACAGTTACTAAGTGTCTGAGGTAGCATTTGAACTCAGGTCTTCTCAACCCCAAGTCTAGTGCTCTATGTACTACAAGACACTCCCCAACCTCAAGCACGTGTATGCCACCCACACCCTTCCCTGCCCCCCCCTCTCTTTCTCATTTTTTCTTTCATCCTCTTATTCTTTCTCCCTCTCTCACTCTCTCATTCTTTTTCTCTTGTTCATTCTCTTTCTCATTTTCTCTCATTCTCTGTCACACACACACACACACACACACACACACACACACACACACACACACACACACACAATCACTGTAACATACTCCAAAAAATGAGCGTCCAGCCTCTGTCTGAAGAGGTAACTCCTACCTCCAGAGGCAGCCCATTCCTATAATTAAAAGGAATTTATTTCTGACATCAATTTACACGTACTTCTTTGTTACTTTTACCCATTTTCTCTAGTTCTACCCTCTGGGGTCAATTGATACAAGCCTAATTTCTCTCTTTCTTCTCTTCCTCCCTGTTTACCCCCTTCCAAAGTTCTTCTCTAAGCTAAAAATTGCAGTCCCTTCAACTGCTCCTCGTAAGACATAGAATAAAGATTCTTTATCATCCTGACTGACCTCTGTATTCTCACTGGTTCATCAACACCTTTCTTAAGCTGTAGCATCTAGAACTAAACACCATCCTCACCTCCGATGCTTCCTACCCATGCAACCTATCTCCCTAGGCCCTAGATTCCTCACCTGTAAGATGCAGGGCTTGAACTCAATGGCCTCTGAGGTGCCTCTCGACATTAGATCTATGATCCTACGTGGTCTGACCAGGGCAGATTACACTGGAGGCGGTGAGTTTCTTTACTTCTGGAGGCGGTGAGTTTCTTAATGCCCCTCCAGGTCACATTAGCTTTTATTTTGGTGAGTTTCTTAATGCCCCTCCAGGTCACATCAGCTTTTATTTTGGCTATCATATCACACTACTGGCTTATGCTGACCTTGCAGCCCACTAAAACCCAGGGATATTTTTTGGCAAACTGCTATCTCACCATACTTCATCTTAATCTTCTATTTGAAATAAATTCTTTGAAGTCAAATAGAAGCTTTGCATCTATCCCTGTTGAATGTTGTTGTTCAGTCATTTCATTTGTATTCAACTCTTCATGACCCCATGTGGGGTTTTCTTGACAAAGATACTAGAGTAGTTAACCATTTCCTTCTCCAGCTCATTTGACAGATGGGGAAACTGAGGCAAACAGGGTTAAGTGACTTGCCCAGGGTCACCTATCTGTAAGCGTCTGAGGCCAGATTTGAACTCTGTAAGATGAGTCTTCCTGACTCCAGGCCCAGCGCTCTATCCACCTAGCTGCCCATTAAATGTTACCTTAGCCATTTTAACAGTGACTCTGAATCCAACCTTTCAGTCAATTTCAAATCCATTTAATTGTGTTATCATCCAGCTCCCATTCCTCCATCTTTCCCCACAACAAGCATAGGAGATACTTTATCAAAAACTTTGTTAAAAATCTTTGTTTCTCCAGTTATCCGATTCACCTCTTAGAACTCCACTCCCCCCCCCCCCCCCCCCCCCCCCCCCCCCGCCTAAAATAAATAATGTGAAATAATTCTGGAAAGGTAGATGGGATCCAGATAGTGGAGTTCCTTATGTGCAAAGCTAAGGAATTTTCATTTTATCCTCACTGTAAGAGGGAGCCATTGAAAGCCTTTGAGTCACAACGATCCCATTTGAGCCTTCAGAAGACGATTTTGGCGGCTGTGTGGAGGATGGATTCTAGAGGGAGAGACTGGAAGCAGGCAGAGGGGTCTGGAAGGTGGTCCAGTTGTCTAGGTGAGAAATGATGATGGTTCGAAGGGAAGTGGCAGTGAAGTGTAGAAGATGGGAGGGAGATAAACAAGAGTTGTGGAGGTACAATTGTCAGAAGGAAGGACATGGCTCCTGCTTAAGACTTGGTTGAGTTCAAGGGTCCAAAAGGTGATGGGTGATGACCTCTAGGGAAGGGACTACACCTTCATATATACATTTGGGAGTCATTTGTGTAGATCATTGAACCCAGGGGAATGGATGAGATCACCAAGGAAAGTGTGTGGCATCTAAGCTTGCCTCCCTGGGGCAAACTCTCACTCCTTTCACAATAGTTCGCCATAGCTCCCAGCACCCATTGTTTCCTACTAGGGGAACCACTGCTTGGTTAACTGCCATTTGCTTCATAAGAGATTTCTTTCCTGGGAACAGTGATAGCTTTGTTATGCTACCGTGGCCTGAAGTATAACCATCAGTGGTACCTACCACAGAAAGGAGCATTACGCAAGAAGACACTGGAAAAACTTCTCCCCCCTCCTCTCTCTCTCTCTCTCTCTTTCTCTCTCTCTCTCTCTATCTCTATTTCTGTCTCTGTCTCTCTCTCTGTCACACACACACACACACACACACACACATACTACAATTGAAATGCTACTTAAGAACTTCAGTGAACACATATAGCATATAAGAAAAAATAAAAGAGACCCAGCCAGACTCAAGTGGACTTCCCAAGAATGTTACGGACCTGGCTGGTGTATCTGTGCATGTAAGAGATGGAAAGCCAGAAGACAGAATATAGGCTTAACAGTTTCTGCCCTAAATTTGAGAATTTCTTTCCTAATATTATCATGTTTAGGGAAGCAGGGAAGTTGAGCTATAGGAGCAGGAAGGCCGAAGCGGCTGCTAATAGTCTTTTGTTTTTCACTTAACTTTATTATTTTTTTAATGAACAAAAATCTATTTTCTGTCCCTCCTGCTTTTCTCACTCCTCAGAAAAGAAAAAACAAAATCTCTGTAGCAAATATACAGTCAAGTGAAATAATGCCTACATTGGCCACAACCATATACATAATGTTTGCGTGTGTGTGTGTATGTGTGATTGTGTGTACGTGTGTGTAGAATATATTTCTGCATCTTGAGCCCATCACCTCTCCACCTCAGGAAGTGTATAGCCTGTATCATTGTGCATCATGCTTTGGTCCTCTCAACTCATGGCTTGGTAATTGCATCAATCAGGCTTCTTAAGTCTTTCCAAATCTGATTTTACAATGTTCTTATTGTAATAAATTGTTCTCATTCTGTTCACCTCATTTGCATCAGTTCCTACAAGTTGTCTATATTCTAATGAGGGAAGCAGCTTGTCTCCCGATCAGAGGTTCCCTGTGGACAGTTTTGAAAGCCAAGGAAAGGCAGCATGTCAGGGCTGGAGTTCCTTCACTGGACCTCCTGTGATAGCAGAGTTAAGTGTTGTTGTTTGTCCTTCATTTTTAAAGAGAACCAGTGACATCCTGGGGTGATGTCTTGACTTGTGCATACACTAGATTTAAATGAGACAGTTACATGTATTGATAAGAAGTAGAATGAAGAATCCAGATGAGAACTTGTCATGGCACAGCGGTACTGTTCTGGGGAGCTTGTGGTATCGGCATGGCTTTCTTCACAGAGCTTTGTGTCCCCTTGTATTATGTGTATCCCTGATGGAAAGAATGGATGGGCTGGTGAACTTGACCTCTACCTCTGACGAAATTTTTGGTCATATTATTTAATGAATGATGGACGAACATTTAATAAGAAGAATCATGATTATTAAAAACCAGAATGGTATATTGAAGAACAGATGACATCATTTTCTTTTTGGACAGGGTATCTACCATAGGTCCCCAAAGTGGGCAATACCACCCCCTGGGGGATAATGGAATGATCCAGGGGGGCAGTTGTAGTTTGAAATGGTGCATTTAAAAAAAAAACATTAAAGTGTTAAAGAAAGTAGATTTGGTAGGGCGGTGCTGAGTAATTTTAATTTTGAAAAGCAGGTGGTAGGCTAAATAGATTTGGGAACCTCTGACTGTCAGATAAGGTGAATGCTGTTGGTATGATTCACCTAGGTTTAAGGAAAACATTTTATAAAATCTCTCACCATTCTTGTGAACAACATGGGAAGATGTGACTAGAATATGATAGTGGATTTTCAACGACTTGATGTCAATTTGGAGGGAGGTATTCAATGAACAAACCCAGTGATCCCTCCTTTGCCCTGTGATCTTCGTTGGTTAGGATGGGGGCATAGATAGCATACTTATTAAACTGGCAAGTAGATGTCAACAGACTAAATCTATAAGATGAAATTTAATAGAAATGCAAAGTCCTATATTTGGGTTCACAAAATCAATTTCTCTAGTAAGAGGGAGGCTTTGTTAAAAGAGCAGTTCAGGTGGGGAAAAATTGGGTGTTTTCATTGACTTTATGAGTCACCAATGAGAGATCACAGCCAAAAAATATCTAATGTAATAGTAACCTGAGTTGAGAGGATAAAGGTCCAAAAGCTGGGAGGTATTACAAGCCCTGCAGTACTCTGCCCTGGTGAGGTCACATCTGTTTTGTGTTCAGATGGAAACTGCATTGGAGGAAGGAAGCTAGTAAGATGGAGAATCTCTGGAAGAGGATGACTTATGACGGTGAAAGACCTGCCATACAGGAACTGATTGGGGTGGGGGAGAGATACTTAGCATGAGGGGAAAGAGAGCTCTCCTCAGGGATTTTATAGGCTCTCACGTATGAGAGGGATTAGAATTGTTCTGGTTGGTCCCCCAGAAAGCAAATCTGGGATTAACAGGAAAAATTGCAGCGAGAAAGTTTGAGTCTTGATATAATAAGGAGAGGTAGGGAATACGAATTTATATAGCTCCTACTATGTGCCAGGCATTGTGCTAAACGCTTTTTTTTTTTTTTTACAAATTTACAAAATAATTTTGATCCTTATAACTTGTACTGTGATTTGTCTCTGTTTTACAGTTGAAGAAACTGAGGCAGACAGAAGTTAAGTGATTTTCCCAGGGTCACACAGCTAGTAAGTATCTGAGGTTGGACATAAACTCAGGTCTTCCTGATTCCAGGCCCAGTGCTCGGTGCACCATGGCGAGGCCTGAGTACAGGGGGATCTCTTACTCTGGGGGACAATGAACATAACAGCTTTTAAGCTGCCAGGTGACACTGTTCTGTTGAAATTCATTAAACCCCCCAGGATTTTTTCCCATGAATCTCTACCTAAATATGTCTCACCCACTCTATACTTATGCGAGTGTTTTTTGATCCATGCGTAATATTTTATATCTATACCTTTAAAATTTAATTAGTTATTGAATTCTCATTCTATCATCAAATGTGTAGCTTTATGTCTAAGGCTAGATTTGAACTCAAATCTTCATGATTCCAGGCCCAGTGTCCCAATCCGCTGTACTACCAGCTACCTGAGAAAAGAAAAAAATCTTCCTAACCACTAGACTGTCTGCCTTAAATCTGAAAATTTAATAGGCATTCCATCTTTCCCTCCATCCAAATCACTGATAAAAACGTTGAAGCAAGCTGGGCAGAGCATGCCAAGAAAAAACCACCTGTGAAAGCCAGCCTATACTGTTTTTCATGTTTTCATTCAGGATTCCCTCCACTTCAGCATAGAGCATTCTCATAAAGGTGGATGGAGATGAGGACACACACGGATTTATAGTTGCTAATATCTTCTCCATCATCTTTTTTTTTTTTGCTAGTAGAAGCATCGTTTGTGGTTCTAGAGTCTAGAGTTAGAGAGGCAGCATAGTTAAGTGTTGGATTTTAAGTCAGAAGACTTTGTTTCGAATCCTGTTTTATTCCTTAGTACTTGTGTTTCCTTGGGGCTTCACTTGCCTCATCTGTAAAATGAGAATTATACCAGCATCTCCTTCCCATGGGGCACCTGGGTGGCATAGCGGATAGAGTGCTGGACTTGATGTCAAGGAGGCTCATCTCCCTGACTTCGAATCTGACCTGAGACACTTCCTAGCCGAGTGACCCTGGGCAAGTCACTTAGCTGTTTGCTTCAGTTTCCTCATCTGTAAAATGAGCTGGAGAAAAAAAAATATGGCAAAATGCTCCGGTGTCTTTGCCAAGAAAACCCCAAATGGGGTCATGAAGAATTGGATACAACTGAAGCAACTAGACAACAACCCCTTCCCGGGTTGTTGTGAGGATCAAATGAGGGAACATTTGTAAATCGTTTGCAGACTTTAAAGAGCAATGCAAGTGTAAGTTATTATTATTGCATACATTATCTCATTTGAGCCTCCCAACAAACTTGGGAAATGTGTGCTGCAGGCATCATCATCTCCATTTTGTTGTTCGTTTTTGTTGTTTGTTGTTCAGTCATGTCAGACTCCTTGTGATCCCCTGCGGGGTTTTCTTGGCAAAGATACTGGAGAGGTTTGCCATTTCCTTCTCTAGCTCACTTTACAGATGAGGAAACTGAGGCAAACAGAGTGAAGTGACTTGGCCAGGGTCACAGGGCTAGTAAGTATCTAAGGGCATATTTGAACTCAGGAAGATGAGTCTTCCTGACTCCAGGCCTGGCACTCTGTGTACCATGGTGTCACCTAGTGGCCCAATTCTTACCCACGTGACTTGGGCACACCACTTCTCTGGGCCTCGGTTGGCTCATTTATAAAATGAGGGGGTTCGTTTATATGATCTTATTGTCCTTCACTCCAGAAGCTTCCACATGTTTAGTCTTCCTGTGTTGTTGCCGTGACTGAAAAGAGTCAAGATTTCTGGCAGCCCTCCGCCACGATGAGGCTGATGCTGGCTACCCGCCTGCAGTAACTGAGCCAGATCCTGGAGCTCTTCCTGGATCCTGATGCTCTGATTGTGGGGCTGTCAGCACAGTCTTGCACAACCCCCTCCTCAGCCAACGCTGGACTCCCACTCATTCCTACTCTCCCCCCTGTACAGGTGCCGCTGCTCAGGTATTTACTGAGTCAACACCCCTGGCAATCCCGGCTCCTCCAGCATAGAAAACGTCCTGACTGGGTACACTGGGTTGATAGCACCAGTCTAATTCACAGATATATCCCACAATGCCTGTTGGATGCAGAGAAGGAATAACTTTTTAATTCAATGCCACCATGCTTGTACCAGACACATTCTTAAAATTATAGGCAGCTTCAAAGTGCATCCCTCAGGATGAGAGTCCCCAAATGGGAGGCAATCAGCATGGTGAAGGGCCTCAAGATTATGCCATGCATGAATCATTGGAGGAAAATAGACATGTTTAGCTTTGAGAAGCTAAGGCTTAGGGAGGGTCATGATAGAATTCTTCAGCTATGGAAGAGAGAGTAGACGCGCTTGGCATGGCCTCAGGAGCCATTGGGTAGAATAGCAATAAGCCAATGCAAGGAAAAGCCTGTCAACAATTTGAATGATCCCAAAGTGTAGTGGACTGGAGGGAGTGGTCCACCCCTTATGGGAGAGCTTCAAGCAAAGGCTAAATGACCAGTTAGATAGCATATGTAAGATGTTGCGTAAAACTCGAAGCACCACATACATGGTAGCTGTATGCCTCTTTTTCTTAGTGTAGATTGTTATTCAGGGATCAGTTGTATGAGTTGGCCATTGTGTCCCTCTTCAGCTCTGACACTATGTGATCCTGTCTCTACCCTAGGTTTCTCCAACTATAATGGGATGAAATTTTGTCAGATGCTTCTGCGTCTCTGATAGGCAAGCTTGAGAGGCCTGTGCACTTTGAGAGAGGGTGAGAAAAGGAGAGACAAGGGTAAGCCAAGGGAGGAGGTTAGTGTGGGGAAAGTGGATGCCATACAAGGAGTGGACCAGAAAGATTCAAACCTCTCTCTTGCTGTTTTTTCTTTTCTTTTTTCTTTTTCTATTTTTTCTTTGATTTTTACTAGCCCATATACAAATAGCTATCAGGAAGGTAGTGTGGTATATAGTAAAGAACACGGGATGTTCAAAGCATGGGAGACAGAGGATCTGTGTAGAAACCCTGGTTTTATTATTTACTGCCTGTACGATTTTGGGAAAATCACTTTCTTTTCTCTAGACCTCAGTTTGTTGTCCAGTCACTTCAGTCGGGTCTGACTCTACGTGACCCCATTTTGGGAATTTCTTGGCATAGACACTGGAGTGGTTTGTCATTTCCTCCTCCAGCTCATTTGATGGATGAAGAACTGAATCATACAGGGTTCAGTGACTTGCCCAAGGTCACATAGCTGGTAAGTGTCTAAGGCCGGGTTTGAACTCATGAAGATGAGTCTTCCTGCTTCCAAGTCCAGTGCTCTATCCACTGCATCACCTAGTTAGTTTCCTAACCTATAAAATGAAGATATTAGGTAGAACTATCTAATAATGGGCAACTAGGCGGAGCAGCGAGGAGATGGAGGGTCAGGCCTACAGTCAGGAAGACTTGTCTTCTTGAACTCAAATCTGGCCTCAGACACTTACTAGCTGTGTGACCCTGGGCAAGTCACTCGAGCCTGTTTATCTCTGTTTCCTTATCTGTAAAATGAGCTAGAGAAGGTTTTGGCAAATCATGTCTTTCCCGAGAAAACCCTAAACAGAGACACAAAGAATTGGACACAACTGAACAACCACAACAACAAATATCTAATAATGGCCACCATTTATATCACACTGACTGTGTACCAGATAGTGTGCTAAGCGCTTTACAATTATCATCACTCATTTAATCCTCACAACAACTCTGGGAGGAAGGTGGTATTATAATTCCCATTTTTATAGATGAGGAAACTGAGGCAGAAAGAAATTAAGTGATTTACCCAGGGTGATGCAACTAGTGAGTGGCTGAGGCTGGATTCAAACGCACATCTTCCTGACTCCAGGCTTAGCTCTCTGACCATTGTATCCTGAAGACAGGTCCCATGCAATTCTTTCTCTGAACATAAGAATAACTCACATTTCTATTACACTTTCAGGGTCACAGATCCCATCTCCTTTTAACAACTTTGTGAAGCAGTGTAGATTTCATTTCATCTGATTCTTAGATGCTGACACCAAGACTTGGTAAGGTGAGGTAAATGGGGCCAGATACAGAATGATAGATGGGCCAGCTGTAAAGGCGGTGATGCTGCCTCTTTGTCCCACCCTGGTTTGTGACACGACAAGGAGAGTTCTCAGTCATCCACATTTTGCCGGGAGACAGCTTTAAAAACCGTTGCCTCTTTGCTGCTCCTTAGAGAGCCTGGCAAGTGTGGGTCCCAGCACCAGATAACATTGCTATAGCCTTTATTGCATCTTGAGTGGTGATGGAGGGCCTTTAATTGTGGGAGAGATTTCACTGGTCATGAGACTGGTCTCATTAACTCTACATCCTGTTTGGAGCTCTCGCTTTTGCTGTTAGGAGTCTAAAGGGGAAACAGTGAATGGGCCATAGGATGCCAATACCCACCTAACGGAGACAATGTAATGTCCTCTACCAGTTTGGGTGGCTTTATAACTTCCCTCCCAATTTCATTGTGTAGGCCTAGGAGTTTGACTGCTTAATAATAAAGCACAGGGTTGAATTTCCTGCCACTGGTTTAAATATATCTACATATCAGGTTAGAAACACAATCGAAGTCAGGTTCTTGTTGGCTCAGCCCAAAGGGATCCTTGGTTGTAAATTAGGACCCTTTGGAAAGACACATGAACTCTGACATCAGATTCTAAAGCTACTTCTTTACTTATCTTTTAGGAGCTAAAGATGGTATGGAGACTGAGAGAATGAGTTCAACAAATACTAATTAAGGACTTTTCTGTGAACACAGCACAGTGGTAGGTACTGGGAGGGGTAGGAAGTTTAGATTACAGAATCCCAAAGGCTGAACTTTATATCAATCCATAAATATCTGTTAAGGACCTATCACGTGCCAGGTATTGTGCTAGGTGCTTGGAATACAAAGACAAAAACTAAACAGTCTCTGCCTTCAAAGATAATAATATCAAATGACAATGATATACATTTATGGTTTGCAAAGTCAATTAATTGGTCGGCCAGCAAGCATTTGTTAAGTACTCGTTACATGCTGAGCACTTTACAAATATTATCTCATTTGCTCCTCACAACAATCCTGGCTAGGTATGTTTATTATCCCTACTTTATAGTTGAGGAATTTGAGGCAGATAAAAGCCAAGTGACTTGCCTAGGGTCCCAAGGCTAGAAATATAAGAGGCTGGATTTGAATTCAGGTCTTCCTGACTCGAGGGTCAGCATTCTATCCACTGTGCCACATAACTGCTTCTGATAGAATCATCTGCATAGAGATATTAATTGAATCCAAGGGAAATGATAAAATAACCAAGAAAGATAATATAGTGGGAGAAGAGAAGAGGGCCCAGGACAGACCCTTGGAGATCAGCCATAGTTATTGGGTGTGATATGGACGGAAATCCAGCAAAGAAGTTTATCTTGGTATCTAAAGCCAAATCTAATTTCTTCCATCATGTCCAATTTCCCAGTACTTTTAAAAAAAAATCAAATAGTATCTTATCTCAGTAGATGGCGCCTTCAAATTTATTAATACTAGGCTAGTAGACAAGGCAGCCAGGAGTTATAATGGCTAGAGTGCTGGTCCTAGAGTCAGGAAGACTCATCTTCTTGAGTTCAAATCCAGCCTCAGACACTTACTAGTTAGGCGAGTCACTTAATCCTGTTTGCTTCAGTTTTCCATCTATAAAATGAGCTGGAGAAGAAAATGGCAAACCACTGCAGTATCTCTGCCAAGAAAACTCTACCCGGGGTCACGAAAACTTGGACTCAACCAAAAAGACTCAACTACAGTATAAGCTACAGTAAGATATATCTTTTTCTTTATGTGGTTTACCTAATCTGTCCCATAGATGGATCCCACCATGTTTTAACCAGCCCCAATTTTTTTTTGAGAATTACTATTTTGTAGTATAGCTCGAGATTTGGTGATGGAAGACTGCCTTGGTTCCCATTTCCCCCCATTATTGCCCTTGAGATTTTGGACCTTTTTTGTCTCTATGTGAATTCTATTATTCTTTTTTTTTTCTGATTCCATTAAGTAATCTTTTGGTGGTATGAATGGCATGGATTGAAAAAATAAATTATGTAATATTGTAATTTTTATTATATCGATTCATCCTACTCATGAACAATTAACATTTTTCTAATTATTTAGATCTGCATTTTTGTAAACAAGAGTTTGCAGTCATATTTATATAGTCTCTATGTGTATCTTGGTAGGTAGACTCCCATGTATTTTATACAGTTGCCATTTTAAATAGAATTTCACCTTTTTCCTGATGGGTTTTATTGATATAAATAAAAATACTGATAATTTGTGAGGATTTATTTTATGTCCTGCAAGTTTGCTGATGCCACTCATTGTTTCAAGTGATTTTTAGTTGACTCTTTAGGATTCTCTAAATATACCATCGTATCATTTGCAAAAGTAATAATTTTGTTTCTCCTCTATCTATGGTTATTCCTTCAACTTCTTTTTCTTATCTTGTTTAAATGACTAACATTTCTAGGACCCTTCAAATCAAAGTGGTGACAATGGATATTCTTGTTTCACCCTTGAATTTATTAGGAAGGATTCTAGTTTATCTCCATTACATATAATGGTAGCTCTTGGTTTGGGGTTCATGCTATTTACCATTTTAAGGAAAGATCCAAATGGATACAAGACCTAAGTTTAAAAGATCAATTATAAATTTGAGAGATAATTTATATAATAGCAACACTGTTAAGGCAAACAACTCTGAAAGCTTGAGAACTACAATCATTACAATGATCATGCATGAGTCCCGAGGACCGTTGGTGAAATATGCTCTCCATTATAGAGAGATGATGGGTTAAGGGTGAAGAATGAGACACATATTTTTTTATACAGCCAATAAAGATATCTGTTTTGCTTCTTTATGCATATTTGTTTCAAGGCATTTGCTTTTCTTTCCCCTTACCCTCCCCCCACAGGATGGAATGTGGGAAGGAAAGAAAACAGATTTCTGTTAATTAAAACATACTCTTAAAAATAGAGAGGTTGGGGGGGGTGCATGCATTTCCAGATAAGATCACTGTATTGTTAATTTTGCATAATTGCTTTACTTTACAAGAGACCTCATCAGATTGGGGATAATCTGGAAATGTTTATAATCTAAAAACAAACCATATTAATTGTCTTAATCTGGCAAAGGAGGGAATAATGTCTTGAAAATCTAGAGAGGAAAGACTATGCAGGAGGAGATGATAATCAACAGTGTTAAAAGCTATAGAGAGGTCAAGAAGGATTAAGAGGGAGAAAAAGCATGCAATATCTCATTGGATTTTTTACAAGACTATAGCTGTTATAGGTGGTGCAGTGGATAGAGCACAGGGCCTCTAGTCAGGAGGAGATGAGTTCAAATCTGGCCTCTAATATTTCCTAACTGTGTGACCCTAGGCAAGTCACTCTTTGACTCATTTTCCTCATCTGTAAAATGGGGATAATAGCACCTTCCTCCCAGAAAGGTTATGAGGATCGAATGAGATAATAATTGTAAAGTATTTATCGCAGCGCTTGCCACATAGTAAGCACCATATAAATGTTAGCTATTGTTATTATACCCATTTGATAGAATTTTTTTTATCCCTGACAAGATCAGGAAATCACAGAGATGGAAGTACATCAGAGCTCATCTATTCTAACTTGTGCTTGAAAAAGATTCTCTTTCGCAGCACAACTGATTACAGGTCATCTAGTTTTTGTCCGAAGACCTCCAGAGAGGGGAGGGGGAACTAGCCACCTCTTGATATCCTCCTGAACTTTTGGCAGGTTCTAATGATAACATCAAGCCTAATCGTACCTCTTTTCAATTTATAATAATAGTTGTCTTTTCTAAAGAGGCGTATATGTATTACCTCATATTAAGGCCAATAACAGCTCCATGAGATACATGCTACAAGTTTTATCGATTCCCATCTTCACGATAATGTAATTTGTCCTTACAGGGGTTAAGTGTCTTGCCTATGTTCACTCAGCTAGTAGAAGCAAGATTTAGACACAGGCCTCCTTGACTCCAGGTCCAATAGTCTACCTACTACGTGCACTGCCTTTCCAAGGCTCTTAGTTCTTTTCACCAACCTCAGGTGGAGCAAGCCCAAGACCTTTTACCATCTTATTTACCTTAGTCTAGATCTCTTTTTGCTTATCTTTGCTAAAGTACAGCATGAGAATTGCATGTGGATTCTCAGATATGTACTGACTAGGGCAGAATAAAGTGTTAAATAACATCTCCTCCTTAGTCCTGGACTCCAGGCCTTTCTCACTGTGTAGCCTCAGATCATACTAGAGTTCTGGGTGGCCATATCATATATATTTTTTTTATTTTAATTTATTTTTGACATGTTTGGTTTTCAGCATTGATTTTCACAGGCGTTTGAATTACAAATTTTCTCCCCATTTCCTCCCCCCCACTCCAAGATGGCATACACTCTGGTTGCCCTGT